>OY294058.1:74984805-76184805 GCA_958510865.1 Myrrha octodecimguttata
TCACGGACGTGGGAAAATGTACTAAGCTTGCACTCCATTCACTTTTATAAACTATTCCGGTTCACCATGACATTCTGACATATTTCACCGTGTATATTTTGAAAGTATTAGGTTATAGTCATTTTCCTGTCAGATTACTACACAACGTTGTCCTCTCTACATAGAAGTCATAGTAATGACGTATTTTTCAAAATGTGAATTTTCTTTGGGAAAATAATGAATTTGAGAAAATATTATATGAATTCAATAACTCCAAAGACCTGGCGAATGTTGAAGAAACTTTTTTCTCTGTTAACACTAAAAATATTTCACGGTTATAAAAATGGTTGGAAGATTCAGTTATGCTATTTTCATGTACGGAAATCAAGAATCAAGTGCTGAAAGTTTACTGAAAAATAATGGATAGAGTAGTCCGTTACTTTCTGATATTTCATTCGAAAGAAAAATAAAGTACTCGAATAACCCAGCGGTAAAACTTCTAAACGAACAGACAAACCTATAGAATTCCCTACTTTTCGAAATTCTCGAGAAGTAAGTCTACAGGAGACATTTAAGTACCTTGCTGCACAACTTGAAATACTCCAGTACGAAAATGTTGTTGTACCACGTACTATACAAAACCTGTGTCACCCCAAAAAAACGAACTCAATTTACAAAGTTCTTGGGAATCTACATGAACGATACACTGGGTTTTCCCTCACAAACGTCGAAAATGTTGGACAGCTTGTGATAAATTATTGATTCCAAATTATCAGGGTTACTATCAGAAAAAGCCGATTTCAATTCTAATTCCTGATACTTTGTCTCTGCTCCTTCGAAACTTCCTTCGGCATTTTTATTTTCCAAGCTTGATGATTATGTTGAGATTGAGAGTAGGAATTGGCATTGGAATTTGGAAACGTTGCTGAGAATTATTTTGACATTGCCAGTATTTCACGAGTGCCAACCTGTGTCAGTTTTAATTAAAAAGACATGATAGACCTAAATCATGGCCAACCAGTATAGTTTGTAAAAGTGAATGGAGTATATATTTTGTCTCTTTTTATTCTGTCCAAACCTATAGATAAATATTCCATTGTAACGTACGTGCAATATCGACCAAAGCTCAATTCATTACAGTATTGGAAATACTGTCTTCTTGTTGATCCTTTTATTCTTTATTTTTCAACCACAGCTATGTACATTTTATGAACATCTATCGATATCTATATTTAATCAGTCTACTCGGCTAGTAAGCTCTGTTTGCAGTACAAGCAACTGATTTTTTTTCAACTGTTTTCAATGATTTCATTGAATTCTCCGAACCCTTAAAATCAACAATAATAAGCTTGCATAAAACAATTTCAAATAAATAATTCCAACATAATCGAATAATCCCCACAATGGAAGTGAATCAGTATATTGCATCGGTTGCTTTTGAATAATTCTAAATGGTCATTGCTAGTTGCAGATTCATTGTTATTTGTGAATTAATCTGACACCTTTGATTGAAAAATTAACCGAAATTCAAAACAATTTTTTAATGGTATATATTACGAATTAATTATATTTAGAGTAGATAATTATTTGGGGACTATATTATGCTTTTTCTATTTTCTAATTATATTCGAAGCATTATCCCTCATTTCACTCTTTATATTTCATTACAATATTTACCTAACCTAACCAGTAGATTAATCAATTCTGAACATAATTGTCCAACGTCCTTATATTCTTATAATTTAAATTCGAGCAAGCAATCATCTAGTTTGTTCAATTAATTATAAAGGAAGGAGGTAATTGGTGTCAATATTGACTCATTAACTAGCAAAACAATATTCATTTTCGTTCATTCCATTGCTCTTGAGAAAATTGTATAAGATCCTCTGAAATTACAATGAATACTCAATAAACCGCCTATAGAAACATTTTCAGAATATGCATACTATTCATCGTAGATAATAAAAAGTATTCAAAGAATTTACTCTGGAAATGTGGTTTTGAGCCCTTGTTTTATTGGAAATGTTCCATTGATTTATGTCCTGAAAGAATATATTCCCTTTCAGAGGTATTTTCAAAAACCTTGTTACGGAATGTCATTAACAAATTCGTTTCTTTTTGTTTTTTTTTGTTATTTGGTATTCTGAGTCACGAATATTTCATAAACTCGAGTTGATCTGAAATACAGTTGAAAATAGCTGAAATAAAGGTGAATCCTTATCAAATTTAGTAGCGCTCTCGCCATTTTGCAACGTAAAAAATTGATGTTCGCACCAGTAATGTAACCTTTCCATATAGAAAAACGAGAAACACCATCATAGAGAGAACAAAGCCACAGCGTGTTCTGATCAACAGTGTGCTATTTTTTCGTCCAAACGTCTGTAATTTTTTCCGAATATGGTCTCAAACCACTAGGTTGTCCTCTCTGATGCCAGATCTGGTGTCAAAACCGATTCTGTCCGGCCGGCAGAGCATATGCACGATTAAGGACGTCTGGAGGATTCTATCGACTTGAAACCTTTAGGGCGGGTTGGTTGCCTTTCAAAAGGCGACAGTTGAGTTCGTTGATTGCAGAATCGGCCAAATAGTTCCTGAGTTATAGTCATTTGAAATTTTGAGGTTATTTCTCTGATATTTCCTGAAAACAATTTTTTTCCGGAAACTATTCTCCATATTTGGAGAACAAAATGATTCATTCCTTGAGCTTCATATTTTACAGCAGTGAACTAAATTTCAGTTCGATACGGTTATTAGTTTCGGAGATATTGAGAAAAATATGTCGAATTTTGATGATTTTTCTTAGGTGTTGATTTTCCGGAATATCTCAGAAAAAAAACTGATTCAATAATCATGAAACTTGGTAACTAGTCTCAGAATGCTGATGTACAACTTTGTGTAGAATTCCGTGAGGATCATGTTGTTAAGAAAATTTGAAAAAAAATTAATTGAAAGAAACGCATGTTTGCGGTTAGTGAAGTAAATATATGTAAAGAGAAATATGCGTGCAGAAGCTGCTTTTCAAAGTACAGAGAAGAACCTTGAAGATAATATTAGCTACGAAAACTACGTATCTGAAAGTTCTGGAAATCAAAACATTGGAAAGTAAAACTTTTTGACCAGGGCGATAATACGTTAATAATGTGATATTATACATAAACATAAAATAAGGGAATGATAGATGAGTTTAATAATGGTGACAAGACAAGAACACTGGCGAGTGAGTGTTCGAGAACAAAAATATTGAAATTTTCATTGACTGAAAAAAAAATCAGACTTACAATCCTTATGAAAGGGAACATTGTAGAATGAAATTCTACTAGTTTGGAAGTGGGGGTATATTTAATTCCTGATGAGGAGAAAATGGGAGGAATTTTCCAAGCAATTTAATTTCCACATTCATTTTCGTTCTTCATGTTTCTGTGAAATGTAATTCTATAGTATATTTATTTATGAGGTTTGAATCGGGAGGAGCTGAAACTCGAAATAGACAAATTCAGAGGACATTTTATCCTTATTGGAGAAAAATTGCAAAAAGGAGAAAGATAGAGAGAGAGAGAGAGAGAGAGCTGAAAGTGAACCATAGAACTATCTCAAAATCTACACAGTAATTGATAGATCCCGGCGTATGCGCCAATTTGGAACTAAATGAAATTACTCTTGTGTCCTTTATCGTTTTTCTACATTTTAATTGATAGGTCCAAAAGGGATTACTTTTCGCTAGGATTGAATGATACTCTCCATAAGTATTCATCGAGTTCCTTCTTGATACTTAAAAAAAAATACAAAATATTTCTATTATTCAGGGAGCATTCCATGTCACACTTCCGAATGTAATAATGAAAAAAATCCAATAGAATATCTTTTTGTAAAATACTCCAGTTTTGCAATTATAGCTGTTGTAAAAACTCCGGTTGGTCGTCTGGAAAATAGTGGCAAACAACAAAAACATTTGAATCCCTCCGTTTTCGAGACGAAAACTATTTTACAATCTTTCGGTTGAAAAAGATCCAGCAAAAATTGTAAAAAACTGCCATCCATTAGAAATTCATGAAAATTCTCAAACGCCCATCTTGGGGTTGCCTATTTTATTCGCTTCGAAAAATATATTGTATTTTCGAATTGGTATTGTTGGCAAATAGCATTATTTACAATATACAATAAAAGGACAGGCCTCAGGTGATTCATAAAAGGATGGAGAAATAGAAGCAAAGAGAATTATGAACTAGGTCATGAACTTAATCAACCAGAGAAAGGTAATCTACAACTGAAAAAAAACGGTGTCCTGACTCCACATGTAAAAGAGAAACGTGAAGGGTTTGCTTTGAGTAGGTACCTATGTCATATTCTATATATAAATTGAAATTTTACCTTCTCTAGACCGTTTCTCGAAAGCCATCCGGTATTTTATAGACCATGGATAAGCCAAAGGGCACTAAAGGCTTCACCAAAATTACACATTCAACCATCTGAGTCGAACTGTCAGTTATAGGTTGCAGTTTGAAAACATTCCAATGAATGATTTTCTAATTTCGCTGGCAACTTCGCGTGTTGGAAAAATCGCGATAGACAGTTCGTGACTGTTTGCATTTAACGGATCGTGGATATATTGATAGGTCGATCCGAAATTACTATTTGAAGAAACGGGATCAGATAGGTTCCCGACATTCCACCACATTTGCCTCTGGTTTGATAACTTTCGGGGATGGGATCGATAGGAGCAAATTTTCATTTTCCGTTCAGTTCCTTGCTGCCAGTTTGAAATATTGTTCCATTCGTTTCCTTTTCATCTGATTTTTATATTGGAAAGAATTGGTGCATGAGGGAACAAGCCCGCAGAAATATTACTGAAAGTTGTTCATCATTATTTTCAAACCAGCTACGAAGTTTTATTATGACTGAATCAGCATTTTTTAGGTTATTCCGGAGGGGAAAATACGAATTCGACATTTCGAAAAAAAATTTCGAAAATTTTTTGAAAATTCACTAACAGAGTAGGATCTCGAAAAAAATCAGCAAAAAGTTGCGCACCTTAACGGTTCAACTAACTGCCAAGTTTCAATCAATAGCTTGGGTAGTTGAAATATGAGGGAAATAATCTCAAGATTTCGAGTGACTATAACTCCGAAACCGTTTGACTGATTCTACCCACCAACGAACTTAACCAGTCTGGAATGCAACCTACCCTGAAAGTCTCCAGTAGCCAGTTGTCGTGCCTAGACACGCTCGGCCGGGCGCCCTATTCGTCATCAATGAGTCCATCCTAGTCGCTAGAGGCATGTTCCCTGAAACATACGCACAATAATCAACATTACGTATACTAACAAAGATAGGAATTGGTTTAACGGAGAAGAAAGAGCTCCAGTAATAATAAATTAACATAATCACAAAGACAAATATCTGTCGATAAATGAACAAATACTCCCCCTTGATCAGAGCTAATAATCCTATCAACCAAAACATCTACACCGAAGAAGCGGATCCAAGGAGAATAACTACAGCTGTTTCACAGTTGTTACTGATCTTCAGGTCAACTTACCTTGGAGGAACCGAACGTCATGCACATCGATCAGAGTATTCTGCACTCGAGGGTGGAATTCGCAAGATGCTCCCAGAAGATGTGCTGTACGTTGTTAAACTGCAGCGGTCCATCTGCAAGGTGACAAGTACCGAGATTCCCTCTGCGGTTTTATCCAAGGTAAGTTGACCTGAAGATCAGTAACAACTGTGAACAGCTGTGAGCATTCTCCTTGGATCCGCTTCTTCGGTGTAGATGTTTTTGTTGATTGGATGATTAGCTCTGATCAGGGGTGAATATTTGTTGATTTATCGACGTCCTTGTGATTATGTTAATTGCATATACTTACTAGCTGAATAGATCATTTATAAGACGAGAATTTGCAGAACAATCCGTTGCTTCTAAATTACACCTTGTTTATTTGCGTTTTCACTTGAATATTCATTCAATTCCATTTCAATACCCAGAATTAAACGGGGTTACTGAAGTCTAAAAATGGCCGATTTCAAGACTATATTTCTGGACGCGTTGAGCTTAAATCATCAATTCCACTCAAACTGATGACGCGTCACTGTTCTCTGTTAACGGAGAGGTATGAACATTTCATTATGAAACCTATGCAGTCTGTAATTGGGGAATGGAATCGGTAAATCAAAGACAGTTTTTTTTAGGAACATGCTCAGACAGGTCGTTTTCCGTTTGAATTGAGCTCTTTTCAATAAACGGAAATGTTATAAATTGAGTTTCAAATTTTAGTTAAGGCGTTATTGCCCATTTTTCAAAAGACATTCCTACTTTTTATGACTGTTATCAGACGGTATCTTAAGATGAACATGCGTTATAAATATCAAATTTTTCTTTTCAAAAAGGGAGAAATCTGACTCTCTAGTATACTCAATCGAAGAAGGTGTGAAAATAAGGGCGAGCTTGAACTCGAAATAAAAAAACTTCGGAAGACATTTCGGCTTTCCAGGAAAAATGTTGAGAAATAAAGCTAGCAAGTGCACTCAATAATATGACCGTTGAACGACTTCGAGTATTTTAACAAAATTCTCACTATCGACACAGGAAGGATGGTTCCAGAATCCTGCGCCATTTTGTCACTCCATATAAAAGTTCTCGTGCCGATGCTTTCTATTGAGATTTTGCTCCTACATCTCTTTTAATCGTTTTCAAAAAGCTCATCTGTGGGTGGTATTAATGATGGCCTTCACTAATTTATACTAACTCATTGAATGAGGAGCTCATTCGCCATTTCGCTACACTAGACAATCAACTATTGGATCTCACCTTTGGATTGATTTTTTGACGAATGCAGGGTTACCACTTACAATATTCGATGACTCTCACTCATTAACAAACTGACAATATCCCAAACATCTAGTATACTTTTATAGGAAAACATTGTTGAAAAAATAATACCTCCTGTAACACTTCTATCAGTGAGTGTAGAAACATGGGCACCTAGATAACTTTTCCATCTACCCACGCCATCATCGGGTATTTTTATTCTACACAATTGGCACACTAGATTACTAATTTGATCACTCCATCGAGATTTAGATATAATTCTTCAGCACACTTACCGTAATATCGTGACTTTATTCGAAAATTAACACAACCACATTTCAATCCTACATTTAGGGAAGTTTATGTGTACTCATTCATATCTGATTTTCCAAGTTTTAAAACCTCCATCATAAGGAGTGGGTGACTCAAGTCAAATAATATTTAAATTATTTTTACCTCTCGTAGGATTATCGTTCGGGGACTGCATCTCTGAAAAGGAAACTCCGACACTGACATAAATCAGTGTCAAAAAATCACTGACGCACGACTTTTCAATTCCTCTTTCAGAATGATAAATACAGTTTTGCTTCAAAAACACATAATGCTATTCTGTACTAATAATACATATAGGTAGCGCACTTGCTTATGGTGGGTTTTTCAATTTCCATCAAGGAAACTCACTCTCGTTTAGGTTTCGTCGACATTTTGAACTTTTAAAATATAGTCTAATGAAGCCAATCAGCAATTACAATCCTTTTTGGTCTCCATCATTTCATTCAAGCGAAATCGGTGATCCTATTGGTTTAGGTTCTATGCCGCTATGAATCAGCTGTTGAATACCACAACTGCAACAAAAATGTTGGGTTCTTAACCTAGCTCTGGAGTAGATTTACAAGAACGGTCTATCGAAACAGCTAAAAATATGAATTAGTTGAGATGGTTGAAACATGAGCAGTAATATATTCTCCTCAATTATGAGGGATTTTTTATTACAATGGTGGACAGAGGAAAACACCGGAACAGCCAATTTACCTCGTTGGACATCATTTTTACCTGCTGATTTCGAGGTTCATATGAGAATTATAATTGTTTCCAAGTATCTGTTATTATTATTAATACAATAAGAATAGAGGTATTAACCTCTAAATTCTCAATTCACCAAAAAAAAATAACTTGAGTGAAAAAACTAAAACTGAACTACATTTACAAGATAAACGAACAGAAACAAAGCAAATAACAATTATAGTCGATCATAGGCATTCTTTTAGGCATTAGTACTGGTAGCGTCAACTATGCTCTGTGGAAGACGATTCCAATGGTGGAATACTCTATTGGGTAAAAAATATTGTCTCTGGGGCGTTGGAAAAGCTCATTTATCAAGCTTGAACGAATGCTCACGAAGATGGTAAATACGATCACAGAATGACAGATGAGCGGATGTTTTGCTCACATCATGGGTACGACCATGATGTAAGTAAAACATGGTATGCTCATCTGAATTCAAGGGTGACGTCAGCAAGATTAAAATTCAAAGCAAGTATATTCATATTCACAGAATACAAGTAGAAATTCTCAAGTGAACTTCATTTGCACCATAACTGCATGGTCTACATGATATGATATGATGTTTTTCACATCATGATATGATATGAGTTGAAAAATCTTGTTTGTCGTGGTGGAAGTGTTCTCATCTTGATTTACCTCCAACGTTATTGATATTTCAAATTAAAGATGGGTTATGTTTGCTGTATGACAGGATGTAATGACAAATTTGGTCAGATTGAAATGCCCCACAGGATTATGAGGTGAGTTGGAAATCTATACTATGATTGATTAGTAATATTTTGGGCTTATGACTTCTTATTTTAGCTATACGGCACGTTGGTGAAGAGGAGTGACTTCCGCAATTATGCTTCAGTCCTGTTCTGCAAATATCGATAGAAAGGGCTGCGATCTTCTAGACTTATGATCCTGATGAACTCAAATCTAATTCGTTACGGAGGAAAGGTTCGTTTCGCAGGTCAATTCGTGAATAGGTTAACACATAAGCATCGAATTTGAACAAGCACTTATGAAAGCTTTTCTAGATTTTTATAGTTTACTAAGTACATTTTTCCTATTTAAAATAAACATGAAACTCAATTAGGAAAGAATTTCATTCTGATATATACCGTATTTGTAAGGAAACACAAAAAAATTAACTTGTTTGTGATTGTGTGTGTAGAGAATAAATAGCATCAGAATAATCTATTCATGAGATTTTATCCATTATGGTGCAAACGACACAAATCCTTTCCCCCAACCTTCCTTAATACGTCATCATCGGTAAAAACGACCACAGAAATGCGGATGAACATGTTATACAGCGTGAGTCTTTTGACCTTGCAGAATATTTTAACAGAAGATTCCTGAAGCTGAAAGAAACACATTTGTCCTCTACCATTTTTTCCGATTCGGCCTAGATAGAAAGATATAGGCATTATAAATTTTCATAATAGGCTAGCCGCCCCTGGAAACCTGAACACTGAAGTTTTTCCAAGCCTAAGATATACCATTCGACTCTTCGAAATAAGCAACTCTGTTATGAAAACAAGCGTCAACTTAGTTTTTACATTCCAGTTGGTGAACAAAGTTGTATTTATAGTACAATAAACAATTTAGGTATTCCAAATTTCGTGGGCGTTAAAAGTTGAATATTCTTCTCTTGGTTTCATTTTCGATAATGAGGAATTCATCTAGCCATCACTCATATTAGCTTTATATTCATCTTCAATATGTAATTATTAATTTTCTTTGTTTATTTCATTTCTCCAAGAATTATCAGATTCAGACACAACCCATTCAGACTTTCATTTTCATAAATAAATAAAACAGATGTACCTAATTTATCTATGAACGTACAAACGTTGCCAAATCGACGAACAGAAAGAAAGAACTCTTCAAATCAAACAACACACAATATGCTAATTCTATGTATACACTTGCAAAGTCTATGATTCTGAACTGCACTATAAATCTGTGGCTCCGTGGTTGTAAAGTTGTGTCATGGTGGTTTTCTTCCACCATGGGTTGTTATGTTATGGAAGCGCATTTGAAGAATACCTCAAAATAAATACTATCAAAGTTCTGTACATAATTTCAAGAAATTTGGGTCAGCAGAAAGATTGCATTCAAACCAGTAAGAATCCCCATTATCATGGAAAAGTGAGAATTTAATCAATTGTACTACACAAATTAGCTCGAAATTGAAAAGGAAGCTTCATGAATGGATAGTGGTGTGTAAATTTGCTTGAACATTAGGAGTATTTATAAATTGTAGAAGTTGAGGTGAGCTTATTCATATTACTCCACTTTCGAACTAATAGCCAATTTACAATGGACATAACCGTAAATTAACTTATACATAAAATGTAAGAATTAAACAACAGAAATCATAAGGAATAAGAATAGAACTGCATTCGACTTATGGAAGTCAAAAGCAAAGTTGAACCAATTGTGAAGATTTTGGTACTTAGGAATTTTGTAGTTTCCTCTTTGATTTTTATGCACGGGTTGCGGGATTCTTACGGTTACGTCCATTGTGAATTGGCCAAAGTCGGCTACTCCGCTTACAAATCATTCCAAATAAAAAATGCTAGGATTCCATTCTCAACTTTTAGACGTGACAACGCGGAAACATTGAATTCTGTAAATTTTTTGAACAGAGTTGCATTCAGCCAAAGTACCCAATTCTCGAAATTTCACAGATATTTTTTATTTTTGAATTTCAGATTACTCGAAAACGGCGCATCATACGAAAAAAAATAAAGAATACTTTTACTTTCCAAAATGGTCAAAAATTCGTTGCATAACATTCAAATTATTTTTAAAAGTTGGATTCTTCAAATTTCTGGTATTTTTATGAAATGTTATGGTCATATTAAAGAAACTGGAGGAATAGATAACAAGGTCGACGATTTTCGAAAAAAAAAATTTATTTGGGAGGGGTGGGGGTAAGATTTCGCGATTCCGTGCGAAATTTTATTTTTGAAACTATGACAATATGCACATCACATTTTATGGATTCGAACACGTAGATTACGAATCTGTAATTAGATTTTGCGTAACTGATTCGGTTTGGAAAATATTCCGGATTTGGTGAGAAATTTTCGAAATTTGGGTCAACTTTGGGCCGTGGTACAGATCAAACGCGTAAGGCTGGACAATATCGAATTTTTTTGGTTATATCTGGGTTCTTTGTGAGTACGCAGTCACTTATTTTATAGACGTAGCTCTTCCGGTTAAAAAATTATGATTTTTTTAAAAAAGGTCCAATTTTCTCGATTTTCTTCTGGCCATAAAAAACGAACCAGACTCTCCACTAACATTCTGATTGGATTTTCTTTATCTACGCCCTCGAATTAGTATATGTTTCAAATTTCAGGTCGATCGGAGAACTTTCGATTTTTGGTAAAATTTTAAGGGGTTACCCTTAAGAAAATCTCAATTTTCGAAAAATATTTTTCCGACTCCTATCGCCGTGAAATTTGGCACACTTACTAATTCGAGGGCGTAGAACAAGAATATAAGGTCAGATATTTTTTTAAAAAATCGTCCTGGACGTGAGAGGTCCTTGAAGTTCCAAAATTTTGGACCTTTTTTCAAAAAATCATTATTACCGACTTGATGAAAGTAGGACGATGAAATGTGTTTTATTGCATAGATAAAGGATCGAACTGCACGTAAAAAAATTCGACATCACCCAGCTTCATTATTTTGGTCGGCACGACGTCTCAAAGTTGACCAAAATTTCGAAATTTTGTCACTATTTCCGCCATAATTTCTAAACGGTTGTCACTATTTCTAATGACATATTCGTGATCTACGACCTCGATTTAATAGGAAACGATAACAAGGTCGACGATTTTCGAAAAAAAAAATTTATTTGGGACTTAGAAATTTTTCATACAGAACCGCGAATAAACATCAAAGCGCAGAGGGGTGGGGGTAAGATTTCGCGATTCCGTTCGAAATTTTATTTTTGAAGCTATGACAATATGCACATCATATATTATGGATTCGAACACGTAGATTACGAATCTGTAATTAGATTTTGCGTAACTGATTCGGTTTGGAAAATATTTAGGATTTGGTGAGAAATTTTCGAAATTTGGGTCAACTTTGGGCCGTCGTACAGATCAAACGCGTGAGGCTGGACAATATCGAATTCTTTTGGTTATATCTGGGTCCTTTGTGAGTACGAAGCCACTTATTTTATAGACGTAGGTCTTCTGATTGAAAAATTATAATTTTTTTAAAAAAGGTCCAATTTTCTCGATTTTCCTCTGGCCATAAAAAACGAACCAGACTCTCCACTAACATTCTGATTGGATTTTCTTTATCTACGCCCTCGAATTAGTATATATTTCAAATTTCAGGTCGATCGGAGAACTTTCGATTTTTGGTAAAATTTTAAGGGTCTACCCTTAAGAAAATCTCGATTTTCGAAAAATAATTTTCCGACTCCTATCGCCGTGAAATTTGGCACACTTACTAATTCGAGGGCGTAGAACAAGAATATAAGGTCAGATATTTTTTTAAAAAATCGTCCTGGACGTGAGAGGTCCTTGAAGTTCCAAAATTTTGGACCTTTTTTCAAAAAATCATTATTACCGACTTGATGAAAGTAGGACGATGAAATGTGTTTTATTGCATAGATAAAGGATCGAACTGCACGTAAAAAATTCGACATTACCCAGCTTCATCAATGACATGAAATCAGGAACCCCAACATGAATTTCAGCCAATCGGAGATGATCTCGACAAAAACTTATATTCGAATCGAATTATCTGGTTTCCGGATCCGATGCACCGTTTACGGATATTGATAAATTACGGGAACTTCATCATCTAATTAGTGCTGAAATTTCCCTTCCTTAGTGCTAAAAAATTATTGAGTAGACAAATTGGACCGAAGTCGTCTATTGGGATATTCGTTTTGGGCTGGATGTACGGCAGAATCCAGTCTCATCACGAATGCATCAATAAGTTCTGCCTTTTTTAATATGATTTGGCTCCTACAGTATAATTTTCAGGTTTTTTATGGGTTTTCACTGACAATTTCTGAAAAGATGTTCATTATGCAAAATTTTTCTAGAATTTGCCCTCAACAAATAGTTTGAATCTCGCAATCCGTTGGGGCATTTCCTATTAATAATAATTTAATTCGATATGGGGTGAAAACCCATAAAAAACTGAAATCCTCCCAAAATATTCTTCAATCGATATCCGAATGGATAAGCTTGTTGAAAGAGCACGATTATTGTCATACAGATGACATTTGCTCTATTGCGTTGATATTTCACCTGTAAACAGAACCTTCCAGTATCCTCAATATGCAATTTCAACTCCTTAAGATACCTTTTGTGCGAGGGAGATTCGGAGATTTGGGTAATCGGAGATTCTTTCCTATTGGCCGACGACGATCACGTGATCGTCGTCAGCCAATAGGGTGAATCTCTCGACCAATAAGATGAATCCCCAATTACCCAAATACCCGAATCTCCCTAGCTCTAACGGTGCCTTTAATAGAGAGATACTGCAGTGTCAAATTTGTGTGACGTTATTATAGCAAACGTTATTTTTGACATCTAAGCATGCGCAGATTCAGTTTCAGAATAACGCGACATTAATAGCGTTAGCGTCTGACGTTATTTACGGAAAATAGACGACATCGGCCCAAGTTGCCAACCCACAATTTACTTAGCAAGTCTACTTTCACTGGGGAACGGGAATTTCTTGACAAATTCGACATGATAAGGTTCGACTTATTTATAAATAACCGTAAAACATGCCTCGGCTCTTCACACCAGATAATTCCTTCCAAATATAGGTTTTTGTTAAGATCGTCCCCGATTGGCAGAAATTTAAGTTGGGATTCCTGATTTCATGCAAACAGTGTCAATTTTCATAGGATACGTTCCGAAAATCAACTCTGTTGTTTCGGTTGCCGATTTTCCGCTCCGTAAATATGAAATATTCGGATGGTTCCTGGAACAAGCGCGTGAAAAAGGTTATTTACGGAATCTGGTTGATGAAAATGCGGTCGATTTACTGTAACCAGAACGATTTTCTATGGTAAATATCCATAGCGTAGAACAATCTATGTTTACTTTAGGTTCCGAGTTCAGATCTGTTCGGGACGGTTCTAGCATAGACCATAGATCTGTGCTAGAACCGTCCCGTACAGTTCTGAACTCGGAACCTAAAGTAAACATAGATTGTTCTATGCTATGGTTATTTACCATAGAAAATCGTTCTGGTGACAGTAAATCGACCGAATTTTCATCAACCAGATTCCGTAAATAACCTTTTTCACGAGCTTGTTCCAGGAACCATCCGAATATTTCATATTTACGGAGCGGAAAATCGGCAACCGAAACAACAGAGTTGATTTTCGGAACGTATCCTATGAAAATTGACACTGTTTGCATGAAATCAGGAATCCCAACTTAAATTTCAGCCAATCGGGGACGATCTTAACAAAAACCTATATTTGGAAGGAATTATCTGGTTTGAAGAGCCGAGGCATGTTTTACGGTTATTTATAAATAATGCGAACCTTATCATGTCGAATTTGGCCTGAAATTCCCGTTCCCCAGTGAAAGTAAACTTGCCAAGTAAATTGTGGGTTGGCAACTTGGGCCGAAGTCGTCTATTGCGAGCTGCAATCTATGTTGCACTATTCTATATCAGAAGGATTCATTAGGCTTCGGGTCCTTCTGGCTCCGATCACTGTCATAAAAAAGCTGTTTGTTAATATGTTTTTTCCTTTTTTGGTGTTAATTACACAATTTCCTTAGATTTTTTTCAATCTAATTCACCCCACAAGAGAGATTCACCCTATTGGCCGACGACGATACCGTGATTGTCTTCCAAAAACCTCCGAATCTTTCTCGCGCAAAAGGCCGGGCACACACGGCTATATTCGAACATCAGTGATTGCCTTTGTTGCCGCTACGACTCCCTGACAATGTATGAGACGAGCTATTAATTCTGACGTCCGTATGTCGTAGCCTCTACTACCACGGCCACTCAGCTCTTACAAGTCAACGAATTGGAAATATCCCTTGCTCTTGTAGAAAATCCAGTTGACTTTGGAATTAATTTAAGAATACACAACAGCAGTCGCACATTCACTGACTTGTAAGTATTGAGTGGTCACGATAGTCGACACTACGACATGCGGACGTCAGATTTATTACTGATGGTACTCTAGAAATATCAAGAATTCAAGTCGTTTCTTTCGAAATTGATTGTGCTTAGGGTCGGACTAATGGTCGATTGATTTCACTGAAAAAATGTATAATCACATTCTTAGAAGAATTTAGGGAACATCCAATGAAATGCTAATTAATTATATCAATATCAAAAATTTATTAATAATGCAAAATTTATCACAAACAGAACACAACATTCCTACTCTCAAAATTTCTAGCATAGTTAACAATAAACCAAATTAACTTATTATATTCACCAATTTCTCGCAATAATCCAAACGTAACAATATCTATATCTTGCCTCAATTTTCTTGTTTTAGACTCTCACTTCTTTTCCTGAAATAGGTACATAGGAAATATTAACAACTGATTCTTTTGCATATATCTTTCAACTGCATCATAGCTATTATGTTGTAGATAAAGAAACTATTAAATTCAAGACAAGTTAAGCAGTGACTCTAACCATCTATCATTAGTGTAACTCATATAATAACATCTCACATTACAATCCACTGAATGAGTTAAGCTATATTTAAAATAACTTTGCCAGCGTAAGTGCAATTTGAATGAGAAAGTCGACACGAAATTTGTCATTCGCAATGAATTCCCGCACAAGCATGACAGTAAAATAGAACAGGACACTTTGATGGTTAATGTTGTTAGGTTAGATGTATCACAAGTATAAAAGGAGCTCCATTTTCCTCATCCTTTATTTACTTGTAATAATTGTCCCGAATGAAAGACGCCCATAGAATCAAATCAAAGCCAGCACCTGCAGTCGTCACAATGAAAACATACGCATATCCAATAGCAAACACGAAGTTTGAGAGGAAATTGTAACTTTGCTGCTAGCAAGAAAGTTCACTTCATCTTGCCTGCTGGTACTATCTTGATCAAAATTAATAAAAGAATTATATGAAATCACTAAATTAGCTTTTGCTCATTTACTGAACTCTATGACTTCCATAAAAAGTATGGCCAATACACGTGGAGACATATACTCTATGTCTGTGGCTCATGAAATAGATAAATATACCTGTGTATTCTGTGGTCCGAATAAACGTGAGCGGAGTAGAGTTGGGAGTTCTAGTTCACTAAGAGGATCTAGTTCAATCGTTCTCGTTCACTGTTGGGAATAGTTCTTTAGTTCACAATAGTTCACGGCTCACGCACATATACAGGCATCGTACGAATAGGAATCGCGACGTGATTCTTCGAAAGACCATGAAACTATATAAACAGAAGTAAACTAAACTTTGATTTGAAGATCTCTATAATCTTTGCTCTGATTGATACTATTAGGTTTCATGAGATACATAAGTGAAATTGCTCGTTATTTCGAGGAACGATTTTCGAAGGGTTCTGAGATATGACGAAAATAAGCGAAATATTCAATAAAATATAATATTAAATAAGTAAAAAATGTTTAATGCGAAATCAGGGTTTCTAGATCAGGGGATTATTTTCCCCGAAATTGAGGGGATTTTTTCCTTTGGGGATTTTTTTGGGTATTTTTTTTCTTGGGGATTTTTTCTGGGGAAAAATTTGTTCACGGGGTATTATCAGGGGATTTCAGGTCTTGGACAATTCGACTCAAATCAATCAAACTATAAACGATCCAAACAAAAAAAAGTTGCGCGTCGGTATGCTTTCAACTATCTACCAAGTTCCAACCCTAACGCTCACTGAGATATCAAGGAAAAGATTTTAAAAATTCGAATGACTATAACTCTGAAACCATTCGGCCTAATTGGCTCATTAACAAACTTAACTGTCGCATTCTGATATGCGACTTCCTCTAAAAGTTTCAAGCCGCTAGCTTGTTTCTTTCGACAGTTATTGTGTCCTCTGCAAGACGACTGTCATGCAGAATTGATATTGAAATCGGATGCGTCAGCATTGAGTCCAACCTAGTCGTTTGAGACCATTTTCGAGAAAAAATTTAAGAATTACAGACATTTGTACAAAAAGAAACCACGAGTTCTCCAGAACATGCGTGTAAAAAAAAAGATCGTCAAATATAAAGATAAAAACTGCGAGGGGATGAGCCGACGGTGAAATAGTTGAAAAATATTTTACAGCGGCTTATAAAGATCATAATTTGTTATCATAGGACCGCTGCTTTGCTGATCAGCGCTGATTACGCTCAAACATTGCCCATTCTACAACCGCGAATTCCAAATCCAAATATCTAATCCAGCATAGTATCTGGAAGTAGCAACGTAGTTATAGAATTCAAAAGATAACCGTCCTCAAGCTCAGGTCCTTGCCCACATTCATAATTACTCGGTACGATACGATTCCACTTATATCCAGAATAGTTCACAGTGAACGAGTCAGATGGATCGTATTCGTTCATGTCTTCGATCCCGGTCCCGGTCTAGCGAATAAATTCATCTAGTTCGCTGTGAACTATTCTGTCGCTGTGAACTATTCTGTACATACTTCAGGAACTAGTTCGTTTCGTTCTTCATAAAGAAAAGTTCATTTGAACTAGTTCGTTCACGAACTACCCACCTCTAGAGCGGAGCTTATTTGACCACCTTGGTAACCTAGGGGATTGAGAGATGGTCTAGGATGCTGAACATGTGGGGTTCCAATCTCGGGGAGGTAACAGATGTTGTGCCAGTTTGGGGTGAAGGTATATGTTCGTGTGACTTAAAATGAAAATTTTCTATAGTATAGTATGAATCTGAATAACATTTCGTGGCTGGGCGCATAACCACAGGTTGAACCCAATAAGAGTGAGTCAATGAATTAGAGGAGCTTCATTCACAGCCTTCACTAGCTCAGGAGCAGAACCACCAAACTTGATATATTTCTCGAATTCTTACAGATTGTAAAACATCCAACGTGGAATAACTCAAAAACGGTGAGCTCTTGGAGAAATTGTAAATAATACTGAAGTATGCTGATATGTTTGGGATTCTCATTACGATGAAAGACAATCTTCATCTCCAATCTTCATACTAATTTCTTATAGTTTCAGGAATCTGCGATTCTATTACTAGAAAGCCATTTAAAGTAGGATGAAGAATATGTGTAATAGCGGCGTTCGTTCAGTTGGTCGGGGTTCCGGTTTTCAGGGGACCGTACGACAATTCGCTGTTAGATAAACACATAACAAGGCCTACATGAAACACACCTGATATCCTAACTCGTAGAAACATTAGCTTTTGAGAGGTTCCAAAACAGAACCTAAAAGAAACGGCAACAATACAACAGAAAATTTCTCCTGAATAGTTAATACAATCGTAATGAGACATATATTCTGACAATATTATTTTAGTTTCAGGCAAGTTCTGTGTATTATTGTATTATTAGTTTCATTATACAATTCAGGCAACCCATAATGTTCAGTCTACTTAGATACTGTTACTACCTTAATATCCACTTCTGAGAACTTATCAAACATATTCATGTACAGTTTTTTCTCATTTTCAGAACGTTTTCTCACAACTGTCATACAATGGGAATACAGAGCTCTGGCTTCAGAATTATTTGGATTGATCTTTAAACATTTCGTGAAATGATGCAATGCTTTATCTTCATTAGAAAGTCCAAGAAGGGCCTGTCCGCATCTGTAATGAGCTTTATCATTTTCTGGATCTATATTTATAGCTTTATCGGCCATTTTCTGAGCCATTTCGTAATCTTCAATCCTTAAGCAGCTCAAGGATAAATTCAAATGTGCGCTTAATACTAGTTGGCCACACTCCCCATCACCTTCCATTATTTGTTCACCATCTAAAAAAACAGATATTATATTGTTTCGCTTGATTGGTATCGGATGGTACTCATTTCAGACGGTTGTTTCCTGAGTTTCGAGAGACAAAATAAATACAAAAAAATCAAAGAATAAAACGAAATTTGGATTCATTTGAGACAATTTTCGGATATGTGAAAGGCAGATGACCCATCAGTTCGACGTTTTGATTGCTCAAAAACATTTGAACTGATTGTCATATCTTACATTGTCTTGGTTGAGAATGATTCTTCTTCAGTGATTGGTTTCCCTAATATTCTCGCACAATCCTGGCAAACTAATGCAGTTAAGAATTGAAAGTTCGGTAAACCCGCAAGACTTCCGGTCGCCGAGATATTAAAAAGATATTTACATCATTGTACGCACTGTGTTTTTATGAATAAAAAATGTGAAATCGAACATAGGCGGTCTCCCTTAATTTGGAAGATATGTGCCCCCAAAGTTCCAAAATGAATCGTTTTCGGGTCCCTTTTTCCACCATAAAAACGATCTCTCACTTCATCTGTATAGTTCACAAACCACCTTTGAACCTTCAACCAACAAAAAGCAACACTTTTTTTCGAAAATAATCAATATTTAATGAAAAAACAATGAAATTACTGGACAACCACTTAACCTCTATTCCTTCTGATTTCGACACAGTCTAAAAGTGAAGTTTGGCAATGGCGCGAATTCGTCGGTCGGAATCGTGAGTATTCGTGAATGACAGATTAATGCTGGCGAGCAAAATGATATATGTTCTTAGTTCTTACTGCTTACTGCGATATTCTAAATCTTCCAATAGGAGAATTCGTTTCTAATGAAATCTACAAGGTTGAAACACAGAGTAATGGAATGAGAATACACCCTGATATATATTCCAACGTACATTTTTTTCATATGTGATAGGTCGCGTCCTTCCCAGATTTCCAATGAAAGCGAGGTTATTATAAAGCACATTTTATTGGAATACCCTGAATCTCATTCTAAACTGGGACCATCTCGAAGACACAACAAAAAACGAAGTAGATAACAACCTCCGTATTTTGAAGGGGATAGAAAGAAATTTCAAACGGAAATATTGAGAGTGAAACCTTGAACAAATATTCTCAATGATTTTGTTTTGATGTTAGAATAACCACCTCTTCTTCAGTGACAGAAGCATTTTCCTAAAATCATATCCTTCAACTGTCCATCATTTCATATTTCCCGCCAGCAACTACTCTTCTGTCATAATACGTTGGCCAGCGATGAAAAGACGCTGTTGCCAAGTTCCGCTTTAACATTGAGAAGTATTTCGTAGAAATATAGGTTAAGTTGTTGTCTAATATTTTCACTTTTCTTCCTTTAAATAATGAATATTCTTGAAAGAAAGTGTCTCTATTCGTTGGTTGAAGGTTCAAAGATGATTTATGAACTAGATATGAGAAGTGAGAAATCATTTTTATGGCGGGAAAAAGGATCTGAAAATGCAACAATTTGGAACTTTGGGGCCCCATATCTTCCAAACAAAAAGAGGCCGCCTATGTTGTCCTTCATATTTTTTGTTCAGGAACTCACACTCCTTACAATGATGTGAATATCTTACTTATAAATTCGCGACGGGAAATCTTGCGGGTTTACCGAAAGTTCTATGTTGTTCGGGACTGTTTACTTATCAAATAACTTTTCAGAGTAGTTTAATGCATGCGAAGTAGAATGAAGGGTATAGCCAAAAACACTTGATGAGAATAAAATTAATTAACTTCAATTTCCACAGAATTAATTTCGGAACTCAATGAGAAATTGGTTATTAGTAGTCAAAGCTCATAATGTTTTCTTTGTTCGAAACTTATCAGATCTAATCAACATCTAGGCCTGTAACTCTAGAAGGCCTCATGCTGCAAATTTAACACCTCAGACAAAAAGAGCGATTTTTATATTTCTCATGAACATATGTTGTCATGCGATAGTTCCATGAAATAGGCAAGCCATACTGTTTTTTCTAATTGAATTTTGTGAATTAAGGTTTTGGGTCTTTGTGAGATATGACAACTTCTCAACAAAGACAACGTCGTGAGCTTGTAATTATTGACCATCAATTTCACATAAAAGGGATTCGATGAGATTTTAGTTCTTTCTTGATTGTAAAATGGTCATGTTGACCACATTTTGTGATTTGCATTTCTTGAAAGCTAGAAGTTTCCCTTCCCAAAGCCAAAGATTGAAATGGATGTTCTCACACTCATAACTAACAATACGTCAATACGAATAAAATCGATTTGAAAATTACGCGTTCCCTATTTTTCAATAGGATTTTGTATTAGATGTGCAATAAGGTTTGAAGATCAACACTTTATTCCAACCTAGTATTATTATGATTAAAGACCGTGTATCGAGAATTCAGAGTTTGGGATTATATACAGGATGAGTCTTTGAGTTGTACATTAATTTTAACCCTATCAAATAAAACACTTTTCCCTATGAACATTTTTTCGCATTCAGCTCAGGAAAAATGATACATGATGCTGAAAGTTTCGGAAAAATAAATTTTCTTGTTGTAGAATTGGTTATTCCGAATGAAATTAATTTTTGTGTATTCTATATAATAACACAAAAGGAAGCTTAAAGCTACCCTTTGTGCGAGGGAGATTCGGGTGTTTGGGAAATCGGAGATTCTTCCCTATTGGCCGACGACAATCACGTGAATCTCCGATTCCCTAAATACCCAAATCTCCCTCGCACAAAAGGTAGCTTTAAGCTACCTTTTGTGCGAGGGAGATTTGGGTATTTGGGTAATCGCAGATTCTTCCTTATTGGCCGATGACGATCACGTGATCGTCGTCAGCCAATAGGGTGAATCTCTTGACCAATAAGGTGAATCTCTGGTTCCCCAGATACCCGAATCTCCCTCGCACAAAAGGCCCCTTGAGTCTCCATGTCTATGGACCAGACAATTCATAGAGTTTGATTAATGTGTTTACACTCTGATTGAGTGATTTCATATAATTCATTTAAAAATTTCATGAAAATTATGTTTTCAATATGGAAATGGGCAATGATGAAATTGTGTAGAATAGAATGGTGAAAACTATAAAAACGAATGGATATTGTAGGAATTTCAAGTGGAAAAGAAGTGAATTTTCCCAAACAAGTTTCATTAAATTACGAGGAATAAAGAAATAATAAGTTAACGGTAAGAGTTGTCCGTGTTGAAAGTGTGAACAAATTGCAGGAGTGTATCAACAACTATAACTTTTTCCTAAGCCGAATCTGGAAAATGATGAAAAGAATCCATGGTTAATATTTATGTACAACTTGGAGACTTACCCTGCATGCTCGTTTTCAAAATTTTGTTAGAAGGATAGCCTAATAAATACATCATTGCGAACATATTACATACAGAGTGTAACAGCCAAATGGAATAAATTCGATAACGAATAAATGAGGGGGTGTTAGGAAAAACGCTCGGACACGTCGATTTGTAATTTTAAATGCGCATAGTTTTCAAGAAAATAAAATTATATAGGGTGTTTCATGCGACCGTGGCCAATACCAACTTTCTTATTTCAAATGTAACCCCCCGTATATTATTTATTTTTTGGATTCTTCAGAAAATTCTAGACATAATTCATGTACAATGTCCTATACCCATCTTCAACTTTTTCGGAAATATTAAGTTTTTTCAGAAATGTTGAGTAACGTTAGAAGACAATTCTACACCAGATTAGCATGTTGCCAAGACGTTCGCGGCGAGCATTTTGAACATTTCCTACATTGACTTAATGTTTTTTTTTAATTATTAAGAAATAATCAGTATTACTTATTAGGTTTTAAGTGTAATGTACCACCGAATTTGTGAAATAAAATAATTTTTTTTATTCAAAACGTTGATTTTTGAACTAAATCTGAAAACACTTAATATTTCCGAAATAGTTCAAGATAGTTATAGGACATTGTGCATGAATTGTGTCTAGAATTCTCTGAAGAATCCAAAAAATAAATAATATACAGGGGGTTGCATTTGAAATAAGAAAGTTGGTATTGGCCACGGTCACATGGAACACCCTATATAATATTATTTTCTTGAAAAATATGCGCATTTAAAATTACAAATCGACGTGTCCGAGCGTTTTTCCTAACACGCCCTCATTTATTCGTTATCGAATTTATTCCATTTGGCTGTTACACTCTGTATATTATGTATTATGCCCCTTCATTTATTCAGGTATGTCTGTCGATGGCTTTCTTCAATTCCAACTCTCTATAACCTGAACTATTTTGGCTGTCCCTTCAAGTCTGAGTTATAGAGGTTCGACTGTATACTGATATTTTTAAATTGTACCCACCTTTATCAACTAAATATTCTAAAATACTTCTATACATATTGATTGATGGTATATACTTCTTCATCTTAAAAAGTTGGTTTCCCTTCTCTTTGAACATTTGAGCAATTCGAATTTTCTCTTCATCATCCATGGACCAGGTTTCTTTCGATCTTTCGAATCGTTTTAATTCAATGGTGTACTCTACCGTCTGACCAGGTGGAACACCACAATCTTTAAACGCTGGATGATCGAATGCATATTTTGACTGAATGATCACCTTCGATCTTTCGCCCCTTTTGAATTTTTGCAATGCTAATTCTATGCCTTTCACAATTTTTTCATTCTCTCCTTCCCCCAACTTGAATATGACATTTCTTTCCTCGAAATATTCGTTGACTCCTCCTTCGATATGGACTGTAAACATAAAATTTTTCAATTAACAGTTTGTCCAATAGGGACTGGCAGATTTTGACATTGGATAGCAGTCATATTATTCTAATTATCTCTTGTGATTATCGTTTTTCAGATAGAAGGTAGTACTTTCCAGTTAACAATTCGAAGTATTATGTCAAATTCAAATGAACAGGCTAGTTCAGCTCTCAAGGACCTACATCCTACAGCCAACTGACCCATTGTAACGTTACAAAACTCTCCACTGTCGATTTCAGTTTCCATCGCGGAAATACGTAATACTAATGATTTCAATTCCAATCGCAAGAAAAAACGCCTTACTGAAATTATATGATCGGTCGCTAAAGAACGCTCTCCGCTTTGACGGTTGAGTGTGTGTTTCGCATGCGCGACCCTTCCAACTCCGTCCAGCCGATGGAAAATTCTTTCTTTTGGTGCGTAAGAAGTTGAAGATTCAACACCTTGCTAGAGTTTAACGAATAAACGAACTTCGTAATCCATTAACATCGTGGAATTTTGAAGTTTTATTGTTTCTTATAAGACGTCTATTCAAAAGGCGGTAAGTACTACGTATATCCCGACCAATATTTTTTGCTTTTGTGAATGCCAAATTGTGATTTCTGATTTATTTCATTCCATGCAGGTTACACAACTTAACATTTTCCTTTGTATGATATTGTGCATTTAATTTCTTGTCTCATTCTTATTATCGAATAACGTGCTCTTATTCCTGAGTTCTAGATATTTCATCTCATATTTATTAACTTGTAAATAGTTTCAATAACGTCTAGAGTCGCTGGGAATGAGATCACGTGTTACAAGCACTATCTTATAGTTTTTAAATTTGCAGTCTTTCTACCGGGGCTATCGCTCACTGTATCATCTTTGTACCAGGGCTATCGCCCACTGAACCATCTTTTCACTGAGCTACCGACTACTAGATTATCTTTTTACTGGGACTAATGCCCATTTGAATATCCTACTACCGGACCCAGAGTTTGACTGGATCATCTTGGAACTGGAAGCAATTATTACTGGATTATCTTAGTACTGGGGCTGATCATGGCTGGAATACCTTTATACCGAAGCTAATTATTGCTGAAATATCTTAATTCTGGACTTCTGCTCTGGATGGAATCTCTTGAAACTGGAGTACCTGCATAATACCTGCATTTTGGAGGATCATACCGTCGGATCCTTTACTATTAAGATAAGTGCTTCTTCGAATCCCGGATCTCAAATTCACTGTACCTAAATTTGTGTTTGTAAATAGCAATTTTAATTGTAAAGTTGAAATAAATAGATAGGGAGTAAGAGGTTGCATCATTACCACCAGATTAACGACTAGGGATACATTCAGGAGTTAATTTAATTTCAAAGTCAGCAACTTTTGCGCTCATGTTCAAATTCTTTGTCAAAGCGGTCATTTTTAAAGAATGGCCCCGCAAAACGCACCTTTCTTCCTGATTGGGACATTTGATCATCGTGTTATCAGATTATCCTCACGAAATTCTGCATGAACCTTCATTTTCAATCAAGTACTAAGGTCGATCGGACTGATAAGACGGATACTTCGAACCTTAATTTAATGTTCTTGCCGGAAATTTTCGTGGTTTTGTCAGATATTTTTAGATGCTTTGATGAAAGATTCAGATGTGGTTCGCATTATTTATAAATAACCGTAAAACATGCCTCGGCTCTTCAAACCAGATAATTCCTTCCAAATATAGGTTTTTGTTACGATCGTCCCCGATTGGCTGAAATTTAAGTTGGGATTCCTGATTTCATGCTAACAGTGTCAATTTCCATATGATACGTTCCGAAAATAAACTCTGTTGTTTCGGTTGCCGATTTTCCGCTCCGTAAATATGAAATATTCGGATGGTTCTCGGAACAAGCGCGTGAAAAAGGTTATTTACGGAATCTGGTTGATGAAAATGCGGTCGATTTACTGTCACCAGAATGATTTTCTATGGTAAATATCCATAACATAGAACAATCTATGTTTACTTTAGGTTCCGAATTCAGAACTGTACAGGACGGTTCTAGTACAGATCTATGGTCTATGCTAGAACCGTCCCGAACAGATCTGAACTCGGAACCAAAACAAACCTAAAGTAAACATAGATTGTTCTATGCTATGGATATTTACCATAGAAAATCGTTCTGGTGACAGTAAATCGACCGCATTTTCATCAACCAGATTCCGTAAATAACCTTTTTCACGCGCTTGTTCCGAGAACCATCCGAATATTTCATATTTACGGAGCGGAAAATCGGCAACCGAAACAACAGAGTTTATTTTCGGAACGTATCCTATGAAAATTGACACTGTTTGCATGAAATCAGGAATCCCAACTTAAATTTCAGCCAATCGGGGACGATCGTATCAAAAACCTATATTTGGAAGGAATTATCTGGTTTGAAGAGCCGAGGCATGTTTTACGGGTATTTATAAATAATGCGAACCTTATCATGTCGAATTTGTCCTGAAATTCCCGTTCCCCAGTGAAAGTAAACTTGCTAAGTAAATTGTGGGTTGGCAACTTGGGCCGAAGTCGTCTATTCAATCCCAATAACGAAATGCATAGAGAATTCTCTGATTCCTGTATTTATTTTCACCAAATAACTAGTCAATTTTCGATATATTTGATGACGTCACGTCAATCTTTTTTGTATCGCTCGATCGAATTCATGGGTTTAACGGATTAAAATAAAATGCACCCATACTAACAGCCAGTTTCAAAAAGCAAAATCTTCATGCAGTAATTCCATAAATTGAGGATCATCTAAAAAAGGTATGTACCTTCTACAAGTGATCCACTCTGAGGGTAAGTATATCCTAAGCCTTCTTTAATCCTATGTCTTCTTATGATACTACCATCTCGTTTTGGAGATAAATCATCGGGTTTCCAGTGTAGAACTTCCACCTGAAAATATTGCAATACGTGATTTTTTGACTGAACAAAATTATACCATGACTCAACTCCCATGAAGGGACGATGATTTTGATGAAATCTTTGTATATTTTTGTATGGATCATGAGGCACTGAAATCGAGTTTCAGGATTTTCACTTTTTGCACTTAATCGCCTATCCAAACATATAACCCATACAATTTCAAATCACACCACTATAAAATTTTTTCGAAATGAACAAAATCATGATGTTCTAGTTTTCCCCTTCAAGGTAGAGTGATTTCGGCGAATTTTTTTCTTATGTGCAATGAATGGGTCTTCAGTATGAAGTTCAAATGAATATACAGTAATGTCCGCTTATAACGAACTTCAAGGTTGCGTCAAAATCAGTTCGTTATAAGCAAAGTTCGTAATAAAGGATAAATGATAATATGTATATTCCATCAGGAATTCACTATTTTCATTGAAGACTACATATATGTTATGTGCAACAATATTGTTCTACAAGAGTATAGGTATAGGTAAATACATATTTTTTAACAATACAATCTTGAAAAATTTAGAAAAGCACTGACGTGAAGTCAGCAGCTTTTGTGTGCAGGTTCAACTACGTTGCGAAAGCGGTCATCTTTTCATTTATTGACCCCTATAGGTACCTATACCTGATGGAAATATTTGGTGACCTTCTAATAATAATACCCTCACGGAAATCTGTATGAATCTACAGGCTGTCATTTTTTCAATCGATTACTGGAATCCAATTCGGCATCATCTGTAGTTTTGAAAATATTGGAATAATACAATTTTTAATATTTATATCTGCGGAATTATTGCCTGGATTTAACCCATTCACGAATTCGTCCTTCGTAGTTGAGGTCCAAATAAACACTATAAATATCGCTCTTCAAAGTTGTTTCTTCCGGAAGTTATTGTGTTTACGTCAGTCATGTTTATAGTGTCTCAAAAAACATTAGCGAATAAAGACACAAAAAGTACTGGAGGTACGTGAGTGCAATGCCATCGCTCGAGATTACTCACAAAGGACCCAGATATAACCAAAAAAATTCGATATTGTCCAGCCTTACGCGTTTGATCTGTACGACGGCCCAAAGTTGACCCAAATTTCGAAAATTTCTCACCAAATCCGGAATATTTTCCAAACCGAATCAGTTACGCAAAATCTAATTACAGATTCGTAATCTACGTGTTCGAATCCATAATATATGATGTGCATATTGTCATAGCTTCAAAAATAAAATTTCGCACGGAATCGCTAAATCTTACCCCCCCACCCCTCTGCGCTTTGATGTTTATTCGCGGTTCTTTATGAAAAATTTTCTAAGTCCCAAATAAATTTTTTTTTTCGAAAATCGTCGACCTTGTTATCGTTTCCTATTAAATCGAGGTCGTAGATCACGAATATGTCATTAGAAATCGTCCAGTGACAACCGTTTAGAAATTATGGCGGAAATAGTGAAAAAATTTCGAAATTTTGGTCAACTTTGAGACGTCGTGCCGACCAAAATAATGAAGCTGGGTGATGTCGAATTTTTTTACGTGCAGTTCGATCCTTTATCTATGAATTAAAACAGATTTCATCGTCCTACTCTCATCGAGTCGGTAAAAATGATTTTTTGAAAAAAGGTCCAAAATTTTGGAACTTCAAGGACCTCTCACGTCCAGGACGATTTTTTTAAAAAATATCTGACCTTATATTCTTGTTCTACGCCCTCGCATTAGTAAGTGTGCCAAATTTCACGGCGATAGGAGTCGGAAAATTATTTTTCGAAAATCGAGATTTTCTTAAGGGACCCTTAAAATTTTACCAAAAATCGAAAAATCTCCGATCGACCTGAAATTTGAAACATATACTAATTCGAAGGCGTAGATTAAGAAAATCCAGAAAATCAGAATGTTAGTGGAGAGTCTGGTTCGTTTTTTATGGCCAGAGGAAAATCGAAAAAATTGGACCTTTTTTAAAAAAATCATAATTTTTCAACCAGAAGACTTACGTCTATAAAATAAGTGGCTACGTACTCACAAAGGATCCAGATATGACCAAAAAAATTCGATATTGTCCAGCCTCACGCGTTTGATCTGTACGACGACCCAAAGTTGACCCAAATTTCGAAAATTTCTCACCAAATCCGGAATATTTTCCAAACCGAATCAGTTACGCAAAATCTAATTACAGATTCGTAATCTACGTGTTCGAATCCATAATATATGATGTGCATATTGTCATAGCTTCAAAAATAAAATTTCGCACGGAATCACTAAATCTTACCCCCCCACCCCTCTGCGCTTTGATGTTTATTCGCGGTTCTTTATGAAAAATTTTCGCGGTATTTCGGGGAATCCCTGTTTACTGAGGTTAAATACAGATTTGTTCGTTACAAACGAAATAATTGTCGAATATCTCAAAAATTACTGTTCGTTTTATCTGAAAGTTTGTTATAAACGGGTTCGTTATTTACGAAAATAACGTTAATCATTTCGATCACTAAAAATCCGTTCGTTATAAACGAAAGTTCGCCTAAAACAGAGCCGTTATAAGCGGACAATACTGTATGTTAACCATGCAGGGATACGAACTTCATAATTTATACCAAAACCTGTTCGACAAATGTCGAGTCTCTAAATAGTTTCTTTCAGAAGTCATTGTGTTTACACTAGATGAATAACAAAGCCTTTATAGAACACACCCGTTCTCCTAGCATTAGCTTCTGAGGGGCCTCACAGCGGAACCTTCGAGAATCGGCAAAAAATACAACCCAAAACATTTTTTATAATTAACCTTCAATGAAATATTCATCACTGAAACCAACGCCTGGGGACCGATTATTGAAGAAGAATTGAAGAATATGACAATTGCCATATGTTTGCGTCGATTTTCTGAGTTAAATATAAACAACAATTAGACATGACCTGTGTATGGATCGAACCGAATGTCACTCGACAATCGAATGTTATATCTCCTATACTCCGTACCACTCGATGCTTAGTCGAAAGAAACGGTGATATGGTTAGGGGATTTGAAATTCCTCGATAGCTTGCATTCAGTTTATTTCTTGAATATTTGCTTGAAAACCTAGTCGAAATGGCGAATAGAACTCTCATTAATTTCGCAGATGTTCGAGAAAACTTCAATTCTTGATCGAGATTCAAGAATCGGCCCCCTGGTCGCTTGATAGTATTTTCGACCAAAAATTTGGAAATTTCAAACATCTGGTCGACATGATATCACGTTCCCTAAACATCAAAAAAAATTTTGGAAATGAAGAACATTTTAAGATAATTTGAATTTTTTTACGAAGGCATAAAAATTAAATATAAGTTATTATGTCCCCAAGGACGTTTCAAGAATTAATTGAATAATCAAAGTATTTTATTCTATTCATTTTAAATCATTCGTGATTGCATTATTTCCGAAAATCCTTTTTCAGTGAATCCGTTCAGAAGCTTCACGACTCTTTGTACATGATGCAGAACAAAATATGAAATTGCAATAAATGCTCGAATATGATGCTCCTGGAAATCTTCAAAAAAATAATAAAAATTATCTTTTGATAGAAATCGGTTGATTTAATGAATGCATCCTATAAGAAACATAGTTCGTTGAAAATTTGATGAAAAAATATCATTGACCCCGACGTGATTTGAACACGCAACCTTCTGATCTGGAGTCAGACGCGCTACCGTTGCGCCACGGAGTCAGTTGAAGACATACAGTTGATGGCGGTACATTGACGAATTGCGCTTGAAGACCGCTAATACCATCAACAAGCTAGGCTGATCAATATTTAAGAATTCGGTTAGTTTTAATGTCTGCAATTCCAAGAAATTAGTTGAATAAAGATATTATATTTTCGGGAAAAATTATATTTGCATTGATAAATAGCAAATGACTTATGAATTTGTCTTTCTATTGGAAATATATAATTAGGTATTAAGTTATTCCACATTACATTTCTTGATGTTTCATCAAAGAGTACATACAGATTAATAATATCAAGATGGTTTATTTCTCAATAATAATTATAAAAAAATATTCAATGAAATGAGATCCAATATGTCTCCCTAATGCCATTCAATATTGCCTTTTATCCTTTTGATCGATAATATTGAATATCATTCAATATTATAAATATCAATGAAATCGAAATTGATTGAGAATCTGGAATCTGTACTTACATCAAATTTCAATACTGTGTCTGGGGGAATAATAGGTGGATTTCCTTCTGACCTAAATGCGTATTCTGGAGCAATAGTTAATATAGCCTGCTCACCTCTACTCATTGATCTGATTCCAATATCCAAACCAGGAATCACTGTGCCTGCATTGAAATGAAGAATAAATAACACCATGAAGTTCAAAACAGTTGTCAGAATCATTTAAAAAGTAAATGTTATTCAGAAGTATCTAGAATTCATCTCAATGAACCATTCTGAAATTATCAACTTTAATACAGTGTGCTGAAAACATGGTATTCAAGGTCTAAGCCTATTAGTTCTAATTACGCACAACTTTTTCTCCAATTATAGAGAACAACGCAATATGAACGAGTCAATGTTGTGAAATGTATGAGAACTTCAGTAGTAATTTTCATGAATTTGTTGTGAAAGTATCGCCAATCGTGGAGGAGCAACAAAATTCTCCATTAACAAACAGTGCTAGAATTACATTCAAAGCTCATCTCTCAAAAATGAACAAATCTACAATGAAACTTTTGCTCCACCTCAAAGAGATAGTAATGATTGCAATGCAGAAAAGTTATACAGAAGCTTAACAATCACAACATAGTTATTCTTCTTAAATTTTTGGTGAACGATTCTAGCATTTTCGCTCAGAAAAATTAGACTATATGTACTATCTAAAAAAGGAGTCAATTTTCAAGAACAAGAAGACCTTTGTATATTTATGGGATTATTGAAAACACTTTTGCTCGCAACTGAAAGGTGATTGGGAAATCTATAATACGGGTCATTAATAAAGATCCACAATAGGTATCAGGGTAAATCTCTCATTTAGTGATGAAGTAAGAGCTGTGTCACTAAGTATCTATTTATGCACCAATGTTATAGGGTATTGTTAATCACTTATGCCTGAGACTAACACTTAGAAAGTTGAATGAATTCTACCCCTAAATTGCACAGGTTTCATTCGATATAATGAGCATGACTACGAAAATGAATCTCGAAAACGCCCTGACACTTAAGCCGACGATAATTATGCATATATTAGGCTATAGCATTGTTTAAGGAGGATATGGCTGTTGTCTTCAAATTGCTCTGATTACCTTCGCCCAGATTAAACTCAAATGCTCCACATCTATCTTTGCTGGAATCGAATATTATTCCATTTAACAAGCTTCCGCTATAATGTATTTTAACTGAACTTGTATTTGCTATGATTTCTCCATCTCCTGATTTAATAACTTTTTTCAGAATTTTTCCACTATCGACTTCATACACGTCAATTTCCTTACACATATTTATGAATTAAACTTTATGATATCTTTCCAAATTCAATATCTACAAGAATATACTATCTTTGGTTTCCAAAATTAATCCAGATCCTTCTCTCAACAAAATCTAAATTCAAATTCAAATCATTTTGCTGTCAGTGTCATGTGTTGTTTACATTTTTTTCAGTGACCTAACCAAAAAAAAAATTATTCAGATGTCAGAAATGGAAGATGTTTTTTCTCGACCCACCTCCCTTGTTATTCTATGCTCCTTTGATCATATCTCGTATTACGTCATTGCTGATTTCTAGCACAAAAATTTCGAAATAATGGAAAAAAACTACGAATGAGTTATTGACTGACTTTCGCTCCCCAACTTGAACTTTTTATTCGAGCTTTCTTTAGAAATTTCAAGTCTCCCAAATATTTCTTTCAAGAGATATGGTTTAAGAGGATCGAAACATTTACCACGTGTTGGTAAATTACGGCTCGGCTACACAGCCACATTCAAGTTTCATTAAACCTCGTTAATATCTCAAGGTCATTATACCTTCCACTGGGTGCCTAATTTAACGTTGTCAATAACCGCAGGAAATATTGGAAATGCGTGAAATTTAGGAGAAAATGTGGTGTCGTTCTGCTCTGTGAGTGCCTATTATAACGTTGCCAATAACCGCGGGAAATATTGGAAATGAGTGAAATTTAGGAGAAAACAGGGTGTCGTTCTGCAGGCTTCAGTGATAATTTTTCGACATTTTTTTTTTGGAATGTACTCAATTTTTTTGTGGGAATGCGCAATATTAGTTATTTCTCCATTTTTCACTGTATTTCCGTTTTTATTCTCCCGAAAATTCTTGAATATAAAAAGTCAACATCGCGCATCTTTGCAATTTTTTTCAACCATTTGCACCCAACAAATTTTTGGAAAAAAACGAACTCCGGCATCTTTTTGCTCTTAAGACTAACTGAACCAAATAAAAATATCATCTTTGCGTAGAATATATATCCGTACCTCCGAGCAAGGGGGTATTAAGTCCCAAATTTCAGTTTTCCGTAGACACAATAACTGTCGACAGAAGCAAGCTAGCAACTTGAAACTTTCAGGATACGTTGCGCATCAGAATGCCGCGGTTGAGTTCGATAATGGGCCAAATCGGTCGAATAGTTTCGGAGTTATAGGCACTTGAAGTTATTTATTTTTTTATTTCAGAAACTATGAGCGAGTGGATTCAAACTTGGCAGTTGGGTGGAGTATAACGACGCGCAACTTTGAGCCTAATTTCGTCAGGATCATATTGTCAGTAAATTAAAAAAAAAATTTTATTCGAAATTTTTTCCAAAAAATTTTTTTTCTGGAAACCATTCATCATATTGAAAAAAAAATGCACTCACACTTTGAGCTTCATATTTCACAGCAGTGTACCAAATTTCAGTTCGATACGATCATAAGTTTTGGAGATATCGGGAAAAAACATGTCAAATTTCGAGGTTTTCTTCTCGATATCGTTGATTTTTTCGGTATAACTCGAGAAATACTGATTCAGTCCTGATAAAACAGCTAGTTTTGAGATGCTGAAAGACAACTTTATGCGAAATTTCGTGATAATCGTGTCATTAGAACAATTTGAAAAAAAATTTCTATGATTTTCTTATCATATCATCCTCATTAAATTCTGTATGAAACTTCGAACTGTTATTTTTCGATGAAGTGCTGGATTTCAATTCGATCTGATCTGTATTTTTGGAAATATTGGAAAAATAAAATTTTGATTGGGTATATCTACGGAATCATAGCATTGTATAAAGATTTATACAATGATCATAGGATGGATTTTACCCATTCACGAATTCGGCCTTCGTAATTAAGGTCCAAACCTTCTCTACAAATAACGAGTTTCCAAGTTGTTTCTTTCCGAAGTTATTATGTTTATGCAATCGGCCGTTAGGCTGACCGTAAACACAATAACTTCCGGAAGAAACGACTTAGAAACTCGATATTTGTAGAGTAGGTTTGGGGCTTGATTACGAAGAACGAATTCGTGAATGGGTAAAATCCGCCCAATGATTCCGTAGATATACCCATTCAAAATTTTATTTTTCCAATAATTCCAAAAAATACAGATTTGATCGAATTGAAATCCAGTAATTTATCAGTAAAAAAATTCAAAAAGCATTGCCGTGAAAGCAGCAGCTTTTGCGTGCATGTTCAAATTCGTTGCTGAAGTGGTCATCTACATTGAACATGCGCGCAAAAGTTGCTGCCTTCACGGCGGTGCCTTTTGAAATTTGTTCAATATCATGTGTATTATGTCCGACATGGTGCAAATATCGCCTAGGGCAAAAGAGAATTATGTCCAAAACAAATAAGTATTAAGGCTTACATAATACAATTCAAAAATAGTATTAAGTCCATAATCATTACGCAAATCATGAAAAAATGCAGGTCTATGTGTATATGTTTACTTCGCTGTCTGATTATATATGTGCTATAATGCAGTTGATGTTATTGTCAGCAAAATCTTACAGGACGAAATCATCTACCAGTGCAAAAATCGGTGCTTCCCTTACTATTCTAAATCCGATGAGTTCAAAACAGTTTAAAGATCTTCAGAGGCTGTTGAAGTGGATTCCAGTAAGATTTCAGTTTTCTTTCAGGATCTTGTGCATGGAGAATGAGCTTTGAATAAAGAATATTCAGAGGGAATGAGTGACCATTTACTGGCGGTTAGGTTAGGTGAATGGTACTTGAAATACTTTTTTGTTGATGTTTTTTGAATGAATATGCAGTTACTTTACAAAATTCATATTTTCCAGTTTTGTTCATGTATAGAAAGGAAACATTCTGGCACCTATTATGTTTCGTGATTAACTTTATTTCGTTCGTAAAAAGAAATATTTCTCCATTAAAAAAATTCGGAACTCCTATGTCGCCATGATAATGAAGTACGAATACAAGCAGGTATTAAGTCACTATCATTAAATTGTTTTCAAATATAAAGATTAAGTCCATTTTTTTCTGAAAAATAAAATAGGCTTCAAAATAAGTATAAATAATAATTATTTCCACTTGATTTGTAGCCTATTATGTTAAATAGTGTGTTTTATGCTCTCCTGTAAAATTTACATTTTGGTACTTAACACCCCTTCGCCCTAGGGTACGAACATATTTCCTGAATAAAGGGTGCTTATTGCGCGCATGTTCTAGGGGAACAGCGTGCTATCGTTTTGTCCAAATGTCTGTAATTTTGGATGATTGAGCAGAAAATGGTCTCAATCGACTAGGTTGGACTCACTGATGACGAATCCGGTGTCAAAATCGATTCTGTCCGGCCGGCCGGCCGTAGACACGCTAACTGTCGACAGAAGCAAGCTAGCAAATTGAAACTTTCAGGATAGGTTGCGCATTTGAATATCGCGGTTAAGTTCGTTTATGGGCCAAATCGGTCGAATAGTTTCGGAGTTATAGGCACTTGAAGTTTTGAAGTTATTTATTTTTTATTTCAGAAAGTACTTAAGCGATTGGATTCAAACTTGGCAGTTTGGTGGAGTATAACGACGCGCAACTTTGAGCCAAATTTCGTCAGGATCATATTGTCAGTAAATTTTAAAAAAAATTTTTTTCGAAATTTTTTTACAAAAAATTTTTTTTTCCGGAAAACATTCATCAGTTCCAAAAAAAAATTCCACTCACACTTTGAGCTTCATATTTCACAGCAGTGTACCAAATTTCAATTCGATACGATCATAAGTTTTGGAGATATCGGGAAAAAATATGTCAAATTTCGAGGTTTTCTTCTCGATATTGTTGCTTTTCTCCGAAATATTCTGACGGACCATCGAGTACGGTTTGTTCATAGACAAGATATATATGGGTTTGTTGTTGTCACGGCTGTCGGTTGAGAAATTCTCGAAGATGATGAAAATCTGTTAAAAATCGACGAATTACCGATGAAAATTGTTGGAAATGGCAAAATACGAGCAAATAACATTGTTTTCGAGTTGGAGATTCGAGAAATTAGCTATTTTTCTGAAAGAAGTTCTATCGATCTGTCAACCGACTGGAAGCATCTCTCTGAGAAAAGAAAATTTCAAAAAGCACTGCCGTGAAGGCAGCAGCTTTTGCGCGCACGTTCAAATTCGTTGCTGAAGCGGTCATCTACATTGAACATGCGCGCAAAAGTTGCTGCCTTCACGGTAGTGCTTTTTGAAATTTTTTATTTTCATCAAACTGATTAATCGGTGTATCTCCCTCTCTCTCTTCTTTTGTTCTCCACCAAAGAAGAGAAAGATGGAGGTTATTCGATTAATCATTTCGATGAAAATAAAAACGCCCCAATATTAACATAGCATGTACACACAAAGAATCTTAGTGCAGAAAGGTTGTCCTATCTCAGAGCAAATTATCTATTTATCAGAAAAGAATGTGCAAATATCCTATGGGCCTTTATCTAATGAAAGTGTTTTTGTCACCAACAAAGGTATTTGTGAAATTAATTAAATTAAGAAAATAGATGGGAGCACATTAAATACGGTATACTACCTTAGTATAATATTTATACTATGATACTACTCATCCACATCACTAGTTTTCTTATGATCTTGAATGTTTGGTTCAGTATCATGTTCAGCATTTCATGATTATTAATTCCATAAATTAAAAAAACAAAAAAAACACATGGTTCATGTAATAAAAAACTCCATTTATTTCCACTTCATGCAATTTTGTTGATATATATGATCAGTGACAACACAGAGACTAATATCCTTACTTTAATATATCAGAATTCATTATGCACTATACATCAATTTACAAAAAAAAAGTATACAATCGATTTCACATATCTTTGAATTCACCCGTTTTGTTAAGAAGTATGATGTCAGGATTTTCCTTCTCAAATTCACTGGGTTCTCTTTCTCTATCTTCTGCGCCCCATTCGCCGACGGATGACATAACATTCAACATTTTTTTCAGTTCTATTTTCTCCCTCTGAAAATCAACAACAAATAATAGATTTCAGATTTTTTATATCTTGCAGAATTGGCATTCTAAATTAATGACACCCTAGCACAAAGTGAAATACTGAGTCATATTATTCTCTGAGAATATCGTAAAAACTATTTATGTTCAAGAAGAACGAGGATAATCCCAGAATTAAAGGTTTCTCGTTGTTGTACCTACTTGAATAACATCATGATGTCAAAAACATGGTGTGCTCATCTGTAAAATGAGTGACGTCAGCTATTATTTATATATTATGTGCTTTAAATTAACATGCAAATTCAGAGCATAGAATATATAACTCCTAGTATTTTCAACTAGCTGACGTCAATCATTTTACAGATGAGCACACTATGTTTCTTACATCATGAACTACACTAACTGCACTTACTTCCAATCATGATGTAAGCAAAACATGGTGTGCTCATCTGTGATTGTTCTACCAATGATGACGTCACTTTTATCATTCAAATTCAAAGCACAGAATATACGTTCCCTTGTAATTTAATTTTGCTGACGTCATTTTTTTTCAGATGAGCACACCACGTTTTTTACATCAGGCTTCCAATAGACGACTTCGGCCCAAGTTGCCAACCCACAATTTACTTAGCAAGTTTACTTTCACTGGGGAACGGGAATTTCAGGACAAATTCGACATGATAAGGTTCGCATTATTTATAAATAACCGTAAAACATGCCTCGGCTCTTCAAACCAGATAATTCCTTCCAAATGTAGGTTTTTGTTAAGATCGTCCCTGATTGGTTGAAATTCAAGTTGGGATTCCTGATTTCATGCAAACAGTGTCAATTTTCATAGGATACGTTCCGAAAATCAACTCTGTTGTTTCGGTTGCCGATTTTCCGCTCCGTAAATATGAAATATTCGGATGGTTCCTGGAACGAGCGCGTGAAAAAAGTTATTTACGGAATCTGGTTGATGAAAATGCGGTCGATTTACTGTCACCAGAACGATTTTCTATGGTAAATATCCATAGCATAGAACAATCATGTTTACTATAGGTTTGTTTTGGTTCCGAATTCAGAACCACAGACTATTGGTCTATGCTAGAACCGTCCTGAACAGATCTGAACTCGGAACCAAAACAAACCTAAAGTAAACATGATTGTTCTATGCTATGGATATTTACCATAGAAAATCGTTCTGGTGACAGTAAATCGACCGCATTTTCATCAACCAGATTCCGTAAATAACCTTTTTCACGCGCTTGTTCCAGGAACCATCCGAATATTTCATATTTACGGAGCGGAAAATCGGCAACCGAAACAACAGAGTTGATTTTCGGAACGTATCCTATGAAAATTGACACTGTTTGCATGAAATCAGGAATCCCAACTTAAATTTCAGCCAATCGGGGACGATCTTAACAAAAACCTACATTTGGAAGGAATTATCTGGTTTGAAGAGCCGAGGCATGTTTTACGGTTATTTATAAATAATGCGAACCTTATCATGTCGAATTTATCCTGAAATTCCCGTTTCCCAGTGAAAGCAAACTTGCTAAGTAAATTGTGGGTTGGCAACTTGGGCCGAAGTCGTCTATTCTCAGTGCAGCTGAGTGTAATTGAGGATAGTCACAGATGACAAATTCAGTGGAGTTCACTGTTCTATGATCCTCACAGAATACAAATATTTGATACATAATTTCACGTGAATCCAATATGACAGAATTCTGAGCTTCTTATGTTTTCGCTACCATTTTGAGGTGATGTTGATATAACTTAAAGTTTTTCTGAGCTCGTCACGGAAAACAATTCCTTTTCAAAAAAAGATATGATGAAAATTCGTTTCGTCCAAAATTAACCACATATATAGAAAAAAATCACGTCCAACCAGGAACCAGAGACAACAACAGATGTCTTGGATTATGAATTATATTTACGCATAACCATCACCGAAGATAGCCTTACTCTATGCACTGCACTCGTAATCTGCGACTACACTCACGCCCAACATTTCCGCATCAAGGAGAGTGCAAGTTATCAACAAAACACACCAAACAATCAGTGGAATTAGTGTAATTTATGCAGGTATAAGGAACCGACCTTAAGTGATGCATAGATTGAGACTGCTTTTCGAAAAGAACTACTTTTTCCTAAAGTACCAGGAATCAAAATACTGAGTCTGTAGCCGATGGTTATTTTGGTTTGACTTTCTATAACCTTAACAGCGTAAAGCTATATGTAAGCTATTCTCCAATTCTCTTTTATAAATTCATTTGGCAGGCTATGGAAGTTTGACACATTTCACTCTACATAATAGAAACATGTGAGGTTAGTTATTTCCTGTGAGTAACATTATCTATTCCACATGAAGGTCGTAGCAATTTCGTATCTAACTTAACCAAAGCATAGAGTCCTTGATTGAAATATGTAGGAATTGAAGTCTAACTGAATGGGTATCTTGCATGTGACAGGAATTATCATGTTTTTCCGATTCCATTTTAATAAAAAATCATAATCTATGCTTTCACACACCTTGAAAATTCGCTGATTCGGTAATGAAAATGGTCAAGTAGGGATGCAAGTTCAAATTGGGTGAAACAAGGTAGATCGCCTCCTGCCTCACCGCACGAGAAGAGAGAGTGGATAACACCATCGTCACGGAACGCTCAAAGATTCGACCATTTAAGCAGCCAATATGTAGAGCCAAATTTAAAAGATCGTTTGCAAGTTGAAAAATTTCAGTGAAATTTAAATGAAATATGAAAATTTTCAGAACTCTGTCCCGCCACTGTTCATCTTCCAACATTGTTTCATTTCGATCAGATAAATATTTTTCGACCTATTGAAAAATCAAAATTTCAAATGGCTGTAACGCAAAAACCATTCGGCAGGTTTGGCTCATTAACGGACTTAACCAAGATAGTCAGGATCAAAACCCAACCTCAAAATTTCAAGAAAAAATTTGACCACGAATTCTTCATCAGTGAGTTCAACCTAGTCGTGTGAGACCGATTTCAGCTCAAAATTCGAAAATTACAGACAACGTAACGTAACGATAACGCGCTGTTCCCCAGAACAAGCGCGAAAAATTGAAATTTTTGACGGTGACTGAATTTTTTCAGTATTGTTTCGGGTAGAATATTCGATTCCAATGATAAAATTTTTCACAACAATTCACTACTGCCCATCTGACTGAATTCTATGTAGTTAGAAAAACTTAATGAAACTATTCCATGGCCTACTGACTGACTTTATGAAAAAGAATGGAGTGCAAGTAATGAAATGCAGATATTAAATCTTTTCCAAATATTTTCATGTCTTTTTTCTCACCTGTGTATCAACCTCTGCGAATCTATCAAACATCTGACCATAAATTTTTCTTTCTTGCTTAACATGATCCTGAAGAGCATTTGAAGAGATTTTCACCTCAGCCATGGCCGCTCTGTTATTTGGATTTATTTTCAAACATTGTTGAAATGAATCGATAGCCGAGTGATATTCTCCAAGAGCAGAAAAAACTTTTCCGGCTCTAAAATGAGCTTTTTCATCATTAGGACGTAGTCTGAGGGCAACATTGGCAGAATGTTTGGCTTCAGAGAAATACTCAGTTTTTAGGTAACATAAACATAAGTTCATGTGGGTACTGAAGAAAAGAGATTCACACACTGCATCTCCCTCCTTGATATGTCTTCCATCTTCTGCAATGAAAATTATTACATTTCATTGTGAGGCACTTATCAATATAAGTCTTTTGCTTTTTAATTCAAATCGTTTTTCTCATTCTTTAAGAAGTAATAGGTACAAAACTATTAGGACCCACACAAAAGAACAATTATTCGATATAAAAAAAAACTTAGAAAAACACTGACGAGAAGGCAGCAGCTTTTGCGCGCATGTTCAATGGAGATGGCCGCTTTTTTGACAACGAATTCGAACATGCGCGCAAAAGCTGCTGTCTTCACGTCAGTGTTTTTTCGATAAACTACTGGATTTCAATTCAATCTAATCTGTATTTTTGGAAATATTGGAAACATAAAATTTTGAATGGGTATATCTACGGAATCATTGAGCAGATTTTACCCATTCACGAATTCGACCTCCGTAATCAAGCCCCAAACATACTCTACAAATATCGAGTTTCTAAGTCGTTTTCTTCCGGATTCATTTTTCCAATATTTCCAAAAATATAGATTAGCTCGAATTGAAATACAGTATTGCATGGAAAAATGACAATGCCTAGGTTCATACAGAATATCATGAAGATAATATTATCAGAAGATCACAGAATATTGAATATTTGAAAAAAAAAATCGAAATTTTTTCAAATTGTTCTAACGACACGATCATCACGAAATTTTTCCAAACTAGCTGTCAAGTTTCATTCCGGTTTCATCAGTATTTTTTGAGTTATTCTGTTAAAAACAACATCGTGAAAAAAAACACGAAATTTTATATATTATTTCCCAATATCTCCAGAAAAGATGATTGTATCAAAATGAAATTTGGTACACTGCTGTAAAATATGGTTTTCAAGGTATGAGCAAATGTTTTTTCCGGATTCAATGAACAGTTTCCGAAAAAAATTTCGAAAAGAATTTTTTTCAAAATTTGCCGACAGTGTGATCTCAACGAAATTATGCGAAAAGTTGTATGTGGTTATGCTCCAACTAACTGTCAAGTTTCAACCCAATCGCATGAGTAGTTCCTGAAATATAAGGAAATTAATCTCAAAATTTCACATGACCATAACTCTCAAACCATTTGAACGATTTGTCCCGCTAACGAACTTAACCGCAGCATTCTAATCCGCGATCTAATCTGGAAGTTTCAAGTTGCTAGCTTGCTTTCGACAGTTATCGTGTAGTCGGCCGGTCGGACAGAATCGATTTTGACACCGGATTCGTCATCAGTGAGTCCAATCTAGTCGTTTGAGACCATTTTCGGGAGAAAATCGAAATATACAGACATTTGGACAAAACGATGGCGCGCAAAAAGATATGATGGATTTCGTGAATAAAGTCTTGCTCCTTCAAGTTTCTGAAGTTTGATGAATTGTCTCAAATAAAGTGTTTTGTTCATTGATCTACAATTTTTCAGGGATATTTTGGATACATTGAGGATGAGAAGAACATGGAACATTGATTGTCACATCAAATTTGTGTTTCGTTTTTAAATTAGTAAATGGAATGATTGACTGTCCCGATCTGTTGAGTTTACTTAATTTCAGACCTATTCTACAGAGATTCCTTCCATAAGGAAGGAATTTTTTTTTCAACAGATCTTTAGTGTTGGCGAATAGAGTCCATGGGGATATTGATTTCTTTTGTTCGACCTTGACAGCATTCAGGCGCAATTTATTTAGGATACTGGGTTGATAGTTGGAGCAGATTTTATTTTTTTGTATTCTGTGAAATTGTGAACGTTAGTTTTAGTTTATGCATCTTGTGTTTTATATGGGGGTTGCCCGTTTAATCATCATTGTATGATAAATAAATAAATAAATCCTGCAGTGATAGGGTCTATTCACCAAATGAAGAGAAAAAGCATTTTTTTAAATGTTTTTGATGACTTGAGTGTTATATAATCCTTGCATGAATTTTTGATTGATCAGTGAGGTAATTCGGAAACATCAATATTTTTGATTCACAGTCATTTTTGCGCGCATGTTCTAGGGGAACAGCGTGCTATCGTTTTGTCCAAATGTCTGTAATTTTGGATGATTGAGCCGAAAATGGTCTCAATCGACTGGGTTGGACTCACTGATGATGAATCCGGTGTCAAAATTGATTCTGTCCGGCCGGCCGTCCGTAGACACGATAACTGTCGACAGAAGCAAGCTAGCTACTTGAAACGTTCAGGATAGGTTGCGCATCAGAATGCCGCGGTTAAGTTCGTTAATGGGCCAAATCGGTCGAATAGTTTCGGAGTTATAGGCACTTGAAGTTTTGAAGTTATTTATTTTTTATTTCAGAAACTACTCAAGCGATTGGATTCAAACTTGACAGTTTGGTGGAGTATAACGACGCGCAACTTTGAGCCAAATTTCGTCAAGATCATATTGTCAGTAAATTTGAAAAAAAAATTTTTTCGAAATTTTTTTACAAAAAAATTTTTTTTTCGGAAACCATTTATCATATCCAAAAAAAATTATACTCACACTTTGACCTTCTAATTTCACAGAAGTGTACTAAATTTCAGTTCGATACGATCATAAGTTTTGGAGATATCGGGAAAAAATATGTCAAATTTCGAGGTTTTCTTCTCGATATCGTTGATTTTTTCGGTATAACTCTAGAAATACTGATTCAGTCCTGATTAAACTTCACAGCTAGTTTTAAGATACTGAAAGACAACTTTATGCAAAATTTCGTGATAATCGTGTTATTAGAACAATTTGAAAAAAAAATTTCTATGATTTTTTCATCATATCATCCTCATTAAATTCTGTATGAAACTTCGAACTGTTATTTTCGATGAAGTACTGGATTTCAATTCGATCTGATCTGTATTTTTGGAAATATTGGAAAAATAAAATTTTGATTGGGTATATCTACGGAATCATTGGGTGGATTTTACCCATTCACGAATTCGGTCAGCCTGACGGCCGACTGCGTAAACACAATAACTTCCGAAAGAAACAACTTAGAAACTCGATATTTGTAGAGAAGGTTTGGACCTTAATTACGAAGGTCGAATTCGTGAATGGGTAAAATCCGCCCAATGATTCCGTAGATATACCCATTCAAAATTTTATTTTTACAATATGTCCAAAAATACAGATATGATCGAATTGAAATCCAGTAATTTATCAGAAAAAAATTTCAAATAGCACTGCCGTGAAGGCAGCAGCTTTTGCGCGCACGTTCATATTCGTTGCTGAAGCGGTCATCTACATTGAACATGCGCGCAAAAGTTGCTGCCTTCACGGCAGTGCTTTTTGGACATTTTTGATTTTCACAGCGTTTTCTGAATCAACTTTCTCGATGTGCTGGAATTAACATCAAGTCATTAGCATCGAACACACATATCCATTCAGAATTTTAAATGTAAAAGGTTTTTCTGAATAATCTCCAGCAAGGCTCAAAACAGCAGATAGTTTTGAAATTACTATGAATTCTGTTTCATGTCTTTGAAAATGGAATATTATAATAACGTTGTTATTATCTCAACAAAATTGTTTGAATTGAAATAAACAATGTGTCAATTTAAAAAGGTACCTCACTTAGTAATACCTCTGCCCCCACACAAATTAAAAAAAACTGCAAAATGAGGCTAACTTTGGTTTGAAGTGGGATATTTTATGTGGTTAGCTTCAATCAATTTGTATGAACCTTCTGAGCGTGATGACAGCAACCCTTAAAATCTTAAATAGGACGGGTGTTAAGAGACATCTTGTTCTGAAAGTCATTCAATGGTCTTTTTTAAAATGCCGTACACTAAACCTTTTTGTTTATATGTCTCTAATTTATTATTCTGAAGTTGTGATGAAAATAACTGAAGAATGCAACAACAATTTCAGTAATATTGTGGTTTTTCATGATTTTCATCTCTCACTGAAACACTGGTATTCTTGAAAAGGCCATCGAATTACTTCTGAAATACCCACATTACCTTCAAGATTTAAAGGGTCGCTCTTATCACTCTCAATGTATAGTATGTTTGAAGCGAAGCCAAAGGAAAGATCATTATGTGGGAGAAACCCACATATTCTATTTCTCCCATATTCATTCCATAAAAAAAAATAATCAATTATTCAGTTCTTAAAACATAATTATGATACAAACCAAATAGTTTCAACATTTTTATTATTCTTCTATACATTGTGATAGCGGCTTGGATTTTTCCTTCTTGGAAATAACGATTGCCTTTTTCCTTTAGTTTCTGAGCTTCCATAACTTTCTCGTCTTCATCCATTAACCAAAGGTCTTTGGCTCTGATGAACCCTACCAAAGTGACTTCATATTCTATTGTTGCATTTGGTGGGATTCCAAATTTTTGAGATCCTTCTTCTCCGAAAGCATACTGAGATTTTATTAGTAGTCTTGATGTTTCCCCTTTATTGAATTTTCCTAATGCGAAGTCAATTCCTTGTATTATATCGTAATCCACTCCTTGTTCTCTATGGAAGCGAACATTACTTCGTTCATCAAATATTTTGTCTTGAAATTTCCCAATTAAGTGAACTGAAATATTAAGTACCTCATTTTAATATCGAGAAACCAATAGATGGCGCCACATATGCGAACCTTCTTATAGTTTCTTTGAGGAGATTAACACGTTGACTGCCACGGCAATTTTCCGAATTCTGGTCTGAAAAGCCAAAATGAGTTAATCATATTATATTATTCAAAACTCTAATTATAGTACAAAGTTATCACCAAAATTTATAGAAAATGTATTTTTTCGAAAAAAAAAGGTCTCATGAATCATCTCGTAGTTGGCTTACGTAACAGAAATCTCTTCGCGGAGCCCAACTACGAGTTGATTCGTTCACAGAATTCTCACAAAATTTATCCATAAATGACTTCTAAAATAAAACTGATAAAAAAAAACTGAAGTGGTGATCCAAAGAATTTTACTTCACGATAGATTGGTGGTGTAAGGATCAAGGATGCAGGAAACGATACTCTGTCAGTTCGCCGACGTTTCGGAAAAATTTATTTCCATCCTCAGGGCTCATGTTTTCCGTAAATTTTGTAGAGCCCTGAGGATGGAAATAAATTTTTCCGAAACGTCGGCGAACTGACAGAGTATCGTTTCCTGCATCCTTGATCCTTACACCACCAATCTATCGTGAAGTAAAACTGATAAAGTTCAGAGGAGAATTCGTCATCGCGTTGGTTGGAGAAGAGAATGAAGAGATTCACCCAGCTCGGAAAAAAAATTATCCGTCCGACGCAGCCATGTCGTATATGCACCCACGAAAAAAACGCCGCGAAACCAGTTGTTTTTGTGCAATCTGTGAAGAAAAACTAGCCCTTTTAGTGGAAGACTGTTTTAGAAAGTTTAACGAACAATAAATATATTCTCTTCTTGTTTTGAATTTTTTTTTTAGAATTATATTATCTGTTCCTTTATGGATAAATTTTCCGTTCATGTAAGCCAGCATTGATATCTTCATCTCTTCCCAGAAGCCATCTATCCATAGTAACGCTGATATACTACGTGTTTGATCGTAGCTGCTCGATTATGGCAAGTAAACACAGTACGAGATGACTCTTAGTCGGCGTCTTGACAGAGATCGCAATCTACGAGTTATCTCGTAGTTGGCAGTCAACGTGTTAAGATCAAAAAAGTTTTTTATTTGGATACATTTCTTCTATTCAATCTTGAAGTGAGATATTTAGGAAATCCATTCTTGGGATTTTAACTGGCAAGATTTTTGTTCATAGAAGATCCCATCATATAATAGATTATCATGAAATAAATATTCTGCTTCACTCCAATAAAAAATAGAGCCCAATTAAAGGTTTGACCTACTGAAAGGAGAGAAAACTGCTAATTAAGAAAAAATCCATGAAAAGACGATATCTCCCAATGTGTAGCAATTGGAGTATTATATTTGGTCAAATGTGCTCAAAATATCCTCACCTTATACCCTTTTTGAATGTGTATTGATAAATCAAACACTTTTTATGTTTGCTTTGGCATTATCTGAATGAACAAAATATTCCCGCCTGTTTGAGAGGCCCTGTTGTTTAAATTAGGAGCATATGCATCATGATAATACGAAAGCGTAGAGGGGCCATGGTAGAATTTTATTGAGGAATTCATACATTTATGTATGAATTCATACATTTATGTATGAATTCATTCAATAATCTATGAATTCATACAAAAATGTATGAATTCATACAAAAATGTATGAATTCATAGAAAAAAGTATGAATTCATAGAAAAAAGTATGAATTCATAGAAAAAAGTATGAATTCATAGAAAAAAGTATGAATTCAAAGAAAAAAGTATGGATTCATACAAAATAGTATGAATTCGTAGTCCTCCGTGTGTATGTACTAATGATGTTATAGAGCTGAAGTGGATAGCACTTTCATTATAATGATTTTTCTTCATGGCGATCACAAAGCAATTAATATCGAATTATTGGAATACTTTATACATTAATTCGGCGTGAGAGCTGAACTATATGTATAATTCTGAAATTTAACTTTAAACGAGTTTAAGTTTTGCAAAATTGTCTGAAATTTTTCGATTTTTTTTGGCCGAAATTGGTCCTAATCGACTAAGTTTGATTCGCCATCGACTTCTGAGTTCGCTAATGGGCCAAATCGGTCGAATAGTTTCGGAGTTAGAAGAGGCACTAGAAATTTTGAAGTTATTTATTTTTTATTTCAGAAACTACTTGAGCGATTGGATTTAAACTTGGCAGTTAGGTGGAGTATAACGACGCGCAACTTTGAGCCAAATTTCGTTAGGATCATATTGTCAGTAAATTAAAAAAAAAATGTTTTCGAAATTTTTTTCCAAAAAATTTTTTTTTTCGGAAACCATTCATCATATCCAAAAAAAAATTCCACTCACACTTTGAGCTTCATATTTCACAGCAGTGTATCAAATTTCAGTTCGACACGATCATAAGTTTCGGAGATATCGGGAAAAAATATTCGATATTCGATAAATATTCGAATAAACGATAACAAGGTCGACGATTTTCGAAAAAAAAAATTTATTTGGGACTTAGAAAATTTTTCATAAAGAACCGCGAATAAACATCAAAGCGCAGAGGGGTGGGGGGGTAAGATTTAGCCATTCCGTGCGAAATTTTATTTTTGAAGCTATGACAATATGCACATCATATATTATGGATTCGAACACGTAGATTACGAATCTGTAATTAGATTTTGCGTAGCTGATTCGGTTTGGAAAATATTTCGGATTTGGTGAGAAATTTTCGAAATTTGGGTCAATTTTGGGCCGTCGTACAGATCAAACGCGTAAGGCTGGACAATATCGAATTTTTTTGGTTATATCTGGGTCCTTTGTGAGTACGTAGCCAATTATTTTATAGACGAAGGTCCTCTAGTTGAAAAATTATGATTTTTTTAAAAAAGGTCCAATTTTTTCGATTTTCTTCTGGCCATAAAAAACGAACCAGACTCTCCACTAACATTCTGATTGGATTTTCTTTATCTACGCCCTCGAATTAGTATATGTTTCAAATTTCAGGTCGATCGGAGAACTTTCGATTTTTGGTAAAATTTTAAGAAAATATCGATTTTCGAAAAATAATTTTCCGACTCCTATCGCCGTGAAATTTGGCACACTTACTAATTCGAGGGCGTAGAACAAGAATATAAGGTCAGATATTTTAAAAAAAAATCGTCCTGGACGTGAGAGGTCCTTGAAGTTCCAAAATTTTGGACCTTTTTTCAAAAAATCATTATTACCGACTCGATGAAAGTAGGACGATGAAATCTGTTTTATTGCATAGATAAAGGACCGAACTGCACGTGAAAAAATTCGACATCACCCAGCTTCATTATTTTGGTCGGCACGACGTCTCAAAGTTGACCAAAATTTCGAAATTTGGGTCAACTTTGGGTCGTCGTACAGATCAAACGCGTGAGGCTGGACAATATATTTTTTTGGTTATATCTGGATCCTTTGTGAGTACGTAGCCACTTATTTTATAGACGTAAGTCTTCTGGTTGAAAAATTATGATTTTTTTAAAAAAGGTCCAATTTTTTCGATTTTCCTCGGGCCATAAAAAACGAACCAGACTCTCCACTAACATTCTGATTAGATTTTCTTAATCTACGCCCTCGAATTAGTATATGTTTCAAATTTCAGGTTGATCGGAGAACTTTCGATTTTTGGTAAAAATTTTTTCTATGAATTCATACTTAAAAGTATGAATTCATAGAAAAAAGTATGAATTCCTACTTTTAAGTATGAATTACATACATTATTGTATGAATTCCTCAATAAAATTCTACCATGGCCCCTCTACGCTTTTGTATGATAAGTATTCAGGAAATCACAAACTTGTATATGCTGCTTACACATGACAAAAAAGGTCAAAATTCCAGTTGAAAACATAAATAAAATCAGTTTGAAATTGAAAGATACCTATTATAGACAATCTAACCAAACTCAATCCCTATGAAAAGTTTTTTTCAAATACTTAATTGTTCAATGCTATCTATTAAAGGACACCTACTTTCAACTTCTGCTCCACTATTAGGTGTTTCACTCCCTTCACCTGGTGTTATAATAATTCTTCGAACACCACCATCCTTTTTAGGAGTGATATCTTCATACTGCCAATCGATAAGTTCCACCTAGAAGTATTTGAGAAAAAGGTTCATAAACAAAATTGTTCATTTTGAACAGTTTTCTCTACAATATGGTAATGTTCTCAAAGCGATCAAAGTCGTAGACTTAATATAACAGTAAAATGTCCAAATATAAATTTGACACCCCACTTTAATTACCAATGAAATCTCTCCTTCTGAAGACCTAATTCGAATACTTAGAACATAACTTAGGTCATATCTAACAAACAGAATGCAGAGGACAGTCAGCAAGGGGAAAGATGGTAACATCAAAACATCTGAACTGAAGCAAGTAAAGAGAGGGGTTCCACAGGGATCTATCCTGGGTCCTTTGCTGTATATAATTTATACAAATGACCTAGTTCAGTTCATTGACAATAGTGCTGTTATGTTTGCTGATGATACAACTATCATAACTAAAGCTGAAAATGTAGATGAGTGCAGAATTAGTCTTGAGAATGATATGAAGAAAATGAACAAATGGTTCAACGAAAACAACTTGATGCTCAATATAAACAAAACTAAACTCCTATTGTTCGGAGGTGAGGGAACAGCACAGCTTGATCTAAAATACCAGGACATTAACATCGAAACAGTCTCAGGTCTATCATTCTTAGGAATAAATATCGATCAAAAACTCAACTGGAGGAGTCAAATTGAAAAGCTAGCACCAAATATAGCACGATACTGTTTCGCATTGAGGATCATCCGAGACACAGTGGGAGTGGATGCTGCATTGTCTTCCTACCATGCTTATGTGCACTCTAGGATAAGATATGGGATTATTTTCTGGGCAAGATCTCCAGAAGTTGAAAGAATCTTCCTCTCACAAAAAAGATGTTTGAGGATAATTTTTGGAATGAAACAAACTGAAACCTGTAAAACTGTATTTAAAAACCTCAGCATACTAACTATGTACAGTTTGTATATATATGAGTCTGTAATATTTGTCATTAATAATCTTTCTGAGTTCAAAAATCTGCAACATCCATATAACACCAGAGGGAAAAACTACCTAATTGAGGATAAGTCGAATTTTTCATACTTGCAGAAAAATATAACATATAGTCTGTTATCAATCTGGAATAAATTACCAGAAAATTTTAAAAATAGATCTTTTGGAGTACAAAGGAGGAGCCTTAAAAGATTTCCCGTGGAAAAGTGCTATTATAGTCTAAGTGAATTCCTAAATGAGAGGCATTTTGAGCGACTGTAATGCTTCTTTTTTGTAATTGATTACTTTTCTTTTTTGTATTTGATCACGTTTCTTTTTTGTGTTAAATTTTTAATTGTATTTTGACAAGATCAACACCTGTACTGGTCATAAGATCGAATAAAGATATCTCTCTCTCTCTCTCTCTCTCATTTATATTGGATAGTGAAACGATGAAGTCACATACCTGTGAGGCCAGTTTCACAAAACTTCGATTGTCCGATCAAGCGCTTGATTGTCTATCAACAGAAATTGTGTTCTAGATTACAGTTCATTTTCAACCCAACCTTTGAACCCGCAGTTAAAAGTTTGGTGAAACCGACCATAAGACTATGAAATATTAAAAACATAAAATTGAAAGAGTAAATTGTGAATCAATCTTACTTGGAATTCTAGAGTTGGAGGTGAGGTAGGATAAACATTTGCATATTGAGTTGTACATGTCAATAAGGCTTTTTCGCCCTTTCTCATTGTAGAGATTCCAATTTCACATGCTTTTGCTATTTTACCTGTGGAAAGATGAATACTATTATTTATGAGCGCCCATCCATGCATGATTGTCATGATCACAGTCCAGGGCCATAGCTAAAGTTGACTTTGAGCTTGGGCAATTGTAATTGGAGGTAGGGTAGTAAAACTTTTCATTTATCAAATGAATTTTAAAGATATTTCGAGGTAGGGCATTGCTGTACCCTAGCTACGGCGCAGTCACAGTGAATTGCATATCTATTAGACTAAGGAGTGGGGCCTTTTTAAACATGAATACATTGTTACATTATGGGCATAGAGGCACAGACTGGAATGCATAAATTGGACCTTACATTCATGATTAAAACTTGAATATTAAATAAATGCTCCAAACGAAATGCGCACACTCAAATTGATATCATAATCTTGACAAGGAGGCACAAGTAGACCTTATAAATTGTATAAATGCTCCACTAAAATCGGCAAAACTGATTTAATTATAATATCGTGAAAGGGACTATGACATAAAGTGACCACAACCCCCAGAGTGCAAGTGAGATTGTATTATCGTAAGTTATCTTTTAGTTAGAGTTAACAAAATTTCCTGGTTCATTTCCATGCTAAAGAACCTTTCGCATTGACATTGCCCGTATCACAAAAAGAGATTCTCAAAGGCAAGTAGCCGACTCGCAACATCCCATTTCCCCTTGCACTCTGAAAGTATCCTCACATAGGAATTGTAACAAATACATGATAATGAAATTCATATCATGTATGAAATTGAATCATAGAAGAATGCAGATGGATTTTTGGCCATATCAAGTTTTCGTTACCTTTTCCTAAATTAAATTTAGTTATTTCCCCATTTTCATCTGTAGAACTATTATAAATATTTTTTATAAGTACTTCAACTTCGCATCCTAAAGTTGGATTCTCCTTCCCCACACCTTCTTCAACGATCTTCTTTAAAATTCCTCCATTCCTTTCTGGGCTTATATCTATCACCACTGAAGACATTTTAGAATGTTCAATCGAAGTTTTGGGTTTTTTCATTCCATATATTCGCCATAGACTGTTTTAGTCTGTTTTCGCTTTCAGCTTGAATTTGACAATCAACCGGTTTGAGGTTATTTACCACAGACAGTTGATCTGTGTTATTTACCACAGAATAAAAAAGTATCAACCATAGAGAAAGAGTTTTTGCTTTCAACCAGAGAAAAGTTTTATTTCTGAAACGCGAAGAAAAATTTTTTCAGACTCTCCTGCATGCAGACTTTTTTTCGAACAATCACATTGTATCACACATGATGAGAAAGAGAGGTCTCTGGTCTTGTCCAGCGTGACCAAATATTATTTGCGCATTGTATAAAGACAACATAGTAGGACAACCCTATGGAAAAACGATTTCATACGTTTTCAAGCGACATCTAGCGAAAATATTTGAAATCTCTGAAATAAGAGCCCGTACAGAGGCGCCCTCGTCATAAATTCATATGAAAAGCATAAGAAAATCCAGGGATGGCTTGAGGATTTGTTCTGTACGGATAGTGGGTTAAGGATATATTCGTGCAAGCAATTGTTTAGCCACAACTCGTGGACTATATTACTCAAAATATATTCATTAACATTTCCAAGTATTTGTATTTTACTTTTTAGTGATTTTATCGATTTTCTTCTATAAATTCTTGACTTCGGCCTTTCCGAAATAATTAATTTTCCGATGATAAATATGTCAACAATAAAACAGACAGATGGTGCCTTATATTCTATATGGCTTGTTCTTTCCACATCAACCGGAAATAATACTAATTCTCTCTTCAAAGATCGAAACTGCCAATTTTTCTTACAGATATTCTAGATTTCCTCAATCATCCCCATCAGAAATATCATGCGTCCAATACCTGCTGAGTAAGGTGTTTCGGAAGTGTTTTGGAACTTCGGTCCACTTATGTTACCTAAGTTAAGTCATTGTGGAAAAATCTGACCTTCCTTCAAGTCAGAAGGATAATTCTCTGATTCCCGGGGATCTGACAAACAGGGGCGTTTAGCGCACGTGCACATACTTAAAACGGGTGTATTTATAATGTAAGCCTAGTAAATGTTAATAGAAAAAGCCCTTCAATCCTTCTTTGTTATAACAGCAATCGCTCTGAATTGCTTTTCGGTCCAATATTTCTTGGAAATATTAATTTGAAATAGTTCACATATAGTGAATTTTTCGTTGAAGTCTTTCCCGTATGAATGGAACTTTGTCACATGATATTTATTTGAATGAATACGACATCGTGGCATCGGTATTTTTCGATCATTTTGAATAAGTGAAAAAATCTTGAAATTTCAATGATTTTACTGAAATTTGGTGTTACCCTATTTTCGGAGATAATGAAAAAAAATTATTCATATTTTTCGGTATTGTTGTTTATTTCCAAAATATACTGAAAAAAACTGATCTTATCATAATCAAACTGCAAATCCGTAAAATTATGCGAAATTTCGTGAGGATCTTGTCATCAGACCAAGCTTTCAGGCGCTTGTTCAATAGGAATAAGTTTTGTCCAATATCCCGAAAATATATATATCGGAACAAGCCGACGCTGTTGTCGAATATTAATTTAGAGGTTCAAACCAAATTCCAAAGAAATTATTGAATTTTTCAAGATTTTTTACTTACTGATGGAAAGATTTGACGTTATTCTTTTCATCTATTCCACACAAAATTCTTCATGTACCTTCAAGCTATCATTTTTCAATCCAATACTAGATTTCAATTCGATCCGATCTGTGTACCTACTTCAGAAAATATTGAGTAAATAACAATTTGAATCCACGAAACATAAGGTGGATTTTACCCATTCGCATGAATTATGCTTCGTAATTAACCTCTAAGCCTACTCTTATCTATAAATAAATATCGGAACTCGAAATTTTGTGTTTAAGGCTTTGCTGGACACCAATCGTAAACGCAATAACTACCGATAGAATTTACTTAGAGGTTGTCAGGAGATCAATTAAGAATAAGGAGAAATTGGCGAATTGGTAACATCTATACCCGATGATTCCGCTGATATATCAACTCAAAATTTTATTTTCCCAATATTTCCGATATACAGAGATTGGCTCGAATCGACATCAAGTACTTAATTGAAAACACCTAGAAAAGCTCTGCCGTGAAGGCAGCAGCTTTTGCGCGCATGTTCAATGGAAATGCCCGCTTTGGTGAGAAATTTGGAAAAGCGTGCAAAAGCTGCTGCCTTCACGGCAGTGCTTTTCTAGTCTTTTTTGATAAAGTACTGGATTTCAATTCGATCTAATCGGTATTTTTGGCAATATTGGGAAAAAATTTGAATGGGTATATCTACGGAATCATTGGGCGGATTTTGCCCATTCACGAATTCGACCTTCGTAATTAAGCCCCAAACCTTCTCTACAAATATCGTTATTATGTTTACGGTTGGCCGTCAGGCCAACTGCGTAAACACAATAACTTCCGGAAGAAACAACTTAGAAACTCGATATTTGTAGAGAAGGTTTGGACCTTAATTACGAAGGCCGAATTCGTGAATGGGTAAAATCCACCCAATGATTCCGCAGATATACCCATTCAAAATTTTATTTTCCCAATATTCCAAAAAAAACAGATCAGATCGAATTGAAATCTAGTACGTTATAGAAAAATGACAGTTCGAAGGTTTATTCAAAATTTAATCAGGATAATATGATTAGAAGATCACAGAATATTGAAATATGAACAGAAAAATCATTTGAGCATTTTTTCAAAATACGATCATCACGAAATTCTGCATAAGGTTGTCTTCCAGCATCTTCACACTAGCTGCGAAGTTTTGTCACGATAGAATAAGTTTCTTGAGTTATACCGAAAAAAACAACGATATCGAGAAGAAAACCACAAAAATCGATATGTTTTTTCCCAATATCTCCAAAAATTATGATCGTATCGAACTGGAATTTGGTACACTGCTGTAAAATATGAAGTTCAAGGTATGACTGAAATTGTTCTCCAATATGAACGAAAGTTTCAGAAAAAAAAATGTTTCTAAAAAAATTTGGAATTATTTTTTTTAATTGAGTGACCTTATGATTCCAACGAAATTCGGCTGAAAGTTGCGCGTTGTTATGCTTCAACTGACTGCCAAGTTCCAATCCAATCGCTCTGGTAGTTTCTGAAATATGAGGGAAATAACCTCAAAATTTCAAAAGGCTATAAACCTGAAACTATTTGGCCGATTTGGCCCATCAACGAACTTAACCGCGGCATCTCGATGCGCGAACTACCCTGCAAGTTTCGAGTTGCTAGCTGGCTCCGTTCGACAGTTATCGTGTCCACGGCCAGCCGGACAGAATAGATTTTGACACCGGATTCTTCATCACCGAGTCAAGCCTAGTCGTTTGAGACCATTTTCGGCTAAACCATTGAGAATTACACACATTTGGACAAAAGCACGGTGTTCCCCCAGAACATGCGAGCAAAAAGACAGCGTTTAGGTTTCTGCAGAATTTCGTGAGGACCATCTAATATGATCGCAAAATATATAATACTCGAAAACAAAATTTTGGAATAATTCCTTCCTGTGAATTGTTCTGATGAAATTATCATCAAGAAATTTTGCACAAGTTTGTGCATCAGCATCAGCAAAATATTTGAAATATTTATTCCTAATAGCTACGAATATAAATATCCAATCAAACCTTATCGTTCAGAGTAGTTCAGGCCATTTTCGGCTCAAACTTCGAAAATTACAGACATTTTTAGAAAACAATAACGCGCTGATGTTACCTAGAACCAAAGGAAAAGAAATGGACTGAAGACAAATTCGTTTAATCAAATGGTATTTGCCTACCCGAAATCCAAGATTCTAAAATTCTTATTTTAGAGGTGATTAGCAAGAAATATTTCCTCTTGTTCGAACCTCAAAATCTACAAAATATTGCCCATAAACTTCAAAATCGTATTAACGATACGTAGTTCACAGTAAGCGACGGAAAAGAAACAGACTAAAGCCTAAACTCGTTATATCAAATACCGAAAACCAAGATTCTCAGAATCTCTAATCTGCCGGCCCTGTGATACTATAGCATGCGATTTTCGACCTTATTGACGTCGAGTCAATTACAGAAATCTACTAAAAATCTAGTACTTACTAAAAAGAAGTCTTTAGAGCTTTGTTTTGGAAGGAAAGAAGAAATCTTCAATGTTACATTGAATTCATAAAGAATATCGCATTAATAATAATTTACATTCGCCAAGCATAAAAAAACGCATTTATATGTATATATTTGGAAATATATTAAAAATAACATAGAACATTGCTTGTCAATCCAATGATATGACTTCTTTGAATAAAGAACAATGAATGTTCTTCATTCAGAGTATGACCATTGTATAAATACATATACAATGGTATGACTTCGATGTTTCACTGAATTAGTATGTTCCTTCGAAGATGTCATACGTGGAAGAAAGTGACACCTTCATGCCTACAGTGAGCCCTTCTGTTCTTGACCTTTTAGGTTTGCAAATCCAAGTTGAAACAATAGGATTTTGTTCCCAATCACTTCGGTAAGACTGATTATAAACGCTCTTCATAATTAACGACTAATTAAACAAATGTTAACAACTGCATAAAACGAAATAATAGCTACCAGCGAACAGTTTGTCTACACATATAGCTCATGATGTAAAAAACATGGTGTGCTCATCTCAAAAATGATTGGATTAAAATACAAAGAGTTGTATATTCTGTGCTTTGATTTAACATGCAAATTCAAAGCACACAATATACAACAATATTGTATTTTAATCTTGCTGGCGTCACTCATTTTTCAGATGAGCACACCATGTATTTTACATCATCAACGAAAAACTGAACAAATAACAAAATAATTCGATCGGGGATATACCGAATACGGGAATAAAGAAATACCGCAGTGTCAGTCAGAGCCATCTTTACAATTTGTGCTATTTTCTCACATGATTCATGCGATTATGGGTAGGTCTTATTAAGTTAGACAGAAGCGTTCTACTCCTTCTACATATGAAAGTAGAATTCTACCAACATATTTCGAAATACTACAAAACTCTACTCGATTTCTTTCTACAAACAATATTTAAATTGGACCTTTTTTAAAAAAATCATAATTTTTCAACCAGAAGACTTACGTCTATAAAATAAGTGGCTACGTACTCACAAAGGATCCAGATATAACCAAAAATTCGATATTGTCCAGCCTTACGCGTTTGATCTGTACGACGACCCAAAGTTGACCCAAATTTCGAAATTTTGGTAAACTTTGAGACGTCGTGCCGACCAAAATAATGAAGCTGGGTGATGTCGAATTTTTTCACGTGCAGTTCGATCCTTTATCTATGCAATAAAACAGATTTCATCGTCGTACTTTCATCGAGTCGGTAATAATGATTTTTTGAAAAAAGGTCCAAAATTTTGGAACTTCAAGGACCTCTCACGTCCAGGACGATTTTTTTAAAAAATATCAGACCTTATATTCTTGTTCTGCGCCCTCGAATTAGTAAGTGTGCCAAATTTCACGGCGATAGGAGTCGGAAAATTATTTTTCGAAAATCGATATTTTCTTAAGGGTAACCCCTCAAAATTTTACCAAAAATCGAAAGTTCTCCGATCGACCTGAAATTTGAAACATATACTAATTCGAGGGCGTTGATAAAGAAAATCCAATCAGAATGTTAGTGGAGAGTCTGGTTCGTTTTTTATGGCCAGAAGAAAATCGAAAAAATTTGACCTTTTTTAAAAAAATCATAATTTTTCAACTAGAGGACCTTCGTCTATAAAATAATTGGCTACGTACTCACAAAGGACCCAGATATAACCAAAAAAATTCGATATTGTCCAGCCTTACGCGTTTGATCTGTACGACGGCCCAAAGTTGACCCAAATTTCGAAAATTTCTCACCAAATCCGGAATATTTTCCAAACCGAATCAGTTACGCAAAATCTAATTACAGATTCGTAATCTACGTGTTCGAATCCATAATATATGATGTGCATATTGTCATAGCTTCAAAAATAAAATTTCGCACGGAATCGCTAAATCTTACCCCCCCACCCCTCTGCGCTTTGATGTTTATTCGCGGTTCTTTATGAAAAATTTTCTAAGTCCCAAATAAATTTTTTTTTTCGAAAATCGTCGACCTTGTTATCGTTTCCTATTAAATCGAGGTCGTAGATCACGAATATGTCATTAGAAATCGTCCACTGACAACCGTTTAGAAATTATGGCGGAAATAGTGAGAAAATTTCGAAATTTTGGTCAACTTTGAGACGTCGTGCCGACCAAAATAATGAAGCTGGGTGATGTCGAATTTTTTTTTGTCTGATTTTTCCATTGGTGTTCACGAATTCATTTTATTTGATCAGATACATTCAACGGTTTCATAATTAACCTTAATTAGTGACCTATTGACCTTTTCATATATTTAGAATCTGAAAAACAATCTACACCTCAATCTAATGACGTATTTCTATTCGAATATAAATCAACGTATAAATATGCTATTTCAGTATTAGAATGAGTTCAAAACTCTATTTTTACTCTATATTGTGTATGACTTCCGGGAGCTTTTGATATTGAGAAATAACAGAATTAACTTATCGATATTTTAGGCATATTTTTATAAATAAAATTTATTACCCGATCAGTATAAAATTAAGGTACCACCAGTTATTACTGATTCACATAATGTCATAATATTACTTTTAAACATTTGATAACCTTTAACACTTGTTAGCAATTTCAAGGTTGTCTTTTATTGTGTGTGGATGCGAATTTTTTTTAAGCACGATTTTTGATTATAAATCACGAATTCATACTTTTTCAATTCACTTTTTCATTGGTTTCATAATTAACCTTAATTAGTGACCTATTGACTTTTTTAGATATTTCTAAACTGAGCAACAATCTGCACCTAAATTCTATGATATATTCTAATTCGAATAGAAACCAACATATTAATATGATATTTCAGTATTCAAATGAGTTTATGACTCAAATAGCCAAGACCATTTACGTAAGAGTACTGAAAAAAAAGCTACTTCAAGTGACAAGAAAACTAATTCAATTACGACATAAATCTACCAAAATTGGTCACGCTCAGTTTGCCAGGTCCAAATATTTTTATTCCCCAGATTTTGTTCTGACTGTTGCCAGATTTCAAACGAAATTCCCCAGATTTTTGTTTTTTATCTAGTATCAAAAGAAGGCTTCATTGGATGAATTGATACAAAAGTTATAGTACTATCAATATGTATTGGGCACAATACAAAATAAACCGTTTTCTACTTTCAGAACAGAGTAGCTTGACCACAGGTTTTCAATAATAACCTTCGTTTATTTTCCTTGGAATGAAAAACTATGACAGTTTATTTTACTGTTTTTTTTTTCTAAAACACAGGATACTAATCAGTTATACATACTGTTAATATGTTCACTGATCATTTCAGTTCCTATTATCAAAGTTTGCTGCAGTTTTATTCCGAGATTTCAGAATATTTTTTGAATGAAGAATTCCTTCAAGGTTTCCTTGCTGATCTGGTTTCCAATTTTAGTTTTATTCAAATTCACACAGCTGAATAAACGATCAACTGTTGCACTACATAAGGAAGGTAAAGAATCGAATAGAAGTAGAAGTGGTAATGAAAATACAACAGAATGGGTAAGGGTCAGGAACTGAATTGGGGGAATCATCAATATATCATTACATATACTACGATAATCTCAATTATCGAATTCTTTACTTTCAATATTATTCAAATATTAATTATAACATTACTGACTGAAATAATTGAGGAAATTTTCCGAATTTCCGAATTTCCCAGATTTCGCTCATTTTGAAAAGTCCCATTCCCCAAAGGACATTTCAATTAATTGAAATTCAGAACTTGATTGAAAAATGACAGCTCGAAGGTTCATATTGAATGTCGGCAAAATATGAACAGAATATCGCAGAACATTAAATATTTCAAAAAAATATGATTTTTTTTCCAAATCGTTCTAATGACACACCATCGTTATGATACTTCGCACAAAGTTTTATCAGCATTTTCAGAATAGTTACCAAGGTTCATCATAATTGATTGCATCAGTATTCATCGAGTTATTCTGGAATAAACTACAAAATTTGACAGACTTTTTCCCATTATCTCTAGAAATTATAACCGCACCAAACTGAAATTTGGTACACTGCTGTCAAATATGGAGCTCAAGTTGGGAGCAAATTTCTATTCGGATATTATAAACAGTTCCCGAAACAACAAGAGCACGCTTTTCCCCTAGAAAATGTACGCAGAAATGAATTACCTCATCTTAAAAATGTCTTTTTTTAGGAATTCCGAAGTATTTTAAACAAATTGTTGGGTCTTTTACACTCAATTGATCTGTTGAGTCGGATCTATCGATAATCATCAGATTTAATGACACTTGTGCTATATTTTCTATAATATACAAAATAAATCAGCTGTGAATCCAAACATAGTGACATATTAAGCTTCCTATTCCGGCGCATGCGCCAATTTGCGAAATAAGAAAAAATCGTTTGGCGATCAGATCGGTGTCTATTACTATTACCGGCTCAGTCGATTGGAAGAAGAAGAGAATTTTTGGAAAGCGAGATCTGATGACCTGCACTAGTCCATACTATACAGGAAAAGGAAGCAGACATTTGTTTCTAGTACAAAAATCAAGATTTTGGAAAATCTCTATGTTTTTGAGATAAACATTTTTTACACAAAGCCTATCATTGAACCATTTCAACCCTAACCCCTAGAGAAAATTGGTCGTGCGAAGTGTTATTGAAAAAAAATTTTCCTTCTGAATGTAACAATCAAGATTTTTTTGAGATTTGATCCCTCGTTCACGTATATTTGACTTTACAAATGAAGTATCTCTCAATTCACCTAGTGCATAAGATGGCAAAGAATTTCAAAGACACAATGCAGTTGAGAAAATGGAAATAATTAACTTATAATATATAACACGCTTCTGTTTAGAAATTCTTAAAATCCAAAATCGACCCGATTCCTACGCCAATTTGTAACACTAGGAAATATTCGCGTTGGATCTCTTATACTGCTATCTCAATCGATTTATTGAAAGGAGCAAATCTGTTGCTAAGAATAGTCGATGGCCTACAATAGCTCTATACAATACTTATTGAATATACAGTAGAAGGCCGTGCCCATTCTGGAAAACGAAAAGTTCAGACGACATTTCAACTTCGCTACAATAAAGTGGAGTAATAAAACAAACGAATAGAATGAATAGCGTGTTTTTCGACGTCTTCGACAAATTTGTACATAATTCAATAACTCAATGCTCCTAAGAACTCGACTCACCTTGTTCGCTGTTTTGCAATTACACTTGTTGATTTTCACTTGATATTTCACTAAATTGCCTCGATGGATCTCTTGGAAGAGGCAAATTTATCGATTAGAAGATTCGATTCCATATATTTTCTTTAGGAGATCATGAAGAATCGAACTAACTCACACTTTCAAACACGTCTTTTCCGAAGTTTCGATACAGCTCCTTTACCATTTTGCACAGGAGAAAAATCTAACCGGTATCGAACTCCGATTTTGTCTTTCATACTGTCGGTTCAATGGATCTGTTGAAAAAGGTAAGCTTATTGCCTTTCGTTAGGGCGGGGATATAGTATATTCATAAATTGAATAAATAGATGTCCACTCTATTCTTTGACCGAAGAATGAACACTAGTGAAAGATTCGAACAGAACTTCTTGAAAACCTTCCCCTGAACAGTGTATGGTTCTTTTTGCGCGCATGTTCTAGAAAAACAACGTGCTATCGTTTTGTCCAAATGTCTATAACTCACTGATGACGAATCCGGCGTCAACATCGATTCTGTGCGGCCGCCAGTCCGTATGCACCATTACGGTCGTAAGGAGAATCCCATCGACCTGAAACCGAGGGTGGGTTGCATTTTGAAATACGACGGTTGAGTTCATTAATGGGCAAAATCGGCCAAATGGTTTGAGAGTTAGAGCCTTTAAAAGTTTTGATGTTATTTCCGTGATAAGTCGGGAACCACTTAAACGATTGGATCGACATTTGGCAATTAGTTGGAGTATACCGACGCGCAACTTTTCACGAAATTTTGTTGAGATCACACTGTCAATAAATTAAAAAAAAATTTTCAAAATTTAATTCGAAAAAAATTTTTTTTCAGAACTGTAATTTGAATTCGAAAAAAATTAGCGCAGATATTGAACTTCATGTTTCGCAGCAGTGTACCAAATTTCAATTCGATACGGCAATTAGTTTTGGAGATATTGGGAAAAATATGTAGAATTTCGTGGTTTTCTTCTCGATATCGTTGCTTTTTTCGGTATAATTCAAGAAATACTGATTCAATCGTGATAAAACTTCGCAGCTAGTTCAAAGATGTTGAAGGACAACATTGTCCAAAACTTCGTGATGATCGTGTCATTGGAACAATTTGAAAAAAAATTCAAATTTTTTTTTAAATATTTCATATTCTGTGATCTTCTCATCATATTATCCTCATTCAATTCTGTATAAACGTTCAAACTATGATTTTTCGATAAGTACTGGATTTCAATTTGATCTCATCTGTATTTTTGGAAATATTGAAAAAATAAAATTTTGAATGGGTATATCTGCGGAATCATTATTGGTCATTGGGTGGATTTTACCCATTTACGAATTCGGCCTTCGTAATTAAGGTCCAAACCTTCTTTACAAATATCGAGTTCCCAAGTTGTTTCCTTCGGAAGTTATTGTGTTTACGTCAGTGTTACGGCCGTAAACACAGTAACTACAGTACCTCATGGAAAAAAAAACTGCCGTGAAGGCAGCAACTTTTGCGCGTATTCGAATTCGTTGTCAAAAAAGCGGTCATCTCCATCGAACATGCGCGCAAAAGCAGCTGCCTTCACGATTGTGCTTTTCTCGATTTTTTTCAAGTATTTACCTTTAATCGATAAAAAAAATTAAAAAACCTCTCCGAGGCTGAAAGGAAATCAACACTTCAATTCCAAAACTGGTTTTTTAATATTTTTAGGCAGGGTACGAAAACAATGCTGATGAATCGAAAATATTAATTTTTGGAATTTCTTGTAACTCATGTCTAGGAAATGATGAACCTTTATCCGTTATATAGACTTGGAATTTTCCATATAATGTCCCTGTCACTCAGGAAAGAAGAGGAAATACCCTGTGCACTGTATGTGCTGCATTTACGTTCTTATTATTGGAACTATAAGGGCGGCCGCGCACTGGTGAGTTTTGGCCACCGTAGAGTTTTATCACCGACACCGGGTCTTAGCACTGGCATTGTCGTACGCGCACTAGGCACCGTGACAGTTGGGTGAATTTTTGTCACCCAAGGTGACCAATTTTACCTCTCACTGACAGGTGACAATTTCGATGAAGTTACGTTCGGAAATTTCTGCGGAAATGATGTAAAGGGTTTTCCAATAAGAGGTGTTATTTTGAATAGCCCGCTATTTCGGTAGATGTCACTTTTGAAGCTGTCATTTTTTGACATTTGACAATTATAAACTACGCCATTAATAAAAATGGAACGATACACGCTTCAACAACGCATTGAAATTATAAAATTCACTATAAAAATGGTGAACATTTGGCAGAGACGGTTCGTAAAACTCGAACATTTTTGGGTCGTCGTGAAGCACCTTGAGGGACCGCAATAAAGAAATTGGTGAAAAATTCGAGCTGTTGGGACAAGTTAGTGATGTGAAGAATAAAACCCGTGCACGTCACTCAAGAACAGCCGAGAATATTGCTGCTGTAGCCAAAAGTGTTGAAGAAAACATTCCATTCCTCGTTGTTCGTTGGAATTAGGCATTCCACAAACGTCATTACACCGTATTTTGCATAAATATTTGGGTCTTAAGGCTTATAAAGTTCAGTTAACACAAGAACTCAAGCCGGCCGATCATCAACAACGTCGTGTCTTTGCTGATTGAGTCGTTGAAATTCATGAAAATGATTACATCGAAAAATCATCTTGAGTGATGAGGCCCATTTCCACCTCGGTGGCTTCGTCAACAAGCAAAATTGTCGCATCTGGGGCTCGGAAAACCCGAGACTTATTGTTAAAAGGCCTCTCTATCCTCAAAGTGTGACTGTTTGGTGCGGTTTATGGTCTGGCGGAGTCATTGGACCTTACTTTCTCGAAAATGAGGCTGGAGCAACAGTTACGGTGAATGGATTGCGCTATCGAGAGATGATTAATGTTTTTTTATGGCCGGAATTGGATGATATTCATCTGGACATTTACTTTCAACAAGACGGCGCTACGTGCCACACAAGCAACCAAACCATTATATATTGATCTTTTGCGGGAAAAGTTTCCGGACCGTGTTATCTCTCGGAGAGGTGATCACAATTGGCCACCGAGATCTTGTGATTTAACACCTTGCAACTACTTCCTTTGGGGTCACGTGAAAGAGAAGGTGTACGCCAATAGCCCAGCGTCGATTCAAGACCTCAAAGATGGAATTCGCAAGGCTATCGAGGACATAGGGCAGCCACTTTGCGATTTGGTTATGGAAAATTTCATTAAAAGGATATGGTCCTGTGAGCGTGGTTGAGGTGGTCATTTTCCTGATGTTATTTTCCACTATTAACGGCATAGCTCCTTCTTTATAATGAAATGATTATCCGATGATTTATATTGAAAATGGCATTTTTCTTTGAATATCAAAATAACACCTCTTATTGGGAAACCCTTTATTTTGAAATGAAGGATTTTCATCCAGATAATCAGTAATCAAGTCCGAAATATGTGTTCCCAAGTGGAAGAATGTCAAGAGGGTGACAAAAATTCACTCGGTAGTGCGCGAAGTAAAAATTTTGAGCGACGTAACAGTGACAGTGATTATTTATCAGAGTGACTAAAAGTAACCAATACGCGGCCGCCCTAAATAAAAGTTTTCATACCTCTATATCGAGTTATCGAGGGTTAACTCAACAGTTAAACTATATTTAAGCCCGGTATTATACAACTATATAATGACTGTTCAGACATACAACTAGAAATTAACTCACTTGTGCTTCAAAAATGAAAGTTAACTGCGTTCTAATTTTAATGACACCGTCGCTTCTAACAACTAATTTATCTGTACCTATTTCATTATGGATTCTATTTGTTTTCAGTTAACAATGTATCACAGCCTTTGCCTGATAATATCTGCAATTTGCCTTTTCTGCACTTTCTCCGGGTATTTGTAAAATACAAACATGAGTAAATCCGAGTAGGCTTAAATATTTATCTGTTTTCAACACGTTTGGGCGTCTACATGAGATCTGTTTACTTGAAGCTTCTGTATGGACAAGTTCACATGTTTGCCCGTGAATACCTTAATTTTTCCACGAAAAACTTTATTATCAATAAAGAAGAATGGTTTTCAGATTTCAGATATGAACTACATATTTTTTGAAATTTGTACCTTCAAAATTCCTAGAATTTTTGTGAAAACTCGTTTAGGATCTTGTGACTTGTTCGTTTATTCAAATCTACTATATTCACTTTCATACAGTCAGACGTTATGTAATGAAATTTTGACTCATTCCACTTTGTGAAATTATAAATAGTAATTTTCAATCAGGAAATTACGCAACGTTACCTATTTGTTTTACAAAAAGGTCATAGTTATTGAGGATGTAGCTGAAGCAAATGGCAGAGTCATTGAAAATAACAAACTTACATAATAATTGACAACGTCATAATGGCGGAAACCTGCAAATTGGATTTTTTTTCCCATAACCAAATTGGATAGCATTATTTCGGTGAACTCTATTTTCTGTGATTTTCTGAAAAAAAATTTTCTAACATTCGAACTCAACTTTTTCCTACATACCTACTGTAAAAAACATTCTACCCATAATTGTTGGAATCTCTCAAAATCGATCTATACTTCGTTCTGAACACTACTGTGAAAACAGAATACGAAAATATCCATTGATGGTTCTCATTTTATAGCCTTTAAAAGATTCCGCTCGGAGTACTTACATAATTTTTATTCGAAAAACTGGTGGCCGTAAGAAGGTCAAAATTGTGCTAATGAACCTCTAAATTGACCCGGATAGAAATATGCTATCATCAAGAAAAAAAATTTTTCAGAAAAACTTTCGGTGAGGATCGAATTCTCGCCACTTTCAGACATTAGGCTTTCGTTACCTATTGGCGTCTGAATTTAAGATTACAGCGCCACGGTGGCCAGTTTTAGAACCTTATATGCAGACATAGATTTTGTTTTGATGATCGATTTAGTACTGTTTGTTAGTGTTTGGTTTGATAATTTTTGATTTCAAGATTTATTCAAAGACTTTTTAGACTTTTATAATTGACGAGAGTATTACTTGGAGTACATATTCCATTCTTATAAAGTAGGTATGTATCATCCTTCAATCTAATTGAGTGTAACAACTCTAAAATTACGGGGATATCTCCAAGGTTAGACAGTATTTTAATTTTATTTTTTTTGCAGATCCAAATGACAAGATTGACTTCGGTGGATTTTTTAGGCCTTCTTGAAAGTTGAAAAACAGATAGTATTGTAAAACATACTTTTTGGAATAATAGACAAATACTCATAACTTTACTATTTTTATAGGGAAGGACTAAATACTCAATATATTGAGAATAAAATGAATACATTCACATGAAACTAATGCTACTTGTACTGTAAGCCTTACTCATTATGGATTGACAAATAAATTTTCCAACACTCATATGATGGGTCTTGAAGAAGCTGTAATAAATAAGCCTTGTACAACTTTCATCGACAGAAGCACTTTGAGCGAAGAGTATTCATCACCAAATATTTCCTTGTTTAGACTCTTTTTTTTTTCAAAAGTCAGTTCTATCACTAGAACATTTACGTTGTTCCTTAAAAAAAAATAATGTAAAACATGGTAAGTTTTTGCATATGGTTCATAAGGAGTTATTTATTTATCACTGGAGAGAAAACCGATGGCCGATTAGTTGAAATAAAGAGGTTTCCGATACAAATTCGAATCCAAATTCGCCATCTATTTAGGAACAACCTGTAACTTTTTTCTCTTGCATATTAGGGTAGTAAAATCTAAAAGTTTAAGTAACAGTTCCTGAAAATGTCATCTTTTTGGCGTGAAGGGAAAAGAAATAGCTGAAAATTCAAGACGAAAAACAGTTTTTTGTGAATAACTCAGAAAATATCCACTTTAGGGCAAGGGTGTGATGCATACACTCACATTATTTTTTGACGTAGATTCAATATCTGCCATAAAAAAATGGGGTTCTAATTAGAAAAAACTTATTTTTCACGATTTTGTCATCCCTAACTTTGAAGGCGATTTTTTCACCCCCTGTATCATGAATCGCGATTTAGATTTTTAAAGTGGATACATCAATCTTACATCTTGAAAAATCCCAAAAATGAAAATTTTCCATCCAAAAACCTCGAAGTTATTCTTGTTTCAGCGGAGCTCTATTTTCGATTTTTTTTTTCGAATTTTCCCGCTCAGAGAGAACTTTCCAACCAAAACTGAAAAATGTTACATCAAAATAAATTGAAATTTTCTAAGGAATCTATTTCTGCAATAAAAAAATGGTGTTCTAATTTGAAAAACGGAAGTTGACGTCATTTCCGGAAAAACCGGAGGTGCTCATGCCTTGAAAATATTTTAGATTTCATCAGCATCGTGAAATACTTATAAGTGCTGAATTTCATGAAAATACGTTCAGTAGTTTCCCGTATAAATATGGGTGAGGTTCCTCGTAAAAGACCCTGTATATGTTATAAGGCAAAAATTACTTCTCCAATGTCTTCTGCACGGCTATGAATGTTGGTCCAGTTTATGGTGAAATAGCCTGTATGTAAACTAAACTTCATTCACATTTATGAAATCAGTTAGTAGGCCTTGGAATGTGGACAAATTTCACTCAGTATGATAGAAAAATATGAGATTAGAGTAATTTTTCTTTCAGCAAAGTTGTCCGTTGAACATGGAGGACGTAGCAATTACTTATGTAACTCATACACCTAATATAACATGGACGGAGCTTTACGTCACTTTGAGACTGAATCGATTGAAACGTACATGTAAGAGAGAACGAATATGCTTTCTCCAGGAATAAAGAAGATGGAGTTAGAAAAGGCTTGGAATCTTAAAAGAGTTAAGGCAGAGAATAGATATCATTTTGAAGGGTTCAAAAGAGGATGGTGCTAGAATATATTTTCGGATTCTCTCCTATGTACGTTACAATCCTCTCTCTCTCTCTCTCTTTCTAACGCTCGGTACATGGTATTTTAGGTCTATGATGTAACTACACAAAACCATAGAGTCCTTGATTGAAATATGTAAGGAATTGACGTCTCGCTAAATTAATTTATTATTCAAGACAACTGGTGCCAACCTGACTGAGTTCTAGTTGAGCGTTATGTGAAAATTTTCCACATTCTGTCTCCACAACGCAGAAGCCTGCATGTATCTGAAATCGTCTTTCGTCGATGAACTCATTAGGCGTTTCAAACTCATGTCGAAATTTCAAACAACTTCGTATACCTACCGAGCATCGTTTATTAGCTCGATAATTTCGAGTTTGTAAGTGTCAAATCAGACTTCCCATCAATCACTTTCTGTATAGCAGTCTGTATCGTTTCCGAGCTGGGTTACCATTTAATGAGTATGCTTCCGCAGATGCTTTGTCACATTTAGATCATTAAGTTTCTATTGCCTCCCGATAAGTCAATTTGTGTAGGAATGAGGGTTTCCTACCTTCGAATATGATTTAATTTGGAGGAAGCATTTCGAGGAAACACCTTTCTTCATTTCAACCGATCTAATTTCATAAGGAATCGATTTAATTTCTTTCGACACTTTTGCTGCATTGGACCTCATGCTTCATTGGAATTTAATTGTAGTCATACTCGGTTATTAGGGTACCGACTGATAGGTTTTTTTGTTATACTTGCATGAACATGTTATTGTGCACTATCTTCGATCAGATCATCTCAGAATTATGAACAGGCTGCGCGTTGGCTTTTCAACTTGTTACGAAGCACTAATCTGATCTCATCAATCAGTTTTGGAACAACCTCTCAAAGTTCCAAATAGTTATGACTCCGAAACCTTTCGGCCAATTTCGCCCATTAACGAGATCAACCGAGATTATCAGACTCCGAGCATAAACTAAAAATTTCAAGACTCTAGGTCTTTTCCTTGGAAAGTTAGAGCACATACGGTTGAATTGGATCACGGATTGTTCTTCAGGAAATCCAACCTAATTGTTTAAGACCAATTTCGGTTTAAAATTCGACAATTACAGACATTGTGATGAAACGATATCACGCTGTTGCCCAGAACCATATTATTAAAACATATGAGATATTTATAAACTGAATCTTTGAATTTTTCCAATGAAATGATCGAGAAATTTTGCACGAATTTGGGCATCAAGTTCCAAGTTTCGTCATGATCGGATCAATATTTCTTGAGTTATTTTGGTAATATCAGTTATTCTCAGGAAATCAGCACGAAATCAGACATAATTTTTCCCAATATCTCCCAAAGACGAATATCCGATCAAGCTGAAATTTGAAACACTGTTGTTAAAAGTAGTGACGATTCAGATACATTGCTCATGCGCTACGGGGAAGTACCGATAAAACTTCCAGGGAATCACCTCATGGAGCATAGAGTCTGAACAGACGACTGTAATACGTCGCACAAATTCTAAAATTTGATCAGCTAAGATTCTAACTACAGCCGAGTTTAGTTGAGTGTAGTCTAGGGCTGCCATACGTCCCGGTACACCGGGACATGTCCCGGTTTGAAGCATTGAGTCCCGGTGTCCCGGTCAGTCATTCAGATGTCCCGGTCAGTAAGTTGGTCGTTATTGAGATTAATATTTCCTTACATAGAGTAGTTTAGGGTCAAGTACCTGACGACTCCCCGTCGTCAGGTACAGATTAAAAAGATTGAAAAATCTGTGATTACTGTTATTGAAGTAAAAATTGTTCTTGAGGATACTAAGAAACAGTTGAATGAAAGATTAATGAATAAATATTTAGGGAACCAGACAAGACAAGTTTATAACAAACTAAAGAATGATGACACGATCAATACAACACAATCAGATAAATTTGACAGTGAAGTCAGAGATTTTTTCACCACAGCCATCCGATATCTTGAACAGTGGACCCAGCCAATGACAAAATTCGATATATTTGCATGGATGGTTTTGAATGATGTTCCTCAATGGAATCAAGTAGAAGAAACTGTTGGATATTTGAATGGAAAAGATGTTAGGCTTGAAGATTCCGTTTATGAAGAATTTATGTATTTGAAGTCTTTCATTGACACAGAAATGTCCGATCAGTGGAAAGCTAAAGATATGCATGACAAATGGTTATCATTTTTCAGTAAAACGGAGGAACAGGAAAGAAAGGCAAATCTTATAAAAATTTGCCAATATCTTTTCGCAATTCCAGGACACAATGCTCATGTGGAACGGGTGTTTTCTATAATGTCTTCGCAGTGGACCAAAGAACGGAATGCACTGAATGTAAGCACTGTGGAGAGCATCCTTCAATGCGTTTATAATTATAAAATGACTTGCATAGAATTTTATAATTATGTAAGAAAAGAAAGGAAATTACTGGAGAAAGCCAAAACTTCCCAAAAATATGAATGGGCAAAGAAAAGTGGCACTGAGGATCAAGCCTAGGGTACCTACTTGTTTATTGTTAGGACTCAATGTTGTTTTTGTTGTGAGTTATACTTTTTTGTTTATATTTTATTTTCAATAGATATATCTGAATAAATTTATCTAATTTGATTGGAAAATGTTGAATAAATCAACTATTTCGAAAAAAAAACAACAAAATAACCGGGTACGTTTCTAGAAACCCCGGATTATTATTCAATTTATTAAAATACCTATCAGATGAGTTTTTAATTTTGTGTGGCATTTTAACCTATTTCTCTGCCACTTGTCCCGGTCAACGTTCCAACATTTATGGCAGCCCTAGTGTAGTCACAGATAACATTATGGGTGTAGTTATTTTGGTTCAATATGTTCTATGATTGACAGAATTATATGCTTCCTCTGTTTTCGCTACCATTTCGAGGTTATATGGTTTTGTTGATTTGCCCTAAAGATTTTTAAGTCGTCACGGCAAAACATTCTGATCGTTTAATTAAAGCAAATGACTTAAGGAAGAAATTAGACAATTTCAAGTCAGCTATTGCTAGCTAGATAGTAGAATAAGACTAGAAACAACAACAGATGTCTATGATATAATTTACGCATTACTATCACATTAGAAAATCTGACACGTAATCTGTGACGAAACTAACTGCCAAAATTTCCGCAACGAACAGAGTGTAAGTTTAAAAAATAACACACCGAAGAGTTTTGGATATTCATTTTGTACTTTAAGTGAAAAGTGTGTCTATCGGGCAAAAAACGCTATATGTGTCTCGAACGTTACGGACTCCCGATCTCAGATGATAATCGGAGTCGTCGCTGCGCTCCTCCTGCAAACTATTGTCTTTGATCAGTAAAATGTCATTACCGTTCTCGATACTTACTATACTATTATATTATAACTACTAGAACTCTCTTTTCTCCATGAACCAATTCCTATCTTTGTCAGATGTTGGACGTTATCGTCTTATGGGAAAACCACATGCACCGAGTGTTTCCAAAGTTGTGACGGACGTTTGGAGCTGTAAAATCGCAGTTGCGGTGACCTGACACAACAAAAGGATGAACGTCATGCACATCGATCAAAGTACTCTGCACTCGGAGGTAGCAAGATCCACCGTGAAGATGGCGCGCTGTACGTAGTACCTTCTGCGGTTTTATCCACGGTAAGTTGACCTGACGATCAATAATAACTGTGAAACAGCTGTAATCATCCTCCTTGGATCCGCCTATTCGGTGTAAATGTTTTGGTTGACTGAATGATTAGCTCTGATCATAATGTAAAAAACATGGTGTGCTCATCTGTAAAATGAGTGACGTCAGCTAGTTGAAAATACAAGGGGTTATATATTCTGTGCTTCGAATTGACATGCAATACAAGGAGTTATATATTCTGTGCTTTGAATTAATATGCAAATTCGAAACACAGAATAGATAACTCCTGTATTTTCAACTAGCTGACATGCTGACGTCACTCATTTTAAAGATTAGCACACCATGTTTCTTACATCATGGCTCTGATCGAGGTGGAATATATATTGAATTATCCATAGATATTCGTCTCTGTGACTATGTTAGTATTACTACTGGAGCTCCCTCTTACCATGAACCAACTATCTATGTTTTCTCGAAAATATTAGAAAAAGCGATGTACTTGCAGATTATAGTTTTTCTCGAGCGCAATAAATTACTTTCCGACCGCCAGTTTGGTTTTAGTGGGAATAGGAACACAATTGGGGCGATAATTGATTTTGTAAACTCTACTCTCGAAAGCTTCGAGAAGAAAGACTACCGTCTGGCTACATTTGTAGATCTGACGAAGGCCTTTGATTGCGTACCCCATGACAAGCTTCATTCGAAACTGAGGAAATATGGATTTGATGAGACGGCCATGGGTATGGTGGGTTCGTTTCTGAGCGAGAGATACCAGGTGGTCGCTTCGGGCGGAACATGCTCTAGCATGAGCCCCATCAACATAGGAGTGGCTCAGGGATCAATTTTGGGACCGGTCCTATTCCTGATTTTTATGAACGATTTACCGGACTATATACCAGAGGTTGAGTCCACCCTATTCGTTGATGACACGACTGTCGCAGTCGGGGCATCTAATTCACGAACATTGTTCGAACGGTCACGCGTGGCATGGCAGAGGCTCATCGAATGGTTCACGGCAAACGGTCTACTGGTGAATGATGGTAAGACACACAATATGGTTATGACTCTGAGAGCATTGGATGATCCAGACGGCACGGTTGATTCGGTGAGGTTTCTCGGTGTTCATGTGGACGCTGCACTCACATGGAGTTCGCATGTTGACAACCTCCTGAACAGGCTGAGTCGAAATATTTTTGCCCTGAGAACGTTGGCCTTTTCCCTAACAACGGGTGTGTTGGTTTCTGTGTACTCTGCACTGGTTGAATCCCATCTGAGATATGGCATTTTGCTGTGGGGAGGTAGCGCTCATCGTGGGGCCGTTTTCAGACTGCAGAGGCGGGCAATAAGGATTCTGGGAGGTCTGGGGTATCGGGACTGCTGTAGAGATACTTTCAAGTCTTTGGGTATTCTCACATTCCCATCGTTGTTCCTTTTGGAAAATTTAATCTATGTACATAAAAATAAAGACAAATACCTATTACAATCAGACATACATGGATACAGTACCCGAAATAGGTCACTCATTAGGAAGGACTTCTTAAGACTGAGTAAGTCCCAACAGGCTCCTGGATACCGCGCGGTGTCTCTGTACAATAAACTTCCTGGTGGGGTGAAAAATCTGCCAATGAATACGTTTAAAACGAAATTGAAATTGATGTTGGCAGTTAATGTATTTTATTCAATTGATGAGTTTTTATGCTTGACTCTGGATGAGACTGATTTTATGTGATCCTCTTCTGGAGCTGTTTTTATTTAATTTTTTTTCAAGCAACTCGATTTTTATTTTTGTTATGTTATGTATGTGTATATATATTAAGTAAACATGCTCATATTGTTTCATATTGAGATTTTTCAGTTTCCTTACAATGACGTGTGAAAACAAAGTATTATTTGTAGTAATCACCAATAAATCTCTCTCTCTCTCTCTCTCTCTCTCTCTCTTTCTCTTAATATACTTTTTTCGTCTCGATGATAGAGACGAGACGAGCGAGTGCCTTCAAGACGAGATTTCTCGTTGAAACCGTAGCATAATAAATATACCTATGTTTCAAATTTGCAGTTATGAAGCGCGCTGTTCCCCTCTCAACTTCCAGGCTCAAATCTAAGTCTCAGCTTATGGAAAATTTGACCGTTTTCATTTTCAGCGTTACGCAACATAACGTAATTAGGAAATAAATTACAGTGGTCTGAACTTTGCCGCCTATCCTCTTATAGTGGTTTTAGCCGATTCAACGAGACAGCGGCTCTTCTACGTCGCATATTGATGTTGATTAGTTGTGAAGGGGGCGTACGACCCGCCGAAACCTTTGTGTCATGTTACCAGCTCCGGGCATACGAGCACTTTATTGGTTATTCAGGTCTCGGTTTGGAACCTCCTAAAGTCCTAATGAACTAACGGACACCGCGCAGCCACGGACGGAAGAGCTAATCTTATGCTAACGCCAACTACCTAGCTTGCATTCAGAAACAGCGAGGGCTCAATTTCTGGAAGCGAATATCTAATTTACCCCAACTTTTATTCATTATCGGGGGATGATCATCGGGCTATCGACAAGAATATTGAAATAACCATCTGTTATTGCACGCATAGCTCTGTCCGAATTTGTATGCTTCTGATGCGAAGAAATGTCGTTGTGTCTTCACCAACAATTAGGTACACTATTATTGTACACCAGCAAAGGTCTTGTTTAAGGAACTCTAACGTGAGGTGATTTTGTTGTAAAATGCAATCTGTTCGTTGCTGGAATATTGTAATGAAGTGCAGTGTGTAATCACAGATAATGAAGTTCTCACTTCGTACTCTGTGAGGTTGCACAGAATATGCGAAATAATATAAGGGGAGATGTGTGTTTATATTGAGAACTTCTGCGAAGATGTCAGCGCCCTAACGGTTAAATTTGGAACCTGTCCAAGCTAGTAGTTTTATGTAAAAAACCTTTGAAATGTGGTGGAGAACGAATATTCATTAAGCAGAACTTGAATATTTAAAGAAATGATTATAATCGTGCTTTAAATCGTTCCTGGAGGATAATTTCGGTGTTATTTTTGTGTAATAGTGTATGTTGCTTAGTGGATCAGAATGAACCAATATCTAAGTTTACTTGAATTTCTGGAAAAATAGGCCCTCAATAATTAATTCAAGGACTCTTATTAATGTGAAGAAGTGCTGGATACAGGCTTTATTATGTGGTAAATCTAGAATCAGTCCAAATGATATGACTTGTTCTCTTTGTTTACAAACGAGTGAATCAATAAAATGAAAATAGATTTTCTGCCTTAGTTCTTTTGCATCGTATTTCTAAAAAAAGGAGACATATAGACATATAATTCATTTAATTTTCATACCACAGCAGCTCAAGATACACATACAAAATGAAAAATGTCACAGCCTAGTTCAAGCTACCTATAGAGAAATGAAAAACATTAATGTATTTATATGAATTACTTCAGCTATTATAAACTATAACAGAGTATATCTAGTTTTTGTCAGGTTTTCAACCAGATCACTCCTTTGGAATATGATTTTGTGTAGTATGTGAATCAGGTAGCTGCAGAAGTGCTCGGTAGTTTCTCTGCAACATTTTTCATCAAGATTCTCTTATTTTCATTTACACCTGAAAACATCATGACATGAAGTTGGTTCGAAATGAATACATTGTAATTCACCTTTATGAAAATAAACACCTTCAGAGAAATGCAGTGAACATGTTCTCATGTATTTCGTGACCTGTTTTCCAATCTTCAATTTCTAAATCTAGGCCTTTCTTCTATTATTGAGTTCCCTGCCAAATGCTCTTTCCAAATTAATTTTACCTTCATTTGGCTTTGGAAAAAAGTCAAACTTGAGGCAGTAGATGATCCTTTCTTCTTTGACCATGAATAACTTTGAGTTGAGGCACACAACAATAGTCATTTCGGGAGGATGCTATTTCGAATTAATACAATCTACAATTTTAATCGGAAAGAAAGAAATCGATTGATGAATATTACAAACACTTTCGGTATACCAAAATTTCAACTCGGAGAACAACACAAAAGCTCGAAAATGAACTCTGAAAGTAGGCAGAACACGTTAGAATAACGGGCACTTCGAAAAACTACTAGCTTGGAAGTGTTCGAATTTCTATCGCCAGAGGGCGTATCGCTCAGCAGAAGTTGCGAATAAATAATAATATCGATATGAATGTCTTCAATCCTATGAGGATTGTAGTGGCCTGAGTAATTTCAAGCAACAATTATGGTAATATGATAACCAAGAAATCGTTCGCTGTTTTTGCCGAAAACGAAAGAAGCATTGATCTTTGATTTGTTGAATATCAGTGAAAAAACTGAAACACTAGCAGCATTATTAATTGCATCCGAGAGGAGACGGATTTTTTGATCACGTGACCACAGATCTTATGGATTTTTCAGATTTAATCTGAAGTAAATTCAATATAATTGTATTCGTTGGGAAAAATCGCTTTGTAACATCAAAATACTCCGAAGAAAAAGATCGTCATCTACTCGCTCCAAATTTGTTTGCCGAGTGGTTGGATGTAATTAACGAACGACTCGGGAGCAATCTCAGCAGTCTGAGGTAATAAAAGAACGCCCCTACTGCTCTACATTCATTTTTCGATGATTCGATTCATGAAGTTTCACTTTATTTTGCCCGGTGGTATTTTACCATAAGTTACAAAGTTTCAATCTAATCGCGTAATTTTACTCTTCGAGATACTGAGCAAATAACGACTAAATTTCAAACAACGAAATTTTTTTATATATATATTTTTTTCCATATCTCCAGAAGTAGGTATCGAATCGAATTAAAATTTGGAGCATAGTTGTGAAATATTGAGTCCAAGGCATAATACAACTATCTGGTAAATTTCAATCTGATCGCATCTGTACTTCTCGAGATATTGAGGAAATCACCTAATACCAACGAAATTTTATGTGGGGTGAAACTTTGAGTTGTACATTGATTTGAACCATAGATTCCTCTCATCGAATAAAACACTTTTTTCATTTACCATTTTTCCAGGTTCGGCTCAGGTAAAGTTATAGGCATTTAAATATATCTCAATGATATTATACACTCCTGCACTTTGTTTGCAAGTGAAACACAGATATCTCTTACGTTGATTTGTATTGCAGAATTACCAATCCATTGCATGAAATTCGAAGAAATATATTTCACTGCATTTGACCATTGAAACACTTATTTTCCACTTATATTCGTGCGATATCCAGTTGTTTCCACCATAACATTTTACACAATTTTTTTTTGCCCATCCTCATATAGAAAGATTCATAATTATCCATATTTTTATCAAATTCATAGATGAGTTGTATGAAATCATTCAACTGACCACCGAAAATATCTCTCTCGCATTGAGGAAAGCCTTTTGTCGGACCCTACGCATCTTTTCAAAATCTTGAAGCGTTAAAAAGGTGGAGGAGGTTGTACAGGCGTTATTATCTGTAAATGTTCAGAAGGAAGACCCATTTTTGTGAACAAGTGTGCACTGAATTTAACCTACCCCCTCTAGATTATCCTCAATGAATCTTTGTCATCGTCAATTTTCTTGGACATCTGGAAGCTATTATTCCATATTTCATTGAAAATAACCTTTCTGTAAGCATATCATCAGTATTCCCCAAGTTTTTCGAGTCTTTGGTACATAAATACCTATCATTTCATATAATGAACATCATTATCGATGAACAACAGAGCTTCCGAAGTGACAAAAGTGTTGAAACGAATTTGTTTTGTTTTTACATTTTCTTGAGGGTGGTGGCAAGACTTGCGTCCAAATAGATGCCGTATACACCTTTACGTTTCGATCGATAGTTTTGAATCCAGCAAATCTCACAATACCTCAGGGGTTCCTCAGGGTTCTCATCTCGGCTCGGCTGGCTTCGTGCCTAGGCACGAAAAATCTTCCCAAAAGATCGAGACTATTTTGATGCAACCTGAGATACGACTGCTATATTCGACGTCTAGAGTCCGTTCAGAGTAAGTTCATTCGGTTTCTGTCCTACAGGAATAGAATTGTAATTGAAAATTGGGGAGATTCGCTGATCTGAGACTGAGGTCTAATGATATGTTTAAAGTCCCTTTCAGAAGAAAAACTACACCGCAAATTTCCCATTCGTCAGAATGATGACGACTTCAAGCATCCTTCGTCGATTTCTTATTCTGTTCACTTCAAAAATCATCTGAAACGTCGCCTTTTGTTTTCAGTTTTTTCCGTGAATCATGTGTAGATTCCAATATGGTACTTAATCTGTTTTTTTATTTAGTTCATAGTTGAATTAACATAATTAATCAAGGTCTTATTTGTAATTAAGTGAACACTGCCTATGGGACTTTGTCCTGTTTGTGTTTCTGTGCCAATAAATAAATACAAAAGTATGATACTTCCCATATTCAAGAAGGGAGACAAAAAGAATCCCGAAAACTATAGAGGAATCTCCTTGCAAAATTCTACAATGAAGCTGTTTACGAAGATTCTGACGGATTTGATTCAGCAGTACACGAATATCTCCGAAGAGCGGCAGGGATTTAGGAAAAACCGATCAACTCTGAACGCAATATATATTCCGGCAGTTAATAGAAAATTCCATAGAGTAAAAGTCCATGTCCATGTGTTTCATAGACCTGATGAAGGCTTCAGATCGAGTCCAGCTGAGAGATGTTACTCGTACCATGAAGGAGAAACATGTTCCGGGTGATATCGTAAGAATTGTAAGGGAACTAAATCATAAAACATCCACTAGGATAATGACAAACAACGGTCTCAAAGAGAAAATACCAACTGCGACTGGAATAAGTCAAGGAGATTTTTTGAGTCACCAATTATTCAATATAATAATGTACGACATACGAGAAAAACTGAAGAAGACTGCAAGGGGATACAAGCTAACAACCGGTGAAATAGAGATAATCTGTTACGTCGACGATGTGATTGTGGCTGAGAGCGAAGACGATCTTCAGAGGCTCCTGTTCGAGTTCTACATTGAGGCGAAAAAACTGAATATAGAAATATCTACCACAAAAACAAAGTCACTCGTTGTTTCAAAGGAACCGATTAGATGTAAACTTGTAGTTGAGGACCGACCAATTGAACAGGTTATAATGACGGCGTGCAGATCTCATCTAATCCGGATGGAACTTAGAGACCAAACAAGCAAGTCGGCAAGGATATCGGATGCTCCTAGAGATATTGTGTGGAACAACAAACACATGCGTAAGTAAGCCAAAGCCAGAATATATAAACTATTATGAGACCAATAATGACATACGAGATTGAAACGAGAGCCGACACTGAAGTAATGAAGAACGCACTGCGAACTGCCGAGATGAAGTTTTCAGAAACGTCCTAGGCCACTCATTACGAGACAGAAGGAGAAACGAAGAAATTCGCAGCAAATGTCAAGTTCTGGATATAGTCCGATGGGGTCGGAGCAGGAGAAAATCATGGAATGCCCACTTGGAGAGGATGGACGACGAAGAATTGAGAAGATTGTAAGAAAGGGAACACAAGGACCACGCCGACCGTTGGGGAGACCAACGAAACGCTGGAGCGACTCATGGACATCGATCTCGCAGGAGGCATAATGATTGGAGAATACAAGCCACAGGCTTGAAATATGAAGAAGAAGAAGACGAAAGTTTCATTTCATATTTAGGAGGTCCAATAGAGGAAACGTTTTCCTATACACTTCACATCAAGTAAGCAGAATATCAAATATTTTTCAAAAAACTGGAGCATGTTTTCATAGTAAAGCACCTGCAAATGAGCGGCAAAATCCAACAGTATTCAAATTTCAATTTCCTGCAGATATTCTGGTGAATTCAGATATATCTTCGATGGTCTGAAATGGGAACATCATTCAATATACATTATTTTCCAAAGGAAAACATAAAATATAAATAATTTCAATGAAATTCAGATCGTTTCATTTATTCTTTAAAAATTAAGTCATTCCCATCTGCATTACATCCTCACCAACACTGAACACGTGAAGCAAATTGGGTATTCGCTACGAGCGTTCCTCAAGGGATCCACGGTTACAAGACTTTGTAAGGATCTGAGGTTGTATCTTACCTTTCGTTTAAGGGTCCCATAATTCTTTGATTGTACTGGCGGGTCCTTGCAGAGACAAAAACGATCTCTGTTTACTCGAAGCATCTGAATACATTATCTCGATAGCTTGTTAGGGGCAAATTATATTTTACTCACTTCCTCGAGTTTGCATTTGATATGATTGATTTTTTCATGCATTCTCATAACAGTTTCGAACAATTCAATTTTTCGGGAAAAAGAATCAGCTTAAATAAAACTCCACTACAAGAAAAAAAATATTTTCTTCAAGGATTAATATAGTGGCCAAAAAAAATCGCGAAGTGTCTTCGAAAAAATCGAGTTGAAAATAAATGTTGCGCTGGCTCTATATTTTACAACGGTACACCAAATTTCAGTTTGATTCGAGTTTAGATTTTGGAGATATCGGGTTTTTCCTTCAGTATCGTTATAACTAGTTGAAAAATGCTGATGAACAATTTTGTGTAATTTTATATTGCTCGTGCCATTTAAATTCGATGCCAAAGCGGTCATCTTTTCACGTATTGACTCATGGCAGACGCAATTCTACGTCCTGATGGAAAAATTTGGCAATATTCTCTTCATATGGTCCCCATGAAATTCGAAGGAACATTTAAGCACCCTTAAACACAATTACTTCTGGAAGAAACTACTTAGCAACGTGATATTTGTGGAGTAGGCTTAGGGCTCAATTACAAAGGATGATTTCGTAGATATAGATATTCAAAATTTGTATATATTGGAAAAATTTCATTTTTCCAATATATACAAAAATACAGATTAGACCGAACAGATATCTAGTACTTTATTGAAAAATTATTGCTTGCAGGTTCATGCAGAATTCCATGAGGAAGTGAAGGTAAGTTTAGCGGCGTTGGTACGTGAAAAGATGACCGATTTGGCAAAGCTCAAAAGCTGCTGATTTCACGTAAGTGCTGCTCCTGAATTTTTATGGTACATGAGTATCGCATATAAAATTTCCATTCCATTCGTAATAGAAGAAATTGACCTATTCTAACTAAAGTGAAGAATGATTGGAACAGTCTGAAATTTCACAACCTCCTTTTACATTATTCGAAAGTCATCTGAAAACCGTTATGAAAAATTAGTGGATCAGTTTCGGAGAACATGAGAACAAACAATTCAAAACTTATTGAAGGAGAACCAATAGTCCTAGATTCATGTGAAAATTATTCAATGCTGAACAAAAATGAAAAATGAAAGATGGAAATGTATGTTAATCTATATACGAAGTTTGAAAGCGGTAAAATGAATAATATGAACAATACCAGTCAGACAACAGTTATTGTGTTTACGGTAGGGCTAACGACCAGACCGTAAACACAATAACTTCCGAAAGAAACTACTTAGAACCTCGATATTTGTAGAGAAGGTTTGGACCTTAATTACGAACGCCGAATTCGTGAATGGGTGGAATCCACCCAATGATTCCGCAGATATACCCATTCAAGAATTTATTTTCACAATATGTCCAAAAATGCAGATAGGATCGAATCGAAATCCAGTACTTCATCGAAAAATGACAGTTTGAAGGTTCATACAACATTTAATGAGGAAAATATGATGAGAAGATCACAGAATATTGAATATTTGGAAAAAAAAATTGAAATTTTGACACGATCATCACGAAATTTTGCACAATATTGTCCTTCAGCATTTTCGAACTAGATTCGAAGTTTCATCACGATTGAATCAGTATCTCTCGAGTTATACCGAAAAAAACAAAGATATCGAGTAGAAAACCACGAAATTCTACATATTTTTTTTCCAATATCTCCAAAACTAATAGCCGTATCGTGAGATATGAAGTTCAAGGTATAACTGGAATTGTTCTCGAATATGAACAATAGTTCCAGAAAAAAAAAATTTTTTCGAAAAAAAATTCCGAAAAATTTTTTTAAAATTGGGTGACCATAAGATTTAAACGAAATTCTGCTCAAAGGTGCGTGTCGTTATGCTCCAACTAACTGTCAAGTTTCAATCCAATCGCTTCGGTACTTTCTGAAATATGAGGGAAATAAGCTCAAAATTTCAAATTACTATAACTCCGAAACTATTCGGTCGATTTGGCCCATTAACGAACTTAACCGCGGCATTCAGATGCGCAACCCACCCTGGAAGTTTCAGGTTGATAGGATTCTCCGTACGACCGTAATCGTGCATACGACCGGACATAATCGATTTTGACGCCGGATTCGTCATCAGTGAGTTCAACCTATTCGTTTGAGACCATTTTCGGCTCAAAATTCGAAAATTACAGACATTTGGACACAACGATAGCACGCTGTTTCCTTAGAACATGCTTGCAAAAAGGATTGTTTCACTTGTCTGAGAAACAAGTGAGGAGAAGAATAAAGTCATAGAGTGATAATATCAACACAGCCACATTCAAGTTTCCAAAAACAAAAAAAATCCGAATTGACCTTGTTATTTCCTTCTTATTTTCCGAGTAGCAGCAGGTTATACTTCTGAAAAATCACCTTTGAAATATTTTTGAGGTCGCGGCATCAGAGAAGTAAGCCTGTATTTAATTGGGGTATACATCCCAGAATCCACTTAGATCTTTTGTGATATTAATACTTCGAAATTCCTCGATTTCAGAACTCAACTGTTTTCCCTCAAAATAACATTCACAAAAATATCTGCCTCCTAACTTGAATCCCAAACTGGAAAGTTTCAAACTAAACTCTCTGGCCAACGTTGCCAGATAGATTTTTCGATGAGGTAAATATTAGGCTGACGCCTTGTAATGTATATATATAACTAAACAGTTCCTCATTACTCGATCGTTCCTATTTTGCCTAGTGCCCGTGAGTAGTGTGTAAATGTCCTTGAGAATGTTAATTCGAGGAGTTCATAAGTGTACCATAACTGGGTTATGAGACACTTTCTTAAATATGATTTTAGCCCACAAGTATTCCTTATTAGAAATTCCTTCATTGAAAAACACTACGGTTTTGCTGGATTTGCAAATTGGCCAATTTCTGTATTAATGAACGAAAAGAAATTAACGAAATAATGAAAAAATAAAAAAGTCCTAAAAGCACTGCCGTGAAGGCAGCAACTTTTGCGCGCATGTTCAATGTAGATGACTGCTTCAGCAACGAATTTGAACGTGCGCGCAAAAGCTGCTGCCTTCACGGCAGTGCTTTTTGAAATTTTTTTCTGATAAATTACTGGATTTCAATTCGATCATATCTGTATTTTTGGACATATTGTAAAAATAAAATTTTGAATGGGTATATCTACGGAATCATTGGGCGGATTTTACCCATTCACGAATTCGACCTTCGTAATTAAGCCCCAAACCTACTCTACAAATATCGAGTTTCTAAGTCGTTTCTTCCGGAAGTTATTGTGTTTACGGTCAGCCTGACGGCCGACTGCGTAAACACAATAACTTCCGAAAGAAACAACTTAGAAACTCGATATTTGTAGAAAAGGTTTGTACCTTAATGACGAAGGCCGAATTCGTGAATGGGTAAAATCCACCCAATGATTCCGTAGATATACCCAATCAAAATTTTATTTTTCCAATATTTCCAAAAATACAGATCAGATCGAATTGAATTCCAGTACTTCATCGAAAATAACAGTTCGAAGTTTCATACAGAATTTAATGAGGATGATATGATGAGAAAATCATAGAAATTTTTTTTTTCAAATTGTTCTAATAACACGATTATCACGAAATTTCGCATAAAGTTGTCTTCCAGCATCTTTAAACTAGCTGTGAAGTTTAATCAGGACTGAATCAGTATTTCTCGAGTAATACCGAAAAAATCAACGATATCGAGAAGAAAACCTCGAAATTTGACATATTTTTTCCCGATATCTCCAAAACTTATGATAGTATCGAACTGAAATTTAGTAAACTGCTGTGAAATTAGAAGGTCAAAGTGTGAGTATCATTTTTTTTGGATATGATTAACGGTTTCCGAGAAAAAAATTTTTTTGTAAAAAAATTTCGAAAAAAATTTTTTTTAAAATTTACTGACAATATGATCTTGACGAAATTTGACTTAAAGTTGCGCGTCGTTATACTTCACCAAATTGCCAAGTTTGAATCCAATCGTTCGAGTAGTTTCTGAAATAAAAAATAAATAACTTCAAAACTTCAAGTGTCTATAACTCCGAAACTATTCGACCGATTTGGCCCATTAACGAACTCAACCGCGGCATTCTGATGCGCAACCTATCCTGAAAGTTTCAAGTAGCTAGCTTGCTTCTGTCGACAGTTATCGTGTCTACGGACGGCCGGCCGGACATAATCAATTTTGACACCGGATTCGTCATCAGTGAGTCCAACCTAGTCGATTGAGACCATTTTCGGCTCAATCATCCAAAATTACAGACATTTGGACAAAACGATAGCACGCTGTTCCCCTAGAACATGCGCGCAAAAATAGAGAAGCACTGCCGTGAAGGCAACAGCTTTTGCGTATATGTTCAATGAAGATGACCGCTTTTTTGGAAACGAATTCTAATAGATATACCCATTAAAAATTTTATTTTCCCAATATTTCCAAAAATACAGATCAGATCGAATTGAAATCCCATACTTCATCGAAAAATGACCGTTCCAAGGTTTGTAAAGAATTTCATGAGGTAAATATGATCAGAAGATCACAGACTATTGAATATATGAAAAAAAAAAATTATTTTTTTTTTGAAAGGTTTTAGGGCCGTATTTATAGTTGCTCCTTGAGGCTTTCCCACTGAAGGCCGCCTTGAATTTGCGTTTCTATGCAAACAAATACAAGTTTGTTTGCATAGAAAAGCGAATTCAAGGAGGCCTTCAGTAAGGAAGCCTCAAGGAGCAACTATAAATACGGCCCATAATGATACGATCACCACGAAATTTCGCATAGAGTTGTAAACCAGCATTTTCAAACTAGCTGTCGAGTTTCATCATCATTGAATCAATAATTTCTGAGTTATTCCGAAAAAAACAACGGTTACCAAGAAATTTGACATATTTTTTCGAATTATCTCTGAAACTTATTATCGAATCGAACTAAAATTTCGTAAACTTCTGCAAAATATTAAGCTCAACGCCTGAGCCTGATTTTTTTTCCAAATATAATGGATAGATTCCGTAAACGAGAAATTTTTCGAAGAAAATTTCGAAAAAATTTCTCACAAATTTACTAACAGCACGATTTCAACAAAGTTCCGCGACAAGTTGCGAGTTCTTATGGTCGAATCATTTGCCGAGTTTCAATCCAATCGCTCTACCAGTTCTCGAAATATCAGAAAAATTACCTCAGATCTTGAAATGGCTATAACTCCGAAACCGTTCGACCGATTTTGCCTCCTAACAATCTTAATCTTCGCATTTTGAACCATGCAACCTACCCTGAAATTTTCAAGTCAATAGAATTCTTCGTACGCTCATGATCGTGGAGATGGCCGGCCCGACAGAGAACGAGTTTGACAATGGATCCGTTTTCAGTGAGTCCAACCTAGTCGTTTGAGACCACTTTCGGCTCAAAATTCGAGAAATACAGACATTTGGACAAAACGATAGCACGCTGTTCCCCTAGAACATGCGAACAATAATAAAGAAACTAGCACTTAAAAAGGTGAAATTGAAAATTCTCCAAAAATATCCAAGACAGGATACCCATCTGTTCAATATCCAGTGACAGCGTATGCTCATATAATTCAGGTTTGCACAATAAAATACATATTGCCGGATTAAAAATCAGAGGTGTCTTGCCCAAGATGATATTTTTGGATTATCCTGCAATTGAACTGGAGGAACTAATTGGGATCTTGAAATCAGAGAAATTAAATGGGTAACAATTTTCAATTTGTTATAGGTGAGCGAGTTACCAGATTCACTACGACAAAGCGAAAGTTATTGATGAATACATAGTCAAGAAAATTTTAATTCGTGTTTCCCTTTTTGAAAAGAATTATTTTGTTACTATTGATTCGAAATTGCGGAAATCATTGGTGAAACTATCGATTGAAATATATTTTGGGAGGATTTTTCATTATTTCTAAGGATTTTTTCTTTATTTTCGCCCTCAATATCTGAAAAGAAATATTAAACATTGAATGAATTATTATTCTTAGAAATCACCCTTGCATTAAACTTTTTGCCAAGGACAGTTTCTTTACAAATTTCGCTCAATGAATAATATCGGAATATATAACAAGGCACAAATTTGCGTAGTTGTGTTCTTGGCAAACTTTCTTATTGCAAGAAATTTCACATTTTCGAAAATTACAGCAATGCAGAAATTCCTCAATTTCTATCGATTACAATTTTATTGAAGTTTTAATATTTTTTTTCAGGTCTTGGGAGCAAAAACCTAGAGAAAAATTCTATAAAACTGCAACTTTTACAATGCTAGATCTTGAGCAATCTGATATCTCATTATTTTCACACAATGAGAATAGCTTACTTTTTAATCCCGTATGTTTGTTTCTTAGAGCCACCAATTATTTTTTCATCTTTGATAGGTTCAGAGAAATGAAAATAATTGAATTTCAAGTATCGATTGAAGCTTCTTTAGGAGGATTTTGCTTCATTCTGTAGGTTTTAGAACAGAACTATTGGAAATTAAATAAATTATCTTTTTATGACATTTTCCATGAGAAAACAATTTTTATGTAATTGTCAATTATATTTCAGATATTGGGAGTGAAAACAAAAAAAAACTACGAAATGAATATAATTTCAATGACTTTTTTGAAAAGTACCCACCAATTTCAATAACTTTCACCTATTCATATTAGACATAGTATTTAGTTATCATACTCTATCAATTAGTGCACTTTCCACTTCACACCTGTAGTTACTGAAGTAAAAATAATGTTTCATATCACCCTGCAAAATGACCATCCAGGAAATAAAATTGATGTGAGGATGATCTGCACTTTCCAGCTCCATACATTTAGAGTTATTACCTCGCATTTCATAAAGGCTCTCTTGTCGATGTGACACTCATCGAATAGAGCCCTTAATAAAGATATTACGTATTGGTTGTTTACAGCCTGCAATCGATGGAAATATTAGAAATTACACCCTCATTGATCCGTTTCTACGGTTTATTCCATATCTATAAATTCGCAATAAAAATTTATGACATCTTAGTCTGACTGTTATTTTATGGCCGAATAGAGGAATAAAATATTTTATAGCCGTTTTGTCGAATAATATTTCTAGGAAGATATCATGTATCTCTACTACTGTAATCATTTTATAGGTAATAACTCACGTGAAATGAACGTGTTACTGAAATAATGTCGTTTTTTATTCCGTTATGCAAAGTAAAGAAAATATTTCTTTCTATCCAAATGTTGATACAATGGTAATCATAAATTCCACTTATATACATTAAAACCCCACTGTTTCGATACCAATGCCATGAAATAAATCACATTTTGATAATGAATTCTAATAGTTTGATACTTCTCATCTAAGAAACTACTGAACTGATTATGGAAAGTGTGAAGTGTACTAAATACCCATTCAATATATAACTTCATGAGCCGTTCGCAGATAATGGTGATAACTTGGAATGCCCTGAGGCTGTCAGCAAATATAACATATTGCTCTCCAATCTCAATTCAACTAAAACTATCTACTAAAACTTCTTTGTATCGCCGGCATCACAATTCTATTTTTGTTAATATTACTTTATTAATATAGCCATGAATCCAACTTAAGCACTTACTCGGTATTTTTTACAGAACCTATTGAGATCCCACGCTCAATAGACTTTTAATAACAGATGATTATTTTCAAAACTATATCTATAAGATGTTCACAAATCTTTTTGACATATTTTAGAACACGAATTTTCGAGTTCTTAGTGAGAATGTGGTCAGATTGAACTGAAAAATTGGCTACAGATGTTTTTTCTGGATTTTTTCTAGTTGCTTGAAAAATTGTACAAATTCCGAGGTGATATTTATGTGTTGCAAAATGGCGAATGAGCCGGCATCGAACTCCTTTTGCTCATAGAAGGAGACTTATCGTGAGATAGGTCTTATGACATACATAAGTGTTAATGTTAACGAATGAGGGTCAGAGTGTTGACAGATTGATCACATCAGAAGAAGACTTTTTTGCTTCGATAACTTGAGTAAATTTTAATTACTGTCAGTGAACGTTGTCATTCTTGAATAATTTCAATAATGGAAAGTAGAAATTCTCATGTTCGAGATATTTATTTTGACGTTCTGCTTCTTATGTTATTCTACCCAAGATGTTAGTAAAACAAGGTGTGTCCATCTACTCATCTGTGATCGTTCGTTCACATGATGACATATTAAAAATAAAAATTCAAAACACAGAATATATATTTTCTTGAATTCTCAACTTGCTGACGTCACTTTTCGAAACATGACCAAACAAATAAATTGCGATGTATTTCAAAACTGTTTTTAGATAACCAGGTTTCATTATTAGAATCTTTGTATTATAATAATGAATCCGGTGATTTTTATGGATTGAACCTGAATGATTTTATATTTGAGGTCTATGTATGACTCTATTTTTTGTATCGTTCTCTGTTGACTTGTTTCAACTCCTGACTATCGCGATGGAATTTATTGAAGATATTCCCAGCCAATCGTGAAAACGTCAGAATATTTGGTAAATTATTGAAAAATAGCAACGAGATTATAAATCACAGAAAGGCGAATGTAAGAAAACAGTAAACTGTTTGCCTCTTCCGTTTGGTGTCAAATACATACATCATTTTTCCAGTTGATACTAGTAGTTCATAGATTTTAAAAACTAGCTGTTTGAAGGAAAGAAAAGTACTCAACAGGGGGACAAATTGATTTTTGTTGATCATACAAAAAATGTTCAACTCATCGAAATGAAACTTCGCAAATAAAATTTTATCTCTTTATACTATGCTGTTAATCAAATATGTGACTTTTTTTTCACAGATGTGATACCTTTGAACTTATGACGAGTGCAAAAAAGTTCCTGAATTCACGTCGTTGTTATTCCCGTCATTTCTCTCTCGAATTCATAATAAAAGTGAGTTATATTCATGTTTAAAGTCTCACTGAATTGAACTGAAAAATATAAATTTCCACAGCGGGTGCCGTCATATCGGACAAATATATTCCCAAAGTTATTCAAGGTCAAAAAACCCCCCTTACCAAATAAATTTATTGGCCATTCCTTACCGGGGCACCCCTTGTCATCTAAAGAAAACAAAATGCGGTTGCAAATTCATACTGATTCAAAAAAATATCTGCAAGTTGCAAAACATCATTACATGCGCATGCGCGACCGACCCTCGCGGAGACAGCGGCTGATAAGCCTCCAATTCCATCTAGTGAAAACCGGGATTTCGGAAGGGGTGGTCGCTTGCCAACGTGACGAAAATTATATATGTAAAAATACGCCGAGCGGTAAACAGAAACGAAAATAGTAAGTAGTTATTATTTAGTCGAATCAATATTTCATTTACCCTTGTACTATGAGCAACAGTTTGACGTAAAACGATATTAATCTGCTTTTGTTCTGATATCGATGTTGTTTAATTAGAGTTGGCATTTCTGTACCGTTCACGATATACGTTCTGTAGCGAACATTTTTCTATTCACCGCAAAGACACAATTTTTCTTTGAAAACTGTCAATGCTCGTCTCACGCAACCGTGATATTTCAAATAAACAAGTAGAGCAACCAATCTGATAAATCTGCATTGAGTTTATATTTCTTTCATCGGAAACAAGAGGTTGTCCTGCATGATGTATCAGAGAATTTCAGTTCCTCTGGTAGATGAGAAGTATTTTTCTTCCATTGTTTCATGTAAAAATCAGGAAAAGGAAGGAAATTGAAAAACTAAGCCGATTTCTTCGGAACTAATTAATTGGGATTCAGTGGAAAGAAAGTATCGGAATGAAACAATCATTTTATACTATCCGAATGGAATTGTCTTAAACTAGGCAATTAGAACGGAAATTTATCGTTCTTATTGGCTCACAAATCAGAAATAACTGTTATGAAAACAATTTTCATTCGACATTGGAATTGTAGGATACTTGAATAGTCTAAGAGCTAGCGACAATCGAACTGTTTTAGTGTGGATGAAGTGATGGGGATGATGTGTTCAGATTGATCATGTCCAATCAGAAAAATTGACCTTTGAATTTTCGATGAGATATCCGAAATGTAGAGGCTCTTCATAAAGATGCTAGATGCATCAACTCATTCGACTTTTCGTGCATGCCAATAGGAATTATTTGCTGAACACCAGGCCCAACACACAATATACAAAGTGTATCAGGCTAGCGAGCCACTATGGCATTTTGTGAATAGAAACTGCACCACAGTAAATCATGGTTGTAGTTAACTGTCCTGGCTCGCTCGCCTAGTTCGCTGTTCTGACGTGTGTACAATATGCTTCACGATGTCTACCTTGCTATTGGTGACTAATTCTCATAAGTTGAATTAATTCTTCTTGCTTAGATGACTTAAATTTACCAGGTCGGATTCCACAATGATTTCAGACCGGAAGGTCAATAAATTTGGAAGGAAGCTTTTGTATCAGATTTCCCATATGCATTGTGGTCGTCACATAAATAGATTTGAAAAATTCTTTAAAACTTGTTTAAAATCACTGCAAGAAATGTGAGTAGTTTCTACGATAATCTTAACTCATTCATCTTATTCTGATGTTGAAATTATCGAGAAAACCGAGAGTAATTCACTGGCGAAATATTTTTTCCAGAATTTCAGTGCAACAGTTTGCTATTCCCTTCAAAACTGTGTCTTCTACAGTGCACTTTCCACTTTCAAGCGTTCTTTGTGCAACTAATAAGAACGCGAAGGATAGTTGACGGAATACTTTTCTTGCAAGATAAGCACATGTGCTTATTTTTATTCTCTACTTATTCATTCATAAAACGAAGAACAACTGCAACTGCGAGCGATTCCCTCGCAATTTTGTAATGACTTCGGGAAACTATAGCCAGAATTAAAATGATTTTGACAGAAACAGCTCAGAGAAGTTAGACCTCCACGTATCTGTGCTCATTCTAAAAAATACTGGTTTGATTTGTTTTCATTCTGGAGTTATAAGCAATTGAGAAAATATAAAGGGTGTTTTTTTAGAGGTATAGAACTTTAAGTTGGCAACACTGTTTTAACTGGTGGCCATTTTATCAGCTGTGAAGTGATTTGTGTTAGTTTGGTCTGAAATTTCAACATAAATAGACTGATGCTTGCACAGCGCTTCCAAATTGTGCGAATTTATTTTAAAAATAATGGTTCTGTTCGAAATACGTATCGCGTTCTACGTCCTTTTTACGGTCAACATAATCATCCATCAGAGCAATTAATTCGACTAATTATGGACCGTTTTCGCACCACGTTCACTCTAACTGATAATACGCATCCACAGAGACCTCGTACGGTGTGCTTTATGGGCTGGTGGAATCATTGGTCCGTACTTCTTTAAATACGATGCTGGCCAGAACAGTTACATTCAATGGTGTCCGCTATAGAGCCATGATTACTGACTTTTTCGTTACTCAATTGAACAAACATGATGTGTAGTAACTGTGGCTTCAACAAGACGGCGCAACATGTCACACAGCTCCGGCCACAATTGATTTACTGAAGAAAACGTTTGATAACCGCATAATTTCTCGTTCCGGGCCCGTGAATTGACCTCCCAGATCGTGCGATTTAACGTCGCTAGACTATTTTCTGTGGGGATATGTGTAGTCGCTAGTTTACGCCGATAAACCCTAAGCGATCAACCGCTTGGAGGACAACATTCACCGCGTTATTCGATATACGGTCACAAATGTTTGAAAAACTGATTGAAAATTGAACCTCCAGATTAGATAACGTGCTAACCAGCCGTGGCGGTCATATGCCAGAAATTATATTTAAATTATAACGCAAAAAGATTACTTTTTGAATAAAGTCAATTTCATGTCAATTCTAAAAATCCATCCTCCTTTTATTCCATTTCAAAGTTCTGTACCTCTAAAAAATCCCCTATGTACTTATTGAGGGCGGTCGCGCACTGGTGACGTTTTGTCACCTTGAAGAATATTATCTGTCACTGTTACGTCACTCGCAATTTTTGACTCCTCGCTCTGCTTATTGAGTTTTTGTTACCTTCACGGTGATATTTTGAATTGTTTTAGGTTATGGGAAATTTCACCGATTCTATTTATTTAAATTCTCTGTTTTTGATGGAATAGGATGAAAGCCAATTCAAAAAATTATTATTAATGAGAAGTGAATACAAAAAAAATGATAACAAGCATGAACCTGCAAGAAATTGTACTAACAACATAATGTACAATTGCAAAGAATGGTAATGATAATTATGTTTGTATTCTTTTCAAGGATATAATATTCATAACATTGATACATATCCAAAAAAAATATAACTGTTACATGAGAAAACCTGTCTTTAACATTGTTGGTAGTAATTGCCTCAATACTGTTCTCGTTAGTACTTTGTTCTTGATTAGCACCCATGCAGAGGGGTCGTGGAATGAGGAACGTTTAGAACCTATCAAAGGGTTTCATTCTCCATAGCCATCAAACATAGGTACTGGGCGGATGTCAGACACTATTCTCCAACACTGAGATGCATCTCTCTCTCTCTCATATTTTAATATTATCTTCGATGTTATATCAATACCCCTTGCGTTGACGGTCAACTACATGTATTTCCGAGATGTAATCCGTTGTTTATGCAACCCGCGAAGTAGACGGGTATCTATCTCGTTCTTGCTCATTACAGTAAAGGGAACTATGTCGATTATTTTTGAACATTCATTTTGAATTTTATTTATTTTATATTTTTTCTCATTTACTTAAGGTACCTACTACTTTTCAATTTTTTGTCGAGGTTCAACAATTTCCGGCAAAATATGCCTAGAACCCAGAAGGAACGACATCTGGTTTCAATGATCTAGATTCTTGATGTACTCCCAGTTCTCACTATATAATCAGTGATCAGTTGAAAGAAGATGCTTCTACTAGGTTTGCTAGCATAAGATGCAGCCAAATTGTCCCTGCGTATAGCCTTGATACATATCTACAATATATCTGTTCGTTTCAATGGAAAACTATAACGAATAAACCTACTCTCAATTTATCAATGTTTTTGGGAATAATTTCATATCCAAATCCTAATGAACTTTATCAACTCATCAAAGAAAAGGTATTCGCTTATTATCTTGCTGGTTCCCACTTCAAAATCCTCCACAATATTTCATTCTTATTCAATGTCAATCGTATATCACCATCTTCTAGCTACAACATTCTCAATTCTTTCTGAAACACAATAAACGGAGCGAAACTAATGAAATACCGGAATAAAATAAATGTTCACCTTCAAAAATATATCAAATCCTGAACGAGGATTATATCCTCACTACCTGAACTTTCAGATTAAATATAATTTGAGCAAATAAATACCATTCGCTTCAATTAGTGTAACAAAGAGAAGTTACCATAACTAGCGGTATCTTTGTTTCGTTGCCTCCGGACACACTTCAAGCTTTATCGAAGAAGGGTCAGGGTCCTTTCCAGTTATTGTAGAGTTCAATGCTATCCATATTTGACTCTTCGTAGGTCATTTACAGAGAGTTTAATATGCCCATGGTGGGAACACAACGAGAAACCTTTTATATTCGTTCGTTGACGACGCCAAACTGTACAGTATTCCACGCGATACCACTTACCAGCTACAAGCCGATCTCCATAGAATTGTTCCATGGGGTGAGGAGTGGTTGTTGCCTCTCAACATCGACTAATGTTGCGTACTCCACATAGGCAGGAACAACTCCTAACGCCAGTATAGGTCAGCTGGAAAACCACTCGCAGCTGTGCATCATGGTCTGGGTGTGCTGGTCAATTCACACACAGCCTAACTCATTCAGCGCACTTTTCGAGGCTTCAGTGTCCAGATCGCCAAGTTATTGTTTACTACGTACGTGAGGCCAACATTGGAGTATGTGGGACCGGCATGGTGGGTTGGTATGAGATCTGACTCGCATCTTCTCGAGTCAGTTCAGAGATGGTGCACAAGAATTCCATTTACTTCTTTCTCTCGACCTGACTATCAGGCAATTCTGGAACTGTTTGGACTGGCCACCTTCGAGGGACGACGTGCCAGGGGAGACATTATAGCTTATATATGCTACTATAGTAACACATGGATTCTTTGGTGTAGACCTCAACCATTTATTCGTCTTCAACCAGAACAGACTTCGAGGGCACGATTATAAACTGACCAAGGAGACCTTTCGTACCACCTGCCGGATCAACTTTTTGACAAACAGAGTCTCTGATGCTTGGAATCTTCTTCCATGGTAAAGGGTGAATGCTACTACAGTCAACATGTGCAAGAAAAAGTAGGATCAATTGAGAAGAGGTGTTTGTGTTTGGCTTTTCACATGTTTGTTTTCAGTTTTATATACAGGGTGATTCCGGAGGAGACCGTCAGATTTTAGGATAAGTTTACACTAGTCTAGACAGTCTCGAAGCAATGTTTGGCTTATGGTTGGGGGACTCTATTGAGAATATACAGGGTGATTTGTCCGATTCGACCGATTGTACTTTTATTGATAACTTTGGTATGGCTTATTCGATTTCAATGAAATTTTCAGCGTAGTACAATAGTGTTGAACACATTCATTGATTTCAAATTTGTTTTCAAAATAAGCGATTGTTATTGTGATAAATCCAGATTAATTGTGCAGGTTGAAAAAATACCCTGTACATAGCGTTTCCTAAACTACGCTATTTGTTTTCGATTCTACTATAACAAGTCATTATTTGAGATTTTCTAATTTTGTTGGCACACTCCTAGTTTTCCGAGAAAATTTTTTCAAAAAATGATAATGTCGAAATTTCGCTCCAATCGATTCTACTTTTATTGAGAACTTTGGTATGGCTCATCCAATTTTGATAAAATTTGCAGTGTAGAACAATCTGAACGAGTACATCCAATAGTCACAAAAGTCTCTCAAAATACAGGGTTGTAATTGTGATAATTTCAGAATTTCAGATTAATTGTGCAGTTAAAAAAAACACCCTGTACATTGCTTTTCCAAAACTTTCTTATTCGTTTTAGATTTTACAATAATATGTCATTCAGAGGTTTTTAATTTTTTTGGCACACCTGCGGTTTTCCTAGAAAACATTTTTGAAGAAGAGCATGATCGAAATTTGGCTCACAAGCAGTGAACGTATTCCGCACTAGGTAGGAAAGCTTTATTATTCAAGGATGCGAAGCAGTTCTTAAGTTCTAAAATATTCTTTTCAAATTCCAAATTCATATTTAATTGCTACTATTTTGTATGAAACCATTCAATTCGGAATATATTTCGAATTTGAAAAGAATATTTCAGGAGTGACGAACAACTTTGCATCTTTGGACGATAGTGCGGAATACTCTCACTGCTTGTGAGCCAAATTTCGATAATGCTCTTCTACAAAAATGTTTTCTAGGAAAACCGGAGATGTGCCAAAGAAATTTAAAACCTCCGGATGATGACATATTATTGTAGAATCTGCAACGAATAAGAAAGTTTTGGAAAAGCAATGTACTGGGTGTTTTTTTTTCAACTGCACAATTAATCTGAAATTCTGAAATTATCATAATTACAACACTGTATTTTGAGAGATGGTTGCGATTATTGAATAAACTCATTCAGATTGTTCTACACTGCAAATTTCATCAAAATTGAATGAGCCATACCAAAGTTCTCAATAAAAGTAGAATCGATTGGAGCGAAATTTCGACCTCATCATCTTTTGAAAAAATTTTCTCGGAAAACTAGAAGTGTGCCAAAAAAATTAGAAACTCTCAAAAAATAACTTATTATAGTGGAATCCTAAACAGAAAGCGTAGTTTAGGAAACACTATGTACAGGGTGTTTTTTCAACCTGCACAATTAATCTGGATTTATCACAATAACAACCGCTTATTTCGAAAAAAAATTAAAACCAATGAATGTGTTCAACACTGTTGTACTACGCTGAAAATATCTTTGAAATCGAATAAGCCATACCAACGTTATCAATAAAAGTAAAATCGGTAGAATCGGACAAATCACCCTATATATTCTGAACAGAGACCCCCAACCATAAACCAAACAGTGTTCCGAGACTGTCTTGACTAGTGTAAACTTATCCCAAAATCTGACGGTCTCCTCCGGAATCACCCTGTATGTATTACCTACACTCTTATTTTAGTTTGATTATAATATTAATATGCCAATGCTTGTCATATACCCTGTAAAGCAACCTGTACAATTATAAACAACGATATCTTCTCATCTTCATTATTTTGCTTCTTAATGGAATCTCCACAACTTGGGTTAGAGAATCTGTGAATCGTAATCTTGTACGCTTATGGAACGGCACAACTTGGGTAAAAGAATCTGTGAATCGTAATGTGATTGTTTCGTGAAATTTTGTAACGGATATGGCAGTGAGAAAGGCATTTCTAAATTAAGTTATCCCCTCCTATGTCTTTCTTCATATCGTTCCCGAGCATATGTCAAGTAGGCTAAATTGGATTAGGTTTACTTGTGAAACTTGTTTCATACCGAGCACATTAATTAAGCAGTTCAGATGAACGTAGGGCACCCGCTATTAATTCTATTTTTCATTGTCCCCTCGGAATATTCTCGGGAAGAAGTTTATGCGAACAACATGTGGATGGAAAAAATGTGACAAAGCACCATCGCTTTCTCTCGGTTTTTCAGGTTCTTAGCCAGAGTGGTCACCTACGCAGGTGTTGATCACATTCACATAATGATTTGGGACCTCTTTATATCGACAGCAAAGAAAGATGTGACAGAATATCGTAAGGAATTGGGCAGAACTTGATTATTAATTTGAGGAAATTCGACAAAATTCCAACGTTCTTCAGAGAAAAAAGGATTAAATGCATAAAATACATTGTGCGGACAGGACACTTTTGTTGTAAAAATACGGCTTTTTTGTTCTACTTCATTTTTCGCCGATAAATGCCGGCATAGAGAAATTTGCCAAACAATCTGAAAAATTTGAAATATTAAGTTACCGACATGTCATATCAGAATTAGTCAAATCAGATCATTTTTGATTTTCCGTGTTGGATGACACATAATTCTCAAAAATTTCCAAAAATTAATTTATTTTGAGAAACTTAAGTTATGCCTATTCATTTCATTGAGTCAGAATGCTGAAAATATATATATAAAGGTTTCCTTCGTCTCTGAATACACAAGTCTGAAACATTATAATTTTTCAATACCTATTCATTACGAGGTATTCATTATTTCAATATTAAGTTCATGGAGAATAAGTCTTCCAGAGTTGCGTTTATCCAAAAATACCAATAAGAAACTTTTGAACGATGAATAAATTAAAATTTTCCCTTCAATCATTGTATGCCAGTTGATATAATAATTTGTCATTGAAGACGTAGTACGTTGAGGACAATAAAAGTATATCGTAAGATATCAATATTGAAAGATATTATGTAAAGGGATTACAGAGAAATTTGCAAATTTTTAACGATTTGAACGATAGATACTTCCATTAATTTGTCGGGTTTGGAATTCTTTTCATAAATTCCTATGAATATGAACAGCAAAATGAATAATTCACATTGCAATAATAATAAACATGAACATTCCCTCGAAATATTTTCACATGTAAAAAACAAGTTCATAACTTCTGTATTAATTATTCATTGTTAGGTAGATACAGAATTTATAAACCATATTTTATGAAAGGAGATCCAATCTATCCAATCCAAATCCATCAGTAATATTAATCTACCGTTCCGTTTTGGGGTTGTTTTGGCTTCAAAATGACTTCTTGTATCCATGAAAGTCTTATAACAATAAACCTCATATTGCTACACATTCCCTTATGAATATTTCATATTATTAATTAGTACATGTTCCACATTCGTTATACTCCTCTTTTATAAAGGGTTTTTCAACAAGAACTTTGTTTTTAAAACAAAATGAAACAAAGAATTTAGTAGAAAATGAATAAAATTTTCATTGTATTACAAAGAGAATAGTTCGGCAATCATGAATGGAAAATGATATCTGACAAATGTCCACCACGACCACGCTGACAGACGTTGATTCTTTCATCAAAATTTTTAATCACTTTTTGCAAGATGGAGGGTCTATTTCGTTAATGACATCACGGATTTTGAGTTTTAAGGCTGCAATCGATTCGATTGGCTTCGTATAAACTCTGTCTTTAACATAGCCCCACAAAAAATAATCCAGTGGTGTTAAATCACACGATCTGGCCGGCCACTTAACAGCTGAATTTCGCAAAATTATGCGATCGGGAAATTTGGTTTGCAATAAATTGATCGTTTCATTGGCTGTGTGACATGTGGCACCGTCTAGTTGAAACCACATTTCAGTGACATCCATGTCATCAATAATAGGCCAAAATTCAGTTGTTAACATCTCGCGATAGCATTGACTGTTACCGCATTTCCAGCCTCATCTTCGAAAAAAAACGGCCCAATCATACCTCCAGACAACATAGCACACCAAACAGTGACACGTTGAGCATGCAAAGGCTTCTCAATAATTGCTTTAGGATTTTCAGAAGCCCAAATGCGGCAATTTTGCTTGTTGACGTACCCTGACAAATGAAAATGTGCTTCGTCTGAAAAAATGATTTTTTGAGAAAAACCAGCAGGTTGTTCCTGAATGAACTGAGCGAATCTACGGCGATTTGAATGGTCGGTCAGCTTCAATTCCTGAACCAGTTGAATCTTGTAAGACTTCAAAGCCAAATCCTTTCGCAAAATTCGCCATGTTGTGCTTTTGGATAACCCCAATTGTTGAGAACGTCGTGAAATTGATAACTTTTGATCTTCTTCAACACTGTGGCTCACGGCAGCGATGTTTTCTGTTGAACGACCCGGTCGAACACGTGTTGGTGTTGGCACATTTTGTACCGAGCCTGTCGACTCAAATTTCGCGACCAAATTCTTGATAGCGGTCTCAGAAGGACGTTTATGTTGTCCGAAAATATCACGAATTTTACGAAATGTAACTTTAACAGAACGACCATTTTCATAGTGGATTTGAATTATTTTAATGCGATTGTCGAGCGAAATTGAATTCATTGTAACAATTGCCAAAGCATATACTGCGAATACGTCAAAAAACTAAATGTCAAAACTGTCATGTGGTGCCGGTGTTACCACATTGAAAAACAAAGTTCTTGTTGAAAAACCCTGTATCAGTAAGAATCCATTATTTCAACTATCTTATTCATATTTTGGAAAATAATTTTATCCGATCTAATTTATTATGCTCAATTCATTATTCAGCGAAATAAATTGTATGAACTTGACAAAGCGACCTAAGCGCCATCATCGTTTACAGAGCCAAGTAGTGGTTGGATATTTCACTCTGCCGTTCAAAAGACCTATAATTCCATTCTGAAAATTTCAGGGTCTATATAAGCATCATTTTGTAGTTTTTTTCCTAGATCTTCGCTCCCAATATCTGAAACAGAACTACTAAAAATATAATAAAATTGTTTTTTTATGGGAAACGCGGATTGCGGGATTGAACTATTGGTCACGAGCAGTTTCTCAGAAAACAGATTGTCTGCTTAACAATAATGGAACGATACAAACAATAAACAATGCGAACTGTGACATTTCAGGGTACACATCTGACTCTTCATCAGACAAACGAGAACATTTTCAGAATTATTTTCTCTTTTGCAATTCGCAAGGACGTTTTCTATTACAAATAGTTTTATGTAATTTTTAATAGTTCCGTTTCAGTTCAGTCCAATATGGGAGTGAAAACCAAAAAAAAAAACAAAAAATGTTTATTTGTAACTCAAATATGAAAATCGATTCCGGAATGAACAAAGTCCGCCTCATGGTTCCGAAGCAAATGCCAATAAAATTTTATTATCCCATACCATTTCCAAAAGTAGACATACTATAAAGCGGAAAATCAATACGTGATTACACAATGAGTTCTCAATCAAAAATCAAGTTTCATTTTCGAAAAATCGCAGACCATCGAGTACATTTTTGTTACTTCCATCTGAAATTGCTCTTTGTAGGCTAATGTTCAAATGCACTACAGATTGATCAGAACTACTGATTCAATTGATCTATTGAACAGAATAAAGCTATATCTGAAAGAGATGTATTACATATTTAAGTGTTTTATCAAGGAAATCTATCGCATAAGTATATCTGCCGTTGGGAGATATATAGGCACACTAGTTATAATAAGAAGTGGGTTCATCATATCGCAACCCTTAAAAGACGACTCTATCGCCAGAAAGATTCGATGGCCTGTTGCTCCAAAGCTGATACATAGTGCATTCGGAGTTTTGAAGCAACTTATCGAAAAATAAGATTCTGACGTATCATTTTCTATTTAATTAATCATTAAACTGGATTTCCACAGGATGAAGAAAAGTGGACGTTGAAAAACTCAATTCAACTAACTCCAATTTTATTCTGGGAAAATATTCGAATTTCATTTCAAATCCAGATATTTATCGAATTGAAAACAGCCTTTGAAATACAGGAATCAACTGTTTTCGGTCTGACAAAAAAGTTGAAAATAGATTCAGCAGATCCTGAGATTAGCCGTCCGATGTCAACATTTAAAATATTGTCAAGGTCAAAATTAAGGTTGATACTCACTATAGTTTAGTAACAATCCCGCATCCTTCCAGTTTGTCACCGTGAAATATTATACGGTTCAATTGAATGGATATGTGTGCACTCTCCTTAAAACTCACGTTCCGGTTCAGTGCCATTTTTGCCTACAAAATTTTTACGGAACGGATACTGGAAGGTTGCTGAACAAATTGTGAGAATCAACCTCGATTTGGTAAGGCGTGTCAAGTCCTACATATTTTTATCAAAGACTGATATTTTTCCATTCAGTTACATACGTAACTACTCCTACCTTTATGTTGAAAGTACAACGTCGCATAGTTATCTGACAGGAGAATGAATCTTGCCAATCATTTTTCAATTACACTTGCATGGAAGTCAATTAAAACCATCGCAGTGATTGTCAAATATGTGTTGAGAATTTGTCGTGAAAGACAAAACATTTTTTTTCGAGGGGATGGCTTTGCTAACTTGATATTCAGTAAACAGTGCCATTCCAGAGTATGCATGGAATTCGATCGAAAAGGTTATAAATAATTGTCGGGTATTTTTCCTAGACCATCTGACGTGGGAAAATCAGAAAAATTAATTTTTTGGAGCTTCTTTTAGGTTTCAATAAAATTTGACGATTTCTAAGGATATTTTGCTAATTCGGCCACACTGCATTGGTATATTGACAATTCAGGTTTATTTTTCTTGTTATTGTTGACTGATAATGGGTTGTTTGTTATATCTTCTATTTTTCGAAACGAAGAATGCTGAATATTGGAAATATTCCATTTTCACGAATAAACACTGACAATTCTGTGATACGAAAAAAAAATATAGTGGTGCGCTGAAAGATTGAAGGACGACCAAAATGTTCGTCGTGAAAGAAAAAATTTCTCGCGCTTTCAGTTTTTTTGAAGGGGTGGCTCTGCTAACCTAATATTAAGTTAGTGCCATTCTAATAGTGTAGGCCATATAATTTCCTTAGAGATAGATTCGCCTATTTCTTAATGTCAGAGACAGCATTGTAAAAAACCTAGCGGTTAGATTGTCTATGTTGCAAAATGGCGAATGTACTCCCCCATTCAATTATTATAGTATGGAACAATATATCGAATTCAATCGCAATGGTGGTAAATAATCATCGATTATTTGCCAAAGACCATTCAACGTGAAAAGCATTGAAAAAATAATTATTATAGCTTTTTTATAGGTTTCACCAGTATTTCTGGTTTCCGAGAATATTTTTCGAAGACGGCAACCCAGAATTGGTATATTGATATTTCAGGTTTATTTTTCGTATAATTATTGACTGATATCGGGTTGGTTGTTAAAACTTCTCGAAACGAGCAATGACACTCCTTTTAGAAGAAAGTAAAAGCGCGACAAATTTTTCCTCTCATGACAAATATATTTTTGTCGTCCTAAAATCGTTCAGCTCACTTATGAAAGGAACAACGTATACCTATTTGAGTTGATTTTTCGTCTCACAGAGATACGTCGGTATATATTCGTGAGAATGGAATATTTCCATTCGTTAGCATTGAAACGTAAATTGTTCGTTTCGGAAAAAAAGCTATAAAAAATTACTTTTTTTCACGTTAGATGATCTACGACAAATACTTGACAATTATAATTTATGACCTTTCCCACAAACTCTAGACAAATATTCGACAATTAATTACATGGTTTTCATTGACTTTCGCGCAAGTGGCTCTGCTAACTTTATGGATATGATTTGCTCGATAGCCAATAAAACAACCTTAACGGATTTAAAACAACACTAGAAAAGCACTGACGTGATGTCAGCTGCTTTTCCGCGCATGTTCAAATTTGTTGCCAAAACGGTCATCTTGTCACGTGTTGACCCCGCCAAATACACCTTTACTACCTGATGGAAATATTTAGTCACCTTCTAATAAATGTCACTAAATTCTGTATGAACCTACAAGCGCTCATTTTCTCAATCAAGGACTGGATGTCAATTCGATCTTGTCTGTATTTTTATATTATTTATTGTAATAAGAAAATGAAATTTTGAATGAGTATTGTATTGTACCCGGTTTTAAATCATAATATTTCCCTATATTTGAATACTACGCCTTTGTGCTAAACCGTGATTCATTCATTCCATTCACGGTTCTTTCATTCCCCAATCATAGAAGGGAACGTTGATTTTTCAATGGTTCGAGAAACTAACCTAGAGAGAAACAGAAATGCTAAAAGGTCTCTATAAAATTCACAACGGAAGAAATAAGTCGACAGAGTCCGTCTTCGAAATTACGACGAACAAAGGATGGATTTAAACACAGCCATCTTGGCATAGTGTACTTGTTCAATATTCGTTCTTAGCCACGTAAGTCTTTGTTACATTATTACAATTGCTAGAAGCTTGTTCATTCTGATTGCCATTATTGAATCTCAAATATTATGTAGTGGCACCAGTACATTTCGAAGTTATAATCTAAATTGATATCGATCATCCTGTTCAAGGTGTTTCTACGATCGTTAGGGATTCATCGGTTTTCATTATGTGTGAATGGTCAGTGCTTTTTGTCTAGAATACTGAACATCCCGGTGTCGATCCAAGGTGTGGTTAGTCTCTAGGAGCGGGCAATATTTGAGTTGCTCCGTTTTCACCTATCGACTACCATTTATTTACCCTAATATTATTTACGACTTAGCTGTTATTCATCCCCTTTTCATCGTATTTCTTTGCTAAATATTCAAATAATCAATTTCTACAATATGTAGGCTTTGGCTTGAGACCAACTACTTTCCTGTCTTGGGTCAGCGCCGTAGGGCGGGGTCAAGACTCTTATAGCTAAATTCTAAAGGGGTGAGGGCGAGAGATCATTAAGTTAGCTGTATGGCTCGGCCCCACAAAAAATAGAACTCACCCTTAACTAACAAGTAGAGTATTTATATTGTGATGAACCGAATGTGGAATGGTGACCGATGATCCTTAGCTCTAGAACCCCTTTGGCTCCGTCAATCTGCATATTGTTATCCCACTGATGGTGGTACTCCGAAATGTAACTGTTTCCACTACATAATATTTGAGATTCAATAATGGCAATCAGAATGAACAAGCTTCTAGCAATTGTAATAATGTAACAAAGACTTACGTGGCTAAGATCGAATATTGAACAAGTACACTATGCCAAGATGGCTGTGTTTAAATCCATCCTTTGTTCGTCGTAATTTCGAAGAGGGACTCTGTCGACTTATTTCTTCCGTTGTGAATTTTATAGAGACCTTTTAGCGTTTCTGGTTCTCTCTAGGTTAGTTTCTCGAACCATTGAAAAATCAACGTTCCCTTCTATGATTGGGGAATGAGAGAACCGTGAATGGAATGAATGAATCACGGCTTAGCACATAGACGTAGTATTTAAATATAGGGAAATATTATGATTTAAAACCGGGTACAGTACAGTATATTAACGGAATCATTGGGCGGATTTTACCCAATTTTCTTGAAATATGCCAATCAATTACCTCCTTCCTTGTGGATGTGTTGGAAAAAACTCTTATATCAGTGAATAAATAAACTAATATGAAATATCTTTATTCAAGCAACAAATGGAGTGAAAGATCCTAAATTATTTTATTAGGTTACGGTTGTTACATGACCCATTTCAAAAAATCGTGGAGTTCATGGTCTCAATTATATCTGTCGCCTTATTCCCGTTTGGGTTTCATTGAAGCATACACATAAAGAGGCTGAAACCAACCCTCATGCCTGAAGGCTGTTCATTTGAATCTGTGAGTATTGGGGAATCCCAGTTATTTACGTACGATTCCAACTAGTCTCCCTTGATTAATTCAAGGATTATCATGTGCTTCATTTAATAATATGTAAATGGCAAGTCTTCTCGGGATAAGTCTATTGATTAATCTAGAATTGTGTTGAGTAGCAATAACTCGAAACTTTAATCGGTATTCAGTGTCCAGTGAATCGAAAATTTTACTTACGATAATAATATTCGAATTTTTGGGAAGAACTATTCCCGAAAGCTATAACAACCGGGAATACTTACCTAAATACAGATTCGTAATCTACGTGTTCGAATCCATAATATATGATGTGCATATTGTCATAGCTTCAAAAATAAAATTTCGCACGGAATCGCTAAATCTTACCCCCCCACCCCTCTGCGCTTTGATGTTTATTCGCGGTTCTTTATGAATAATTTCCCAAATAAATTTTTTTTTTCGAAAATCGTCGACCTTGTTATCGTTTCCTATTGAATTGAGGTCGTAGATCACGAATATGTCATTAGAAATCGTCCAGTGACAACCGTTCAGAAATTATGGCGGAAATAGTAAAAAAAATTCGAAATTTTGGTCAACTTTGAGACGTCGTGCCGACCAAAATAATGAAGCTGGGTGATGTCGAATTTTTTACGTGCAGTTCAATCCTTTATCTATGAATTGAAACAGATTTCATCGTCCTACTCTCATCGAGTCGGTAATAATGTTTTTTTGAAAAAAGGTCCAAAATTTTGGAACTTCAAGGACCTCTCACGTCCAGGACGATTTTTTTAAAAAATATCTGACCTTATATTCTTGTTCTACGCCCTCGAATTAGTAAGTGTGCCAAATTTCACGGCGATAGGAGTTGGAAAATTATTTTTCGAAAATCGATATTTTCTTAAGGGTAACCCCTTAAAATTTTACCAAAAATCGAAAGTTCTCCGATCGACCTGAAATTTGAAACATATACTAATTCGAGGGCGTAGATAAAGAAAATCTAATCAGAATGTTAGTGGAGAGTCTGGTTCGTTTTTTACGGCCAGAAGAAAATCGAAAAAATTGGACCTTTTTTAAAAAATTCATCATTTTTCAACTAGAGGACCTTCGTCTTTAAAATAATTGGCTACGTACTCACAAAGGACCCAGATACAACCAAAAAAATTCGATATTGTCCAGCCTTACGCGTTTGATCTGTACGACGGCCCAAAGTTGACCCAAATTTCGAAAATTTCTCACCAAATCCGGAATATTTTCCAAACCGAATCAGTTACGCAAAATCTAATTACAGATTCGTAATCTACGTATTCGAATCCATAATATATGATGTGCATATTGTCATAGCTTCAAAAATAAAATTTCGCACGGAATCGCTAAATCTTACCCCCCACCCTTCTGCGCTTTGATGTTTATTCGCGGTTCTTTATGAAAAATTTTCCAAGTCCCAAATAAATTTTTTTTTTCGAAAATCGTCGACCTTGTTATCGTTTCCTATTCCCTTTCGAATTTCACTTAACATTTCATGAACTTTCAAGCCGCTATTTCTCAATCCAGTACCAATTCACTAATAATGATTAGGTAAATATCGAAAAATTAAGCAAATTAAATTTCGATTAGATGCATCTATTGAATTATAAAGTGATTTTCATCTTATTTTTTCATTATTTTTCAAAATAACTGAGCCTATGGAAATTAAAACAACTAACCAACTGCTGATCATACGGAAAGAGACTGATCAAATCCTATACGTCACTCCTGTCAGTACATAGCTTTCGAAAAAAGCTCTGATCAATGTGATATGTTTGTACTTTAAGTTTGCAATGTTTCTAGTTCAATTATCTTGTGTAATTGTAAGGAAATATTTATCTGATACGTTAGATACCTTGAATTATCATTAGGTATTACTTTTTATTTCTCTCGACTTCTACTCTACACTTTGTTGTGTCTCGAGGGATCAATAAAGTTTTATTATTATTATTTATCACAATGTTATAATGAATCTTGTTATCATTATTTTATTCGGAGGAAATCATTCACGGAGGTGAAAAAGCTCAAGTCTTATGATAAACTAACATTAACACAAGAACATATACTAGTCAATAAACTAACAAATACTCTGAACGTGATCTGAGCTCCCATCAACCGGAGCCTCTACACCAAAGAAGCATTGCCTTAGGATTTCGTTCATTACTGTGTCACGGTTTTATCGATTACCAGAACTATTTACCTTGTTGAATGCCAAAATAATTGTACAGACTTAATACCTGTGGGATGATGATTTTTGAATGAAATTTTCGAGACATATTCAAAAATCGAACTGTTTATTTTATTCAGAAATATGTACTGGAGCTGAAATCATCTAGTTAGATGAGATGAACAAACGCGTAGAGCAAATTTTATTATTAAATTCGAAGCGATAAAACCAACTCACTTAACAACCAATATATTTCAGGTCATGACAGTCATTATAATAAATGATACATTTTAGACGGATCGGAAAAAAATTTCCAATATCGATCAGATCGTTCATGGAAAGGTGGACGAATACAACTTTTACTGTAAACTCACTGCGATACATTTTCTTCATTTCGGTCAGTTTTGTGATCATTGTTCATTAAATAGAAGAAAAAACCTCATTAATATCAATTTATATTTATTATTCATCAAGCAAGGTTCAGATCATCCAATTCCTATAGCTGAAGTTAAGTTGATGCTTATTGGCAAATGAACATAAGCGCTACTCCCCTGGTGGCTAACAAAGTAACCCGAGATTGTCAGATTATCATAAGCAAGTTAGAAAAAATCTCAAGAAAATGAGAAAGTTAATGCATTCTTCTTCTTGTTTGATTTTACAAGGGATTTTACTGAGGACTAGATCAAATTCAAATGTCTCTCCCCATAGATTTCCACAGCCCGGTGAAAAATTTTGAGTTTCGGCTGAAGGAAGTGAAAGTGTTGAAGAATCGGTGAAAACTTGGTAAACCAACAAACAAGATTTCTGATAGTCTATTACCTGCAATTCACCGATGATGATCATTTTCAGTAGAGGTAAGCATGAAGTGCTCATGAAATATTAGATCACATTCATGGAGACAATTTTTTCTCCAGACTCCTAATCCAAGAAGGGAAAGTTACTTAAGAGGAATGCTACGCTTTCCAGAAATGTTTCTGTTGAGCTGATCAATGGAACAACGTAAATATTTAAGAGGTAGAACTGGCCAATTGAAGCAGAGGGGCCTCAACAAAGAAATATCTGGTGATGAATTCTCTTCGCTCAAAGTGCTTCTGCCGATGAAATCGAAGCTACACAAGGCTCATCACAGCTTCAAGACCAATCTTATGAGTGTTGGATGGATTTGTTTGTTAACCCATAATGAATTGGGCTTACGGTATGAGTATATAACTAACTATAATGTTATGTCAATGTATTCATTTCATTCACAATATAGTATTCCAATTAAGTCCTTCCCTGTATAAATAGAATAGTTGTTGTGAGTATTTGTCTCTTATCCTGAACATTATGTTAAACAATACTTACGGTTTTCCAACTTCCTGAGCAGTATATCTGAGGGGGTATTCGATCAATGATCAATTTGGGTGAGTAAAAAGGTTGAAGGATTATTAGTTTTGCAAAAAACATGAAACATAATATCACATGCATGTTCCCGAACACATCTAGCTTATGTGCCTTCAAGATATTCCAAATTATCAGAAATTAATCTTGCCATTTAGAGTTGAAATGAGTTGATATTAAAATACTTACAGTAATTGTAGTATTGCCACTCTAGATTAAAATAGATGATACATAACTCTTCCATAAAAATGAAATATGTATACTCATACACACTTCTGTTGAATAAGACAGTTTTTGAGCAAATTGTAAATTCGAATTTCAATCAATCGAATATACAAGCAAACTCTTGAAAAACTTGCGCCTATCTGTCTACCTGAGGTTCTCAAACTGGCCACCGTGGCGCTGCAATCCTAAATTCAGATGCCAATTATCCAAAGACGAGCGTCTTCAATAATGAGATTCGACTCAATGATGAATAATTTACGATTGATTCCAATAATTCGGTTCATGCGTCCTGCCATCAGGTCATAATCATAATAACTTTTTTGGGGAGGATTGTATAGACGTTTTGTGCGATTATTCAGCAATGATAAACATACTAAGACGATTTCAATATTCCAGCTCTATTTCTTCGAGATTAAAACCTCAAGCGGCCATTACTGCAAGTAAAACCCAATTGTTCAGCACCAATTATCAGCTCAATCTTCGGAAATACAGAAATTTTTCCAGAATGCACGAAGCGTGTGAAGAAAAATAATCTTGTTCACATTTTGTCATCAAGGTTCACCATGTGCGCTCATTGGTGCGTTTGAAACTCGGTATAATTCCTTATAATATTGGATTCCCTGTAGATCAGCTGCACAAATCTAGTTTCATATCATACACAGTTTCACCAAAATTCAATTTTGGGATCTCGTTTTCTGCTTCCACATGTTCGCTCTACTGGTACAATTTGAATTGATGTAGATACCGAGCGACAGACATCGTAAATTGACAGTTGAGAAATGTTGTTACATTTTCCGCATTTTATGGATTCCTATTCACATTAACCAGCCCCGTTCATACAATCTGTGTGCATGTATTTCAGGCCATTTCAACTTTGCCTGGTTTGCATATTGTGTCAGCAACTACCAGTTTCCGGAGGATCTGTCATATCTGCACCTATAATTAACTTTTACATAATTGAAAATGATTCTGTGCATTCCAAACTAGAAAATCAATCAGTTTATCATTCTATAGTTAATATGGGCATATCAAAATGTTCTATAGATCAGCGTGAAATTCCAACGGAAAAAACATATTCCTACGAAGATTGGAAGAACCTCATCGAAAATGATGTATATTCTCAATTTCAATACAATAACTCGAAATGAAGTGAATATTAAATACAAATGTATGATTCCACTCTAAAAACTTAATTAAAAGTAGAGAATTTTCAATAGTGACGATTTAATAAGTATCGATTGAAGTTTATTTATTTCCTTGACAAAGAGTTTAATTCTGCAATCCGCTAGGGATTCCCATGAAAAATTTTACAATTTTATTTAATATCCATATTTCCAATAGTTCTAATCCAGTATTTGGAGTGAAAACCCAGAAAAAAAAACAAATAATGATGCGAAAGCTTCCCAAAATTAGCTTTAATCGATACTTAAGAGAAAGGTATGGGCCTTTTTCTATATCGTTTATTTCAGAGATTTGGAAGAATTATATAAAAAACTATCACACACAGAAAACAGCCTCACTTTCATGTGCAGTTGAAGAAATAATAAATTAATTCCAAAATTTCTTAGAATTAAGCCACCTTTTGATAGTAATGAAAGCCAAAAAATCAAAAATAAGTTCAGTTTTGTTTAAAGAAAAAGTAAGTTTTCTCAGACAAAATGAAGTTAGACTTCAACAGGATATATTACGATTAGAAGATGAAATAATCCATCATTTCTTCATAGATGACTCGGCACATATTTTTCATTGTGTGAATATTTCATATAGAAGTGAGTTTGAAAAAGAAAAGATATCCTTTGTCTGATGAAAGAGCCAAATTTGTTCTCTGAAACGTCACAGTTCGCTCTGTTTATCGTTTGTATTGTTCCTGTATTGTTCATAAGGTAATTTGTTTTTCAAGAAACTGTCCTTGACAAAAAGTTCAATCCTGTAATCCGCAAGGTCATTTTCTATGAAAAAACAATTTTTATTTGATTTTTAATAGTTCTGTTTCACATATTGGGAGTGAAAACCCAGAAAAACCTAAAACATGATTCGATTTAACAAACTAGCTCTATGAGAAATATTGTCTACCGTGATTGCTTACGACAGCCAGACATTTCCTGGTATCCTTCTTATCAGGTTATCAATATGATTTTGATAAATTCGTTGCCACTGTTCTGTCCAGCAGTTCAACAGATTGGCCCCTGAAAAACCTCCTCAAGAGTTAAAACACGCTTCTGCAATTTATCCAACACTTGTTCGATGGGATTCAGGTCAGGAAATTGTGATGGCTACGGCTAGACCTCAGTTTCCTGTTCTGGAAGAATCTAGTGACTGTGTGCGCTATATGAGAACGAGTATTATCGTGCGTTAATAAAAATTTTCATCGAAATCTTCAGTATATGGCAAAATAACAGAATGCAGAAAGACGCAAGCAAATGAATGAACGAAATGATCTTCGATATTTTTTTTACAACCACGAAACATATTCTTCATCGATCAATTTTATCCTAATTGAAACGGCTTCCTAGTTCTACACTCACCGATTCCTGAATGATAAGGAATCAGCATAAGAATTAGAGATAAAATAAATCTCAAGTCTTTATGAGAGTCTTCAATCATTTTAGAATACTTCATTATTCCTGATGATTTCGCCTGAAATGCATCGTTCTCGAGATATTCTACGTTCAATCTTATAGAGTCTTACAAGAATTCAAGAATGTCCGTTATTTTTGTGAATCCACTCCTGAGCTATAAGGCCTCCGCCCACTTCTTCCGGACCACAGAATACACAGATATTTATCTATTTTTCTGCCAGAGCATGCACATATGTCTGAATGTCTATGGAGCAGACCATTGAAGTTATAGAATTCAATTAATGTGCTTCACCCAATCCATGAAATTCTATTATAAATTTGACGAAACTGAGGATATTTAGGAAGTTTTCAATGTGAGAATGTCCAAGGATGAAATTGTGTGTAATCTTATGGTGGATCCAGCTGGATATTTCATGAATATGAACTGGAAGAAAATTGTTTCAATGGTCGAGTGTAGTGAAATTATTTATTCTCAATTATACCGCAGGAAGCATCAAATCATGAGAATTAGGTGATTGAAGGAGTTTTCTCAGTACTGTTTCCTTGAATTTCAAGCAATAATTGATTATTCTGAAATACTGATCACTGTCGAGATATCAATGTTGAACTTGTAAATAAAGTTCAAGAGTCTATAAGCACTTGAAGGAACATTTGAATGCTCATAACTTTTTACCTGAGCCGAAACTGGAAAAATGACAAATGAAAAAGTGTTTCATTTAATGGGCATAATCTATGATTATAGTTGATGTACTACTTGACGACTTACCCTGATTATAAAGATATTTCAGCGAGTGTATAATTTACTTTTATGTCTGTCCAATTATGGAAGTTCATAAATGAAAATAGCGTATTTTTTCATATAACTAATCGGGGAGCCGAAATGCTTACTTATGCAGCGTTTAATTAGATTGTCTAAGATTGCGAAATAAATTATAACTTCCCCAACTACGCCGGTATACTGAATATATGAGAGGTCAGTTCCTACTTGCCATTAATGTTCATCGAACAGAATTTCTGTCTAGCAGTTTTTAATGAGTTTAACGTGAGGTAGCAACCAAATAGGCCAATTTTCATCTTCTAGTAGAACATGATAAGATGCAAGTATGAATATTAATGTAAACCCTCTTAATGACGTACGTTGAAATAAGGTGCTTCAGCAGGGTGAAGTTATCCAGTATAGTCAGTTGAAATTAAGTGGACGATAAGAAGTCATTGGAATGTTGAAGGACATGGGGAAAACTCTTGCATCAGCCTATTTGGTCATGATAAAAATTCTCTAATTATATATTCTGGAGTTGATAAAACTGTCGTATTCGAACAATCGATACTTCAAAAGTTAACGTGTTTCTAAAAAGGTGACCAGTTGAGTCGTAAGGATATGAAACGTTTCGCATTTGACGAGATTCAATTGATATTTTTCATTATACAGTGCGTGTCAAAATCATGGAACAAATTAATTTCAGTAGAAAAACAGATCAATTTTGTTTCTCTTTTACCAAATTTTTATGCATTTTTGAAAGATTTTTGTTGCACCCTGTGCCATTCCCATCAACCCTCTAAATTTTTTGAGTGGGGAAATGGGGTCATGTGATACTTTTTCGGCAAGATCTTTGTATCTTTTTTACAGGCGTGCAGAAATTTTCAAAAAAAAATTTTTTTTTGAAAAATTAGTTACTTCTAAGAGGTTTCAGTATGTGCACTTTGTCATGGCTCATTTACTTTGAGACGATGGTACCTGATGAAATTCGTCACCGAATGAAAATCGACCATTACAGTTTTGTTCATGCACAACTTTCAACCCCTTATGAACCCTTTAATGGGGAAAAAAATGGAGTAACATCGGAAATTTATTTCGGCATTGAAGTACCACCCAGAAAATCATTGTGCATTACAAGATAAGTTAAATCATAACTGAAGCGCAGTGTTTTACACATTCTAATTTTTCAGGTGAGGGGGTTGAAAGTTGTAAATGAACAAAACTGTAATGGTAGACTTCCATTCGGTGACAAATTTCATCAGGTACCATCGTCTAAAAGTAAACGAGCCATCACAAGGTGCACATACTGAAAACCTCTTTGAACTAACTAATTTTTCAAAACAAAACTTTGTTTCTTGAAAGTTTTTGTACGCCTATGAAAAAGATACAAAGACCTTGCCAAAAAAGTACCACATGACCTACTTTCCCCATTCGAAAAAATTTGGAGGGTGGATGGTGATGGCACAGGGTGCAACAAAAATCCTTCAAAAATGCATAAAAATTTGGTGAAAGTGAAACAAAAATTAACCTCTTTCAGGATTTTGTTGCCAAATATTTTTTTTCTGAGAAAATGAATTTGTGCCATAATTTTGACGCTCACTGTATAGATTTCAAGATTCCTGAATGTATTTTGATGAAAAAATTCTTGAAATTCTCACTGTGACAATCTTTCTACCATTTCCAATTGGCGAATGCCTTTGGACCCGATTCCTTTATAAAAACCATATAGAAGGTGTATTCAATATAATTTTTTTCGATGTTACTTACCCTCAAGTTTCAGGAAACAAATTACACTTTGGGAAGCAGTATCCGATGTTTTTTCAAGAATTTTTTCATAAGAAAAGTATCTACTGATTCAAAATTCTGAAATGACCAGGTTTTTTCAGAATTGAATAGAAGATCATGAAAAAATAAAACTTTGAAAAACCTATATTATCGAACTAATAGAAATACTACGGAAAAATTCGATGGGGTTAATATTTTCATACCCTAATAATGAAGTTATGGGGTTGAGAAAAGTGCCTCACAATCTGTGCAGATACATTATTCAGGGCTTTTAATAACCCCTAAAAAATAGGGTGTAAAATCCCTCATACCTTCTAGGGTTGTATCTTGAATGGAAGAGTGATTCCAAAAAATATGTAGGTATATGGAAAACGCTTATAATTTTCATCGAGCAGTTGAGTGCTGAAGTTCTTTGAATTCATATATACACTGACGTTAATATTTCAAGCGGTATAACCTCCGAAAAGAAATATCCAATTTCAAAGGGAGTTGTAGGTCGAGATGGTGTAAAAAATTAAAGTCTTAATCAACGCAAGATATAGAAACACGCAGTTTTGATAAGATGGGGGATACTGGCACCACTTGGCACAAATCATTAGAAACGTAGCAACTGATTCACCATATATTTAGATCATTGGATATTTCAATAATTCAGTTAAGTGAACAATATTTCACGTCGAAATACAACCTCTTTAAAATTATACTAATAATAGTCACCGAAAATGAGTTCTGACATATGGGAGCAATATTAAGTAATACATTCTCACGAGAATGCACAAAACTGCTCGATGTTTTTTTTCATAGCAATATGTTGAATTGTCTGAATTTCAAAATTATCAACATGATCTGAATAAAAATTTGCTCATTGTTGCAAATCTATTCATCTCAGAAACTGAAAATGGCTCCATATCCAAGGAAAGGAATCGGACAATTCACCCATTCAAATAACCTACATGAAAAAATATTGAGGAAAATTCTACACATGTGCTTTTTAACCAATCAGAACGTGTATTTCTGACAGATCACCTTCGCAATGGATGAATTTTAGAGGAAATTTTTTCCTCGTGGATTATACTGGAAATTTTTTTGACGTTTATAATGACAGAATATTTTCTCAATTCATCTGCTGATAGTGCGGATGAACTTTCCTTTCTCTTGGTTGGATCTATTTGTAGCTTTCGACGCTTAGCATCTTTTGCAGCGTTGACAAATTCTATGTCAGAGAAGGGATTAAATTTGCGATTATACCTCTCGAAGAAATATTAATGCAACTGCTCAGCTTTAGAGTTCCATAGAACTTAGAAAACACTCTTCTTGTAGTCTTCGGAGTCCTCTTTTTGCATTTGAAGGCATAGTCTCCAAGAATAAGCCCCAGTTCTTCCACAGGTATATCCGCTCTGTCGAAATCATACGCTTTTTCTGCGCAAAAGTTTATAAACTGCTTCCATACACTTGCCTTCGATTTCCTATTATTCGCGGGTGTCAACTACTTAATATTCTGGCGAATATTTTCAATACTTTCTTGAGCGAAGCGAGACATTTTTCTACGTCGTGCTGTTTTTGACAAATTCAAAACAGAAATAGTTTCTAGCTCAGAGTTTCACTGAGTTGCCATAACTAAATAATCAAGTCGACAAAACCTTCTATGTTTTGCGAGTACTTGATGAAGACGAAAATTGATGTTGTTGGAAATAAACACATTTGGTGTGGAATTTTGAAAATTATCCCTCGTCTTCGACTCGGAATAATTTTCAAAATATTCATGAGCTTGTAAAAATTTCCGGAAATAATTTGAACTCTAGTGGTATTACCAGAGAGAATATTTATAGCATGGCTTTTCAGAATCAACAAAAAAATGCTCATCGATTCAGAATCAACAATGAGTACATATGTTCCGCTCAAGTACCTGCGTAGAATCATTTTTGAGCATTTCGGATTTTACATGAACTAATGTTAATGTTTCCGAAAAACCAGCGCCAAATCTACCTGGAATATCAGGCTACACTACTGAAATTATAGGGAGGAACTAACTGGATATAATACACACGAAAGTATGCTAGACATACCGAAGGAATATCTGTAAGAACAGTCGATATAAAAAGTTTTCCATGGAGTGCAATCCGGAACACAAAACATATTGTGTTTTTGAGCATCCAAAATGTTGATCCACAAAGTAAGGCGGCATTTTTTTCAAATGTGATATAATGCAATTTCCGTACTTTTTTGTCCTGATCTGACTCTTTAGTAGTTGAGCATCATCAATATTTCTTGCTCAAAACAGAGAGTTTTTACACAGGGTGTTCAGGAATGAAGCATAATTTTTCTACCTATTCTCTTATGTTTTGAATACGTACCTTATGGTTTTTTTTTCAAAATTTTATATTATTTGAAGAGTTTATGTAAATAATACTTTACAAGTTCAAATTTGGGATCAGAAATGACCCCACCCCACAATATAAAATAAGATATATGAAAAATCAAAGCAGTTCGAATCAATGAATAATATGACTTTTTTTTGGTTAGGAATTCTGAAAGAAGATTTAAGAATGTCGGATAAATTCATGATCTACTAAGTATCGATTGAAGCTTATTTTGGAAGGATTTTGCATTATTTTTTAGGTTTTTTTTGGTTTTCACTCCCAATATCTGAAACAGAACTATTAAAAATTAAATAAAATTTGTATTTTCATGAAGAACGCCTTTGCGTATTGCAGTATCAACTATTTGTCAAGGGCCGTTTCTTGCAGAAAAGATTATCTAATGAACAACACAGGAGAAATACAAACGATAAAGAAAACGAAATGTGACGTTTCAGAGTATGAATCTGACTCTTTCATTAAACAAAATAGAAAATTTCAAGAATTGTTTTCTTTCGATTTGAGACTTTTGTCACATTGACAACCGCAATTGAAGAGACCCCCAAAAAATACTAAGATGTGACCAAAATCCGTTATTTTAAAGGTCACGCATAAATCACCACAGTTATCAGAATACTGCTCAAAGTTGACGTTAAACACCCTGTATCTCGCTTATGCTTCAAAAACGGGGTACATGTCACAAGGCAAAAATTATCCCAATGTCATCTATAGGGCTATATATGTTTGACCAGTTTATGATGAAACACCCTGTATAATATATGCTTCAACATCAGATATTCTAATTTGACTACGTTCTGCGCCACGTCTAGAGAAAACAATCTTGATCCATTTGGAAATTGAAGCAATTAATCTTCACCCGGTTGATTCGATGAACATGTTTTCACTGACGTCTGATCGATTAGTTTCGTTTTTACACAATCTTCATTTCATTGTGTGGGTATTCGAGGAATCAACATTAGTTATCAGGAGAGTGTGTATGATTCTATTGTAGCGCTGATTCGATCGGAACTGAATGTAAAGAACTGTTTGTTTGCTCGACATTTCCGGAATGAAGTTGTTTCGAATATTTTTCCGATTATTTTGTTACGCGGTTTCAATTCGAAAATCAATTTTTCTATGGTTGGTTCAGAGAGCTTCAGCATTATATTTTGAGCTGAATATCTGTAATTTTCTTATACTACGAAGTTCAGGTGTGTTAATCTGACTATTATCGAAGCATTCGGGTATAGAGTAAAGAGTTATCAGAATTTGTGCTTAGACGTTTACTCGATGAATCAAGTAGGAAGTCAATACGAAAGTTGTGTCGATAAGTTGTTTATTATTCAACCACCTACAAGATGTGATTCATTTTCAATAATTACACTTGCAAAGACTTAAAAACTTACCCAAGATGACCAAACCAAATTACTTTCTCCAACATTAACATGAAATCGATCAGATTGGAACTTTTTAGACAGTTTTGGAATACGAATGCGCAACCTAGTGCAAAACTTCCTGTGGATCCAAATTTTGAAAAACGTTAATTCAAAAATTTTTAAAATTTTTCATGAAGAATTTTATTTTTCTCTGGAATCATTAATTATATTCAGACTAAATTTAGCACAAATCTCGAGGTCAGTATTTAACAAAAATATTTCAAATTTTAATTAAATACGATATTTGTTTTAGGAATTATAGGGAAATATCAGAAGAAGAATACCAATGCGCACCTAGGTGCAAAATATCTGGTATTTATAATCAGGACAAGCGCGTATAAGCTCCTGAGATCACATCAGTGATTTTTTAAGGTCTTATTTTCTCTTATCTGGCGTATTAAGAGCTGTGAGTTATAGTAGCACATATATTTCTTTTACGGTCGAGAAATTTCAAAATAATTTTTTGATCTCGAAAAAATCTTGAAGTATCTTCTCGATCTCTCCTCGCGAAAAAGTTAGTCTCGAAAGGGAGATGGACGAGATGATAAATCTCGAATTTCGAGAGTCTCGTGAAGCCATAGTTTTCACTAAGAATATTTCAACGTTATAGTGAGTACTATCTAGTCTGCATAATCTTACCTTAGTCCATATAAAATTATCGATGTTTTCCTACTTTGGTTAAGAAAACCTGGAAATCTAAATATGGCTTTAAGGCTTGTAAACGGAGTTTGAAATTTATATTCAGAAAAACTCAATTGATCTTCCTGTTACGCGCAATTATCGCACTCAAATGGGTTCAAAAATATTTTTCAACAGTTCCTGCTGGATCTGGCCCTTATACCTTGAATTAGGCCCGAGCTGGAACCCATTTTATCTTCGTCTAGACACGTCTTATAATTACATGCTACCGTACTCACAAACGGCAAGGTTCACTGCATGAACTCATGTCTAATTTATGAGGGTCATGTAGAGTCAAATGTTTGATTCTTCATTACACTGAAAAACATGGTTTCATCATAATAATTGCAAATTCAAACTGTCTCATCCTAAGGAAAAAAATTTCTCGACAAAATTTTGTTGAATTTTGCTGTTCACGTTGGTTCTCGATGCGCAGATTCCTTCACAATCTTGAGTATGCAGTCTATGAACAAATGATTGAAGGAAGCTCTCAGACGTATTTTATGGCAAGCAAAACTCAATGAATGCTTAAGAACGGGGTTGGTGCACTCCTCTTTATCCTCCTGTTACAGAGATTCAGTTGCAGTGAAGAGAGGAGTTATTCTGGCTTGTAACCTTTTAATCCGGTAGGTGGGGAAGAAAATGACAAGGCAAGAAATAAGGAGTTAATAAAAATCGTCAATTAACTCTTGCGTGGGACTTCACAGAAAAAGCAAAGTCTTACCCTGGGTTTCACAAAGAGGGGATGAACACACGATCAATAGATTGCTCTGTCAAATTTGATCGGCCGGTTAACGAATTTGAGTTTTACAAAACTCATCACTCTGTCAGTTGATCGAGGAATGCAGTCCGACAACCTTGCATTTCTGCGGATCCGCTTAATGAAACCACAGAAATAGGGTGAAAGTTGGGTTTTGTTATTACATTTTCGTGCGCGAATATGAAATTTGATTTGTTTTTGTTGACGTGGATATATCATTTTATAATGAATTCAAGGTGAAGTTATTGTTAGACGAATTTGCTGATAGGAAAGAGAGAAAAAATCAGAAGATATTCATTATCACATAATAAAATGTAATGGGAAATGGCTGAAAACATTACAGAGGCAGTATTGGATAGAAGTTTGAAAAATTTTCACGACTGCTTTGAATATAGAATTTGGAAGTTATGAAGATGGTTAACCATAAGATAATCACCATGAAAGTATTGAAGAAATGAAAATTGCTATTTATATTTACATTTGTTTTCATCTCATGTGGATAATGATCCAATTTCATCTGGATCTGATTTTTATACAAAACATGTTGGTAGTGAAAGTAATTAATCAATCCATCAGGAATTAGAATGGTAGTCAATATCAGATTTCAAGCATCATTGTATTTCCAAATATCGATAGAGGATCATAATTACAAAAGTGCTGAAATCCGAATGGTCAAAATTGGTTGTTTCAATTTCACGAGTTCATTGACTCCTAATATGTTCCTAAGCTATATATTTTATTAAAACTCTATTGTGTACACATATATCCAAAAAATTACCAGTCAGTCATGAGTTTATCTTACCAAAAATAACCTCAATTAGTTTCATGATCCGCTGAAGTGAACCAGACAAGTTTCAGCAACTAATATCTGCCATCTGGCATTGCCTGGTTCAAATTCTATACTAATTTCAGATGATAACTCTGATGATTTTGTATTCATTATTATTTCCTTCTGATGAAAAAAAGAAGAAACTGTATTGCGAAACATCCCAAAATACTAATTGACTGATGATCCAGTAAATTACACTTCAATTCACTCATTGAATATATCTACGGAATCACTGAGAGGATTCTATTCATTCACGAATTCGACCAAAATTAAGTACCAAATCTGCTACTAATAACGAGTGTCCAAACGGTTTCTTCGGAAGTTATTTTGTCGATCGTAAGCAAACTATCTTCCAAAAGAAACGATTAAGAGATTCAATATTCGTAGAACAGATCTAGGAAAGTGAAAAGGCCGAATAAGTGAATATTTGAAATCCACCCAAAGATTCCTCTATATCCATCAAAGATATTATTTTCCTTATATTATTCGTTCGTGTTAAAAATCTTAACTTCTCGAAATATTATTATTTCATTGTTGTCGAAGGTATATATGGGTTCGAACTGAAACTTGATAGACTACTGTTGAATATCGACTCAAAGTTTTTTACTGTGTCGAAATCTGACTAATCGTTTTAGAGAAAAAAAATTTTGGGTATTTTTTGAAAACAATTTTCTTACAACACTTTTCTCACGAAATGTTGCATAATATTGTGAGTTAATGAGTTTAATTATTTCATTATGGCATCTTGACATAATACATATCACAAGTTTTCCAATTAATTTCCGATATTCTATGAGATTTCTAGTTCAGAATAAACAATTTTGGATCTATGGAAAATGATTCCCTATTATAAGGGGCCTGTAGCGTTCTTCGTAATGAAGATCTCAAATATCATCATTTGGAGGACTGGATCTGGTCGAAAGCCCCTCCCGGTCAAAGAGCAAATGTATGTAAATGTATTTACTGCTTCTTGCTATATCTTTCATTTCAGTTCGAAGATAGGCATCGCTCAATTGAAGATTCTTCATTTTCCGAAGAAAAACTAAGCTGAATCAAAACATAGACTATTTTTTTCTCCGACAAGGCGGTTTCTCACAAAATTGAGCTACCAATTCGAAATATGCCAACACTTTTTCGAGCTATATTCGCATGAGCCATTCAAGTGATAATTGGGACTAGTAAAGGTCAATCAATCGATCTTGGTGTTGCGAAATGGCGAAGGAACCAGGATCGATAACAAACTGCCGGTTTTGTAAATTTTTCAAAAATAGTCAGAACCTTCATGGGATCAATTTCTCTAGGTAACTTGTTACTTCTTTCCTACAACTTCCCCCCAGAGAAGTAATAATATCGTCCAAATTCTTCTTTTCCGGACTTGAGCTCAGCATAGAATTTAATCGACGCCTCCCCGAAAAGGTTGCACACTTATTCGCGAACATCTTCTAGAGCCCATATTCCTGAAAACGGAAAGTGTCAATGACTCCAAATAGAAGAACTCATAGCGGGTTAGTAGAAGGGGAAGACTTTCCTCCACAAATGAAAATGCCAATCTTCTGTTAGGTAGCTAAGCATTGTAGCTGAGCAATGTGTGGGGTGTGAGTCTAATGATGATGAGTGAACTAACTCATCGAAATGCATTACTCTTGATTGAAGTATTGGCATTTTCATTTGAGGGGAAAAGTCTTTCCCTTCTTCCAGCTCGCGGTAATAGCAACTCCACTTCGAGCAGCTGTCATAATTCCAAGAATAAACAGAAATGGTGATCGCTGTCCATGAGCAAACATAACTCTAACAGTTTTGAGTTTGCTGTCAACAGCAACGCACTATCAGGTCGCTCTCTATGGATGCGTCTTACTCTTACATCGTGCATACCTGCGTAATCATGATCGGCCACTGAATACGACATTATGCCCTCCTTCCACTCACTACTGCCGTTCTCTGCAGCAGTTCAAACGATGAAAACAGTGGCCCGCAGTTAAAGGCAGCACTAGTCGTGAACGTTTTTAGAAGAGTCCAAAGAATTGAATGCGGCGATGTAACCTTCGCATATTAACAGGTCTACCTTCTGTTTCGAACCATTGATCAGCAATTTGGCGAATAACGGCCAACGCTCACTTACCGGCAACAGCCCGTCCTTGCAAAACGGAAACCTATTTCCCTACTAATTTGCAGTGTTTCGTAGCGGTCAAGTGCGCGCTGTCCAATACAATTATATGAAAAGAATAAAATTCCGTTGTGCCGTGGGCTGGGCTGTTGCCGATAAGTGAGCTTTGGCCTTAAAGCTGCAAATGGCCTATTTTGACGTATTGTGGAACGCCGTAATTGACTATTTTGTCTTTTAACTATTCTTCTAGACATTCATATACGACACACGTGCATGTTTATCATTGGAGTACCAACAAAGTACAAATTTGGCGAAAGCACAAACCAACATCTCGGTTGGCAACAATTTTTTATTTCAAAGTCGCCACCATGGCCATGTTTCTGACTCGTTCTAATTCGAGGTATTTCATTACGCTAAACTACGGCTTAGACAGGGTGCTTCTGAATTGCAGGACAAACGAAGTGCGGAGATTCTTTATATAATACTTAGGATAAAAACCTGAAAAGCACTGCCGTGAAGGCAGCAGCTTTTGCGCGCATGTTTAGTGACAACGACCGCTTTGGAATCGAATTCGAATATGAGCGCAAAAGCTGCTGCCTTTACCGCGGTGCTTTTCTAGGTTTTTTCTCGATAAAGTGCTGGATTTCAATGCGTTCTAATCTGTACTTTTGGAGATATTGGGAAAATAAAATTCATAATGGGAATATCTGCGGAATCATTGGGTGGATTATTGTTGTATTTGGACAGTTTGGAGCTTAACTACGAAGGTCGAATTCGTGAATTGGTAAAATCCACCCAATGATGCCGCAGATATACCTATTCAAAATTTCATTTTCCCAATATTTTCTGTAATACAGATTAGATCGAATTGAATTCCAGTACTTTATCGAAAAATTACAGTTAGAAGGTTCACACAGAATTTAATGAGGAAAATATGATGAGAAGATCACAATGAATATCTGAATAAAACATTTTTTTTAAATTGTTCTGAGGACACCATAATGAGAAAATTACGCACAAAGTTGCCCTTCAGCATCTTCAAACTAGCTGCCAAGTTTTATCTTGATTGGGTAAGTATCTCTTGAGTTTTACCGAAAAAAAAAACGATATCGAAAAAAAACTAGGAAATTTTACATATTTTTCCCAATATCTCCGAAAACATTATTCTTATCGAATTGTAATTTTGTACACTGCTGTGAAAAATTGAGCTCAAGGTATAAGCAGAATTTATTCGAATATGATCAGTAGTTCCTGAAAAAAAATTCTTTTCGAAAAAAATGTTCAAAAAACGTTTCGTATTCGAGATACCGAGTGTTGAAGTTTGAATTTATCTTCAAGATTTTTCCTTCGGTTGCTTTTTTGCTTCAAATCGGGATAATATACAGTGTGTCCACGGATTGGGTGCCGGTAAGGTGTAAATGACGAAAAATTTTCGAGTTAGACTCTGATATTTTGGGAATCGCTCCTGCTTGGTCTCAAACCAAGATGTTGAGAAAATGAGCCAAATCAGTTAATATACAGGGTGGTTTAGAACTGATTTAAGGAAAATTGTTAAGAATAAAGCACCTTTGTTTTAAAAGATATCGAGAAAGTTTATTGAGAAAAATTGTTTAAAATCAAAAGGAATGGCTAAATCTCGATTCTCAGATAAATCGATCAACTTTGATTTTGTAAATAGGTTATGAAAATATTAGATATCCATGGTAACAAATGCCAGACTTGACTTGAAACATAAATTTTATTCGTCACAAACGAAAATTTGCCAGTTAAAAACATATTGACCATAGAACAAAGAGTGTTTATTGTGCAGTGCTACGGTTTAGGTGCAGACATTTCTATCAGAGAGTAATAAGACAATTCCATAAACGCTGGCCAAATGTTTCAGTATCACGTAACCCTGTTAAAAAAATAGTTTCAAAATTTAAATTATTGATCATGACAAAATGTCTCACGTATCGGATCAATAAAATGTTTATGACCAACTTATAAAGTCAAGGAAGGCTGACTTATCTGAAAATTGAGTTCCTGCAGCAGCTCGTCATTCCAAACAACTTTTCTCGATAAACTTTCTCGATATCTTTTAAAACAAAGGTACCTTATTCTTAACAATTTTCATTGAATCAATTCTAAACCACCCTGTTTATTAATTGATTTGGCTCATTTTCTCAACATCTTAGTTTGAGACCAAGCAGGAGCGATTCCCAGAATATCAGAGTCTAACTCGAAAATTTTTCGTCATTTACACCTTACTGGCACCCAATCCGTGGACACACTGTACATAAAAATAATTAGAAATTCATTCACCGCAGGTGAGTGAGTGAGTAAGACTGTATTTTTTTGATGATTCGGATATTTTTAAGGATTTAGAGAGAAATGTTTGAATTTTTCTTTTCGAAATCAGGAGCAAACACGATGAAATGATGGGAGACCATAAAGTGGAGTATAACAACAGAGTTTTCCTTTACATTTTTTCAAACCAACTTTTGCTCACCAAAAAAAAAGAGGGAAAATAGGGAACAGCGCTCTAGAAAAATATCACACAGTAGATTTGCCAAAATCGGCGTGTTAAATTGTGTGAATTTCAAAATGTAATACATGTGCCTGATTCCAGTTGAACATCTTGTGAAATGCAGATACTTTGTGAAAAAAACTTCAAACTTCACCACCCTGCATCTTGAAAGCGAATCGTTTGCGATCCAATGTCAACGGTACTTTTTTCTCCAAATTATGCAAGTAATCTCTCCCAGTTTTGGAGCACCCTGTATAGTACAAACCGACTGTCGGGCAATAACTGAAATTACTATATTATTCGGATTTCATGTCTCGCGTTCTCCACAATCGAAGTGACAACAGAAATTCGTTTGTTAATACTGAAACGTTGATACTGGCATCATCGAATGCATTAAATATGGTAATTTTTTCGCATTGTTGTTTCCTTCAGATGTTACGCATCTGATATTTCCAAGACCTTCCAGTGGTTCCAAGAGACTACAAGGCAGCAGCTAATGCATCGAAGCAACCCTCATTCAAGCATCCGAATCTGGAAATCTGGTTCATCTACAGTCCATAAGATTTCGGAGGTTGAGTTGCAAAGGATTTCTGGAGTTGAGTGAGATCTCATGAAAAGAGCCGAAATTGTTCATCGTCGAAGTCGAAAATCAATTCCTTGGACATTCAAGTCTTACCGTGTCTATCTGTTGAATGTACTCAATGTGAACAGAAAATCCATTAGCTTGTGGTTGCAGTGGCTGAAATAATGACGATGAAGCAGTAAATAATCCAAAATTTGTCCACATTCGAACATCTGTATCTGAGCCTGCTGCGATCGATACGTTTGGGTGGTTTATTTGCTTGCGGTTGTTGGCTAAACTTTCGAAATTTGTTTTGAAATAGACATTGTCTTCAGATATGTTCTCATGAAGATATTATGTAACAAGATAGGAATTGGTTAACGGAGAGGAAAGAGCTTCAGTAATAATAAAATAACATAATCACATGGGAGATGGCGCGCTCTACCTAGTTATACTGCAGCGATTCATCAGAAAGGTGACAAGTATCGAGATTCCTTCTGCGGTCTTATTCGAGGTAAGTTGATCTGACGATCAGTAATAACTGTGAAACAACTGTAGTCATTCTCCTTGGATCCGCTTCTTCGGTGTAGGTGTTTTGGTTGATTGGATGATTAGCTCTGGTCAAGGTGGAATTTTTTTTGATTTACCGACATATATTCGTCCTTGTGATTATGTTATTTTATTATTACTGGAGCTCCTTTTTCTCCGTTAACCAATTCCTATCTTGTTAGATGTTGGACCGTATCGTATCGTGGGAATCCACATGGATCGAGTGTTTCCAAAGTCGTGACGGTGGTTATAATCTGCAGTATCGCAGATACAGCGACCTGATGCGACAAGAGGATGAGCGGCATGCACATCCTGGAAGATGGGGCATTGTAAGTAGTTATACTGAAACGATCCATCTGAAAGGTGACAAGAATCGAGGTTTTTTCTGCGGTTTTATCCAAAGTAAGTTGACCTGGCGATTAGTAATTACTGTGAGACAGCTGTAGTCATTCTCCTTGGATCCACTTCTTCGTCGTAGGTAATGATTTGTTGATTTATCGACAGATATTAGTCCTTGTGATTATGTTATTTCAATAATTTGTAACTTTTCACATTAGGGTCGTGCAATTTTCATCAGATAACAACTAGTGTAGACCCATCCAATCTACTTATATCGTTTCGATTTTGGAAGTTGCAAAGTGAGAATTAGCCAGGATCGAATAAAATCAGAATTAGCATGATAATTGACATAACGAATATTCTGCTTCGAGAACGTAGGCATATTGTGAAATTCCTTCCTCAATTAACAAGAATCTATATAAAGCTCATTTTAATCAAATAATAATGTTCACGCAGTGATATGATTTATGTGCAAATTTCCACAATAGCTTCTCTGGCATCCCAGGAATAATTCTGTCAAATTCGACGAAAGTAAGGGAATCAATGGATTTTTCTAGAATTAAAAAGGAATGCTATAAATGTTTCTTCTTGGAACAGGAATGCAAGAGGATAATTAATGAATATAACAGGAATGCTCGAAAATGTGAGTTAAGAATTGAAGTATATTTGAGATATATCACTTGATGGAAATTGATTAATTTGGAATATTGAGAGGTTCCTTTACTACTTTGGACTCTTCATTCTAGCTTGAGCGGTATGGGAAATAATCTTTCAATTATATGAGATAACTGAATTCGAGTATTTCATATTTATCAAGAATCTATGACGACTCGCCTATTTTTTCAATGACTGCTAAAGATACAAAATGGCATGGGGCCAGCTGGTCAAACTAACAACTGATAATTCTGAATTCTACGAAGGATGCCTACTGAAATGAATAGTAAAAATTATAGAAATTGGTTTCTCGGAGAAGAACAGAGCTCCAGCAATAATATGTAACATAATCACAAGGAAGAATATCTGTCGATAAATCAACAAATATTCCCCCTTGATCAGAGGTAATCATCCAATCAACCAAAACACCTACACCGAAGAAGCGGATCCAAGTAGAATGACTAAAGCTGTTTCACGATTGTTATTGATCGTCAGGTCAACTTAACTTGGATAAACCGCAGCGAGTTCTCTCGATACTTGTTACCTTTCAGAAGGACCGCTGCAGTATAACAACATACAGAGCGCCATCTGCCAGGAGCATCTTGTGAGTCTCACCTTCGAGTGCAGAATACCCTGATCAATGACGTTCATCCTTTTGTCGCATCAGGTCGCTGTAACTGCGATATTGCAGCTTTACAAAAAACCGACACGACATTGGAATCACTCGGTTCATGTGGATTCCCACCACAAGACGAAAACGTCCAACATCTAACAAAGATAGAAATTGGTTTCTCGGAGAAGAACAGAGCTCCAGCAATAATATGTAACATAATCACAAGGACGAATATTCGTCGATAAATCAACAAATATTCCCCCTTGATCAGAGGTAATCATCCAATCAACCAAAACAGCTACACCGAAGAAGCGGATCCAAGTAGAATGACTACAGCTGTTTCACAATTGTTATTGATCGTTAGGTGAACTTAACTTGGATAAACCGCAGAGAGTTCTCTTTGCGGTTATGATATGAATATGATAGGAATTCTTGAAGATATGAGCGGAAAATTCAGTCATAAATCATATACAAGGAGGGTTACAGGTACACTTGATATCCTCAATCGCGTAAAATATAAATATAGCTTCTGACTGGTTCTTAGAAACATGTGATAATCAATAGGATATAATACAATACAAAGCACAATACCATATGCCACTATATGAAAATTTTTCTTCCACTATTTTAAATGCCTTTCAGAAGGTGGTAGAGACTTATGTTTATTTATTCTTACAGCGGAAGGTTAGATGGTTGTCGTCTCTGTCGACTTGGAATTGATTTGCCAAAATAAATTATCGGTCAAAACACGACAGTGAAATATTTTACATATTCACTACGGGCGCAAAATGGCGGAGGATCAGAATTTTGCTGAACTCTGAAGTCAAGAATTATGATCAGTCAATTTGCCTAAAAGCGAAGGATACAGTGTCAAAATGAATAGAATACCCACATTCTTTCCAAATGAATGAATCCCAAATAACCCCTCCACTTTTAGGTGGAATCATTGTTTTAAGAGATGTCGACGGACCATCACATACTCGTACACGACAGAGATCGTGTGAGCGTTCACAAGCAATTAAGAAGACTAGGTTAGGTTAGGAATGTGTCCAAACCCAACAGAATGGAAACTTTCACAGCTGCCTCAGGAAAGGTTTGCTATAATTTTCCTCCTGCGTAAAAAATTTAGAACCCAATACAACTGAAGCGGAATGAATTTGTAAAGTAGCAATGGTTTTATTCAGAATTTTAAAACCAAACAAATATTTTGTGACTACGTATGAACAAAAGTATTCATTAGGAAGCAAGCCGAGAAAATATTTGAAAAAAGCGAGATAACGTCTGAATGAGGAGCTCATAATACTAATCGACTACGGCAAACTGTAACTGTTGACAGGATGAAATCATAACACTTATGGCTCAGAGACTTACTGTGAGCCCAGAACTTGAAGAAAAGATTCAGCAACAAATGATTTAGAAGAATCTTATAGGAAATTATCAGCAAATAACATCCTGAGGCATGACTGTTTTAAAGACCGAATGCCCCGAACTATGAAGAACAGGTGTAAATTCTCACAGGGGAGGGTCGACCATAAAAGATGCACGCCCGTTATGTATATTCGTCGGAATTAGGATGAATTGGCAAGGAAAACTATGAGCTTATTTGAGAAATTTGTGAAATTCTACAAAAGATGATGAATTTGAATTTCATTTTATTTTTTGTATTTCTAAAACACAGCTTCTGTTATATTATTCGATTTCATTCAATAATGAGCCCATGTGATCGCTACAGGAAAAAAGTTAGCTCTACGAAGAATTACAAAGTGAAGTTGTGAACTTAGAGATTTCAATGAACAAATTTGAAAAAAAAAACATCTGTCGTTAGAAGATTCGGTTACTAGTCGAAGATGATATTTCAAGCTTTTTAACAGGATCGATGCTCCGATAGATTTTTGTAAACTCAATGACTCAAACTGTCGATCATTTATAGAAATGATAAATGATAATGGTCAATATGAGTAGGCTGGGGTTGTAGCTTTCTTGATTAACCGTCATATTGACCCCTTCGTACTTGATATAGTAAAACCTTGAATGTGATTCCAATGAATTATGTCAATCAAGAAATATTGTTAGTCAATATATCTTAACTAGGAAATTCATACTGAATTAGAAAAATTAAACAGTCATGGATACTCCAACTGACGTCATGTTATATCGAACTGCTGTTAAGATAATGAATGAACTTAGCTGTAATTCTAAATTGTTTCATACATCAAATTCTATAATTTCATGAATTCCCTACGCACAGTACTGGCGGATGAATAAGACCAAAATCTCTCGAATTTATATCATCAAGCAGTATACACACGGATTCTTATGCCGATGAGAGGTGGGAAAATCAAACTACCTAGAGAAGCGAAATGAAACTACACTAAATTGATTCCCATTCCATCAGAATCAGTGATTATAGATTTACTATTTTAATAATTGCAATTAAATTTTCGGTGAGGGTACACCACCAACAAAGCTACGGAAGAATTTTGAGATGGACATTTTGTAAGTTAGGGTGGAACAAAAAAAAATCTACAAGCTGGAGACGCTATACAAAAATATATTTTTCGTTTATGATATTCTTGAAATGAAAAAAATTCGAAAAAACTACTTTTGACGTTTTTCAGTTTATTAATCGATGCAGGAGTCAACTAAAGACTCCAAAACTTAACAACAATATTCGTGTATCGTTTGAATTCTGTCAAAATTGTTCATCAGGCCATAGTTCATCAAGAAATTGCTCCTGACGAATAGTTTGAATTCCGTCATCCGCAGGGCTGATTTCTATAAATAATTATTTTATGCGATTATTGGTAATGGCTGGCAGAAAACAGAAAAGCTCCTGAAAAAAAATTGAGTGTTCAAAGTAATGTGACCAATCGTGATAAATGAGAATGTTGTATGTACTGAATTCCAACAAATACGCCTTTCATCCGATATTCCATTGCTTAACATTATTCCCCCAGCAACATGTCATATCTAATTCAAAGGAGGATTGTCAGTTGTTATCATTAGGGCATTTATTGATTTCATCTGCATGGACACTCTTGTGTCCTATATGGGAACCATACTATGTACGATCGCCGAATGGCTTGTTTTCGATCAATTTCCGCACCTTTTAACTTCTAGGTACCGCGAAATGAATTCAGATATTATTAGTACTGACACTTTATATTTTATTTCTTGGTGAGCGGTTTGTACTTAGTTGATGAAGATCTCAAATCATTCTGTCGTTAACAGAAAGAATAACATATTCAATAAATTTGGTGTTTCTTGATAGTTTCTCTAGGTGGTATTGATGATTTGTATAATAATAAGGAGTTGTTTGCCTTTATGGTCGTTCTATTTATAAATCCTTTTCGTCATTGAATCCCGCTTAAATGGATAAAATACGATTAGCTCCATTATGAAGATGCTCCAATATTTGTTTTTCCAGATTCAGTATTTTATCTGAATAAAAACTCAGCTATCCATTTATGTTGCTGAACACAATTTTTTCGATATTCTTCCCTAATTTAAACATCCACGAATTGCAGATTTTCATATTCCATATATGTGGTGATATGATGACCATAGAAATTCTCAAAAAATTTCGAACAAGAGAGTGAGAAATGAGGGAATGCAATACATTTATATTGTTTCATCTTGTTGGAATTCAAAACACGTCTAATGATACAATTGAATAAGAATAAATTCTGAAAGGAATCAAGTAATAAAAAACAATATAAAATGTTCCGAATCATATAACGGAAATTGCTCAGTTCTCAAGTATAAAAATGATTCGGGAACAATATTCATTCATAATCGACTCTAAGAAAATAAGGTCGATTTGGTGGCGTTTAGAAGTTGAGTCCTCGCATTATTCAATAAATTTGTTCAATTTCAGTTTCCAATCATATGTGAAGGTGAATGCATTTTATAACTCCGAGTATTATCATTATTCTGTACTGTTTATTCACACAAAATGTACTATATGAATATATTCAGGTATGAATTCATACTCTTCTCAATGAATTTCGATATTTTTTCATGAACTCAAAGTCATTTTCTATGAACTTTTCCATAGAATTCTTTCGTTGTCCCTTTAAGTTTCTTACGAAAGCATGATTACTCATAGTTGTTCGTTTGTTCTGGAATTTCCATCTTCTCCAATTACCGACGAAAGCAACATTTGCCAATTGACACAAATCAGGATGAAAATAACTCAAATATCGTTGCTATGGAGACATGGACATGAGAATGAGATTTTCTTTTTATACATTGCGTGTCTCTTATTTGAAATAAATTCGGTGGATGAGAGATATTTTTCTCATTCGAGATATCCTCGAATGGAACAAAATGAATTTTTTTGGCGCTTTTTTGGACGACAAAAAATTTTATATAACGCGTCTAAAATTTGAGTTATCACGTCATCGGTTTCCTTCAATGCAACCTTTTTTTTATGCTCTTGAAAGCAAACTTACACATATTCACCGAATATAAAATTGGAGTCAATTCGAAAAGCAAGTAATATAATCAACATTAAGGAGACCTACACCGAAGAAGCGGCATCCAAGGAGAATGATCACATCTGTTACACAGTTTTTACTGATCGTCAGACCACCTCAACTTAGATAAACGACATAGTAGGAATCTAGATACTTGTCACGACTTGGAAACACTCGGTTCATGTGGTTTTCCCACAAGACGATAACCTCCATCATTTAACGAAGATAGGAATTGGTTCATGGAGAGAAGAGAGCTCCAGTAGTAATAAACTAACATAAACGGGTTTAGGATATTATTAGTTATATAATGGATAACATTTTGAATATCTATTGTACTTGAAATGATATTAGAGAGATCAGTTGACTTTTCGAATATTTTTAGCGAAAGATGCACCTTCTCCAATAGATCAATCGGGCAACCTTATAGTTAGTGTCTCGTGTTGCAAAATGGTGAAGGAACCTCTTACTTGAGTCATTAGTATGGATAAAATTTCTACCTTTTCGTATCAAATAAAATTTAATGTCCAGTACGCAAGTGGAGCTCAATATACCCACTAAGAAGATTCAGAGAAAGGTAGGATTGACAGTTCGAAAAATTATCAATGACGTCATATTTCAATCTTGGGCAGACTGCATAATATTGTCTCACATCGAAGAGAGGACAATTAAAAATACTAATCGACCTGAGCATATTTATAATGAAAAAACTTGCTTTGATATATTTAATTCATTCCAATTGAGAATGAATCTTAGACTATATAGAAAGGTCAAGTTTATCAATAGGTGAACTCTTCCACTGGAGTCAGAAATTTACCTACTTTTTTGATTCTTCGAAAATATTTTCTGAAGAAAAATTCGAATTCAACATTTAAGGTCATAACGAACAGCAGTAACTTGAAGTAAGGAGGTTCAAGGCGCTTATGCAAATTTGATGGCATAGCGGTATGCCATGCACGAATTGAATTCACTTAGCTGAGTTGTACTTCATTATGAAGTGATTTTGTGATATTTTGATTTCATGAACCTCGTTCAATTCAGCATGAGCCTCCAAGCTGTCATTATTCAACCTATTTCTTGATTTAAATTCGATCTGATCTGTATTTATAGAAATGTTTTCATTCAAGGATTAAAATTGGTTTCTGAATCATTGCAAATATACTAATGTGACCTATGTGACTAACTCCCAAACCTTCTGTACAATCAATGAATGTCTGAGTAGATTCTTTCGAAAGTCATTGTGTATCTGGTCATCATAACGATAGATTGAAGGGAAAAAATCTACCTGATGATTTTGCAGATGTATGTATCATTATAATTAAATCAAGTCTAATGACTTCTAACCCATTGGACGGATTTCAAGTATCATGAATTCTTCCATTAATTTCCAAACCTCCTGAGAAATTATCGGGACCCTCAGTTGATTCAATCGAGGGTTAATGTGATGACGGTAGTTTCAGTAGCTCATCAAAACTTCCAAAATTGGCGATTCAAGTGTTTTTACAAAATATCAGCGGAATCCGACTGATGGTTTCTTCGGTATAGAAAGGTTTAATCGATTAATGAACTCAACCGAGAAGTCCGGGCTCTCAACCCATCATAATTATTTCAAGGCCCTAGGTCTTTTCTCTCGAAAGTTTAAATTGGCCGAATGTCCATTTCCTAGCTAGAACAAGCGAGTAAAAAATCAATTGAATTATTCGAGGATTTTACTTGCAAGTTACGGAAGCTAAAGATATTGGATCTATTGCTGACTTGTGTCCAACTTAACATAAAAATATCGTTCAGAATATGTTTTGAAAAAATATTGCTTTCTTATTAATGTTCTTCAAAAAGAATATTATTTGGAACACCATATGCATTAATATATTGGAGATCAATTCTTTTCGAAGTTTCATTTGATTTAATGCTTCATCATAAAATTCCTTACGGAAACATGGAATTTCTATTCCGAAAATTCTTCAGATACATTTTTAATTATATGAACTTAAATCATCATTCTAAAATAAGAGCTTCGAATGATTTAAGTCACCAAATTGAAATTCGAATCAAACGAGCATTTATATTGAAAAATCTATTTGACCATGTGATATTTATCACAAAATATAAACATCGTTTACTGAGCTCGACGTATAAAAAGTCCATAATATGTGGAGGTCTAGAGTATCGCATCAAATTTAAATAGCAATATGTTACATGCTGTGAATTATTCATTTTCACGAATCTTCACATTTCAGTTTTATGCCATGATATTCGCCATAATGAGTTGCACCGTTCCAGGGAGAATAAAAATAGAGCTGGAATACAAAAGAACGAACTATGGAGTGGCAGTAGCGGATCATCCCATAAGCGCAGTAAATGAGCACTTGGGGCTTTGAATAAGAGGAGGGTTCAAAATGTATTTTTCGTTTACCAAGGAAGAGATGCAATGATTCAAGAGAATCCCGAAATCAAAATCTCCGATCCTAATTCTCCCTCAATTTTAAACAGTATCAATAAATTTCACAGTGTTATCATTGCATTCTAGTGAACAAAATATGTTGAACGATTATATTAACATTTCTTCAGCCACAGTGTACGAAAATAATATGATCACGTCATGTTGCCATATACTTGAAAAAGTACCTACCTAATGACGTACGATAGATAGAATTAATAAATATATTGGGTTTGGTAGGTTTGCGTGCTTATTCTGGGAAACGATACGTTCGAGTTATACCCAAATGTCTGTTTTTTTCAGAATTCCTTGCTGAAAATTTTCCCAAACATTTGGTTTTGACTTTCTGAGGAAGAACCTGTGTTCTAACGTAATTCTCTCTGTCCGTTGTTAATTAGAAATTTTGAGATCATTTCATCCATACTTATCTCAAAAAATACTCCAGTGATCCGAATGATACCCTGTATCTGGTTGCTGGGAAAACTAACGCGCAATATAACGCAAAATTTCATGAGGATAATATCGGCGAAAAATTTTAAAAAGAAACTGTTTCAGAAAATTTCCAGAATTTGGCAGATCCTTTCATCGGGTAGAAAAGCTGCTCTTGGCGGAGTCAATAAGTGAAAATAAAACATCCTCCAACGGATTTGAACAAGCGAGTAAAAGCTCACTACAGTGCTTTGTTAGGATTTATTATCGAGAAGAAAAGCACTGACAGTGCTGCAGCTTTTGCGCTAATGTTCCAATTCGTGAGAGGAAACAAATTTTGACATTTTTTTCTTGAATTATTTCAATGACACGATCAACATGATATTTTGCACGAAACTGCATCAGCAGCGAACTAATGAGTTAATTTTTTCTGAGTTATTCCAGAAAGTCAACGATAGTTCCGAAAATTTTCGAGAGATATTTTTTCTCTTTTTGTTAACGATACTATTCAAAAAAAAATTTGCATGTATTTGCGGCATATTTTCGACTAATGAATTCGATTATTTAAGTTATACTTGAGATTTTGAGTTAATAAGTTCAAAAATTCAAATGAGTATAACTATCCAGTCGCTGGTTCTTTCCATTCTAAAGTTATTGTAGTGAAGCCAGCTGTCCAACAAGAAAGAGACCATTTTCCGATCTTTATCAGTAAGTCCAATTCTGGGCGAAACTATAGCACCCTGTACACTATAACGAAAGATTTCCGGCAACTATACCATTTTTCTTTGCGTCTATTGCTCCAAATGCGATACTACAGAGTTTCTTCTCCCAATATCTGGAGTGCCCTTCTGTCATAATAATATTAATCGCTTTTTTGATCACCCATATGTACTCTCTCAGGAAACAATTATATTTTCACTTGGTTCAGAGAAAATAATCCGTCAATAACCCGAAGTTGTGCTTTCCTAGATTGAGGATGACGGATCGAACGAGATTTTAATTTATAATCTACTCCAGTCCTCCCTTAAACATGCCTCCTCCGACTTAAAAGTGTTTGTTTCTGGGTGAATTATGAGTTCGTTGAGAACTGTTGAAAAGTTTTTCGATTTCTTTCCAGAGTGGTTTCGTTTTTCGCATATAATATTTCAATTATTCTTTTCCACTTCTTCTGTTACAATCGGAATAGGAATTCATGAAAGGAATGGAGGCAGATGGAGTGGCTGAAAAATTTATTCTCATTGTGTTGAAGAATATAAATGTGAAAATCGCAATCTCCGAAGTTATCACCAAGTTTGCTAAGAAGCATTACTTTCGGTAACTAACGCTCGGGACTCTCATTTTCCGTTATTTCGTCGGAAATGAAGGTAAAGAGAACGTTGAATGTGTTTGAATCAGTAAACCAGACTTACTGTGTTCTGATCAAACACTTCTCAGGAACTTCCGTGAATAAAATACTGCTCCACGCTCTACGGACCGGACCATTGGATATATCGTTGGTAACTGAGTTCATTATTTTTGTGAGTTCGTCGAACCGCGAATAAACATCAAAGCGCAGAGGGGTGGGGGGGTAAGATTTAGCGATTCCGTGCGAAATTTTATTTTTGAAGCTATGACAACATGCACATCATATATTATGGATTTGAACACGTAGATTACGAATCTGTAATTAGATTTTGCGTAACTGATTCGGTTTGAAAAATATTTCGGATTTGGTGAGAAATTTTCGAAATTTGGGTCAACTTTGGGCCGTCGTACAGATCAAACGCGTGAGGCTGAACAATATCGAATTTTTTTGGTTATATCTGGGTCCTTTGTGAGAACGTAGCCAATTATTTTATAGGCGAAGGTCCTCTAGTTGAAAAATTATGATTTTTTTAAAAAAAGTCCAATTTTTTCGATTTTCTTCTGGCCATAAAAAACGAACCAGACTCTATACTAACATTCTGATTGGATTTTCTTAATCTACGCCCTAGAATTAGTATATTTTTCAAATTTCAGGTCGATCGGAGAACTTTCGATTTTTGGTAAAATTTTAAGGGGTTAAGAAAATCTCAATTTTCGAAAAATAATTTTCCGACTCCTATCGCCGTGAAATTTGGCACACTTACTAATTCGAGGGCGTAGAACAAGAATATAAGGTCAGATATTTTTAAAAGAAATCGTCCTGGACGTGAGAGGTCCTTGAAGTTCCAAAATTTCGGACCTTTTTTCAAAAAATCATTATTACCGACTCAATGAGAGTAGGACGATGAAATCTGTTTTAGTTCATAGATGAAGGATCGAACTGAACGTAAAAAATTCGACATCACCCAGCTTCATTATTTTGGTCGGCACGACGTCTCAAAGTTGACCAAAATTTCAAAATTTTTTCATTATTTTCGCCATAATTTCTAAACGTTTGTCACTGGACGATTTCAAATGGAATATTCGTGATCTACGACCTCGATTTAATAGGAAAAGATACCAAGATCGACGATTTTCGAAAAAAAAAAATTATTTGGGACTTAAAAAATTTTTCATCCCAGCAAGGTGACGTCGACTGGTAGAGGAGTGGGGGTAAGAGTTTGACAGTCGACGATGTCTTACAAATCACTCTACTGCCTTACCAAAATGACATTCAAGACGTCTTTTTTGAGATAGACAACGCACATCTCCATATTGCTCGTAGAATAATGGGTTTTCTCCAAGAAGCTGACGTTAGTGTTTGACGTGGCCACCCCTGTCATCGGATTAAAATATTATCGAACATTTGTGGGAAATGATGGGGAGGAGACTCTGGCCCAGTTATTTCACGTTGTTCAAGTTATTTGTAAATAGTTGTCACAAGCAGATCTCGAACATCATACAACCATAGTAAAAGACAACAATATTCATACAATGATATTACGCCCATGTCAAGATATGTACACGAGTGTATTTAGCTATCGGATCGTCCAATACATTATAATATAATTTTTGCTTGAATATTGATGAAATATTTTGAAGATTTTATAGCTTCATAATTGTTGTTAGACCTTGCCTAATGCCAAAAACTGAAGTTCACGGCATTATCCTTTCTGGGTATAATACTTCTGATTTTGTCATGGGAAATAAGAATGTTTTTGGGACGCTCCTTAATAACCTAGGGACCTTAGGGAATCCTGTCAGCTGCTGATGGAATGATTGAAGGTGCTTTTTGCATGGCAGATGTCATTGGTTTTGATCCTGGTTTGAAGGGCAATCGTTGCTGTTGCTCCTTGTTTTAGCTGAAGAAAATTAATCCCACTCCCTGTCGAAGCCTACGAGGGAGTTTTTCGTTTATTCAGAGCTATTGATTTAGGAAACTGAATTTTATATTTCATTTCATAATGCAAATGCTAAATTTCAACAATCAATAATAGTATTATCAAAACATAATGACAAGGACAAATATGCGTCGACTTTGAAAAAACTCGATTCATGTGGATTCTCACAAGGCGATAAGGTCCAACATCTGATAGGACTGGGTTCGTGCAGAAAAGAGAGCTTCAGTAATATTATTCTTATTATTATTCTAATATCACTGAGCTCATTTTTGACGGACACAAATGTTTTGGGAGTTCCCACTCAATGCAAAAAAACATAAGTTATCTGCTGAACCTCAGACAAATCGAAGAAGAAAAGTTACACCATATCTTCATGGGAACAGATCCAAATACAATATCTATTACATGATAAAATGCTGAAAATGTTGGCCATCAATATCAAGCAATCAAACCACCCAAATCCTATCGATCGCAGCTGTATTAGACACAGATGTTCGGATGCGGATGATTCCAAAGTGTTTGCTGCCTCAATGGGACTTCTTTGACTATTGATAGATCATTGAGTTATCATATATAGAGTTTGCATAATTTTTTCAGTCACTGCCATCACAAACGAATGAATTTCTGTTTATATTCAGCACATTCAACAGGTAGATACGATAAGTGTTTAATTAATGGGGAATTGATTTTCTTCTTCGTTGATGAAGCATCATGGTTTCTCTATACTATACTGATTGTATAAGTTATGAATAGTGACAAACCTAAACTTGTAAAGGGTCTTTCATTAAGGACGGGTCGATTTTGACATGAAATAAAAAAGGCCGTGTGTGAGATTTTAACGATTTTTTTTTTTTATTTGAAAGAGCTATATATGCCATTATGTGTGGAAAATCACATCGTTTAAATGTCCGCCGCGGCTTCTCACGGTGGCACGAATTCGAGTTGTCCAATGTTCAACAACTCTGCCGCATAGTTCGGGTTGAATTTCAGCGATAGCCTGAGCTATGTTGACTTTAAGGGCATCGGTCGATTGTGGCTTATTGGTATAGACCTGCGACTTAAGAAAACCCCACAAAAAAAAGTCTAAAGGTGATAAGTCGCAGGATCTCGGTGGCCAATTCACGTCACCTCTGCGAGAGATAACCATGCCCTCAAAGCGTTCATGCAGAAGATCCATGGTGGCATCCGCTGTATGGCTCGTAGCGCCATCCTGCTGGAACCACATGTCGTCTAAGTGTAGATCGTCCAATTTGGGCCAAAAGAAATCGGTGATCATCCTTCTGTACCGTTCGCCTGTGACGGTAATGGCCTCACCAACATCGTTTTCAAAAAAGTACGGACCAATAACACCGCCGGCCCAAAATCCGCACTATACGGTCACTTTTTGTGGATGCATGGCTACTTGGTGAACTTCGTGTGGGTTGTTGTCATCCCATATACGGCAATTCTGCTTGTTCACATAGCCATTCATCCAGAAATGCGCTTCGTCGGAAAAAATGATTTTTCTGCCAAAGTTGGGGTCCTCTGCCAAACACACTGTAGCCCAATCAGCGAACGAACGGCGTTGCCTATGGTCAGTAACTTTGAGCTCCTGAGTGAGTTGAATCTTGTACGGGTGCAGCCCTAAGTCCTGACGCAAAATGCGCCACGTTGATGTTTGTGAAAGACCGAGTTCTTGTGAACGTCGATGAATTGACTGCCTCGGGTTCTCCTGCACACTATCACGGACAGCAGCGATGTTCTCGGCCGATCTGGCGGTCTTTGCACGTACGGGTGTTGGCAGATTGTTTATTGAACCGGTCGATTCGAATTTGGCCACCAAACGTTGGAGAGTCGACTTTGAAGGACCACCTCGTCTGCCGTAAAATGGGCGCAATGCACGTAACGTTTGCACTAACGAACACTCATTTTGGTAATACATTTTTAACATTTGGACGTGTTGCTCAACCGTGTAACTTGCCATGGTGATTTGGCATTACTAACTGAATAAAAAAATATAGGTTAGAAAGACGACGTTAAAACAACATGGCCGCCACAGGCTGCCAACATCGACCCGTCCCTATTGAAAGACCCTTTATTAGAAAGATTCGGATGACATTTCAGCTTCTTTTGTAGAAAGTTGGGAGATAGAGCTAACAAGTATACTGAAGAAAGTGATCTCTCGACGATTCCGAGTATTTCAAAAAAAAATTAAGATTGGCATTGTTGACCATCTATTCCGGCCTGAGCTTTCAATTGATCTGTCCAAAAAGTCACAAGTCCCCTCCTAAAGCAGAAAAAGGACGAGTAACATCATATCCCTATATGGACAGATCTGAAGAAAATGTCTACAACATAATAACTTGCCAAAAGGTTGGAAAGCAGTCGAACCATTGAAACCCTATCGATCGTAGCAGAATTAGAAAAGTATATTCGTATGTGGACGATTTCAAAATAATTGCTGCCTCAATGTCATTCCTTTCAACTACTGATATATTTTTGAGTTGTCATATATCGAGTTTGCATAACTATTTCAGTCACTACAACCCTGAATGGATGAACATTCTGTTTCTATTCAGTATATTCAACCTATAATTACGTGAAATGACCGATTTCTCTAGCCTTGAACTATCCGAGTGCAACAGCCATTCTTACTTGCGCTGTATCATGTTACTGAAAATCTCTGAATGATATTATTTAGAACTACACAGGATGTGAAATAGTAATATTTCTTTCCTTTTTCTCACATTTTCCGTGGAGAAACATGTAGATACTTTTTCTATAAGATGCTGCGACATCAAAATTAACGAAGTAAAATAATTTGGATTGTAAGTTTTTTTTGATGAGTCAGTTCTGTATGAGACTTCGTACAAGTCAATTCGAAATTCATTGAATGAAAAAATTGATTTTAAAAGTGTTCTTATTGCTTAAAAACAAAATTATATAGATACGATGAGAGTTGAATGAATAGGGAATCGATTCCCTACCTCGAATCGTCACGGATCTAAACTCGAAATAGAAAATTCGGATGACATTTCAACTTCTTTGTGGAAAATTGCGAGGTGTAGCTAACAAGTGGACTAGAAAAAGTGATTTTTCATCTAATCCAAGTATTTTCGAAAAAAAAGTTGACTCTGTAAGTGACCTATTACGGCCCTTCGCCATTTTGCAAATCGGTCCAAAAAGTGATATATATCGCTGGGATTGATTCATGGACCTCACAATTCCCACCTGAAGTGACATCATACATTCATGTGAACCGATCTGATGACAATGTTTGTTACATAATAAACTGCAAAAAGGTTGGCCAGCAACAGCAAGCGACAGACGCAATAGACGATCGTCGAGCGAGCACGTCCCGTGGTCCAGACTAGGAGCTGCTCGAAACTCTCGTATTAATCAATTCCCAAAGTACACGCATAAAAACTTCAATTTCATCGGAAGAGGATCGAGTGAATGCAGCTTTACCCCAAAACTCTTCCTCTAACACTAGAAAATGTTTTATGGAATCGATTTTCAAATTCTCCTAAGCTCCTGTTTATCCTCTTATCCCAGAACAAGTCATCAATATTCAACTGACTATGTTCCCACAAACTTTGCGTTTGCAGTATATTCATTCAGATGAAGAATAAATAATTCATCCACGGCCTCCTTGATCATTCATTTCGAGTTTTACACATTCAACTTAATTCACAGAATAATAAATTCAAAAAGGTCTACTTGTTAAAGGCTATTGATACAACAATTAAAAATACAGGTTTCTCTGTATTACCTTCACATAATATCATGTATGTATATGATATAATGTAAAGGTAATACAGAGAAACCTGTATTTTTAATTGTTGTATCAATAGCCTTTAACAAGTAGACCTTGAATTTATTATTTGAATGAAAACTTATAGTTTTCAAGGGTCAATATCAACTATCATTTAATCATTTTTTTAAGATTTTGGAAAATGTTTTTTACCGCATTTCATTTGTCGAGGAAAGAAGAAGGTGTAAGTAAAATCTGTGGCAATATTGTTTCTATGCACAATTTTACCAAGCTTGCGCATGGACTTAAATCTGAGTATATCAGTTGAAGTGAAGTGTACGTTGGAAACACGTGGTGAGTTTTTGATGTATAATATAGAATGAATGCTACTGATGATTCCAAATCGAAAGATAGGAGATGAAACACTGTGTCTAGTTTTGTTTTTAGGTTGTTTTTCATTTTTTTACCCTTTTCCCAAGTTTTTTACTTTGATTATTATATGCCAGTTGATATAATAATCTTGTCATTGAAGACGTAGTACGTCGAAGACATAAAAGTATATCGTAAGATATCAAATCAATATCGAAAGATATTATGTAAAGGTAATACAGAGAAAGCTGTATTTTTAATTGTTGTTAATTCACAGAGTTTAAAGGAAAATATTTAAGGGGCACTACTCGACAAAGTGATTATTGCGCGCATTATGTGCGTGCGTTCAGTCAAAGTGCCTATTATTATTTCTAGAAAATGGTCTCAAACGTAAACGACTAGGTTGAATTCACTGATGTCGAATCCGTTGTCAAAATCGATGTCCGCCGGGCTGCCGTTTATAGGCATGATGACGGGTGTTCGTAGAATTTTAAGGGTAAGTTACATTTCGAATAGCCGGGGTTAGGTTTGTTAATAGGTGAATCGGCCGGACGGCTTCGGAGTTCAAATTTCAAGGTTATTTTCCCTGAAATCTCAGGAACTCCTTGAGTGATTTGATTGCAACTTGACAGTTGAAGCATAAAGAGTCGCAACTTTCTGCAGAATTTTGTTCTTTCTAGAAACTCTTCCTCATATTTGTGGAACATTTTGCTTACGCCCGGCACCTTATGTCGAATTTCGTTTTTCCCTGGTTATCGCATTTTTTCCGTAATAACTCGTGAATACGGATGCGATCATGATGATACTTGAGAACTAGTTCGAAAATGCTTATAAAGAACCTTGTGTAAAATCTCGAGATGATCGTGGAATTAGAACAATTTGAAGGAAAGTTCCAATTGTTTTTAAATATTCAATATTCTATTATCTTTTGATTATATTATCCTCACCAAATTCTAGATCAAGCTCCGAGTTGCCATTCTTCAATTATGTACTGGATTTCAATTTCAACGAATCTACATTTTTGAAAATATCGTGAGAATAAACTTGTGAATGGGTATGTCTGCGGAATTATTGGGTGGATTTCTTGACCATTCACGAATTCGGTCTTCAATATTATGGTGCAAACCTCCTCTGCAAATATCGAGTTCTAAGTTTCGAGTTCTAAACTCAAGTTTCGGAAATTATTCTGTGAAGACGACCATAAACACAATAACTTTAATAATTTGTGTTGAATAGGTTTGGGGATTAGTCACGAAGGTCGAATTCTTGAAATGGTGAAATTGGCCCTACGATTCTGTAGATATACCTATTCGAAATTCTATTTTCCTAATATTTACAAAAAAATAGATGGATAGAATTGAAATTCAGAAGTCGATTGAAAAATTATAGCTTCAAGGTTAATGCAGAATTCCGTGAGTATCATATGATTAGAGGATCATCGCAGCCTTTATTCGGGAAGTAAAGGTATGTTCAGCGGGGTTCATACGTAAAAGACTGACCGATTGGCAATGAATTTGAACATGGTTGCAAAACCTACTGACTTCACGTCAGAGCTTTTCTGGAATGTTTGCACGCTGAATTTAGGGAGCAACGCAATATTATTTGAGACTTAATATCACTGTTACGTCCGTTATTGGACTAAATTGCTGCTTTAGTTTTGCAGTAGCAACCGTTTGAAATTGAATCTTCCGACTCCTTAATATCTCAATAAGTATGTATACTATCAGATTAAAACTTGTCGATTGATCGTATAATGTTGCGAAATTATCTTCTACAAAGCCGCGTGGAGATGGTTTGGTGAAATTTGAAAAGAATGAAAGATGTTCTTTATTCTGTTCTGAAAATATATACAGTGCGTGTCAAAATTATGGAACTAATTCACTTTCTCAGAAGAAAAATATTTGGCAACAAAATTCTGAATCAGGTCAATTTTGTTTCACTTTTACCAAATTTTATGCATTTTTGAAGAATTTTTGTTGCAGCTTGTGCCATCCCCATCAACCCTCTGAATTTGTTGAATGAGGAAAGTAGGTCACGTGATACTTTTTTGGCATGGTCTTGGTATTTTCTTCACAGGCGTGCAGAAATTTTGAAGAAAAAAAATTTTTTTTTGAAAAATTAGTATTTCGAAGAGGTTTTCAGTATGTGCCCTTTGTCATAGCTCATTTACTTTGAGAAGATGGTAACTGATGAAATTTGTCATCGAATGAGAGTGGACCATTACAGTTTTGTTCATGCACAACTTTCTACCCCTACGAACCCTTTGATGGAAAAAAAAAATTCACGCGAGGGGGTTGGAAGCGGTTGAAAGTTGTGCATGAACAAAACTGTAAAGGTCTACTTTCATTCGGTGACAAATTTCAATGACTCAGATACAGCTGTAGCAATAATTGAGTCCGTTCACAGCAGCTCTGCTTCTTGATCAATCGATTTTGCAATCTTAATATCCAATAATCTTCACGTAAATCTTTACGTCATCTACCAGATTTATTTGGATCAGATCAATTCGAAATATGAGGTGAATAAAATCAATGGGCGGATATCATCCTCCTGATTAAGCCATAACTAAGCTAAAAGGCCAATTATAAACACAAAAACGCCTAACAGAAACAACTTGAAAACTCGATATTTCTAGGCCAGGTTTCGATTTTTTCATTATTTCCAAAAATGCAGATACGATGGAATTGAAATCTATTTATGGGTTTAAAAACGACCAAGTTAATGTTTTCTCAAAAGTTTCTTTTGTTGATAACATTTTCAGAATCCTAGCGAATGAATACCATTCACGGGTTTTTCCTCTATAATCGAACCTCTTGGTACTCACAAATATTCGAACTTTTACTGAATTGGAAATCTTGGTTCTTGCAGAAGATCTAGAGATAATGATCATTGCTTCCACGTATAAATGACAAGACTTAATAGTAAAAAGTTGGAGAGAAAAACAATGATAGACTGGAACGAACGAAAAATATTCGAAGAAAGGAAAATGCAAAGTTGAGGTATTCTCATTATTTTCTCTGATACATATACATTAAGTGTTTTTGATTCCATGAATTGTTCGTTAATTGTCACGTAAATAAATGGATATTTTTGGTTTTGGCCCGTTTTTGTGAAGAAAAATATCCAGTTCAGACGATAACGATAAATAGCACTTCAGGCGTCGATAACTTAATATTTTATACAGAAAACTTTGGTACACCAACAACTAAGCAAGACCACATAGGCCCTAAGTTATAGAGAAAGCTGAATCTTTCGAAAATCCATATATCCAACATATTATACGTGCATGTAATCCTACTATTATATTCTAACTTCAACACTGTTGTGCTTAAGGATAATCCATATATATGTTGATGATTCGGATGTGTTTTCCTTCGAAAACTTCGCTGCTAGAAAGTTTGGTAGCTTTGATTGATAGATAATTCATATTTTGCTCTTTGGTAATTGCGCTATATGGAAGTTAGAACCAGGAATATTTTGATACGTAATTTTATGATGTAGCAAAGTAATGAGGATCGTTTTAAAAACAGATTGGGAAACTCCTAATCAACTTTCAATTCATGCATTCAAAATCGACTATTAACATCATTTATAAAGTTTCAACAAGTATCCTGTAGATATTTCTTGCACGTCAAGATATTAACAGAGATTTTGAGCATAATAGAAAATATGACTTCAACGTAATTTGCAGTTTACATGAAGGTATAATTTGGTACACAAGTTCATCGCGTGACAGAGTGTAATCATAATAATAACTTTCGCTCATTTGATTATCGAAACCAAATATTGATTTGAAAATAGTTCATTGGTTGCTGTATAACCACGTTAAGAGACGTATACGTAATGTCAATTATGAATAGTGCTTCGTATCTTCATTCAATAAATTGATTTTGGATTATTATCATAATCTGTTTTGGGGGATTTGTTGTAGTGCCCATAGAATATGCATACAATGGTGTGATATTGAGTACCATTTCAAATGAGGTCTAAAAAAGGGTCTGGTTGTTCTAACTCAATTCTGAAATATCAGAGATTCGCCAACATCGTCCATTTCCGCTAAATTTTGTATTTTTTCACAACATCTGTTGCATCATACCACCACTCCTCGAGTTGAATATTTAGGAATGAAGAAAAATTGTTCAACTTTTTAAATGAATTTCGATCCATTAAAGACATGGAAAAATCAATTATTCCCTTATTTGAAGCAGAGCTGTCTAGTTCCAGTTTCACAATATTTTGAAATATTTCTGATAGATGCTTCGCTTTGATAAAACCATACCAATACCTACTCTATACGTATCTAAGATTATCATGGAGATTTTTCATGTTTTTCAAAAACAATTCCAAGTCTCATTTCTATTAATTCATTTGATTCGTCAAACCTTTTTTTCGAATTTCAGGATTCATAAAAAGAATTTTCAATGTGAAAAAATCCACAGAGACTACATATTAGAGCTGCATTCATGCTCTTCCTGAAAAAATAAACGGAAATTTGAAGTTCATTGTACAAAGTGATATTTTCACCTCGAACAACTTCAACTACTCCGAATCTGAAATACTCGAAACATTAGTAACTCGCTCTATTGATCTCAATATCTTTCAAGAACTATGAGACTCTTCATGAATTCTGTCAATCCTTTTGGCTGTGATGATGAATATCTACATTGCTTTTATTCGTAAAGTATTCGACACATGCAGTGGTAGTTGAATGAACAATCCAAGTTCACAATTCGTCGTGAAACAAAGTAATTCCACATAATAAAAATGAATTATTTGCTACTAAATCCCCGTTTTTTGATGAAACTGAAACTGGTTTTCATATACAGATGCTCGAATCTCGATGGATTTTAATAATTCACTGCTTCAATGAAGTCTCTTGAACCCATAATTGAGCTGATACAGAAAGATAATTCTAATGAGAATAACGTTTATTGGGTTAATGGAATTCATGTGAAATCAATGAGATATAAGTGAATGCTGGAATGAAACAAAATTTTCAATGCATCATTATTTCTTACTGACTGCAAATACAAGCTGATGAATACTTCGTGAAAATGACGTATCTAACAAAACGGTAATAGTTGAATCTAGAAGCCATTAATTTTTAATGCAACAATTATACAAAATTCCATGAAAGTTCACCTCATAGAGAATTATTTGCAGTTAAATCCGAAAACCTGTTTGAATGCAGCTGAATCAGATTTCCAATCACGGGTGCTTGAATGGTGGTGAATTTGAGTTATTTACGCTACAATGTGGCCTCTTTTAACTCTATCGAAAGAAGAAATATCACAATATGGTATCTTCATAACTATTTTTACTACTTCAACTGCAAGCTGTGGAATATTACTTATAGTTTTCACGTATTGAACAGATAAATAAGGTAATGATTGAATGAAAGAGTTCTTAGTTTTCATGCCAGGATCCATCATGATATGGTCACAGTTTAATCAACAAGCTAGAAGTTTTCAATGAATAAAAAAAAAATTATTTCGAAATTTAATCCCGACTTTTCGAATACCTGGTGACTCAGATTTCCAGATACGGATACTCGAATAAGAATGGATATGGTATGATAAAATGCCACAATATACAGTGCGCGTCAAACTTATGGAACTAATTCATTTCCTCAGAAGAAAAATATTTGGCAACAAAATCCTGAAACAGGTCAATTTTGTTTAACTTTTACCAAATTTTTATGCATTTCTGAAAGATTTTTGTTGCTCCCTGTGCCATCCCCATCAACCCTCTGAATTATTTGAATAGGAAAGGGGGTCATATGGTACTTTTTTGGCAAGGTCTTTCTATCTATCAGCCGTGCAGAAATTTTCAAGACAAATTTTTTTCTTTTTTGAAAAGTTAATTACTTCAAAGAGGTTTTCAGTATGTGCACTTAGTCATGACTCATTTACTTTGAGACGATGGTACCTGATGAAATTTGCCACCGAATGAAAGTCGACCATTTGAGTTTTGTTCATGCACAACTTTCAATCCCTGCGAACCCATCAATGGAGAAAAAAAATTCCACACTAGGGGGTTGAAAATTGTGCACGAACAAAACTGTAATGGTCGACTTTCATTCGATGACAAATTTCATCAGGTACCATCGTCTCAAAGTAAATGAGTAATGACAAAGTGCACGTACTGAACACCTCTTCGAACTTACCAATTTTTCAAAAAAAAATTGTACGCATGTAAAGAAGATACAAGGACCTTGCCAAAAAAGCACCACATGACCTTCTTTCCCTATTCAAAAAATTCAGAGGGGTGAAGGGGATGGCATGGGGTGCAACAAAAATCCTTCAAAAATGCATATAAATTTGGTAAAACAGAAACAAAAATTGAACTGTTTCATGATTTTGTTGCCAAATATTTTCCTTCTGAGAAAATGAATTTGTTCCATAATTTCGACGCTCACTGTATAATTTCAGATGAGAATGCTCTTATTTCAAGAGTTCTATGCAATGCAGTCTTCTTTAAACCACTCACAAATAATTATAATGAAAATGATTATTATAATTTATGAATAACTACCTGCCCGACCCGGCTTCGCACGGGTGGTGTAATTAATGAAAAAATTGAGACAAAATATATTATGAACCAAAAAACAATATAATAATAGCCAAATAATTAAATAACTTTATAGCAATGCCTTATAATGTACAATATTTTTGGTTGTACTTTCTGGCGGGAAAACAAAGAGAGCAGATATGAAATAACACCCAAGTATTCAAACTATACTTAATTGCAATGCCCTATGAAGTACAACATTTTATTTTCCTTTCTGGAGAGAAAACAAATGAATCAGATCGTTTACCAACTCTCCAGCACGCAACGTAAAACTGTCCATGCGAAAGACATGGCAATTCAAGGTTTATTCCACAAATTTCAAATGATTGACCTTGTGATATATTGATTGTCACTGCAAATGCAAGTCGCACTGAAAACTGTTGGATAATTGACAACTCAATTTGGACCGGTTATGAAATCGATCGACCATAGAGAATGTATTGTCCATCAATTTTATTTTGAATTTTTAAATTCAATTCATAAACATCCTTATTTTTGGCGCTAAAATGGCCTATTCGCCCAGCCAACCATGGTTTCTATAATTCATTTGTAGTGTCAATAGGAATGTTCACAGTGCCAATGTCAAATTATGTTTTTCAAAACAATTTCACCGACATGTCATTTTGCAAAGCCTCTCTCATATTTGCTGTCAAGTTGGGATCCTTAAAGTATCGCCATGTATTGGTTTTTTTCAAGCAAGCATTCATCTCATCAGCAGCGGTTGATCTGTTGGCCTCCAATCGCTCATTAAAAAGTCGTCTTGCGTTACGCGCCTGCCAACCAATATTTTTCCACCTCACTGATGGCATTTTCATCGATGACAATAAGTAACACAAACACACAACGATTAATATAAAACACGATGATTGAATTTTAAAGACTTCCAAAGAACACGTTTTACTGTAAATAACAGAGATAGTTTGTTTATGTTTATGCAGATTGCAGGAACCATAACCTAACACCTAAGTGTCAGAGTAGGTTATGATTGCTCGCTCTGTAGAAGGCTTTACGTGTCATAGAATTCTATGGTCGGAGGAAAAAGGAAAGCTTTGTTCTCCTTTCCGTACATTTTTTTCGGGAATATTCCGTTGTACAAACCCTCTCCTGACAATAATGAATACAACAGAAAAAAAATTATCCGATTTGATGCAGTCGTTTGAAAGTGATGCTCGTTCCAAATATCGATATCCTCTCTTATTTATATAGATTCATTGCAATAAATGCTGTATTGATAATATAAAGCAATATACAGAGTGGTCTGCGAGTAAATGTACATCATTCGATGATGAATAGATGGTACCTCGGAAAGCTAGAAAACAACAATGAAATATGGGCTAAGGCTTTTCGTTTCTGAGATACAGGGTGATTTATTGATTTTGGCAGAACTTGACGACGGCTATAACTCTTGAACCATTCAACGCATTTGCTTTGAATTTGGCAGGTATTGTCATCTCAGGCCATCGAAATGTTCCTATGAACCGTGATGTAAATGAAACATGGTGTACTTTTCTGTGATCGTTCCACAAATGAAGACATATGAAACTGCATGCAAATTCAAAGTACAGAATATATATTACCTTGTTTTTTGATCTTGCTGACGTTAATTTTTTGCAGATGAGCACAACATGTTTTTTACATCATGCTGTGAACCATGCCGAAATAGCACAGACCAAGACTAGGAACTTTCAATTTCTGGTTTCCGATCTGATAAAACACTCTGTACCTAGAATATTTATTTTTCGTAACTATCATCTAATTATGCATAGATTTTATTTCGTTTAATATTTTTTACATGAACGGCGCAGCAACCATTAACTTTTTAATCCGAAATGATTTAATACTTATGATATTTGAACGCTCTTACGGGTCTGCAAAATGAAATAAGATGTTCCTGATATTGAATTTGTTGGTTTGAATGCTTATTTTACTTTTGAATGTACAAATTAAGTTGCAGTATTTAGCCAACTATGAAGAAACGCAGTGACCACAAAAATATTCCATTTAACATTTTTTGTCAATTGAATTTTGTTGCAGTTTATTACACTCTGAGATTTTTCTTTGGTTATGCCTTGTTTTTCGGACTTTAGCATTACGTTATGGTACAATTTCATTGGTTTTGCAAATTATTTTCGAGAAAAAGATTATAGGTGTGCCGTTCAAGTGCAAAACAGTATTCGAAAGCAAAACCTATGCAAAATTAGGTTATATTTACAGGAAATTGATATTCCTCGTACAGGTTGTTTTGTCAGACCTGGAATTAGAAATCGAAATTTCCTATTCCTGGTCTGTACTATTTTGGTATAATTCATGAGAACAGTTCGATGGCCTGAAGTAACGATACCTGCCAAATTCCAAACGAATCAATTGAACGGTTCACGAGTTAAAGCCATACATTTGAATTATCTGCCATAATCAATAAACCACCCTGTAATCAAGTTATTCGAGAAAATTATATACAGCCGAATGTACGACTACCTATCCAAGTTCTCCATTCTATCCAGTAGTCAACACGGCTTTAGATCTGGAAAGTCGACTCAAACTGCTTGCTTCCAGTGCCTGGAGTTTGTGTTCACTTGTTTGGATGATGGTACTCATGTAGCGGGTATTTTTTTCGACTTATCTCGTGCATTCGACAGTCCTCAACATTCCTTCTGGATAAAATGTACCAGGAAGGATTCAGAGGTGTGTTCCTTGAATGAATTCCAGAGTACATTTTAGCCTGCATTTTCTTTTTTTGCTGACGATGCTTCTATCGCAGTCAAGGCTAGTAGTCTGCTGGAACTGAAAAATCTGTGTGCGTCCATCATTCAGCGTTTTCTTGACTGGTGCCACCGTAACTCCCTTATAGTAAATTTGGGAAAAGCCCGACTAATAAAATTTCAGAATCGTACTGCTGATCCTAGTGATGCATTTTCCGTTCAACATTCTGAAGGGACATTAGTCTCACTAAGCTCACAAAGCAAAAAGGTTAAATAATTATTTTTATACGTTATCGTGTCTCAGTGGTTCACTTCCAATGGATTCCCTCCTTGGGATATACTACAGTTTGGTGCATAATCACCTGTGCTATAACATCGCACTATGGGGGTCGTGTAGATGCAGGGCGAGTATTTGTGTGTCAGAAGAAAATAATTAGACTCGTATTCGGTATAAAACCTCGTGATTCTTGACGTTCATTTTTCCATAAATATAAAATTTTGACCTTTCCATGTATTTTTATTTTGAATTGTCTATTATATATCCATCGAAATAAGTCTACTCTGAAAAAATGTTCTGATTTCCACAATTATAAGACTAGGCATGTAGATGTTATTAATATCCCTAGACACCATACTACAAAATATGAATCCACACCATCTTTCATAGGGACTTAACTATATAATCATTTGCCGAACATGTTCAAGTCAATGAAAGATATTCAATTTAAGGTTTTAGTTAAGGCCCTGTTGAAAGATAAGTGTTACTATAGTATTGAGGAATACCTCTCTGATAGTTTTATTCAATTCATAATTATTTTTGTTTTGACTTTTTTTATCTTAATTCATTCAATCAATCTTCAATATGACTTATCCTATACATTGTTGAATGCCTGAAAGGATCAATAAAAAAATTATTATTAACTCAGAAATCAATAACCTGAGCCCATATTTGAATGTTGTCTTTTGGGTTCATCAAGGTACCATCTTTTAACCATCAAAAGATATACAATTTCTCGCGTACGACCCTGTGCATAACATATGCGATTCACCACAATACAATACCACATTATTCCCTGTACTGCATATACAAGCTGATGAATATTTCCTAAACTTTTGACGTATCCAACAGCAAAAGTAGTTGATTTTAAATTCAGCGTTGCGCCAAACTAGTAATTTCCATGAGAATTCACCTAATAGAAAAAAAATATTTGCAATTAAATCCAGAAACCTTTTTGAATGCAGCTGGAGGATCAGATTTCCAGATACGGATGCTCGAATGCGGGTGAATTTGAAGTATTTACTGCTGCAATGTGGCCTCTTTGAACCACTGACAGATTTATAAAATATCACAATATGGTATCCGCATCTGAAATGGAACTCATTATCTCCGCCGCTCTAACTACAAGCTGATGGGGTGGAAGCAGCGAGAACCGAAGTGAAGTGTGATATGAACGGTTTGCTCCTATTGAATTTGTGTAATCATCAGCAAGCTGCCTCTACGTCTCCTACACTGCTATCATTTTCCGAGCGATGTAGCCTTTTGTTCCCTTCATTCAAGCGCTCAGATTGCAAACTCTGCCCATCCACCTACAGTGCTTCGGAACGGGCGAAGAATTGAACGAAATTAATTTCAATATTCCCGCAGATATGAAAATTATATCTGAGGTCATTATATCCTGCCGAGTCAGGGCTCAAGATGTTGCTTCATTTTGCGGGATTATTTGGATTGTTTGTACTTCGTTTCGAATTGGTTTTATTATATTTTTCAGAAGGATTACTTTTTCTTTTACTATTATTGATTTTAGACAGTCTAGGATGCGAACAAAGAAAATTTAATTTTGGTTTCCATAGGAGCAACGTTGCTTGACTTTCAATTGAAAAGAATTTTGTGGTCTTCTGATCATATATTATCATCACAAAAACTTCAATAGTTTCATATCAGTAGAAACCGTGCGATATTTTGTTGAACTTTCTTATAAGCAATTTCAACTCAATGGAATATTTATTTTTGTATATGTAATGTTATTTTATATCCACCATTATTTGAGTTTAGAAGTTTCGTATTATTTGAATTGAGAACTCAGGTCAAAAAAATTTCATTACTATTGGATTCTTATTTCATCAAACTAGGAATAATTTGTTACAGCATTACTCCTTTTGAATTCGTTCAATAATAATCAGCAAGCTGCCTTCACATCGGAATTAGTATATGTTTCAAATTTCAGGTCGATCGGAGAACTTTCGATTTTTGGTAAAATTTTAAGGGGTTACCCTTAAGAAAATATCGATTTTCGAAAAATAATTTTCCGACTCCTATCGCCGTGAAATTTGGCACACTTACTAATTCGAGGGCGTAGAACAAGAATATAAGGTCAGATATTTTTTTGAAAAATCGTCCTGGACGTGAGAAGTCCTTGAAGTTCCAAAATTTTGGATCTTTTTTCCAAAAATCATTATTACCGACTCGATGAGAGTAGGACGATGAAATCTGTTTTAATTCATAGATAAAGGATCGAACTGCACGTAAAAAATTCGACATCACCCAGCTTCATTATTTTGGTCGGCACGACGTCTCAAAGTTGACCAAAATTTCGAAATTTTTTCACTATTTTCGCCATAATTTCTAAACGGTTCTCACTGGACGATTTCTAATGACATATTCGTGATCTACGACCTCAATTTAATAGGAAACGATAACAAGGTCGACGATTTTCGAAAAAAAAAATTTTTTGGTTATATCTGGGTCCTTTTTGAGTACGTAGCCAGTTATTTTATAGACGAAGGTTCTCTGGTTGAAAAATTATGATTTTTTTAAAAAAGGTCCAATTTTTTCGATTTTCTTCTGGCCATAAAAAACGAACCAGACTTTCCACTAACATTCTGATTGGATTTTCTTTATCTACGCCCTCGGATTAGTATATGTTTCAAATTTCGGGTCGATCGGAGAACTTTCGATTTTTGGTAAAATTTTAAGGGGTTACCCTTAAGAAAATATCGATTTTCGAAAAATAATTTTCCGACTCCTATCGCCGTGAAATTTGGCACACTTACTAATTCGAGGGCGTAGAACAAGAATATAAGGTCAGATATTTTTTTAAAAAATCGTCCTGGACGTGAGAGGTCCTTGAAGTTCCAAAATTTTGGACCTTTTTTCAAAAAATCATTATTACCGACTCGATGAGTAGGACGATGAAATCTGTTTCAATTCATAGATAAAGGATCGAACTGCACGTAAAAAATTCGACATCACCCAGCTTCATTATTTTGGTCGGCACGACGTCTCAAAGTTGACCAAAATTTCGAAATTTTTTCACTATTTCCGCCATAATTTCTGAACGGTTGTCACTGGACGATTTCTATAGACATATTCGTGATCTACGACCTCGATTCAATAGGAAACGATAACAAGGTCGACGATTTTCGAAAAAAAAAATTTATTTGGGACTTAGAAAATTTTCATTAAGAACCGCGAATAAACATCAAAGCGCAGAGGGGTGGGGGTAAGATTTAGCGATTCCGTGCGAAATTTTATTTTTGAAGCTAAGACAATATGCACATCATATATTATGGATTCGAACACGTAGATTACGAATCTGTAATTAGATTTTGCGTAACTGATTCGGTTTGGAAAATATTCCGGATTTGGTGAGAAATTTTCGAAATTTGGGTCAACTTTGAGCCGTCGTACAGATCAAACGCGTAAGGCTGGACAATATCGAAGTTTTTTGGTTATATCTGGGTCTTTTGTGAGTACGTAGCCAATTATTTTATAGACGTAAGTCTTCTGGTTGAAAAATTATGATTTTCTTAAAAAAGGTCCAATTTTTTCGATTTTCTTCTGGCCATAAAAAACGAACCAAACTCTCCACTAATATTCTGATTGGATTTTCTTCATCTACGCCCTCGAATTAGTATATGTTTCAAATTTCAGGTCGATCGGAGAACTTTCGATTTTTGGTAAAATTTTAAGGGGTTACCCTTAAGAAAATATCGATTTTCGAAAAATAATTTCGAATCGATTGCACTGCTATCATTTTCAGAGCAATATAGCCTTTTGTTCCCTTCATGCAAGTGCTCAGATTGAAAATCTGCCCATCCACCTACAGTTCTTCGAAAAGGGTGAAGAATTGAAGTGAATTGATTTCAATTTGATTAAAGAAATATTGGGAATATCGGACACTGTTTTAATCTATTCTCTGATTTATAATAACGCCAACGATTCAAAACAGTTCGTTTCTTCTTGAAGGCTGAAAAAAAAATACACAGATATATAAGGTATATAACATGACAGGATGTGGAATAGATTACCTAGTTATGACAATCGATATTGTACACTCATTGAAAACATTCAGACAATTAAGAAATCGAAATTAACATTAATGCATATTTTTAATTAGTTCACAATATTGTTTATCACAACAACGTAGTGCATTTCACATTCTTTTATATTTTATACCTTACATATTTATGTATTCATTTTTCAGCCTTGAAAAAGAAAGGAACTGTTCCGAAACGTCGGCGTTGTTGTAAATCAAACAGAAGAATGAAAGAGTGCCCAATATTTCCAATATCTCTTCAATCAAATAGGTGACAATGGATGTGACCAAGTAATAATTAATTTCACTATTTCCACAGATATGAAAATTATATCTGAGGTTATTATATCCTGCTGAATCAGGGCTCAAGACGTTGCTTCATTTTGTGGGATTATTTGGATTTCTACTTCTTATCGAATTATTGGTTTCATTATATTTGTTAGTAGGAGGATTACTTTTGCTGTTACTTTTTATTATTGATTTTTACACTCTAGAATGCAAACAAACAACATTTCAATTATGGTGTCCCTATAAGCAGCGTTGCTAGACTTTAAATTGGAAACAATTTCGTGGTCCCCTGATCAGATATTATCGTCACATGATCTTTGTTAGTTTCTTATCTCGTAGAAGGCGTGCCAGATTTTTTGAACCTCCTCATGAACAATTTAAATTCAATTGAATATTTATTTTTGTTTACATTTGAATGGTTAGAGTTGAAACAATTATATGAAGTTATTTCATATCTACCATTATTTCAGTTCAGAAGATTCGATTTATTTGAAATAAAGAACTCTGGTCAAGAAAATCTCACTCCTATCGGATTGTTATTCCACCAAATTAGGAAGAATTTGAAACCGTTCTGCTCTTATTGAATTTGTGTAATAATTAGCAAGCTGCCTCCAGGTCTTTTTCACTGCCATCATTTTCCGAGCAATATAGCATTTTGTTCCTTTCATGCAAGCTCTCATATTGCAAAATCTACCCATCCATCTATAGTGTTTCGGAAAAGGCGAAGAACTGAACAAGATTAATTTCAACAATTCCGCAGATATTAAAATTATTTGAAGCTTTTGAAGGTTTGCGAGGTAGCTTCAACCTCTTTGGGAAAGTGTCACGTTTCGTCCCGGCTCAGTTTGGGGGAACTCGTCAGGGCATGCACCAAACTAAGCCGTTTACAAAAGTTACGATTTTTTTTAAATAATGGACTCTGATCCACAAATAATCTCTTTTTTGTTGAATTCATAGTGCACAAAGCTGGGACAAATTTGATATTTGCGTGCTATAGATCTAGGTACTAGAAATTACCGTTGGATTCCAAACCAACCTGAAGCATGAAAATAACATTTCACTAGTTTATTTTGTTATGAATTCTGTATTATCATGAGTTTCACACTCTGAAGTTTTTCATTTAAAATTTTCATATGAGTTGAGAAAACTCTTTCCTTTTGTATGAATTGTAGTTTGAGGCACTAGTGTTTATGGTTGCCAATCTACTTTCCTCTTTATTCGAGGCAGTTTGAAACTTGCTCGTTATGTTGATGACGTCCTGAAAACCACTCTACTGCCTTATATGAATGGTCGTCTAGACATTCTTTCCCAACAAATAAACGCACGTATCCATATTGCACGTCCAACTATGGCTTCAAGGAGGATACGTTAACGCTTTATGTGGCCCGCTTATTCACTGGATCCAATCACCATGGAATATGTGTGAAATATAACGAGACTGTTCAATTCGCACCAAGCAAATTCAATGAATTTATGAAGTTCGATTTGTATTGAAAAAGCATTCACAAGCAGATATCGATTACCTCATTTCATAGATCACTGGAAGTGTAGAAGAAATTATTCAGCAACTTGATCGTGAAACATATTATTGATCATCCTTGCTTAAATATTCCCAAAATTTTCCAAAAAATTTGCCAAAAAATGAAGTTCACGGAGTCATTGCACTTTTACTGTCAGTGAATATACATAAGTTCAATGGAAATCCATTTGAGTCCTTATAAAGTTTCATCTTTAATTTTTGTACTTTTGACCAAAAACGGCTCGAAATGTTCCATTGGAAGGAGTGCAATAGTTTTGATGACTAAGGTACTCAATTTTGCGGTCTAAAGAAGCTTAAACCACCATAGTTGATATGCTCAAAGGATAAATTGAACAAATCATAACCTTTGGACCGCAAATATCCGTAGTATATATGTTTCATCTGAACAAAATTCAGGACTGCTATAAACGAGTCACCCTGAGTATCAACTAAAATTTCAATTCACAATATTCCCAAAAATATATCATTCGGTTGTGAAGTGACAATGAAGGTTCATGTCGAACGTCAGCGAAATATAGTAGATAGTTTAAGAGTGTTAAAATTCATATATTATTTTCGAGTGCTACAATTCTTACGAAATCTCAAACAAGTCTTCAAAATGCTTTTTCAGAAAAAGGCTGATCGGTCATATATTTTCCGAATTATTCGGAAAATGAATTTTCCAGACCCGTAAGATTATCAGGTGAAATTCGTCCAATTAACGAAAATGACCAAGAAATATGGTGCTTAATGCTGTCCTGAAGTTTTCGAACCATAGGTCTTTCTCTTCGAAAGTTAACGATGAAAATAATATTGACGACCAGACAGAAGAACCAAATCCAATTAGGCAAACATTGAGAAACTACAGAAATTTGGACGAAATGATGGGGGAGCTTGAGCAATAACCAACCTCCATTTTCTGAATGATAAAATTCTGCCTGACGATGAATTTGTAGGAATGAATTATTCCTATATTGGTTTGTTTCTTTAAGGGTATCATGAATCATCTTTTCTGAAGTTTCTGAAGTTTGAGCTCACCATTCAACAGCATGAAGGCCAAGTATAGCTTTCTACTAATTATTACACTCTCACAAGTTAGAACAATTTGAATATTCCTTAGAAACATCCCTCCTTTTGTTAGAACTCATAATCTGAGGGGTATGTAGACATTGTTATCGTGAGCTCTTCAACAGATTATTTGAAACGGATTTTACTTTCGTAATATGAGGCTTATTTTGGAGTGCGGTAGGCAACTTTGTTGTCCGGAACTTTTACCTTGGAAGTTTTGATTCCTCGGCAGTTTCGCCAATGAAAAACGTAATTCCTCAAGAGAACAACTTGTTGCGTTCAGTTGGGAAATGTTCATCATAATTGTGAGGATGGCTCTGTGAATTTTATCAGAAATGTTATTTTGGAGGTATTGGAATTATCTATTGAATTTCAAAGAAAACCTAGAAAGGTACTGACGAGAAATCAGCAGCTTTTGCGCACTTATTCAAAGGGGAAGACCATTTTGGCAACCAATCCCAACATGCGAGAAGAATCTGCTGATTTCACGTCAGTGCTTTCCTACGTTTTTTGCCATTTGAATAATAACCATATCGAATTGAAATTTGGTATACTGCTATGATATATAAAGCTCAAGGTGTGAGCACTTTTTTTTTTCGAATATGATAAATCGTTTCTAGAGAAAAATTTGAAAATTATATTCTTTGAATCAACTGACAGCATGATTTCAACAGGAGAGATTTTGAATCATTATGTCCCAAATAACCTCTATGTTTCAAAATGATTGCTGCAGTAGTTCCTGAAATATCAGGAAATAACCTCAAAAATTCAGATCACTATAACTCCGAAACCATTGGGCCGATTGTGCCCGTTCACGAACTTATCGTTTGCATTTTAAAATGAACCCTTTCCTGATAGTTTCAAGTTGACATGATGCTCCGTACTTTCGTAATCGAGCACACGGTCAGCCGGACAGAATCGTAAAAACGGTAAAAACTTGTTGAAATATAATATACACAGAATAATTATTGTTTCGTGCATGATCTAGGAAATCACATGTTATAGTTTTTTCTGAATGTCTACAATTTTTTAATTTTCAGCCTAAAATCATCTCAAACCATTAGGTTGGAATCACTTTCACGTATCCGGTATTGAATCGATTCTGTCGGGCCGAGAACGAGTCGAACAGAGCAAGCTAGCGACTTGAAACTTTCAGGTTTGGTCGCGCATCAGGATTGAGTGGTTAGGTTAATTTGTGGGCCGAATCGGTCAAATGGTTTCGCAGTTATAATCGTTTGAACATGTTATGCCGCAATATGTCAGAAAATATTTGAGTGATCTGTCTGAAACTTGATAGTTAATTGGAGAATTCCGACGTGCAACTGAATTCACAGCAGTGGTTCCCTTGAATTTCTTATGCAGTATTATTTTAACATTTCATCCGATATAATAAGGCTGGTAGTGGGATAACGATGTTGACCTGACAGAAAGAGATGGGTGAATAAGAAATAATTATTCTTTCGTTAGACTATGTTTATCATACCTTTCTTTTCCTTGATTCACAGTTTAATGAAAAATATGTAATTATCCTATTGGGTCTGAATTAAAGATTGCAGCGCCACGGTGGCCAGTCTTAGAACCTTACATACAGACATAGATTTAGTTTTCATAGTCGATTTTGTACTGTTTGTTGGTGTTTGGTTTGATAATTTCTGATTTCACGATTTATTTAAAGACTTTTCAGACTTTTATAGTTGACGGGAGTATTACTGGGAGTACAGCGGCGGTAGCTCAGTGGTTAGAGCGCAAGCCCCATGATCGTAAGGTATGGGGTTCAAGCCCTTGGCCGGGAAATAACTTTTCCGGTTTTTAGGGGACCGTCCAACCATTCGCTGTTGGGTAAACAATTAACAGTGCTGTTCCTAACGTGGCGCAAGGAATTAGTAACAAAGCCTACACAGAACACACCCGGTATCCTAACTCGCACAAGCTTTAAGCTTCTGAGGGGTTTCGTTGAAGCCTAGGATATTCGGAAAAAATACAAAAAAAAAATACAAAAATACATATTCCATTCTTAAAAAGTAGGTATGTATCATCCTTCAATCTAATTGAGTGTAACAGCACTAAAATTGCGGGGATATCTCCAAGGATAGACAGTATTTTAATATTATTTATTTTCAGATACAAATGGCAAGATTGACTTCGGTGGATTTTTTAGGCTGTCTTGAAAGTTGAAGAACAGATAGTATTGTAAAACATACTTTTTGGAATAATAGACAAATACTTATAACTTTACTATTTTTATAGAGAAGGACTAAATACTCAATATATTGTGATTAAATGAATACATTCACATAAAACTAATGCTACTTGTATGGTCTTATTCATTATCGATTGACAAATAAATTTTACAACACTCATATGATTGGTCTTGAAAAAGCCGTAATCAATGAGCTTTGTACTGCCTTGAGTTCATCGGCAGAAGCACTTTGAGCGAACAGTATTCATCACCAGATATTTCCTTGTTCAGAATCTTTTGTTTCAATCGGTCAGTTCTATCACTAAAACATTTACGTTGTTCCTTAATCATCAGTTCAACAGGCAGATTTCTGGAAGGCAGAGCATTGCTCTTAAGTAAATTTCTCTGTTTGGATTAGAGGCCTCATTAATGTGATCTAATATTTCATGAGGAATTCTTGCTTACCTCTATAAAAATGATCATCATCGGTAAAATGCAGGTAACAGACTCTCATAAATCTTGTTTGTTGGTTTTTATCGATTCTTCAACACTTTCAGGCCCGACTTGTTAAGGGGAGTTTCTTTCACCCTAACTCGAAATTTTTCACCGGGAAATCTATGGGAAGGGACATTTGAGTTTGCTTTTCCTCAGTAGAAGCACTTGTAAAATCACACAAACGCCAAGAAAAATGCATAAACTTTCTCATTTTCTTAACATTTCTTTTAACTTGTCAATGATAATGTCTGTACATCGGGTTACTCGGATAGCCACCAGAGGGAGTAGCGCTTATCTTCATTCTCCAATAGGATGAGATTGAATCAATACCAGGTCAAACAAAGTGTAAAAGTATTATTTTTTTGTTTTTTTGCTGATTCGACTACCTTAGTTCGACAAACGAACGTTTGTTGAAATCTGTAAATATTATACGTTCGATTTTTTTCCGATATTTTTCCGAAAATTTATGTCTGATCGAATTAAAATCCACTTTTTCTTGGGGAACAAAGAATTAGAAGATCATCAAATCGTTGTTCTATCACGAAGTAAACTGCTTTAGGTGCAGTCGATATCTAGATTGTTGACCGCTCTGACTACTTATTCGAATTAACGTGTAAAAGCTCCAATCTTCAAGACTGTACTCATCTTGCTTTTCCACTTATCGTACTCGTCAGTGGAACTAGCTTTTCGTTCAATAATCATCACATAAAACTTTTATGAAGTGGAGAAAAATTGAAGGCGGTTCGTAGAAATTCATGAACACACTTAAACGTAGAATAAACTTGACCACGAATACCAACGAGCAATGACCCACAGAGTTCAATATTCTCAATGCGAGTAGTAAAACATGATAATCCTAAAACCTCTTTCTATGAAAATTATATTCGAAGAGGGTATATAAACCAACGGACGGTATCCATCCCCAAATTTTGAACTGAATGGTCATAAATATATTTCTGTTTTCTTACTTATTCCTTCGAATTAGAAATTCCAAACATATGTGTCTTAAATGGAAATAGGGTCAGAATAAACCCTGAATAAACCTTCCTTTTCATGCTGAACATGCTCTGGCTTCGCTAATGAATTCTTGTGAGTTTGCACCACCGCATCGCTCTCCAAATGTATCCCGTTATAAGCAGAACTTTAATTAAGATGTTGTAAATACCATTGTTTATGTCAATTAATCTTATTCATTCTAATTAATTAGCTTGGGGCGGAGAAATGTAATTCGGAATTTTGGTAAAGATGGTCGTATTTCAACATTTGTGTCATGCCAGTTGTTTTCCACTCCACTCTCTTTAATTTGGGTATTTTCTCACCGTATTTGCTCCATCGAATCTGTTCAATTACAACTCGATTGTTATGATATCGAATCAAATTTTCTTTATTAATTGGCAATTACAAATTTCACATATTACTTCATGCGGATGCAATAATAATAATTATAATATTTCATTGATCCTGTAAGACATTAAACAATGTGTAGGCCAAGTCAGAGTACCAAAAATAAGAACAACAGAAAGAAATACCAGATATGTATGAATCAAGAAAATACAGCGGAGAGGTACTATTCGACGCTGTAATAGGAACTCTCAATAATCAGAGTTTTTACTTGATTTTTGTTTGAGATTAATTTATTTGAGTGTACTATCCGAATGATTATACAGCTAAGTTCCCATGAAGGTAGGTGTTGATTTATATTTAGCTGTGTGGTGTCTGGATATACATAAATCATCTCCATGCCTGGTATTCTAGTTGTGAAAATCGGAACTTTTTTTCAATCTAGTACTATTATTATGGATTTCAGTTCAGAATAAATATACATAAAAACGTTAAGATCAAGACAAGAATCAAGGGGTTCCAGGTCGAATATGAGCCCCAAGATCTTTTTCTGACACACAAAGACTCGACTTGCATCAACCGTTGACCCCCACAGAACCACATTATATAACATAAACGTTTAACATACTGTAAAATAAACCAATCAAAGCATCCATTGGAAGTGACTTTTTGAGTTTGGAAATGGCATAAAATGCGCTACTTAACTTCTTACAGACGTAATCAATAAGATCATTTATGGAACATGGAACGATGAATGCTTCGGTAATTGTAGTTGAACGGTTTTGAAATTTGAAAATCTGGGGTTTGGCCAGATTTACGACGACATAATTACAACGACACCAGTCAGTAAAACGACCAACAATAGTTTCACAAAGAGCCTTGAGTTCGTGCAGACTATTAGCCTTTATTTCAATCGAGGCATCATCGTCAAAAAGTATCATGAAAGCCAAAGTATAATCTGATGAATCGTTAACGAACAGTAAAAATGATAGAGGCCCTGAGACTGATCCTTGAGGGACTCCCAAGTTAGTAGAGAGTTCATGGGAGTATTTTTCTTCAACTTGATAAGAAGCTGTTGATACAATCGAGAAAAACACCTGTAAACCCCAGTTGATATATCTTATCTAGTATGAATTAATGTTTAAGCATATCGAAAGCTCGGGAAAGGTCGAATAATATACCTGCCACGTGAGTACCTTCGTCCAAAGAGGCATAGACAAATTCAAGAAATTCGCAGCAAGCTGTTTGTGTAGACCTTCCACATGTATAACCGTGCTGGTTATTGGAGGGTAACAAAAATTTCGTCAGATTATCGTATATTCTACTATAAATAAGTCTTTCAACAATTTTTAGACACTTGGCTCAGTATGGAGATAGGTCGGTAATCAGCTACACTTTCAGTATCACCTTCTTTGTGAATCGGTACGACCCTTGTTAATTTCAGAGCATTTCAGTGATGGAAAATTGCCTGTACATACAGACTTATTTATGAGAGTTGAGATCTGTTCAGAGATTAATGAAGGAAGTAATTTTGATATTTCAGCTGTTATTAGCCCTTAGACTATTTATTATAGAAGTAACCTCATCTGATGATACAGGAAAAAAAAATTGCAGGACAAAAGGCAATGAGTGGTACACTGATTTCACAAAGCACCACCATAATATTCGGCAATCGAGGATTGACCAGCTTCTGGGAAATATTTGGCAAAAACCTCAGCCACTTCTCGTGGAGAAGAGATTAGTCCATCATCTCCGAGCAACGGTATAGGTTTATTTTTATTCATATTTTGACCAAACTCAGTGTTTACAATGTTCCAGACTGTTTTATTTAAGTTTGCTGTTTTTAGTGAGATGTTGTATTTGAATTCTTGTTTTGATCGTTCAAGAAATCGATTATATTGACATTTCGTAGATTTATATAGTTCGCCTCATGCGATCTCAAGTTTTTAAATGGCCAGTGTACATCTTTCAGGCGATTCCGGTCTTCTACAATTTCAGAAGTCAGCCACCTCGGATTTTGATTCAAGTGGGGACAGATGCGTTTCTGTGAACAGGTAATCTCGAATGCACATCTCAATAAATTGATAAATTCGTGAAACTTGGAATCAACCGATGAGCACGAGTAAACCTCGTCGAAGTTTTCGTTGAAAATAAGAGAGAAAAGGTTATTCATGTACATTGTTCACATTATTCTGATGTTGTCTCAATATTTTCATAACACCATGTGCATATATGCTGGTTGAAAAGATACCTTGAAATTACTTTCCTTTTTTCGCATCGATATCCTGGAAAAATATAAGATGTCCCGAAGGTCTCAACAGATAGTCACCATTTTAGTGATAGTTATTTATGTATCAAGGGAGCTATAAAGATGTCAATTAACGAGGGAAATAGATTTCAGTTCGATTGTGAGGGTCGAATAGAGTTATGACATGGGTAAAATTTAATAGTTAACTGGGAAATGATGGTAAATGCTAAATTTCTGAAGGAAATAGGTTCAAATTTGAACAAGCGCGTAAAAGCTCCCCACTTCACATCAGTGCGTCTTCAGAATTTCTATGAAATTGTATGTCACGCCAAAATATTACATTGTATGACTTCTTATTATGAATTTTCCAATTTCATCTGAAGAAGACAATACTTATATTCACCACTGAATCACAGTGCCAGCTAAACTGGAAGATTAATTACTTCTATCCGTATCTTTCATCCACATAGATTCAAGTTTTCACATCCCTACATCTTTCATTGAGAATTAATATCATAAAATATTAACACATTCCAGCAATTTCTGTTTTTTTTGAGAGAGATTTTCAGATACCTATAGAAATAGTGGGTGAATATAGGTTTCTTCGTATTCGAAAATGGAGCCGACCTTCAAAACTTCGATGGATTCACCCGTTCTGATAAGAAAATTGAGCTTGCGGTATGCGAAAAGCAGTAAGGAATTAATTATGGTTGGATTTTCTAGGTTTACAGTATGGAAAAGGTATCAATCAAGAATATTCGAATAGGTGGGAAAATTACGTCCTATAGCCTATTCAACAGTTTTGTCTTCCTTTTTCATCCGAATAAGTCTCAATTTCGCGCGAAACTTCCAGTTTTTGTTTTTGGGGGGTGCAAAATATATTATGACGAGGCTGTCATCATCTCACAGTGGAGTGACTAAGACATTGTTATGGAAAAATTTGAGGAACTTCGAGGAAAGAGTATATATAAAATATTCAAATCTTGAATGATAACGCAATGATGTTGTTTGAAATGAAATAACATGGTCATGGTGTATTCCTGAACTTTCAATAAGTTGACATTATCTGATGTGAAATAATGTCAAATCGAAGACTTTCGTCTTCGAAATCTCACCACATTTTAAAACAGTGTGTCAATTTGAACAGTAACCACATTTAATATCTTGGCCTCATGCAAAATCAGAAAGAATCTAAAAAGAGTTTAACTTTGGTTTGTAGGGAGACATTTTATACGGTTGGTTTCAATCAATTTGTATCAAGCCTGTGGGTGTGGTGACAGCTACCTTTGGAATCTTACGGTCATTTACAATGATGCCTTAATTTTACTTTGAAGGAATCTCTCTTAGATATGAGTGCCTGCACTAGTTTCAATAAAGAAAAACATATGTAGAGTCGTTTATAATATCTTTATCCGAAGATTTATCATCAAAATACCAGAATAAGCCAACTTCATATTGAATTCAAGATATAAATTCAAAGCAAACTATTCATTTCTACGAGGCTGAAAATAGAAGGGATATGCGAAATCTCGAAGCTTATTGAGGATAAGAAGATTTATGAGCCAAGTAACTGATCCCTCTGTTTGTCTGACATTGTCGGAAACGTCTTGGATAGTGGAGATAATGAGTAGTCAATTTTTCCATTGAGGAGATTCAGACAGTTGGGAACATTCTTCCTGCCTTCGAGGCTCTAGGCAATAGCTCTAAAAATTCTCCCATTGTTATAATGCTAAGTGTGTTCAACCATTTCAAGGATTTGCTGGATGTCATTTGTAAGAGCGAAAAAGATTTCAAAAAATGTTTGGGTAATTACTCCGAGGATATCTCCCCTTGATTATATTCGTGTATTAATTTTGTTTTGCTTTTTTTCGTAATTCGTTGGGCAGGGGTAACAGTCCGTTTTCTTTTCTCAGTGCTATTGATAGGCAATATCCTATGAATAGCTTCATTTGGAGAAATACCGCAATATCTGAGTTAACTATTCGTACTCTTCTGTAATCTAACTATTTTATTTGGCGAATAGATAAGTGAATAAATAAATAGAAAAATAATGACTTCTGCAGTGGATGCAAGATTAGAGATTAACTCCCAAATAGGCTATAAACCTTCATAGACGTTTCCTTCTATTTTGAAATTGAATTCAAACTTGGCTCACTGAGATATCTAAACCGGCACCTCCGCCATTTCCAACTTTTCTATGAGAAAGTTGAATGATATAACTTAGAGTAAGTTATACAATATCTTTTTCAACTTCTCTTTGAAATAGGAGCAGAAATCATGCAACTCTCGACAACTCCTATCCGAAACATTGTCTCAGTTGCCTCAATAAGAAGTTTCGCGATAGAGTACCTCCCAACCTATTAGAATTTATTCGAACAATACCAAATTTTCAATCGTTTGTCTGTGGCATTCGATGATACTGAAGGAATAAATTGAGTTGAATATAAATTCCTTCGAAAGCAACAGAGAATTTTCTGAATATGTAGGTTCTTTTCTCAAGATAAGAGTCTCAACTCTATCGGTCAAAGAAGGCTCAGGCACGATCTGTAATGGTTTCGGACAATCAGTAGAGGCGTTGGCCGAATCATTTACATCCTCATCAGGGAGAATCTCCATGTTCAGATTGGAGTTTCAATGAAAAATAGGCAATTTTCTATAAGAGTTTCAAATAAAATTGAACATTTATGTGGGTACCAGTGATTATCATTAGGAGTCGGCCATGGAACCCTTGCACTTTTCAATTTGATATGTTGAATTAAGCCACATTTTGCCTTCGTATTGTTCTCAAATTGCCGACGACACAAGTATATATAATAATAAATAACATAATCACAAGGACGAATATCCGTCGATAAATCAACAAATATTCCCCCTTGATCAGAGCTAATCACCCAATCAACCAAAACACCTACACCGAAGAAGCGGATCCAAGTAGAATGACTACAGCTGTTTCACAATTGTTATTGATCGTCAGGTCAACTTAACTTGGATAAACCGCAGAGAGTTCTCTCGATACTAGTTACCTTTCAGAGGGATCGCTGCGCCATCTGCCAGGAGCATCTTGCGAGTCTCACCTTCGAGTGCAGAATACTTTGATCGATGTGTGTGACGTTCATCCTTTTGTGATTATGTTATTTATTACTACTGGAGCTCTTTCTTCTCCATGAAACCATTTCCTATCTTTGTTGGATGTTGGACGTTTTCGTCTTGTGGGAATCCACATGAACCGAGTGTTTCCAATTTTGATCGGTTGTTTGTAAAGCTGCAATATCGCAGTTACAGCGACCTGATGCGACAAAAGGATGAACGTCACACACATCGATCAAAGTATTCTGCACTCCAAGGTGAGACTCGCAAGATGCTCCTGGCAGATGGCGCGCTGTAAGTTGTATACTGCAGCGATCCCTCTGAAAGGTAACTAGTATCGAGAGAACTCTCTGCGGTTTATCCAAGTTAAGTTGACCTGACGATCAATAACAATTGTGAAACAGCTGTAGTCATTCCACTTGGATCCGCTTCTTCGGTGTAGGTGTTTTGTTTGATTGGGTGATTAGCTCTGATCAAGGGGGAATATTTGTTGATTTATCGACGGATATTCGTCCTTGTGATTATGTTATTTATTACTACTGGAGCTCATTCTTCTCCATGAAACCATTCCCTATATATAATAATGCTACCTCAAGTTTAGCATTGCTACAGTCAGATCTAGATACCCATCTAGTTGGTCTATTCATTGGTTGATCCCGTTGAATCCAGAAAAATCCTACCTTCTTCACATTGGAAGAAGCAATCTTGGGAACACGTATACCCCATTCACTTTTACAAAGTATCCCGGTTGGCCAAGTTTCAGGTTTATAAGGTTTGTTCACTTAAATTTAATTTCTCTCCTGCGCAAACTTTTACAGTATAAACCGTTGGATAGAAATATCAGATTTGTGTAAATAAACATTTTGATAAATACGTAATTACTACTACCTCTATGTAGAGAGGATAACATTGCGTAGACATCTGACAGGAAAATGACTATAACCTAAAATTTTCAAAATATATACAGTGAAATGTGTCAGAATGTCCTGGCCAACCGGGATACTTTATAAAAGTGAATGGAGTATACCTTTCGAGTGGTCATTCGCTCACCATGATTGTTAATCATTAAGATCTTGGGCTAACTGTAACATCAGTTTGGAGTTGATCAAAGCAGAAGAAAACGTCTAAAGCAAAGTGCATAGCTTTCATGGTTTCTGAATGTTTTCGTAGCTGTACCCCCACTATTTGTTCATTGAATTATTTAACTCACATACGCCTCATTCTCGAGTCCAGAAGACCAGTCTGGTGTCCCATCCTCTAGTCATGTATTGGACAACTAGAACCCATTCAAAGATGAACAACTCGTTTACTGAAACGTTTTGTATGTCCAAATCATGAGGAAATATTACGAATCCTCCAAACAATATCCTTTCAAGACCGTCGTTTGAGGGGTAACGCGACTGTAAACTTCAGAAAAACGAATAAGATCTCGGGAACCAATTTATCAAAATTTTGTTCATAACAGAAACAATTCGAGAGGCCATGTATATAAATTGTCCAAGGAAAACTTTAGAACAACCCCCGTCAAAACTTTCCACCTAACAAAATATTCTCCACCTGAAACAACCTGCTTATGTGGTTGGAGCTCGCAGAGTTAATACGTTTAAAGATAGGATCGAAAAGTGGAGAAGACCTTCGTCTCTTAACTGATTAATGTTTTGCTTGTAACTTGGGAGAATCGGCAAAAATATGAAATCCTGAAATCAATGGGATATTCGTTATTCAGTAGAAAGCATTAAGATCTGTGCTACGTAACATACAAACGCCTGTTAATTTTAACTTTCAGTTTTATTGAGGTTGGATGCTCAATGATAAAAAATACAATCTCATAATCGATTCAGCCCGGCTGGCCTTCCCTCCATTGTGATGATTACTGATGAAAAGAAAAACTTTCAGGGTTAGTAGAGCAATAGAATGCTCCATCTAAGTTCGTTGATGGGTCATATTGGAAAAACGGTTTCGGAGTTACATTAATTTGATTTTTCAGGATTATTTCTTCGATATCTCCGGAACTACATACAGGGTGTTTCACCATAAACTGGTCAAACATATATATCCGTATAGATGACATTGGGAAAGTGATTCTTGCCTCATGACACATACCCCGTTTTCGAAGTATAAGCGAGATACAGGGTGTTTAATGTCAACTTTGAGCAATATTCTGATAACTGTGGTGAGTTATGCGTGACCTTTGAAATAACAATTCTTGGTCACGCCTTAGTATTTTTTGGTGGCGAATTCAATTGTTGTGTAGAATTCTGGAAAAAATATTTCAAAAGTTCTATCGTAAGTAAAGTCAATTAGAACTTTTTTTTTCGAAAATCATCTAAATTCTTGTCGGGAACTATTCAAGCGTTCGGAAACGATTTATCGATTTCATTGAGATTTTGGACAGTTTCTCTTGAATGCTTCACTACAGTTTTCCAGTTTTCAGTTAGAACTGATTTCATGTCAAAATTCGTGTTTTTCCTCGGAAATTTTGATATTCCTACTAAAACTCAAAAATATTGATCTGCTCGTGTGAAGTTAGTGTCATTTAAATTTCGAATTTTTGTTAGCCTACTAATTTGAATATGCTGCAAAAATTAATGAGTTCACGCCATTGATTTTCTCGAATTTTATACTACAGAGAACGTATTTTTTACTACTCTCCCTTCCGAGTATTCTTCATCACAAACAAATATTCGAGTTAACTCTTAAGTTCTTTAAAACTAAAATTGTATATTGAAAACCCAAGCAATAAACAAATGAAAAATCTAGAAAAGCACTGACGTGAGGTCAGGAGCTTTTACGCGCTTGTTCCGTTGCCAAAGCGGTCTTCTATACAAGTATTGACCCCGCCAAACACAGATTTTTTCTTCATGTGGTCCTCACGAAATTCTGCAATAACCTCTAGATATAATTTTCGATCAAGTACCAGATAACAATTCGATACAAAATTTTTAATGAAATGAAATAGAATTCGAAATCCTCCCAAAATGTTCTTTGATCGACTATCGAAATAAGTTTGCATCTAATTGTATATTTATTCGCAATGTGACATGAGTCGAATAAATACTTAAATATACTCGAATATATGTAATTAAAGAAATTCAACTCATGCGAATAACTATATTTATCAACAAGTTAACAGAAACTCAATAAAATATGTATAAACATATTCATACACACATATAAGAAATTAATCATTTGAATAATGACATCTGAAAATGGGCGAACAACGTGAATGTTACTTGAATGATCCTTAAACTGAACCTTATGAACCCTTCGATGCATAAGGTCGCTTATTTCTGGTTCAATACCCGTTTACACCCGAGAGTGCGCCTTACTCGCATCTTCACGTTCAGCCACGGCGAAGGGTATTCAACAACACATTTTCTTATTTTTTGATAAAAATATTGTTCCTATTGCAATTTCGAAAAATCTTTCTGAATCTTGTGTTATCTGTTATCACCTTTTATATGACACATTTTTTCGATATTCCCGAAAGTTTTCGAGCAAAATTGAAATGAACATAATTGTAAACATGCCTTTTCAGGGCAGGCGATTATATCATAAGTAACTCCATATAACTCCATATAAGCGCTTGGTGTTCCACTTTTTAGATAATTAAAATAAAATATTTCTGAATCGTATATTTTGATAGAAATTTGTCTAAATGAAATACGCTTAACGTAGATGAATATTAACGGAAAAAATTTTTTGCCATTTTTTGGAAAAATTCCCCCCACTACTTCCTGCACTTGACGATTTTTTTACGACATGTTGATTTTGCATTGTGAAAATGTAGTGAATGATACTAAGTGGTTCGTACATTTCAGCAATGAAGTTCACAAGAAAATTTTTTTTTCAAATTTTTCTATGGAGAATTCTTCATATCGCTACTGTTCATCTACGAACCAAGTTTTATTCCGATCAGATAAATATTTTTCGAGCTATTGATGAATCAAAATTTCAAATGGCTGTAGCACAGAAACCATTCGCAGATTTGGCCCATTAACGAACTTAACGGAGATATTCAGGATCTTAACCTATCCTGAAAATTCGAAAATTCTGGGTTCTTTCTTTCGAAAGTTATAGCGCACACGGCCGGACGGACAGAATCAATTTTGACCTCGGATCCTTCATCAGAGAGTCCAACCTAGTAGTTTGACACCAATTTTGGCTCAAAATTCGAAAGTTACCGACATCGTGACGAAATGATAACGCGCTGTTCCCCAGAACAAACGCGTAAAAATAGAGTTCAACTGACAAAATCGCATACCTACAGTTTCAATGGTGGGGAATATATAATCATCTTGATCGGGACAGTAACAACAATGGTAGCTTTTCAAAGGCCGCCGCCGGATATTTTAAGGGGCACCTCTGCCGTTTTGCATTTGATATTAATTTATCAAAACAGGTTTTTGAATTATGAGCTCAATATATTGTTTTTTTTATCATCAGCTCAATTTGAGAAGAAATTTACATTTACATCTTCTATATCTCAATCAGCAGCATTGTCTCTACTGCATTGGTCAAGAAGAACGTCATTTTCCACCATATCTGAGTATTTTCAAATCATTATCAAATTATGCGAAATAGTCAATCGATACATGTAGGTTTGAGTTTCTCATCCTGCCAGAAGAAGAATGGGTTTCCACACTTTCAGGCTCCTACCATTCTCTACCATACCTCTCACTCGAGATGACAAATCAGGAAAAAAGAAATAGCTTGCATACTGTATGAATATTCCATGATACACATTTTTTAGCCAACTATTATTTCCTTCGAGATCAAACCGGTATTTTCAAACTTTGAGCTATGTGTGGATTAAAAATACACTTAGGAGTTGAGCTGACGCAGTCGTATACACATTGAATAGTCGAGATATCGTAGAATTGCTCCTCTGAGATTTGCCGAACTGCACTAAATCATAATTCCGAGTTCAAATATACCTATGAAGATTAAGTTGTTGTTTTCTATTGAAACCTGTCGGGAGCTTTTGTCGATGAATACTTTTTGTTTATTAAGACAAGGTTCTGGATGTTTCCAACAGAATACAGACTCGCACAACTTGCTAGCTGGAATTTAACGGCCAAATTGGTATATTTTATGAATATGCAACTCATTGGATGAAGTGATATCGTACCGATACACTGAAATATTACTCGAAGAAATAGAGTCCCTATTTCAGACCTAGTATAAACATGCAATTAGTATTTCTTATGGAACGTTCACCTCACTTTGTATATGTTAATTCCAATTTAAGTGTTGAATTCATAACAGTTGATTATTCCTGCAACTCCGAGGTGAAAATTTCATACAACAGCTCCATTTCAATCTATGAATGAGATAGGGAAGATAGGGAAACATCGACATGAAGCATTTTTCTTCAAAGTTGCTAATTCCTCATTTTCCCTGCATCTCCCCCTGGGCACAACTTTTGCACTCTGCCGAAAGGTGTCAAAATATAGGTACATATTTGAACATGCTCACTTAATATTCTACCAAGAGCATTTCAGAAGGAAATTGTCAGATGATCTGCCACAGAAGAAAACCTCCTCCCGGCACTTATGGCCTATGACGATGAAATAGTCACTCAACTGGTAGATTTCAGAAAATATTTTAAAAATAAGACATCGAAAGGTTGTATCTAGAAAATCATTGGACAGATTATACACATTCACCGATTCAACCTTGCTGATCGAGCTTCAAACTTGAATACAAGAATGAATACCTCACGATAAATCAATTTTTATTCCTACTTGATTTGAGCTAATTCTCCAATCGATATTCACAGCCAAGAAGCCTCAATGCATTGTCTAAAGAATTACCAAGGAATTCGTTTACTCCAGTGTTACGAATATTACCTGTCATCAGTATGACTCACTTTGTCCAAATGCTGAAAGGGTTCTATACAGGGTGATTTCGGAGGAGATGGTCTGATTTCAGAATAAACTGACATTAGTCAAAACAATTTCGAAACAATATTTGTTTTATGGTTGACAGACCTTATTTAGACGGTACTGAGTGATTTGCCTGATTCTACCAATTTTACTTTCATTAGTATCTGTGTTCTGATCAGTCAAATTGGAGTTATTCGACTGTCTGTCACGGAGAGAAAATGAACGTTTTAATTTACCAGACACATTCCGAATCAAATTAAATACGAGCCTTGAAAAAGAACCAAAAAAGGTTCGAAACGTTGGCAATGTACTGAGAGATTCGAATAAATTGCTGTCCAAATTCCTGAAAAACTTTATTGAATTTATAAACATGGACGTTAACCACCAACATAATTTCATGAATTCATCAACAGATATTCTTCCTTCTGTTAATACCAGTTTATACAGAGTGTAACAGCCAAATGGAATAAATTCGATAACGAATAAATGAGGGTGTGTTGGGAAAAACGCTCGGACACGTCGATTTGTAATTTTAAATGCGCATATTTTTCAAGAAAATAATATTATATAGGGTGTTCCATGTGACCGTGGCCAATAAATACTTTCTTATTTCAAATGCATGTATATTATTTATTTTTTGGATTCTCCAGAGAATTCTAGACATAATTCATGCACAATGTCCTATACCTATCTTCAACTATTTCGGAAATATTAAGTGTTTTCAGATTTAGTGCAAAAATCAACATTTTAAATAAAAATTATTTTATTTCACTAATTCGGTCCATTACACTTAAAACCTAATAAGTAATACTGATTATTTCTTAATAATTAAAAAAAACAAAAAAAAACATTAATGTCAATGTAGGAAATGTTCAAAATGCTCGCCGCGAACGTCTGGGCAACATGCTAATCTGGTGTAGAATTGTCTTCTAACGTTACTCAACATTTCTGAAAACACTTAATATTTCCGAAAAAGTTGAAGATAGGTATAGGACATTGTACATGAATTATGTCTAGAATTTTCTGAAGAATCCAAAAAATAAATAATATACAGGGGGTTACACTTGAAATAAGAAAGTTGGTATTGGCCACGGTCGCATGGAACACCCTATATAATTTTATTTTCTTGAAAACTATGCGCATTTAAAATTACAAATCGACGTGTCCGAGCGTTCTTCCTAACACCCCCTCATTTATTCTTTATCGAATTTATTCCATTTGGCTGTTACACTCTATATAAACTTATCTTCACGAACCACCCTTTGTACAATGTAAAATATCGAATATTGCAGTTTGAAATATCGTTTAGGCTAATAGTTTCCGAGGACTAAAATGTTTCTATATCCATTATTATACTGACATGATCCGCACGAAATTTTCCTCAGATCACAGACAAAAACAATAACGAATTTTTCAACAGTTAGTGTCACCCAAACGTTTAGATCAATACAAATTCTTAGGAAAAATGATAACGCTTTAGTTCGTACGGAACGAGTGATAAAAACTATGTTTTTTTCAGTAGGAAGTCAATTGCAAGGCAAAAACGAATAAGGTTGTTTGAATTTTTTCTCAAAAATTCATTACACCATCCAATATCCTTCAACAAACATCTTAGAATGTCATTGACAGACACAATATTTCAATTATACCCCAATAAAAAAATCATGAAACGATATCCTTTCCAAGGAGAAAATATTTCACGTTCTATGCTCTCCTGGAACAATAAAAACTGTTATTGTATTCGATTAGTTCCTCAGCAAGTTCATATCGAATCGATTCATAATAAAATGTTGCCTCAGACCGAAATGAAATTACGCGTTTGTGTATTTTTCACGAATGGAACACGCCGTCTCGTAGATTATTATCGAAGTCTAATTGGTGATGGCAGAAAAACACTGAAACGTGCCCAGGATGGAGTTTGATGTTTCATTCCCTCAGATAACGAGAACGTGAGGAATGAGCCAGATGCTTGGCAGATCCGCATCTCTTTTAATTGTTCCTTCAATATAATTTGGTGGATCTGAGAGGGATTTGAGAAAACGCTTCCTTGGTTCAGAGGAGAAAAATTGGCATTTAGTCATAATGACTGGTGTTAGAAAGGCTAGAAGGAAAGATCGAAGGACTTCTGGGATATACTTTTCAATTTTTCGGTTTCTGTGGAAACATCAGGATGAATTGTAGTTCTCCCGAAGCCAGCAAATTGAAGGTTGTCATCATCTATACAGTATCAGTTCGTCCGGAGTTCATTGTATGTAAGTGAATCATGAAAACCTAGAAAAGCACTGCCGTAATCTCAGCAGCTTTTGCGCGCTTGTTTCCTTTTGGTGTTATCCTTTGAATATGAGCGCTTTTCTAGGTTCTTTTCTGGAGTTATTCCGGAACATGCGCGCGAAAGAGAACGATACCGATAAAAAAACTACTGGGTTTGATATATTTTTTTCAAAATATCTCAAAAAATTATGATCCTATCGAACTGAAATTCGGTACAGTGTCGTGAAGTATGAAGCTCAAAGTCTGCACTGAACTTTTTTCAGAATTTTTCTTTTTAATTCACTGACGATATAATCTCAACAAAATTTAGCGGAAAGCTGCGCTTCATTATACTCCAATTAACTGCCACGTTTCGATTCAATCGTTTTAGTGGTTCCCGAACCTCGAATGTTCAAAAGGCTCTAACTCTGAAACCGTTCGGGTGATTTTGCCCATTAGAGAACCTAACCGTTGCATTTGGAATTGCCACCTACTCTGAAAGTTTTAGGTTGATGGAACATATGGACAAAATTGATTTTGAGAAAGGATTCGTCATCAGTGAGTCCGACCCGACCCAATATTATACCGGGTGTCTCACGGAGTCCGTTCCGTTTCCGTTCGTGAGGGATGACTAAATGTAAATTTTTCGAGATTCGTAGAACTTCCAGTTTCACCAGAAGTGACAGCAACTTTCGTTTTTCAAATGCGAAGCCCCATTTTTAATATTTCAAACAGATTCCTTATAAAATTCTCCCCTGAAATATGGATATTTTCCAAGTTTTTCATTGGAAAAATGCTATTTGAGTCAGAATTGAAGCCCATGATACAGGAGGCCACAAAAGCGTTGAAAAAGTTGGCAATTTCGAAAACTCAGATTTTATTAATTGGAACTTCATTTTTTATGACCATATTGAAATCAACGTTGAAAAATGATGTGATGTAGAAAAAACACCAATGCCCTAAAGTTCATATTCTCTGAGATAGTCGTAAAAAACAATGTAGGCGATCACATTTCGAATTTCATCCTCCTCAGAAAGAAAATTATGGTCTCGAAGGAAATGAAGGACAAAGTTGACATTTTTTTAGATTGAATTCATAGATTTTTCTGAATTTGAGTTTTGCATGTATTTTTCAGAAGAGTAATTGATGGAAATGTAATCGTGGCAAGGGTTATATTTTCACACAAAGTTTCATTTTCCAAAGTGGATTATACCGTAAACAAATGAGGTTCTAATTTGAAAAAAATGAGTTTTCCTGTTTTCGAGATCGCCAACTTTGACAACGCTTTTGTGACCTCCTGTATCATGAGTTCCAATTCTGATTTCTGTGACAGAAGCATTATACTTACTTCTTGCGTAAGCCCTCGAACGGCACTCTTCCAATGAAATACCTGGAAGATATCCCTGTTTCTGCAGAGTGCCATTTTCGACTTCTTTATTAAAATTTAACGTTAAAAAATAATTTTCGACAGAAATTCGAAAATTTTACATTCAAACAACTCAGAATTTTATAAGGAATCTTTTTTCATCATGAAAATTGTCCCACATATCTCAAAAAATTTACATCAATTCATCTCTCTAGTAAAAGTCAGAAAATGCAAACGTGAATTTCAATTCCTACCCAAAAATATTCTGATTAACGGTATTCGTGAGACACCCGGTATATACACTCTCGTATATATCGAAAATAATATTTTTCCCTTCGAATTCGACAATTTTATCTATTACCACATTAGTCGGAATATTCAAAAGTATCTCAGAATTCGGCATTAGCTAGAAATTGTCACAATTCTACTAGGCAATGTTATATGAAACGAAGACACAACCCATCAGTAAAAATGTTATGAAATTGTACATTAAATTCATGAAGAGACTGAAACGGGTGAAGGCCATGAAGAAATTATAGCGATAAATATCCCCTTTTGGACTGATCAATGGAGATCTGAGTGCAAAAAAACCTGGTAGAAAAATGGGAATCTTATTTATAAGGTAACAAAATGGCGCAGGATTCGGAATCGATTCATTACTACATTTCATTCAGTTGCTTAGTCACATTATTTTTTGGCGAATATCATTGAATTTAGTACATCCTGTACATCATTATGATTATTCAAAAACTATTGATGATTCAAAACTCCATTATCAGCCAAAATCTCGTCGTATCAGAATAAATGAGCAAATTTCTTAGAATCTCTATGATACTGGGGTTCAAATTATCATCTGACAAATTTATCGACTCCTGGCAGAAATTATGGAAGACGGTAATTTCTTACTTTACGTGAGTACTAATTAAGAAATTTCATCCTCCGAAGAAGGGAAAGATAAGGTTATAAAACCGTTCTATATAAATTCGTAATCTCTTGAATAAAAGACGAGAAAACTTTTTGTTAGCTATTCTGTTATACATGAATGAATTAGGAGTTCATTGTCTTTTGAAAATCAACACATCAGAATATATCTCGTGCACACAAATTATTTTAACAACACGTTTGGAAAATCTTCCAGAACTGGGTAAGCAAGTTGAAATCATTGATTATACTGAAGGGACTAATTTTCATTAGGGGTTATTATTGGTTTCAAGCATCTTCCTTGCTAGATTTGGGAAATTCCTCGGAAAACACCGAGTTAGGTCTTCACACCTCCTAAGCAGTTTAAAACCTTGTGTGATCATGTGTGATTTAGTATGCTGAATAGTCGGAGTTGACTAGAGTGGAGGCCATATATACGTGATAATGACGATAGCGTTGAAAATGGCCATCAAATAGTTCAACAAACAAGTGGAGCAGCAAACACTTGTCGCGACCTATTTGAGACCTGCTGACCTGGCAGCGTTCAGAAGCGATATTGACTAATACTATGACGCTAGAGACAAAGACGGTCGTTCCTATAGAAATTTCAATAGATCTCGTGAACAAAAAACCTAAAAAAGCACTGCCGTCAAGGCAGCAGCTTTTGCGCGCATATTCAACGTAGATGACCGTTTCGGCAACGAATTTGAGCTTGCGCGCGAAAGCTGCAGCCTTCACGGCAGTGCTTTTCTAGATTTTTTTTCTATAAATTACTGGATTTCAATTCGATCTAATCTGTATGTTTGGAAATATTAGAGAAATAAAATTTTGATTGGGTATATCTACGGAATCATTGGGCGGATTTTACCCATTCGCGAATTCGACCTTCGTAATTGAGCCCCAAACCTTCTCTATAAATATCGAGTTTCTAAGTCGTTTCTTCCGGAAGTAATTGTGTTTACGGTTGGCCTAACGGTCGACTGCGTAAACACAATAACTTCCGAAAGAAACAACTTAGAAACTCGATATTTGTAGAGAAGGTTTGGACCTTAATTACGAAGGCCGAATTCGTGAATGGGTAAAATATACCCAATGATTCCGCAGATATACCCAATCAAAATTTTATTTTTCCAATATTTCCAAAAATACAGATCAGATCGAATAGAAATCCAGTACTTCATCGACAATAACAGTTCGAAGTTTCATACAGAATTTAATGAGGATGATATGATGAGAAAATCATAGAATCATTTTTTCTAAGTAGTTTCTTCCAGAAGTTATTGTGTTAACGGTCAGCCTAACGGCCGACTGCGTAAACATAATAACTTCCGAAAGAAACAGCTTAGAAACTCGATATTTGTAGAGAAGGTTTGGACCTCAATCCACCCAATGATTCCGTAGATATACCCATTCAAAATTTTATTTTCCCAATATTTCCAAAAATACAGATCAGATCGAATCGAAATCCAGTACTTCATCGAAAAATTGCAGTTCGAAGGTTCATACAGAATTGAATGAGGATGATATGATAAGAAAATCCCTGACATTTTTTTTTCAAATTGTTCTAATGACACGATCATTACAAAATTTCGCATAAAGCTGTCTTTCAGCCTCTTCAAACTAGCTGCGAAGTTTTATCAGGATTGAGTCATTATTTCTCGAGTTATACCGAAAAAAGCAACGATATCGAGAAAAAAACCTCAAAATTTGACATGTTTTTTCCCGATATCTCCAAAACTTATAATCGTATCGAACTGAAATTTGGTGCACTGCTGTAAAATATGAAGCTCAAAGTCCGAGAGGCATTTTTTTCCGGATATGATGAGCGGTTTTCGAAAAAAAAAATTTGAAAAATTTTTTTCAATTCAGTGACAGTATGATCCTGACAAAATTTGACTCAAAGTTGCGCTTCGTTATACTCCACCTAGTTCCCAAGTTTGAATTCAATTGCTTACGTAGTTTCTGAAATAAAGAATAAATAACTTCAAAATTTCAAGTGGCTTTAACTCCGAAACTATTCGACCGATTTGGCCCATCAACAAACTCAACCGCGGCATTCCAATGCACGGCCTACTCTGAAAATTTCAAGTTGCTAGCTCACTCCCTTCGACAGTTACCGTGCCCACGGCCGGCCGGACAGAATCGATTTTGACACCGGATTCGTCATCAGTGAGTCCAATTTAGTCGTTTGAGACTATTTCTGGCTCAATCATCGAAAATTACAGACATTCGGACAAAACGATAGCACGCTGTTCCCCTAGAACATGCGCGCAAAAATCGCTACGTGATCACTTGTTCCAAGCAGTAGGTATATGATTGCCATCGAGATGTTGATCATGTAAATGAGTCTTCACTTAAACGGTTCTCAGGTCGATCCATTAGGTAACGCAAAAATGATAGCGCCCTCCATGTGTAAAAAGAACCCTAAAAGGTCAATCATAGCAATTTTCAGGTTGAAGGCCAACGTTAAAGGATTATGATTGGTGAAGATGGTGATATGTCTGAATTTTACCATGAAGGAACAGGTTCATGGCGAGTTGTATCTGATATCAGGGCAATAAATCATCGGTAGAAGTTGATCATACCCAGGAATAGGCAAACTTTCTTTGGTGTGGTTGGTTTAGATACTCTAGTAAGATGTCGTAGACTCTATTTGGAAGTTGATATGTGTCTTCAACAGTTTCGAAATAGCCAAAGAAATCGTTTAATTCTGTCGAAAATACACTTGTCTGGCTTCAGTGCTATCGAGTATTCCTAGAATCTTGCGAAGATGATCCTGAATTTTTTCATATTATATTTCTCGAACAGATAATCATTATAATCAAAGCAGAAGTCGATTACGCATAGTTCCTCGTCTATGATGGAAGTATAATATTATTAATAAGTGAAACAGTTTTCCACTCAAAATTGAGTATTTGGACAGTAGTGACAAGTATAAAGAGACTGTATGATCAGACAATATGCAAGCGAATTTTCATGAACTTAGACTCAGTATAATTCGAGTTAGAACAAAAAGCTCACCCCTCGCATGGGCCTGAAACAAAATAGGTATAACTTCTGGTTAAGTGGTCAATTTGAAATCGAATTAACTCCCGAATGTATTCCGAGTCGTTAATCTGGTGGCAATAATGCAACCTCATACTCCCTATCTATTTATTTCAACTTTACAATTAAAATTGCTATTTACAAACACAAATTTGGGTACAGTGAATCTGAGATCCGGGATTCGAAGAAGCGCTTATCTTAAGGTTAGGTGTGATAGTGTTTGGTAAAGGATCCGGCGGTATGATCCTCCGAAATGCAGGTATTATGCAGGTCGTCCAGTTTTTAGAGATCCCATCCAGAGCGGAGTCCAGAATTAAGGTATTCCAGTAATAATCAACTTCGGTATAAAGGTATACCAGCAATAATCAGCTCCAGTACTAAGATAATCTAGTAATAATTGCCTTCGGTACTATGATAATCCAGTGAAAACTGCCTTCGGCACTAAGATAATCCAGTAAAACTCTGGGTCCGGTAGTAAGATATTCCAATGGGCGTTAGCCCCGGTGAAAGGATTATCCAGTGGGCGTCATCCCCGGTAAAAAGACAATCCAGTGGGTGTTAGCCCCGGTACAAAGATAGTCCAGTGGGCGTTAGCTCCGGTAAAAAAATGGTCCAGTGGGCGTAAGACCCGGTAAAAAGATAATCCAGTAGGTGGTAGCCCCGGTACAAAGATAACCCAGTGGGCGTTAGCCCCGGTACAAAGATCGTCCAGTAGGTGTTAGTCCGGTACAAAGCCGCCTTTTGAATAGACGTCTTATAAGAAACAATAAAACTTCAAAATTATACGATGTTAATGGATTACGAGGTACGTTAATTCGCTAAACTCTAGCAAGGTGTTGAATCTTCAGCTTCTCCGAACCAAAAAAGGAAGAATTTTCCATCAGCTGGACCGAGTTCGAAGGGTCGCGCATGCGAAACACCCACTCAACCGTCAACGCGAAGAACATTCTTTAACGATTGATCATATAATTGCAGTAGGGCGTTTTCTTTCGATTGGAATTGAAATTATTAGTATGACGTATTTTCGCGATGGAAACTGAAATCGACAGTGGAGCGTTTTGTAACGTTACAAATTTCTAGCGTAGAAAAGTTTTCTGGTTTTATAACGACAAAAATTTGTATATCAAGCATTTCAATTGAACCAAAGTCAAAAAGAAAAAATCATTTCAAGTGAAATTTGTTTTCCATTTTTTTTTTCGACGGTACACCGTACAGAATTCAATGTATAATTCATATATACATCATTTCATGTTAGACAATCGAAAGTTCGGTGCACCAGTTAAACCTGAAGTCATAGACAAACATTAATTACTTCCAAAATTTCAATCCGATATCTTGAAAAGTGAAGATTTTTTGGAGGTGAACCTGATTTCTGTGACACCTATTTTAGGCTCTTGCATCATATTTTTCCTTCTCAACTTCGAGCGTCTTTGGTACCACGCATCCTGGTCTGGATGCGAGCAATATTCTCGAAGTCCACTGGATGTAGATTCTGGTCTGCTGTTCATCGGGATCCTTTAAAATAATATATCACAAAGAATGCCATAATGTGATGGTGTTACTTGAATGATCTGCTGAGCAATTCGATGACCGGGATACTGCATTATGGGTATGAGCCCAGTTGTTTCTTCTAGGAGTTATTGGTTTCTCACGTTCATCATTACATTTTATGAGCTGAGAAAGTTGACTTCGATGAATTTTAAAAGATTATCTGCAAATGTTCATAATTCTCGAATTCCGGTCCAAAAAAGTTTTTCTTCAAATTCAACTTTTCAGTTTGTCCGTTGTTCATTGGCCAGCTAATGTTGACGAATTATGAATTTAAGTAAGAGTTGGGAATCGTTAGGCCCGAATTATTCTCAACCTACATACCAACACGCCGAACCGAGTGAATCGATTGATTCAAAATTGGAAAACCAATATGGTATTAGTTGGCAGCGTAAACAGAATCAACAAGAACATATTTTCATAGTAATCAATGGCATGGATATTAATTATTTCCGATGTGCCCAATCTCGAATTGTTTCGATTATGCCATCAGGCGAGTACGAGAAAAATTTATGAACTGGAGCCCTCTTTTGTTTTGACGGTCATTCATCAAGTAATTGATTTTTTGCATAGACTATAAGCTATATTGAAACAGATATCATTTTTTTGCGTCCGAATCGTAACATTTCATCCATTGGAGCAGCGTTTTTAATCGATATTGAAACAAGGTAAAACAAGTGAATTGCCAGGAAAAATATGGGAATTGGACTTGAATATTCATATTATAATTTGTTTCGATCCTGAATTATTGTGTTATGTGTTAAATCTGTATGTACAGTCGAGAAGGATCTAAATACTCATAACATGACAGTTAAGGCTCGAGGAAATTGATCAGATTTGTTGATAACATCCAAGATGTCCTTGAGACTGAATAATAGTAGAGCAATCGTATCGGTTGCACTTCTCAAAGGCTGAACCAAGCCCAACCACTTCGATCTGATAATATCAATGTTCCATATGCATTATCTGAAAGTTCGTGATAGGATTTTCAAACAGTTTCGTCGATTGCAATATAAATCCCGAACTTTGATCTGAAAATGTTTCAACTTTCACAGAAATAATGTACCCAGAGTGGGTTGGCGGCCTTAATAATGAATACCGATCCGATTGAATTGAGACATTGTTGGTAAGTACCAACAAGATGTTCGCAGAATTCTGTAAGAAAAGTCTCCATAGAAAATGTTCTAAAGAATATTTTCAAAATTTTTCTGATTTGATCACCCTTTAAACCACCGATATTAGTAAAAAGTTACGGGGGAGTTGTTGTTTCATAATGTTAATTTCGGATATTTCGAACAGGATCGGCAAATGCCAAGATGTGGATGAATAAAAAGAAGACGAAAATTTTGATTCCTGACTAATATATCGCGGGAAAAAGTACCGTCGATTTTCGAGAAATTCCTGAAAAATATGAAGAATATGAAAATAATGTTGAAATTCTCTTCAGCTACAATATCTCAGCGATCGGATCGAGATTATGGGTTCTTATCGTGAATTAGAAAAAAAAAGAAAGCTCATGGACTACTGAATTAATGAACAGTTTTTGAGGTTTGTCCAGTGAAACTGAAAAAATTCGGGTGTGCGCATCAATTATCAAGTACAGGAAATTTGAACTCCGTAAGATCGGCTAATTTCTCAATATTTCAAAGCTAATGACGTACTGAATAAAAAAGATAATAGGCAAAAGGCTAATTTTAACTTTGATAAACAGCCAGTTAAATACAAGAAATTATCAGAATTCTTCGTATTTAATTGGGTAAAGCTCAAAAACTGTTGCTTATTCAGCTCCTTGCCTAATACAATTTTTGTTCAGTAGGTCAAAGGTTGCAACATATTGAAAATTAGCTCATTTCACCAAAATGCAATTTCCTATAGATTATTGAATGTACGTCCCATTTTTCGAGTACTGTTCATCAGATTTCGCTGAAATTCATCAGATACCTTGAAGAAAATATCTCACAACTGCTTCAAATTTCAGTTGGATACAATTTCCGGAGAGAAATGACACCTGTCAAATTGCCTGGTTTTTTCGTCGGTATTTTCTGGTTATCAAACCTTTAGAATAATTGAAAAACGAAAATTTTTCCGGCCAAAAATTGGCGCATGCGCGCACAGCTGACTTCACGTCAGTGCTTTCTAGAATTTCTTGACGATAATCATACGGATCTGTCTACGAGATATGAATTCGAAGAAGCATGTAAAAACTCCTTTGTTTGGAATATTTTTCCTAATAATGTGTAGGAGAAACACTCACAAGTGGATGTTGCCATCTATCTTTTGATATGCGTTCAAGGAATAATTTAATTTGAGGAATATGCTTTGCCCCCAATGAAAATACGGACTTCGTTTTTCAATCTCAACAAGATCACACAACTTATTCAGATTGGGAGGGTCATATTATATAAACTCCTCATTAGTAATATTTTATATATCTATGAGAACGGAACATTTTATAATGATATTGTACAGCCTTCAGTCATCAGATAAGTATAACTGGAGCTTTATGTTCGAGTCATGTGAACAGATTTCGCATCCAATAATAGAATGGAATTCAGTGAAGTTTCAGTTGAAAGCTTTTGCAAACCAATGAAAATAATTCGTATGAGTTTCCGTTTCGACTGGAATGATTTGCCGAACTAAGGCTATGAAAAATACTATTTGAGTAACTTAAAATTCATTGATGATTACAAATTATTCGAGAACTGAATAATTATTTGATATAGAATAAGTGAAGTCAATTCAATCGTTAATATCAAAAATTATAGAAATGCATTGACGTGAGGTCGGGAGCTTTTACGAGCTTGTTCAAATTCGCATTTTTACTTCATGACGTGAAGATTTAGACATCTTCTTTTCATATGGGCAACAAAGTTCCTCTGGAAAATTTCCGAAAGCATTGTGTTTTGAAAACTCTATAATTATACGATTCCAACAAGATCTGGCAAGTAAGTTTCGATTTGATTGCTCGAGTGGTTCCTCAGATATTTAGGAAATATTAACCTCGAAAACTCAAACTAGTGAAACTCCAAAACCATTTGGCCGATTTCGCCAAAATCAGAGACATTTGGAAGAAACTATATCACGTTGTTTCCCCACATTCGCACAAACCCCCTCAACAAGTCATGATGAGATGACGAAGTTTATTTTATGAAAATTGAATTTCAAAACAAACTAACGAATGTTCGCATTCGAAATGTGAAATGAAAAACGAACTACCCACCCAAAATTCTTCTGAACTTGCTTCAACTTTCTCAAATACACAACGGACAACTTTAAGATTGAAAGTGTTCGCGAATGAATTCATCAGTGTTGTATTCTTGAGAGGAAATGAATATTCATCAAATTCCGGGGGAGAAACAGTGGAATATATCACTAGTACAAGTCAGCCATTACATTGCGGCTACGTGGTGCGGAACTGCCAGCCAGAAATATAGGTGCGGCAGATAGGCGCAGTTTGATTAACTTTGAGACACAGATTTCCGAATCCGACAGAAGATATTTCGATTATTGAGCTTTAAAACTACTTTTGCAGCTACTGTGTTGAATATACAGGGTGTTTCATAAACTGCTCAAACATATATAACCGAATAGATGACATTGACAAAGTCATTTTTACCTTATGACATATACCCCGTTTTCGAAGCGAGATACACGGTGTTCAATGTCAACTTTGAGAAATATTCTGATAACTGTGTTGAGTTATGCGTGACCTTTGAAATAACGGTTTTTGGCAACATCTTAGTACTTTTTGGTGGTTTCTTCTATTGTGGTGTATAATTCTAGAAAAAATATCTCAAAATGGCGGAAAACCTACAAAGTTGGAATTTTTCATTTTCGATTGCCAAATCGGATAGTATTATTCCAATGTACCCAATTTTCTAAGATTTTCTATGCAAAAATTTTTCCAAAATTCAAACTCAACTTTTTTTTTACATGTGTACAGTGAAAAATAATTGAAAACCAATAGATATTTTTTCATTCTCTTTTCACACCGGTGTTCAGAATTAAGGTGAAGGTCAGTTCGACCTAGAAAGATTTCAACAATTTTGGGTGAATTTTTTTTATTGTAGACATGTTAAAAAATGTTGAGATTGAATTTTGAAAAAATTTTTTCACGGAAAATCTTAGAAAATTGAGTACATTGAAATAATGCTACCCAATTCGGCAATCGAAAACAAAAAATTTCATCTTTGTAGGTTTTCCGCCATTTTCAAATATTTTTTCCTGAATTCTCGGCAACAATAAAATTGATCACCAAAAAATACTAAGATGTGACCAAAACCGTTATTTCAAAGATCACGCATTAAGTCACCACAGTTATCAGAATATTGCTCAAAGTTGAAATTGAACACCCTGTATCTCGCTTATGCTTCAAAAACGGGGTATATGTCACAAGGCAAAAATGACTTTTCTAATGTCATCTATAAGGCTATATATGTTTGACCAGTTTATGAACACCCTGTAGTTCATCAGGTTCAAGTGATATGGAAATATTTTTTGACTCAGAGTTTTTAAAAAAAAAAACGCTGCAAACTTTTCACAAGGGTTTATTATTTTCTCAGTTAAATAACCCAATACCTTTGATATCTTGAATGAAATTTATAATCATGCATAACTCATTGCTTTTTCACGGCAAAAAAAATGAATACATTCATGTGAAACATTGAAATCTCACTGGATACTCTTGTAAAATCAAATAACATTTCCATATGCAGAACGCTAAATGAGTAGCAAAATTTTAAATGATATTTTGAATGAGAAGAGACGTTCCAGAGTCCAGGGAGTTCCAGAGTCGAAAACTTCCTCGAATAAATCATCTCATTTTTCAGTTCTTGACTAAGAAATTACTGTCGAACAGAAAAACCGAAAAAAGCAATATTTTTCCGAGAAATTAACAGGGAAAACTTTTCTCGAAAACCCAAAGTCATAGTTTCAACGTCACTAACATGAAAAAATTTAAACTTTCATTGCAAAATTTGCTGCCTTGATGCCATATGGTGCCTACAAATCTGATCTCTTCAATTAAGACTTGAATAGCTCATTTCTTAGCAGAGTATTCCAAGATTATATTTTTCTAGTCTCTATCGTTCGCTGTGATTTTAGCATAGGAACTAGAAACTGGACTACTTAGGTACATGTAAAGAAGAGACTCAATGATGCCCAAGTTGAGTTATAGCTTCACAGGCGGAGTTATAACTTTTTTGATATCAGCTCAAATGGATCGATTATTATGAGACTCCCTGCTCTTTAACGGATGGCTTTCTGTTCCAATTTGGAGGGCATTCGGCTAAGACAGGCCATAAAAGAGAAATATCTCAAATAGTTGACCCCGTTGTCGAACTGAGAGGCGGTCTAGTTATTAGCCAAGAAGAAGATAGTTACGAAGCATGGAAGGAACGGTGTGCGTGCCCTCAATTGTTTGCCCGAAAATCAAGAGTTTTATTGCGGAGTTCTTTTATGGAGTTATCCGCAATAGGGTTTTTCTAATCGAACGGGCTGAGCTGGTTTAAAAAAAACATACCATTTCTTTGGGAGTGAAGAAGTGGTTAAGAATATTCGAGTGAAGTAACTCAATGAAGTCGATATGATGAAAAACACATTTTGATAATCATTTCCGTTCAGGGTTTCCAAATTTTCATTGCAAAATTTGCTGCCTTGATGCCATATGGTGCCTACAAATCTGATTTCTTCAATTAAGACTTGAATAGCTTATTTCTTAGCAGAGTATTCCAAGATTATACATTTCTAGTCTCTATCGTTCGCTGTGCGTTTAGCATAGGAACTGGAAACTGGACTACTTAGGTACAGGTAAAGAAGAGACTCAATGATGCCCAAGTTGATTTATAGCTTCACAGGCGGAGTTGTAACTTTTTTGATATTAGCTCAAATGGATCGATTATTATGAGACTTCCTGCTCTTTAACGGATGACTTTCTGTTCCAATTTGGAGAGCATTCGGCTAGGACAGGCCATAAAAGAGAAATGATATTTTGAATGAGGAGAGACGTTCCAGAGTCGTTTCATCTCTTTGAATATCTTACTCTTTTCCATACTCATTAAATTGCATATCGGTATTCTACATTTAAAAAACAAGTTCAAATCAGATAGCGTTTGCCCTTTTGACATATTAGGGAAATACCCTCCAATTTTAAAACGGCCACGAAATTTTTGCCCTGTATCGGTCGAACTGAAATTTGAAACATTGTTTCCAAATGTTGACTCTAAGACCTGTACCAAATTTCATTGAACTCCGATGAATATGTTTCCGAAGAAAAATGTTTTTAAAAAAAATTCAATATTTTTCCAATTCAATTCTCACGAAATTTTGCATCAAATCGAACGTCGATATTTCATAACTGGTCATGATGTTTCAATCTGATTGCGTCAGTATTTCTTGATACTGAGGAAATGAGCTCAATCTTGCTCCATTACGTAAAACAAATTTCAAGATTTTCCGCTAATATCAAATGTGAAAATGTGATTTCTACTAGGATTTAACTTTGTTCTGAAGAATATAAATGAGCTAAGGCTCCTTGATGAGATTTCCGGTTTCTTATTGCATATATCCTCCAATTTGTTTTAACGTATACATACATATACATATATTTTATATTCACGCTTATTTCAAACTCAGTAGTACAAAAAACATTGGATTTCGATTGAAATCAGGAATAGATATCCACCCGTTGATAATAATTGTACTAGGCAGTCCAAAATTGATGGAAACCTCCGATCAACCGAATTTTATGGAAATATTCATTATTTCAAATTACGCTGCTCAATTCGCATTCTGCATGTAAAAGTGTTATTCAGTTATACAAGAGTTTTTATTGAGATTTCAATGTTTCAAACTTTTTCATGGAATTGGTTTTTGTGTTGTGAAAAACTAATGACTCATGAATAATATATAAGTTTTATTTGAGATATAAATGAAGCTCCATGAAGAAATTTAATCTTAAATCCCGTAATTCGCAGGGTGATATCTATAAATAATGATTGTTATCCGATTTTTAGTAGTTGTGTTTCAGATACTGAGAGAAAACCTAAAAATATATAATTTGAACTACTCACGATTATGAAATTGTCAAAAACATCGATGGGGCATTTGCATGCACATTGTGTTTATAAAATAATAAACGAATCCGTTAAAAATCTCTCGATGTATTCGAACAAAATTGAGGAAATTTTGGATTTTTTTCTATTTATTAATTACCAAGTCTCGATTAGTTCATCCAATATTTCCCGTTAATCTCAAGAAATTTACAATATTTATAGGGATGCCTACTAATTATGATATTCAACCTGATCGCATCATAACCTTTTCTTATGTTTATAAAAAGACCATAACATTTCAAATGGATTATGTGGTTTTGTTCATCGACGAACTAAGCCGTCGCATTCTGAAACGCAACCTACCATGAAAGCATTAATCACCAGCTCGTTTTTTTCGAAAATGACGGTACTATCTAGATATCCGGACAGACAAAATGAATTTCACCTTGTATTATTTATCAGTGAGTGGGTGCGCTTAATATAACTCTCAGAAAAAATACCAAAATTGCATGCAATTAGGCAGAATGATAACTCGTTATCGTTAAACCCCCACATTCCTCAGACGAAGTCCATAATAGATTTCAACTCATTCACGTATTAGACTGTCATAAGCAAAACCCAAACCTATTACACTGATATCAAGTCCCTCATACGTATCCTTCATCATATTCTGAGGACATAATGAAATGAAGTACTTCAGCTATCTAACTGGAAAGGAAAGGAGAATGAATAAAAATATTTTTCCGAAACTTTCCACAAATCAAATAATATGACCGAAAGAAAAAGTCAAGAGGAAATTCTATTTTATTTCCGATGAATCCCAAACAAATATAGGAAACGCAATACGTTTTCTTGTTTGGAATGAAATATTTGAGATGAAAAATTTATTTCACTTGTGCAAACACTATCATGTAGGGAAATATCAAATATTTTTCATTTCCAATCACTTGTGCATTCTCCATTTTGTGTGATCGTACAAAGAAATATGATTACTTTCACAACGAATCGGTCTCTAACTCCTGTTATTGTATTTTCCTGCTAAATGAAATATTCCTTAACTATCATATATGTTCTATGTCACTTGAAACACAACAAGGATTCTATGTTTTAGAGTTGTCTATGCAAAAAAAATTCAGGAAACAATAGATACTTCCAAATGAGGAGGGATTAACTATTTTTGGGAGATGCTCCGTAAAATAAATAATTCTAGGGAATCAATGGGGTCAAATTCGTAGCCAAATCAGCTTTACTCCCTGCTGAAATGATTGCACGATTTACTGATCTTATGATACTTACTACATGTAACTTTAAACCACTTTTTTTTAACTAAGTCGTAGATTTCAGTGTTTTGGGACTTGCATTTCACACGCTTACTCGAATTCGTTGCTAGAGTCAAAGCTGTTCAAGCAGTTAGTTACATTCATAATCTGGTAAGTTATTAAGTGTTGACTTCAAGCGCTGTGCCAAATTTCATAGAAATCTGATGGAAAGTTGCCGGAGAAAACATTTGTTTTCATCACAAATTGGGACAATTTTTCAGTTTTCCCCTAATTCTGTGACGATATACAGTGCGCGTAAAAATTATGGAACAAATTAATTTTCTCAGAAGAAAAATATTTGGCAACAAAATCCTGAAACAGGTCCATTTTTGTTTCACTTTCACCGAATTTATATGCATTTCGAAGGATTTTTGTTGCACCCTGTGCCATCCCCATCAACCCTCTAAATTTTTTGAATAGGGAAAGTAGGTCATGTGGTACTTTTTTGTCACGGACTTTGTATCTTCTTCACAGGCGTGCAAAAATTTTGCAGAAAAAATTTTTTTTCTCAGAAATTACTTATTTTAAAGAGGTTTTCACTTTGTCATGGCTCATTTACTTTCAGACGATGGTACCTGCTGAAATTTGTCACCGACTGAAAGTCGACTATTGCAGTTTTGTTCATGCACAACTTTCAACCCGTTTCAACCCCCTCACGTGAAAATATTTTTTTCTCCATTAAAGGGTTCGTAGGGTTGAAAGTTGTGCATAAACAAAACTGTAATTAATGGTCGACTTTCATTCGGTGACAAATTTAATCAGGTACCATCTTCTCAGAGTAAATGAGCCATGACAACTTAAGTGCACATACTGAAAACTTCTTTGAAGTAACTAATTTTTCAAAAAAAAATTTCTTCTTGGAAATTTCTGCGAAAAAGATACAAAGACCTTGCCAAAAAAGTACCACATGACCCACTTTCCCTATTCAAAAAATTTAGAGGATTGATGGGGATGGCACAGGGTGCAACAAAAATCCTTCAAAAATGCATAACAATTTGGTAAAAAAGAAACAAAAATTGACTTGTTTCAGGATTTTGTTGCTAAATATTTTTCTGAGGAAATGAATTTGTTCCATAATTTTGACGCGCACTCTATAAATTTGAAATTGCTCGGCCAACCTTACGTATTAGCAAACTCAACCGTAGCATTTTCATACGCAACCTTCCTTTTAAGTTTCAAGTCGCTAGCTCGTTCCATTCCAGATATCATGGGAACAGATGAACAGAATTGAATTTGACATCGAATTATTCATCAGTGAAATTGGCGGATGCTATAATGATTTTTAAGGGGTAAAATCATGACATCATAACTCATCCTAAATTACGAATAAATTATCAATTTCCCATTTATATCTCGAGAAAAAAGATTTAAGTAAATAAAACAAATTATTTGAACCGAAAGTCCAATCAAATTTGGCTGCACATTGTCGAAAACTTCCCCGAATAATTTATCTCATTTTTCAGTTCTTGACTGAGAAATTACTGTAGAATAGAAAAACCGAAAAAAGCAATATTTTTCCGAAAACTTTTCTCGAAAACCCAAAGTGATAGTTTGGACGTCACTTACATGAAAAAATTCAAACTGTCATTGCAAAATTTGCTGCCTTGATGCCATATGGTGCCTACAAATCTGATCTCTTCAATTAAGATTTGAATAGCTCATTTCTTAGCAGAGTATTCCAAGATTGTATTTTTCTAGTCTCTATCATTCGCTGTGATTTTAGCATAGGAACTGGAAACTGGACTACTTAGGTACATGTAAAGAAGAGACTCAATGATGCCCAAGTTGAGTTATAGCTTCACAGGCGGAGTTATAACTTTTTTGATATCAGCTCGAATGGATCGATTATTATGAGACTCCCTGCTCTTTAACGGATGGCTTTCTGTTCCAATTTGGAGGGCATTCGGCTAAGACAGGCCATAAAAGAGATTTATCTCAAATAGTTGACCCCGTTGTCGAACTGAGAGGCGGTCTAGTTATTAGCCAAGAAGAAGATAGTTACGAAGCATGGAAGGAACGGTGTGCGTGCCCTCAATTGTTTGCCCGAAAATCAAGAGTTTTATTGCGGAGTTCTTTTATGGAGTTATCCGCAATAGGGTTTTTCTAATCGAACGGGCTGAGCTGGTTTAAAAAATACATACCATTTCTTTGGGAGTGAAGAAGTGGTTAAGAATATTCGAGTGAAGTAACTCAATGAAGTCGATATGATGAAAAACACATTTTGATAATCAATTCCGTTCAGGGTTTCCAAATTTTTTTCACTTGAAATTGAGAGGAAAAAGTTATTTCAATTCTCGCGAATGATTTATCAAATAAAATCTAAACAGTACCGAAGTGTTTGACGTTGTACCAATCATACTAAATCGGGAGTGCAGAATCATGTCGTGCATCACATCTATTGTGGAATACTGTGCATGTAGAAAATTCAAATTCGAATTCATACCGTACTGAATTGCAGGTGAATTAATTGAACGTAACTTAATCTAGGAATCGAAATGGAAAATTTTGTAGTTGAAAACCTCCAGATCAGATAAACTTAATGATTATGAGATGTCTGCGTTAAATTTTTCCGAGCATTTTTGAAAAATTACCAAAATCAATCCAATAAGGAATGGCTCCCGAATCCTACACCAATTTGTAACATAATAAAATCTAACTGTTGGGTTTTCAGTGCCACTCAATTAATATTTCGGAAAAAGTGAATCTATTTTGAGAATCTCATAAAGCATATACTTGTTTTCTTGTTTTAATAGGAAACGACTAATTCTGTCAGCTAACACCAGAGACCTTACATTCTTACCCATGTGGTGGCTAAAAAGGTGCATTATTTACGAGGAAAATGTAGTTGTTTTTTATGTTCACATCTAGTAAATTGATAGAACTGAAAATGGAGATATTTGAAATGAAAGTAATACTAAATTCTGAAATATTACAAGAAAAGACGCAGAATTTTTCAGGAATTCATCGATAAAACAATCTGGATTCTGCAAAGCTTGTATGAATATCATGGTCATGGATTTCATAGTAGAATTGATAGTCATAGTCAGAAATTAGAGCCTTCTATGAAGATAAAAATAGTGAGAAAATGCATAGTTGTCTGAAAATTTTCTGGAATTTCTCGTAACGAATCTCAACATCATGTCACAACAGTTATTCAAAGAATTATCAATATGAACAACAAACCTTGTATCGAAGTCGATATAAGGGTGTTATTTCATCATTTAAATTCGATATGAGTAAAATACAATCGATAGTTTCAGAGCCATGGTTATCTGGTTTTTTTTTAATAATTGGATCGAATTGAAACTGAATAGTTCGTAAAAAATACTTGCAATAGAGCTTACGCAAAAGTTCGTGTAAATCGAATCAGTTCAAAAAATTATCTTGTGAGGGATTCACAAAATGAAAATAGAGTTATATTAATGCAACAGTTGGTTAACCCTCGCACAAATTCCATCTTCGTTTTCATGTTTTACAGTAATTCTTTCAATTTCAAGTCTATTTTTTGTTCTTTATCAGTTCTTCCTATTCACAGTCAGACATCAGGCCGACCATCAACACAAACTCTGCCGTACGGATAATTTTCAATAATAAGTTTTAACAATATCTTTCATGTTTATAAAATATTATTGAATCAATCTTCCCTCATTTTTTCTCTTTCAAATAAAGAATAATGTTGATTTCAAATCCAACTGGAAGTATAAAATGAAAAAGTAACCTACTTTCGCAATTCCAGACTATTCATTGTGATCTGGAAACCGCTTACCTATGAAACGTGAGAGACAAACATCGTTTCCATCAAATAAATTCAGTTATATTGAATGTCCGAGTTAACAATAGTTGAAATGATTCTTTGTTTCAGATATTTCCTGAAGCCATCCATATGGAAAATAATATTTTGAGCGGAGAGCTTCGTGGCTTCGTCAGAGAACTCAAGGGTAAGTTCATTATTTCCTAGATATTTTGAAAATACAATGAATATTTTCTCCTTTCATTAGTAAAAAACGCTGCAAATTTTACACAAGGGTTTATTATTTTCTCAGTTTAATAACCCAATACCATTGATATCTCAAATCAATCGTATATATTATTTATAACTCATTGGTTTTTCACCAAACGAAAATCAATTCCATGAAGAAATTCATGTGAAATATTTAAATTCAATAGTAACTACAAAATTATCCACGTCGAAACCAAAAGTACCTACATAACTCCTAGAGTCGTTAGAAATCAATAGGTACAACACCCGCAAAATCCTATTGAATGAACAAACAGATGTGAATAGCTCTCCACTACTGAATATTTTTCTGTAACCTGAAAACTCTGTGGCAAACCCCAATTTATACCTATTCTAACTTTTACACTTTTGTATAATTATTTAGGCACGGTCCGGACCATATTTAAACCTTGGGGTACTACATACCATCAGTCAGTAAAATGTAGATACCTGAAGAAGCTATATTGAAGCGAAAGATTTTTAGCAACTTTCTTCGTGTTTTTTTGTGATTCCGTGGTATTACTATGAGATGGAGTTTTCATGTCCGACTGATCATCAGAATTTTCAGTCCTGTCACCGATATAATCAATTACCGTATCCATGTTGTCTGTTTCATCTAAATATATTCCCGAAATATGGTAGATAAACCTATTCACTAAGGTATCAACATGTAACGAAAATTTTGCTGGAAAGAATTGAAAGAATCACTTTATAATTAAGCCTAGAGGATGTTATTCATAAAAATCTTTAATATTTTTTATTCCAAATCACATTTCCCATGAAATATTGGAGTTGAAAAATAAGAAAATTATCTTGGTGTTGAGTTTTCTTGAAAAACTACTGTACAAGGGTCAAGTCACTATGTTGTTTCTTTCGTTAAAGTTAAGTTGAATTTCCGAAAAATATTTTTTACTAATATTTTGCCAGTACGATCTTCACGATATTACTTATTAAATTGCGTGTCGGTATTACACAGATAGAAATGAAATTCGAATCAGAAAGCGTTTGTGCCTTTTGACATATAAGGGAAATAACCTCAAAATTTAAAATGGCCACAAAATTTTTCGCCAATATCTCTGCAAAAAAATATGGTTTCAAAATGTTGACTAAGACCTGTACCAAATTATATTGAACTTTAATGAATAGCTTTCGAAAGAAATGTTTAGAAAAAATTCAATTTTTTTCCAATACAATTCTCACGAAATCATGCATTAAATTGAGCGTTGATATTTCACAACTAGTTATGATGTTTCAATTTGATCGCGTTAGTATTTCTTGAGAAACTTTCGAGAAAATTAACTTAAACTCTCAATTTAACAACAAATACGTAAAACAAAATTCAAGATTTTCCGCTAATATTAAATGTGTGGATGTGATTCCAACTAGGATTCAACTTTGTTCTGAAAAATATCAATGAAATGAAAAAAAAAACTCATCCGTCCTGTGCAACTCATCTGAAAAAAATTTTTTCCACAGTGCATATATCCGATAAGAGCTCACTTGATTCACAAAATATCCAATACACAAACTGAAGACCTAAAGTTATTTTCAATAACTTTTCTGTAAAAATCAAATATATCGTGAACCTCTCAAGGTTGAATTCGACTGAATAATTCTAAAAGAGAAATTTCGTTCCGCATAGTTGTCAGATACATTCAACTAAGAGGGTGAAAAATCCCAACGTCTGTTTAATGTAAAAACGTTCAATTCAAACAAGCAGTTTGCGGACCACCAGATGTTGAAACATGTGGAATATTCTGTCTACGATACATCCATTCTGAACAGGTCAATTATCGGCTCCTGCCTGTCTGAGGCTCGTACCCTTAGTATTAGATTCTCGACAATTGATGAGATTTCCGGTTTGTTAATTGATTTGTTTACATATTTCCTCCAATTTGTTTATCATATACATGCTCATTATCTTTTATATTCACCCCTATTTCAAAGTTTCAGTACGAAAAATATTGGATTTCGATTGAAACCAGTAGCGGATATCCCCATGTTGACGATAATTGTACTACGCAATCCAAAATTGATGGAAACCTCCGATCGACCGAATATTTTGGAAATATTCATTGTTTTAAATAACGCTTCTTAATTGGCGTTCTGCATGTGAAAGGGTTATTCAGTTACACAAAAGTATTTATTGAGATTTCAATGTTTCAAATGAATTTTTTTATGGAATTAGTTTTTGGGTTGTGAAAAACCAATGATTCATGAATAATATATAAGTTTTATTTAAGATATAATTAAGCTCCATGAAGAAATTTAATGGTTCATCCCGTAATTCGCAGGGTGATATCTATAAATAATAATTTTTATCCGAGTTTTTGTAGTTATGTTTCAGATATTAGGAGAGAAACCCAAAAAATATTCAATTTGAACTACTAACGATTATGAAATTGTCGAGAACATCGATGGGGCATTGGCACAGTGTGTTTATAAAATAATTAACGGATCCGTTCGAAATTTCTCAATATATGTTGAAAATTTGGTAACAATGTTTTCATCTAATTTCAGATATATGATTCTGGATGAAAAGTTAACCGGTTTTTTCACTGAATTCCAATCTTAGAACCGAATGCGATGATTCATTCTCGGGATTATTGGAAATTTGCAGCCTTTTTCTTTATAACTCAGGGACTACTTGTCAGATATCATCCGGGTAAAAATTTTTAGGTTGAGTTATGCAACAGTAATCAACGTCAAGAATTTCACAAAAATTCGGTGGTAAGTTTCCGAGAAATAATTTTTTTTTCCCTCTAACCCCCAATTTTAAGCCCTTAGGGTACACCAATCCTGCTGAAAAGCTTGGAGGATCAATCCCGAGCGACACATGATTTTTCTACCAAGTTTCACGGATTTTGGTTCAGAACTTTCCGAGAAAAGCTCCGGACAACGGACGGCGGACGGCGGACGGACGGATTTTTTTTTATTCGTTCATTCAAATCTACATACTCCAAAACGTAAACTGTGAAATTTTCAGGGGGGGTTAAAATTTTTTTTTTGTTGGTCGATCACTAAGGTTTATTATTTGATTTCATCAAATAATAAACCAAAAGAATGAATGCTGGATTCTATATTATTCCTTCCGTAGCCTAACAACTTCAATAATATTCTCAACTTCTTGCAATTCTTTTGAAATATGAGCAAATTAAAAATCACTGTCGGATTCTGCACTGGTTAGCCGGAATGAACTACAAAAAATGTTTATAATTAATGAAAATGTTGTCATCGGCATATTATTTTCATGTTGAATTTCCACGAAAGAGATTCAGACTTCAGAACCATAAAGCCTTTCGTGAATTAAGCGTTTTGAATAAGCTTCGAACCTACTGTACTCGTTTAGAGTTTTCAGGTTTTTCATTTCGAGTGTTAGGTACCATATTTTTGGTAAACTAATGTTGTTTCAATCTGAAATTCAAGGTTCGAGTTAATTTACAATCTGCATAAGTGATATCTATCTCTAACTAATGAAATAAATAATTCTGAGAAATCAGCTGTGCTGCTTTGCGGCACAAAATAGTCAGCTGCACAAACACACACAAATTTTTCTCGAAACCTAGGGTAATCAGCAGAATGGAAATATATATTTATTTTACCTTTTAAGCTCACTTTGAGGTAAGTTTCGAGCTTAATTATCTCGAAAAACTACTTTAGAATCTGCAAATATATAGTGAAAATTTATTCTTGTTAAATAATGGATATTATCTCTCGTGCACATCATATTTTGATATCTGATGATGATCGTCTTCCTGAGATTTTATACGAAATGAAATTGCAGCTATTAGCTTAAGGCGTTCGTGTTTCAGGAAAATATTTCATCAAAGGAGCTTTAGATTACAAACCATGAATTTTTCGTCAAAATCACATTCGACCACAGAGGCGGGAAATTAAAGGATAAATTTGTCATTTTGAGGTTCATGTCTGCTGTTCAACCCAAGTTATCGCATTCAAATATCGATATTCGTAAGGATCATGTCTTTTTCGCGGAAAATTTTATTGAAGCTCGTGGGGCCCTATTCTCGAATCGGGGATGGCAGAAAATAGGCGTGTCCACGATGTTGTCAGGGAAACGCTGTGCATTTTTGATGCAATAATGACGATGTTGTTTCATTGTCAGTTGTCAGTTTTCTATTCAGTAAATAAGAAATGCTTGGTTGGTTTCTGAAAAAGGGTATGGACGGATCTTGGTTATTCCAACTGAAGCAACTCCTGATGTCGGATTCAGTAGACAAAAGGCAACAACGACCAATGTCAACATACAAACTATGGTCATTAAACCTCGTTAATATCTCGCGGTCAGGCACCTGGAAGCAGTCTATTTGCTTCAACGTTGCAAATAATCGCGTGAAATATTAGAATTTGGAGGACTTTCGACGTTTAACGGAGAAAATGGGGTGTCGTTCTGCAGGCTTCAGTGAGTATTTTTTGAGATTTTTTTTTTTTGGAATGTACTTAATTCTTTTGTGAGAATGCGCAACGTTAAAAATTTTTTCATTTCTCACTCCATTTCAGCTTTTATTTTCCGAAAATTCTTGAATATAAAACAGTGGCAACATTTCGCAATCTTACAATTTTTTTAAACCATTTGCAACAAAAATTTTCGAAAAAAACAAACTCTTGCCTCCAGAAGTTTTGTTTTGTTTGCTCCTAATATATTGAAATCCAAAACAGGATCGCACCGGCTCGAGTATCCCGTAATCACAACTGTTTCGGATAGCCAAGCGAAATAGTTAATTTTCTTCATTATTTTTCAAATTCACTATTTTGTTCTTCTTATACCTTCAAAGAAAATGTGCTAGTGATTGTATTCAGTGGCGATGCGCCCTGAAAATTGAATAGTCTTTATACTCTGAGAGTCCATAACCTTTGAACTAAGACAAACCGCTGAATTTTGGCGAGTTTTCGAATATATTCAATTCAGTTTGTTCGATACAATGATGAAGTCAAATATTTCTTCCAATGAACAAAATAACAAAAAAACATCGAGTGCTTCTATGAATTTACATCCGCTTTCCAAGTAAAAAAAACCTCAATATAGGAAAATACAAAATAGGATCGGACAGGCTCAAATATCACGTAATCAGAACTGGTTCGGATAGCCAATTAAATCAATTCATTCTCTTCATTATTCTTCACATCCACTATTTTGTTCCGCTTGTACCTTCACAGAAAATGTGTTTAAGTTTCATGTGAAATGGAATTGAAGTTCACGGATTATATAATCGCCTGTTATGATAAATCAATACGGATACAAATTTGAATTTTGTGAGCCCAATAAATGTGAATTGATTTTATATTTGTGCTGCTTAAACCTCGATATTTTGTTCATTTCTAGTGCGAATTTCTTTATTTTCCATAAAAACATCAAAACTAACAGGTTCAAGTTGTAATCCAGTATTCTACTGATTCTGGAAATGAGTGTTTTCAGAATAGAAACAAGCACTTATCGTTATTGTTTGCAAAAATCCCTGTTCAAATGTTTCAACTATTTCTCCAATAGCATCGATTACATTGTTTCGCAAAATGGCGAATGGTCAAGTAGAAGTGTCTAAAAATTCTTGAATTTTCATTTGTTATTATTCAAAAATATAAAAAATCATGAAACCTTATATTCTTTCTATATTATATATATTGAAAATAATTAGTATGTGGTATCTTGTTTGTAACAAAAGAGAACTTACCAAATAAAAATGGGTATACATCGTTATTGTTGAATAAGCCCCAAACAAATAATTCCTAATATATCTTACAACCTACCGTTGTAAAATGGCGTTATTTCTTGATTCAATCTGAGCGGACTCACTAAAAGAATAGAGTTCACAAATTAGTCATAATTGACCTCCGAAATTCCATTACTTTGATTAATAGTATTAACCTTTCCCAGAAATATAATGTTTACGAGGCCCAAGAAAAAATTTTTCGACTATATTCGGTGACTTTCCTTCGAATTATTTCTGATTCATTATTTCAACAGCAGCAGATCCAAAAATCATAGCGCTGCTTTATTCGCTTCTCTGTATCATCATTGTGCTAAAACAATTAATGTGCTAGAGACCATTTTGATATCTGATATATAAATGAACAAAAGGAATATGATACAACTAACCAATAGGACATCAAACGTTTCTTTCTGAAGTTTCAGAGTATTTAATTTTCAGAGTTTGAAGACCCATAACAGAAAATAATACTATTGAGAATTGAAAAATGAATATTCATAGAAATTGCCGTTACGGATCACGAGATTCGAACTATGTTCAAGAGCATTTTCTTGAGGAAATATTGCGTAATGAACGATATTGAAACAACGCTAAAACTATTGTTCATAAGGCAACATTTTTTCAAGAGACTGCCCGCGACAAAGAGTTTCAATCCCGTGATTCGGGAGGGTGATTTCAGGTAATAAAAAAGCACTGACGTGAAGTCAGCAGCTTTTTCGCGCTTGTTCACATTGCGAAATGGTGACTTGAAAATTTCAGTGAAATTTCAATGAAGTATAAAAATTTTCAAAAAAAAAAATTTTTTTTTCAATTTTTCCATGGATAATTCTTCTTATTGACACTCATCATATTCCAACCAAGTTTCATTTCGATCATAAATATTTTTCGAGTTATTGAAAAATCAAAATTTCAAATAAACACAAACCCATTCTAGTTCTAGTTCTAGTTCGAGTTCTGAAAGAGTGAATTACCTAGTGTTGCAATATGGCGTATGCGCGGTACTTTCATGACCAAATTATTAGCGATTTCAATGAAAGATTGAGCTCATGAAGTGATCAGATTTGACTTCCAAGGTTCCATTACTTTAATAAATAGTATTAAAACACAATTTCAAGGAGACCCAAGAAAAATATTTCGAGAATATTCAGTGATTTTCCCTTATATCATATCTAATTCATTATTTCAATATCAGTAGAGAAAGATGCTGTCTCATTCCTTCTTCGTATTTTCATTCGGCTAAAGGAAGCATATGTGCCAGAGTGAATTTGAAGGGTGGTAATAACGAACGGTCCTTTTGGGGTCGAATGAATTCCTATGGCAGGGTTCGTTGAAAATACTTGCACTAGAGCTCACGCAGAAGTTCGTGTAGATCGAATCAGTTAAAAAATTATCTTGTGAGAGATTCACAAAATGAAAATGGGGTTATATTAATGCAACAGTTGGTTAAATTTCACCCTCGCACAAATTTCATCTTCGTATTCACGTTTTACAGTAATTCTTTCAATTTCAAGTCTATTTTCTGTTCTTTATCAGTTCTTCCTATTCACGTTTCTTTCGTCATTTTGAATTCTATGAAATCTATCAGTAGGGTCTTCTATACTAATACTACTAATACTAATATTGATTTATTCAAAAGGTTGGTCCCATTGTTGTGAAGAGTCGATAACCCGCAATAGCATAGTTCTGAAAGAGCGAATTACCAAATATTGCAAAATGGCGTATGCGCGGTACTTTCATGGCCAAATTCTTAGCGATTTCAATGAAAGATTGAGGTCTTGAAGTGAATCAGAATTGACTTCCAAGGTTTCATTACTTTAATCAATAGTATTGAAACACAATTTCAAGGAGATCCAAGAAAAATATTCCGAGAATATTCAGTGATTTTCCCTTAAATTATATCTAATTCATTATTTCAATATCCGTAGAAAAAGATGCTGTCTCATTCCTTCTTCGTATTTTCATTCGGCTAAAGGAAACATATGTGCTAGAGTGAATTTGAAGGGTGGTAACAACGAATGGTCCTTTTGGGGTCGAATGAATTCCTATGGGAGGGCTGCGGAATTCCTGAAAGAATTAAGGCTATGGCGGCACTCGACAGATCGTAAAGTTTACTTCGTAGTTATTGAGGGCATTTATAGCCCAGTGCGATCTTATAGAAGTCAGTTGATACGATTCTATGAAATATTTCCCCCTTGATATGTAAAAAGATTCTCATATCGTAATGTACGAGGGGCGAAACGGACATCTGGAAATTCACGAGGGTGAATTTGATGGTTGCTTTGGACGATATTTTAGAACAGTTAAGTTGTTAGAGAATTATTGAATTACTTCTTGATGTACGTGAACGACGCTTCAATATACCGAACGTATTAGATATAAAATGTTATATGTTGATTACGTGGAATTCAGAATCTTTCAAGAACTGCTGAATATGATAGCGATATAAAACTTCAAATTTTAATTGCGCACGTGTTCTAGGGAACATAGTGCTTTGTTTTCGTGCAAATGTCAGTCGTTTTTCATTTTTTTTTGTAAATGACCCCAAACCTCTAGGTTGACCTTACTGATGACGAATCTGATGTCAAAATCGATTCTGTGCGGCCGACCGTCTGGCCGAGGATACGGAAACAGTAGAAGCGATAGATGGTTTGCACAGCAGAATGCGAAGGTTAGATTCGTTAATGGGTCAAATTCGCCAAAATCTTCAGGAGTTATATTCATTTGAATTTCTGAGATTGATTCCTCAATAGCTTGCAAACTACTAAAGCGATCGAATTGAAACCTACCTCATATTAACACGCAACTGCAACATGGTTAATAAATCCGTAAAAAGTTCACTTCGGAATTTGTCATGAAATCAAATTTGTTAAAAACCTTGACATTTTAGTCGATTTTTATTTCCGAATATACTGGGGAGAAATATGTTAAATTTTGTGGTCTTTGATTATCGTTGTTATTTTTGGGATAACTCAAACTCAAACTACTGATGATAATGAAACTTGTTAACTAATTGAGAAACCTTAATGCACCACTTTGTGCAACATTTGGAGATTATCGAGACATCAAAACATTTGGAAAAATATTCAAAATTCGTTTTCCAAATATTATAAACTCTGACAACTTCTATTCATATTTTTCGCGCTAAATTCTTTATCATTTTTCAATCAAGTACTGGATTTCCATTCCATTCATCCAATAATGTTGATTTAACCATTCATGTTCAATCGTGAACCTAAAAATTTCCTAAAGAAACTCGGTATTTACCCTCATTACGGATGTATTAGTGAATGGGACGAATCCACTAAATCAAAAATGTATTCTCTCAAAATATCCAAAAATACAAATTGTATCGAATTTAAATCAATTACTTGATTGGAAAATGATAAATTGAAGGTTCATACAAAATTTCATGAAAGAAGATCCCGAAATATTATCAGGAAGTGAAGGTGCGTTTTGTCGGGGCCAATATCTGAAAAGGCGTCCGCTTTGGCAACGAATTTGAACATTCACGCGAAGGCTGCTCACTTCAAGTCAATGCCTTTTTATAATTATCTTGATTAATAACATAATCTTCATCATAATCATAATCATTATCTTGATTGTTGCGTTGAAAGATGTAGAGCTGATTTCAGGCAAATGATTTTCTTAGTTTCGGCAAGGCTTCTATCTTAGTAATCCATACCTCCCTGATCAATAATATCTTGAAGATAAATTCGAAAAATATCGTTACTCGAAAACCATGAAATATCACAACGCTTGCATGGGCTTCACCTCTTCGCTTGAGGCTGGTTTCTGGAACACCAAGTATTAATTTCTATTTCATCTGTAAAAAAATTAATGTATTCTTATTGAATCAGGTGTGAATCGTAGCAGACTTGAACTCGAAATAACAACTTGACTTTTTGACGATTCTGTTATCCTTGAAAAATTTTTGAGTTCGACACAGTAGATAATCAATCCCTACTCATGCCTCATTTTGCAACTATAGGAAATGGCTCTGGTGCCAATATTTCTTACTACATTTTTTGAACTGAAATCTCATTAGATAGGTCAAAAAAGATTTATCTATCGCTGAGATCAAATTATGGCCCTAACCAGTTAAAACTATTCTGATTTCTTCAATAAAAATCAATTCTCTTCATTATTTTTTGATATCCACGATTTCATTCTCCTTGCAACTTCGGAGCAATTATAATGAAGCTCCATGCAGATTGGAAGTAGGTGTAATCCATGGAGAATACTCAGAGGTTTTCGATGGAACTTTTACCAGATGTAGAAATTGGAAATCGGATTTTAAAAAAGCTAGCTACTCAAGGGAGTTTTGAACGGAAGACATCAAACATGTGCCTATATTTACTTTTGCTGAGGTACATTAATATTATCCGAACTCGAAAATGCACAATTCTGTTGGCTCCATAAAGGTGAGGCACCGTGTGCTTCTCAACTTTAGTTTGGTATCGAACTAAGCTCCTTTTTCATTTAGAAAAATAACATTTTGCATACGTATGACGTATACCTTTATGGTGGCCTGAACCCAACTCTGTTCTTTTACATACAAATGTAATTTTCTAAATAGATACTTTTTCGGCTTTAAAGCAGACACATTGAACGAGTGATTTTCATATACTTATATTACATTAGCATTAGTAGCTGTGTATTACGGAAATCATGAAATAAAATTACCCTCTGTAGGAGGTCAGCGTTGGCTAGAGGTATTTCTATGAATATTGTGAACAGACGCTTCATTATTGAATATTTTCCTTGAATTAGGATTAAAACTGAAACAACAAGATAGGAAATAAGTCAGGATTAGCTATTGTCCCACTGGCCTATATTTCACTTCTATTGACTGAATTCATCTTGCCATTGTCAGTGAATGAATATATAAACAGAGAATTCTGCCGAATAATTCCTTCAGAATTGAACATAAATCTATCTCGAAATATAAATAGTGTAAAATCCAGATAAACCTTCAGGAGAATAAAGATGAACACGACAATTTAAATTCTTTGCAATTTATTTCTTCAGTGATATGTTACTGATATGAATATATACTTGTACGGATTAAAGGATATGTTGGAAGGATTTTTGCATGATTTTTGGGCTCTCATTCCTTATATCTTTAAAATTAAATAAAATTATTATTATTTTTGACCCCTTATGTACATGGCCTTCCAGAAAAAAATCAGAAGAATTGGTGCTGAACTCAATATAAGAACAGTTTTCAAATCGACAAATGATTTGTGATCTTTACTTACTAAAGCGAACCAACTAACGAGAAATGGAAATAAAAAATTACCTTCATAATTGTCTCTGTATTTGTTGAAAGACAGCAGGCAATAGATATCAGATATCAAGAGCACAAAATAAACCTAAAGAATAGAGACATACAAAAATTACAAATTTCCTAAATAGAAAATCATGTAGGTTCGACCATTGGAAATCACAAGAAAGATATTGTGATGATTCAAAGATACTCAGGACGGAACAAGAATATTTCTAAGAAAATAAATTATGATGAATGAGTTAGTTAAAAACTCTGGAACTGTACAGTTCGCCCCTTTTATCGTTTGTATTATGCCGATATAATTCATTAGTCAAGATTCCTTCTAGAAACTTCCGTAAATAAATAAGTCGTATCCACCATCCGCAAGGGCGTTATATATAAATATAATGTTTATTCAACTTTTGATACTTTTTTTGAATACTGCGTGTAAGAGCCTAAAAAAATCTGAAATATAATAAATGAATACTCTTCAAAAGGAATATTCTCATTACAAATTTTGTTCATATTTTCAATTTTATTTATTTCATAATGCTACAAGCAGGACCTAATTTCGAAAAAATCTAGAAAAGTACTGACGTGAAATCAGCAGCTTTCACGCGCTTGTTCACATTGCAAAATGGTGACTTGGAAATTTCAGTGAAATTTCAATAAAATATAAAAAGTTTCAAAAAAATTTTTCAAAACAAAATGTTTTTTCGAATTTTTTCATTGATAATTCTTTTTATTGTTCCAACCAAGTTTAATTTCAATCAGATAAATATTTTCCGAGTTATTGAAAAATCAAAATTTCAAATGGCTGTAGCACAAAAACCATTCGGCAGATTTGGCCCATTAACGACTATAACCGAGATATTCAGTATCTCAACCTAACCTGAAAATTTCAAGACTCTAGGTCCCTCTTTTCGAAAGTTACAGCGCACACAGTCGGACGGACAGAATCAATTTTGACCACGGATTCTTCATCAGTGAGTCCAGCCTAGTCGTTTGAGACCAATTTGGGCTCAAAATTCGAAAATTACAGACATTGTGACGAAATGATAACCCGCTGTTCCCCAGAACAAGCTCGTAAAAATGAGCATAATTCCGTAGGTAGCGTTTCGACGTGGTCTGCAGAATTCAGTAAATATATAATAAAAATTCTATAAAAGCACTTGTGAAAAACTTTATCGTGCTTCTTCAAATTCATTGCCAACAGAAAATTTGATATATTGATTCCAATATTTCCGAAAATGAACACCAGATCAACCCAAAAATGGATACGGTCGAATTTCATCATCTGATAAACTAATCGAAATTAAAGCAGAATTTGGTGAATATCGTCATATTCTATGATCGAAATGATAATAATAATTTGAATCGATTTTTCTGCTGAATGAGCCAACCAGATAATAGATAAATCTTTTCGAAAATCAAAATTCATTCTGGATGGATCCTATCAACTCTAAACCTGTTTATAAGAGCCTGCAACTCCATTGAAATTCATCACTCGCAAATTCGTTATGGAGGCATGAATGTCGCGATACGGCAACTTCATCTCGATGAATTCGAATTTTTCCTATGATATACCCTGAAATATAGATAAAAAGGATTTAACTGGGTTAGTCAATAATGGAAGTCAGCTACTACAAGACTGGAATTTCGAATAAGTCGATTAGAGGAATGGAAAAACAGTTATTGATTATCCGACAGAAATATTTTCCATGAAAATATGTTACAATCAGATTACAAATAATTGAAATCAAAGAAAGTATAAGCCTTGAGAATGGTTGGAAAAAAATCCCAATGAAAGTCTTCTGATTTTATAATCCCCACAAAAAATGCATGAACCTTCAAGCCCTCAATGTACATATTTTGTCTTCACTTAATATCTTCTGACGAAAAGAACTCGAAGACTCGGTATTCTCTGAGTAGGTTAGAAGCTTCAGTTCTGAGGGCTTATTCTTGAATAGGTTGAATCCACCTAATTTTTCCGCAGATATACCCATTCGAATCCCAACGGAATTTGTCAAATGAGTTCTGGGATATAAAATTATGATTTTTACGTATAATTGATTGAGGAAACGAGAAACTTATCATTCTGCCAGATGTCTTTTATTTAAGAATTTTGAGTACGTTGGATAGTTCATTAATGCATAATCCGATCAAGGAAACATTTGGATAATGTATCGTAAGGGATTATAACTGTTTTATTACGGACAAGATAAGAGAAATGCGAAGATGTGTATAGACAGAGGCAAGGGGAAAATTTCTCTTGCTGCCTAATATATCGCTTGAAAAAGTACGGTCAAGTTCTCAAAACTTGGTGAATATTTCCAAAATTATGCGATTTAGCGATTCCGTGCGAAATTTTATTTTTGAAGCTATGACAATATGCACATCATATATTATGGATTCGAACACGTAGATTACGAATCTGTAATTAGATTTCGCGTAACTGATTCGGTTTGGAAAATATTCCGGATTTGGTGAGAAATTTTCGAAATTTGGGTCAACTTTGGGCCGTCGTACAGATCAAACGCGTAAGGCTGGACAATATCGAATTTTTTTGGTTATATCTGGGTCCTTTGTGAGTACGTAGCCAATTATTTTATAGACGAAGGTCCTCTAGTTGAAAAATTATGATTTTTTTAAAAAAGGTCCAATTTTTTTGATTTTCTTCTGGCCATAAAAAACGAACCAGACTCTCCACTAACATTCTGATTGGATTTTCTTTATCTACGCCCTTGAATTAGTATATGTTTCAAATTTCAGGTCGATCGGAGAACTTTCGATTTTTGGTAAAATTTTAAGGGGTTACCCTTAAGAAAATCTCAATTTTCGAAAAATAATTTTCCGACTCCTATCGCCGTGAAATTTGGCACACTTAGTAATTCGAGGGCGTAGAATAAGAATATAAGGTCAGATATTTTTTAAAAAAATCGTCCTGGACGTGAGAGGTCCTTGAAGTTCCAAAATTTTGGACCTTTTTTCAAAAAATCATTATTACCGACTCGATAAGAGTAGGACAATGAAATCTGTTTTAATTCATAGATAAAGGATCGAACTGCACGTAAAAATTCGACATCACCCAGCTTCATTATTTTGGTCGGCACGACGTCTCAAAGTTGACCAAAATTTCGAAATTTTTTCATTATTTTCGCCATAATTTCTAAACGTTTGTCACTGGACGATTTCGAATGGAATATTCGTGATCTACGACCTCGATTTAATAGGAAAAGATACCAAGATCGACGATTTTCGAAAAAAAAAATTATTTGGGAAATTTTTCATCACCGCAAGGTGACGTCGACTGGTAGAGGAGTGGGGGTAAGAGTTTGACAGTTCTGTGAGAAATTTTATTTTTGAAGCTATAACGATATGCACATCATGTATTATGGATTAGAACACGTAGATTACGAATCTGTAATTGGATTTTACGTAACTGGTTCGGTTTGGAAAATATTCCGGATTTGGTTCAAAATTTTATTATTTCTTTTTATTCATTAATGATGCGAATTTTTTTTTGTCTGATTTTTTTATTGGTGTTAACGAATTCATCTCATTTGATCAGATACATTCAACGGTTTAATAATTAACCTTAATTAGTGACCTAATGATCTTTTTATATATTTCGAATCTGAAAAACAATCTACACCTCAATTTAATGACGTATTTCTATTCGAATAGAAATCAACGTATAAATATGCTATTTCGGTATTAGAATGAGTTTGAAAGCTTATTTTTACTCTATATTGTATATGACTTCCGGGAGCTTTTGATATTGAGAAAAAACAGAATTATCCTATCGATATTTTAGGCATATTTTCACATATTGAATTCATTACTCGATCAGTATAAAATTAAGGTACTAACAGTTATTACTGATTCACATAATGTCATAATATTACTTTTAAACATTTGATAACCTTTAACACTTGTTAGCAATTTCAAGTTTTTTTTTTATTGTGTGTGGATGCGAATTTTTTTTAAGCATGATTTCTGATTATAAATCACGAATTCATAATTTTTCAATTCATTCTTTCATTGGTTTCATAATTAACCTTAATTAGTGACCTATTGACCTTTTTAGATATTTCGAAACTGAGAAACAATCTGCACCTAAATTCTATGATATAATAATAATAATAATAATAATAATATTTATTGATTCCATTAGATTACATATACAACGTAAAATTGGAATAGGTCAGAAACATGGAATAGAAAAATGGTTAACCTTTACAAAATTCTTTGAAATCACCTATATTGTAGGGCTCACAGTTTAAAATCACAGGATACAAAGCTTTCTTAAATTTTAAAGGGTCAGAAATATTTCTTATTTTAGGTGGCAACATGTTGAAAATACTCACTGCCATATATTCTGCGTTTTTTTCTCTTAAAGTGGTCTTGTGTGCAGGTACAGTATAAGGAAATATTCTTCTAGTAGCATTTAAATTTTTGTAAGGCTCGAAATAATGTTTGTGTTTACAGAAAAAAATCATTAATCTAAATATATATAAACCATAGATAGTTAGAATATTATTGCCTTTAAAGAATCCCCTACAAGATTCTCTATATCCTAAATTTAACATTGTTCTTAAAGCTTGTTTTTGAATGACAAATAAATCGCTCACATAAGAAGAATTACCCCAGAAAATTATTCCATATGACAGGATAGATTGAAAGCTGGCAAAATATACAACTTTAAGCAGATCAAAATCGATTTGCTTCCTCAACATAAAAAGCATGTAGTTTACAGAATTGAGTCTACCTCTAAGATGTTCAATATGAGGTCCCCATTTAAGGTGTCTATCCACTACAATTCCAAAAAAAGTAACACTCTCTCTCACCATGACATCATTACCTGAAAAGTTAATTGACAAAGGAAAGTGCAATTTAGATCTTTCAGTATAGAAAAATAAACACTGCGTTTTATCAACATTCAAAACAAGGTTGTGAGCTCCCAACCAGTCACCCACTGACTTCAGTACACTTTTTGAGTCTTCTATAGCTGTTGCAACACAAGGGGATTCGAGAATGTAGTTAGTATCATCAGCAAACATACCCATATTGTGCTTGATTGGAATTTTGGCCTTAGGTAAACCATTAATGTAGATAATGAAAAGTGGAGGTCCTGGGATACTTCCCTGTGGAACGCCCATAGTGATTACTCTCTCGTTCGATTGCAATATTTCACCATCCACTTCCATAACAACTATCTGTCTCCTGGATGACAGGTAACTCTCCATTAGCTTTAACTAATTCGAATAGAAATCAACATATTAATATGATATTTCAGTATCGAAAACCGCTCAGTAATCAGGTTTTTACTGGAGGGAGATTTCATATATGGCAAGCTTTTTGTTCAGGGATGTGTTTGGAATAATTATCGGCGGCGTTGTAGATCGTTTCTACGAAGGCATAGAAGGGCCACTCTTTGTCGACAAAAATTTTTCCACCTAATTCCGACTTTAATCTCGGAATTATACTAATTCCGACTTTGAACTCGGAATTATAGACTAATTCCGACTTCAAACTCGAAATTATACATAATTCCGACTTTGAACTCGGAATTATACTAATTCCGAGTTTGAAGTCGGAATTATAGACTAATTCCGACTTTAAACTCGGAATTATACACTAATTCCGACTTTGAAGTCGGAATTATAGACTATAATTCCGAGTTTAAAGTCGGAATTAGTCTATAATTCCGACTTCAAACTCGGAATTATACATAATTCCGACTTTGAACTCGGAATTATACTAATTCCGAGTTTGAAGTCGGAATTATAGACTAATTCCGACTTTAAACTCGGAATTATACACTAATTCCGACTTTGAAATCGGAATTATACATAATTCCGACTTTGAACTCGGAATTATACTAATTCCGAGTTTGAAGTCGGAATTATAGACTAATTCCGACTTTAAACTCGGAATTATACACTAATTCCGACTTTGAAGTCGGAATTATAGACTATAATTCCGAGTTTAAAGTCGGAATTAGTCTATAATTCCGACTTCAAACTCGGAATTAGTATAATTCCGAGTTCAAAGTCGGAATTATGTATAATTCCGAGTTTGAAGTCGGAATTAGTCTATAATTCCGAGTTCAAAGTCGGAATTAGTATAGTTCCGAGATTAAAATCGGAATTAGGTGGAAAAATTTTTGTCGACAAAGAGTGGCCCTTCTACGCCTTCGTACGTTTCTATGAGAAAACTTTCGTTAATGAAAAGAATGATAGGATTTGAACCAATTTAATCTCTCGTTCTATAGATATCGAACTGAAATACCCACGAATACCTAGGTATACTGCAAAATATAGTCTGGGAATTGAAATGCATCTCTCCTTTGTTGATTGTCCATTGTCCGAATCAACCGAAGAAAACTTATGAAATTAATGTATACAAATTATGAAGTCCAACTCGGATTTCATGTTCACAATACTAGATTTTGGTCTTAGCTTATTTGTACCGCAAAATAAATATTGGAATTCATAGAAGGATGGGTTCCAGAAAACTATTATTGACTCATTAATTCGTTGCTTTGTATTGTATTGAATTGGATTGTAATGTCTGCAGCTTTGCATTGAAATGCACAGCTTCAAACCTGCATCATACAAAAGGCTTTCGTGAGTACCTAGATTCAACATGAATATAACTAGAAATTTAATTGGTTTGAAACTGAACACTAGCCATTGTTGCTTCATTCGAATGAACCGATTCAACAAATGCAACCGATTCTCCTCGTTTTCGTTCACGTGAAGGCAGGAGCTCTTGTGACCTTGTTCGAATTCATTGCCAGAGTGATCGGATCATTGCATGAATTTTGCATGAACCTTCAAGGCTTCATTTTTTCATCCAAGTGTCAGATTCCAGCTTGATATCTGATGGTTGAATTTCGCATTTCATAAATTGGCCTTACGTTATCAAGCCTCTAGAGAATTACTTTAATGTGTTTATTCTAAAGGCAACGTTTTGCCAGATGTCTATAATGTTTTGATTCTCCGCCGAAAGTATCTTGCATGTGTTCCATTTATCATTGAAATAGATTAATTGGTCCATAGGAATAAAAATCCAATCACCGTCAAACATTTCAATTGTAAGTAACGATCTTTCAAATTCAGTTCTATGTAGTGGCTGTTCAAAAGCTCGAAACTCCACGCCGTTCCGTGATGTAACGTGTCATTTCTTCTCCCCCCCTCTCTCTTCAGGTATCTTCCACCTAACCGAGTCAATGGACACCGTCGGCTGTATTAATGGTAAAAATCGTGCTGTGACGCATGCCATGGGAGGCGATTTATTACGTTTCACCAAATTTTCTTTTTTTGTGCGCATGTTCTAGGGGAACAGCTAGCGTGCTATCGTTTCGTCCAAATGTCAGTAATTTTGGATGATGGAGCCAAAAATGGTCTCAATCGACTAGGTTGGACTCACTGATGACGAATCCGGTGTCAAAATCGATTCTATCCGGCCGTCCGGCCGTAGACCCAATAACTGTCGACAGAAGCAAGCTAGCAACTTGAAACATTCAGGATAGGTTGCGCATCAGGATGCCGCTGTTAAGTTCGTTAATGGGCCAAATCGGTCGAATAGTTTCCGAGTTGAAGGCACTTGAAATTTTGAAGTTATTTATTTTTTATTTCAGAAACTACCTGAGCGATTAGATTCAAACTTGGCAGTTAGTTGGAGTATAACGATGCGCAACTTTGTGCCAAATTGTGTCAGGATCATATTGTCAGTAAATTAAAAAAAAAATTTTTTTCGAAATTTTTTTCCAAAAAATTTTTTTTTTCGGAAAAATTCCATCATTTCCAAAAAAAGATTCCACTCACACTTTGAGCTTCATATTTCATAGCAGTGTACCAAATTTCAGTTCGATATGATCATAAGTTTTGGAGATATCGGGAAAAAATATGTCAAATTTCGAGGTTTTCTTCTCTATATCGTTGATTTTTTCGGTATAACTCGAGAAATACTGATTCAGTCCTGATAAAACTTCACAGCTAGTTTCGAGATGCTGAAAGACAACTTCATGCGAAATTTCGTGATAATCGTGTCATAAGAACAATTTGAAAAAAAAAATTCTATGATTTTCTTATCATATCATCCTCATTAAATTCTGTATGAAACTTCGAACTGTTATTTTTTGATGAAGTACTGGGTTTCAATTCGGTCTGATCTGTATTTTTGGAAATATTGGAAAAATAAAATTTTGATCGGGTATATCTACGGAATCATTGGGTGGATTGAGGTCGAAACCTTCTCTACAAATATCGAGTTTCTAAGCTGTTTCTTTCGGAAGTTATTATGTTTACGCAGTCGGCCGTTAGGCTGACCGTTAACACAATAACTTCTGGAAGAAACTACTTAGAAACTCGATATTTGTAGAGTAGGTTTGGGGCTTAATTACGAAGGTCGGGTTAGTGAATGGGTGAAATCCGCCCCATGATTCCGTAGATATACCCATTCAAAATTTTATTTTTCCAATATTTCCAAAAATACAGATTTGATCGAATTGAAATCCAGTAATTTATCAGTTGAAAATTTCAAAAAGCACTGCTGTGAAGGCAGCAACTTTTGCGGGCATGTTCAAATTCGTTGCTGAAGCGGTCATCTACATTGAACATGCGCGCAAAAGTTGCTGCCTTTACGGCAGTGCTTTTTGAAATTTTTTTCAAGACCGAATTTTTCAAAATTGGTGAACTGCGAAAGTTTGTTATAGAATACATTATGATCCTGTATCGGGAAAGATTGAGAAGAAGTTGAAAATGTGAAATTACGTGTTACATACGAGAGACCTACTATCTTGGACCCGTTGATGAGGAATACGTAGTTAGACTCTCAATTCTGACCATGCTATTTAGTGATACCGCTGAGAATGACAATCGCTCTTCGGAGCCCAGTCTGTTCTTCCACTTCATCATACCACTGCTGTCAGACAATTGTAAGATATTTATGAACTTCCCCAGTGGATTCGTCGAAGAATTCTTATAGAATAACCAGCCAGATATCCAGATATATCTGTTCAAGAATTATTTCTGTTGGACCAGCTACGATCGAAAATGTATGCCACAAAATGCGCCCCTACGAAAGAATTTCGCCAGCGAATCGTTGACGAATATACCCGAATTTCCAGAATGTAAGGAAGAAGTTAACAAAATTAAAACCATTTTATTTTCTGGACAAAATTTAAATACTTTTAGATGGGTCCCATTTGTATTTTGTTTGCAGATGTATATAGATATTAGTGTTCAAATGAAGAAAGAATCACATTTATAGAAAGTATCAACTTTATGATACCCAGAAGCATATCATTCATTTCATAATTATTGTCTTCCAATCATTCACACCAGTCGAGGAGCTGTGACTGTATTGAAAATGATGCATCAATAACCTACAATGGAATTGAATTTTACTTATATATGCTACTATCAAGTGCTATTTGAAAACCTCAGTTTTGCAATCCGATGAAATAAAATTAACCATTGAATAAAACACCTGTTTTTTAATTGGAGATCTTATGATTTTAAATGGTAAAGAACTCAAATTGAACTAGTTCAATAATATCGCCTATTCAATGAGTTTTTATTCTCTGTGAATCTCCAACTTTTGATAGGTCTCAGTCTGGCTTAAAGTAAGGATGATGCTAGTTCTGTATAAACTTTCCGCCGCTTTACCACATTCCTTTGTATATATGAACAGTCTGGAAAAATATGAATATACTCCAAAAAGCTATCAAATGATATCGATTTATCAGTAGATTCTGTAAAATAATGTCATAGTTCTTACCATATAATTTCACGTCTCCCGTACTACATATATTATGGGAAAAATTCGATTGATAGTATATTACATGGTCTATATTACGATGTATATTGACTTCTAAGAATATATTCCACTGTGAGTTATACATAACATAATATGGTAGAAATTCGTTCATTCGGATATTTTTCACCTTATATCTGATTGTCAATTCAGTTCTGATCGGACAGACTGTTAACTGCCTTGACGACTAGTAGTTATTTCAAAACAGCGCCACCTTCAGTAGTAAAATCAAATTCTAGGGTTTTTTCCAGCATTGGCGTAACAAAAACGCATTTTTGAATTCACCCTATCATCTATGCACTTACGTGCACGACCCACTTTTCCTGTTGAAATTGAAGGGGTTAGGATTGCTCCGAAGAAGGATGAAATCGTATGATGTTGGATTTCATTCATGAAAATATCCTCCTCAAAAACAAAATTGACAAATCCGTGGGATTTTGTGAAACCTACTTTATCAACTAGAAAATACCTCTGTAATTGGCGTCTGAATTTAAGATTGCAGTACCATAGTGGCCAGTTTTCAAACCTTGGATACAGACATTAGGCGTTTTCGGAAACTTGATCGGATTAACACCGGTAACTTACCCGGGTCACCCAAATGACAGATAGAGCGTTCAACATCTGTCATTTTAGTGATCCGGGTAAGTTACCCGTGTTGATCCGATCGAGTTTCCGAAACCGCCTATTGATTTTCTTCTGATAGTCGATTTTGTATTGTTTGTTAGTGTTTGGTTTAATAATTTTTGATTTCACGATTTATTCAAAGACTTTTTAGACTTTTATAGTTCACGAGAGTATCACTGGGAGTACATATTCCATTCTTATAAAGTAGGTATGTATCATTCTTCAATCTTATTGAGTGTAGCAACTCTAAAATTACTAGGATATCTTCAAGGTTAGACAGTTTTTCAATAATATTTATTTTCAGATCCAAATATGGCAAGATTGACATTGGTGGATTTCTTAGGCTTTCTCGAAAGTTGAAAAACAGATAGTATTGAAAACACTATTTTCGGAATAATAGACAAATACTCATAACTTTACTATTTTTATTGCGAAGAGATAAATACTCAATATATTGTGAATAAAATGAATACATTCACATAAAACTAATGCTACTATTACCGTGAGCCTTATTCATTATGAATTGTCAAATACATTTTCCAACTCTCATATGATGATTGGTCTTAAAAAAGCTGTACTCAATGAGCTTTGTACTGCCTTGAGTTCATCGGCAGAAGCACTTTGAGCGAACAGTATTCATCACCAGATATTTCCTTGTTCAGACTCTTTTGTTTCAATCGGTCAGTTCTATCACTAAAACATTTACGTTGTTCCTTAATGAACTGTTCAACAGACAGATTTCTGGAAGGCATAGCATTCCTCTTAACTAAATTTCTCTGCTTGGATTAGAGGCCTAGAAAAAAATGTGAATGTGATATAATATTTCATGAGCAATTCGTGCTTACCTCTATAGAAATGATCATCGTCGGTAAAATGCAGGTTACAGACTCTCATAAATCTTGTTTGTTGGTTTTTATTGATTCTTAAACACTTTCAGGCCCGACTTGTTAAACGAAGTTTCTTTCATCCTAGCCCGAAATTTTTCACCGGGCTGTGGAAATCTATGGGAAGGGAAATTTGAGCTTGCTTTTCTCAGTAGAAGCACTTGTAAAATCACACAGACGCCAAGAAAAATGCATAAACTTTCTCATTTTCATAACATCCTCGGGTTACTCGGATAGCCACCAGAGGGAGTAGCGCTTATCTTCATTCGCCAATAGAAGAGGGAAGAGGGGAATCTTTCAATTCGATTCTATGTGCAAGATTCATATAAATTTGTTACCATAAAACTGAACTATTTAGTTTGCATGCCGTAAGTCTCCAGAATACTCTGGAGCGAGGAGAAAGATAGTGAAAAGTCTATACAAATAACTCGAGAAAAGCCAAGTTCCCGAAAAGTTCCTTTCGAAAGCGGCCTGAAATTATCGAAAAAGCTTATATTGCGTTCGATTTTCCCTGTAGGGCATGTGGAACAAACAGTTACGTCAAACGAAAGACAACATTGTCGCTAGGGGTAGACCAGCGGGTTTACACTTGCCCGCCCCTCTAAAACGCCTAAGGCTCATCTTCAATGTGTGAGCGATATCAGTAGAGGAGGAAACTCGGTTACTTTCTCTTATACAGCTCGTTGCTGTAGGCAAACTCACAGTTCAAATACAAACTGATTTCTAGAGATTTACTTAGCAGAGACAATAACAATGAATTATCTACACATAAAGGATATTTGATGTCTTCATATTAGGTTTTCCGTTACGCATAATGTTCCCAAGGCGCACGATGTCGTTCTCAGCCATTCCACATCTCAATGGCTTATCTCGTGACTGATATTTCTCGTCCTCATGTGCGTTGGCTGGCAGAGTCTTTATACAGAATATCATTCTGTTGCCAAATTGAACAGGCAGAAGAATGACCTGAGATGACGTCATGTTGACGTAACAGATCGGTCAGTATTTTCTATACCCAACGTCTTCAACCAATGGATGATCTATAGAGTACAGATACAGCGTAATATTGACCCGAAATAAAAGTCAGTAATTTGAGTCTAATTGACGTCTTTCGAAGTCAGCCAGTGTGGTATATGTGGTAATATTATGATCATCCTCGAATCCTTCGGAGTTCTCGAAAGCTTCGGGAGAATGTCTTCATGACTGTGTCTTCTACTTGAAATCGATTTGAAATGGTGTTCGCATATTGAATCCTTGCGTTAACCCGCAATATTTCCTGTCGCCAAGATATCAGGAAGACGTTAACATCTTTGTACGCAGTGTGAATTCCTGAACAAAAAATCTAAAGGCGAACATAGGCTCTCTTAGTTTCGAAGATATGGGCCCCCAAAGTTCCAAATTGTTGCATTTTTAGAGCCTCACATACTCAAGAATATTTATTAACCTCTATTTCTTTTCCTCGCTGGCGAACTAATAATGACAGAAGACTGGAAGAGTATTTGTTAGCGGGAAATATGGAATGATGGACATTTGAAGGATATAATTGTAAGTAAAATACTGCAGTCACTGAAAAAGGGTATGACGCAGTTGTAGGAAGCTGTTGAGTGGCATGTCCTGCAAAGCACTGTACTGTCTTGTTCAAATGGCCGTCCACACGTCGAACGTTTTTTCTGGATATAGCACTTCTAATGTCACATTTTTGGGAAAATAAAGAATACAGGTCGGATGGAACTGCAACCTTTTCTAGATTTCAAAATGGGGGTAGAATTTGGTGTGAATCATATGATTACAGTTCGTAATATTGTTTTATCATGAAGTGAAGCTGAATTTGACAGTGTCAATCACAGATTGGTGGTTGTTCTGGCTAAGAATTTGTTTGAACAAGCAATCCTTATCTTTTAATAATTTAGGCTCTATTCAGAATGAGATATACTGTTAAAATTTAGAATATGATGTTCTCGATAATACATGATGAGCTCTTGTGAAAATGCACTTGGCAAAAAATGATAGATAGGTATTCATATAATACTAGTTATCAATATCGATATTCACACTATGCCAAAGAGGTGGGCCATTAATTTAGAGCAATTAAGAGATTTCATCTGAATCAATGGAAATTCATCAACACAATCCTTTGACAAATAACCATCCATCAATAGCCCATCAATCTCGAATTGAATATAAAAAATGTCGTGTCCATATTTGATGTACAGGCATCTGTTTGTGGAAAACATTTGCAAGCATGATGTAGCGTGTTGTGAAATTGTCACCCTAATTATTCACTCTGGTTGTCAGGAATTCGATTCAGAATAACTTAGGCGAACATGTTTTCATTCCTTTCATTTGAATACCAGTTAAAAATGAATTTTCCAAATAGTCAGTTAAAATTAAAATTATTGAATTTGAAAAAATGAAGCGAACTGCATTTTTGTTCAATTTCAGAAATTTTTGCAATCGTTGCATTTGCAAGTGAAGATTTTTCGTACCGGATAAATTCATATTCTAGAAAATTTATTGAGTATTCGAATTTTGAAGGTTCAGTTTTTGCGAAGTATATGGAAAGCATCTATTTTCGGAAATTCAAAAATTGATACGTATCCATTTGTTGAATCGTTATTAGACTCATGATTTTCTCCATAACATCGATGAAACATTCTCTATGTATATTTTTTTCGTGTAGACTGGAACATCAATCAACTGACCACAGGAACATATCGAGGCGCCGTTATTCGGCCAAAATTTACTGAATCAATGAATAACACATAAAAACTGATCGATTTCACATTCTAAAATCTCATATCATATGAACCCTAAACACGTGAAAGCCAGATGAAAATTCTTATCCATAAATTTTTAATATACCTACTTTTTCGATACAGGCCTCATGCCATTTTTGCCAAGTTTGTTGTATAAATTTTGCATTTGATGAGGCTCGACAGGAGTGAATTTTATTATGAATACCGTAAGATATTCTCAGCTTTGTTTCTGTAGCGCTACAGAATTCCTCATAGGAAGTTAACTTCAGTTTCTTGGATATGTTGATTTATTTGACTGAGCTTATATCATGAACATACGAACAACACCCGATTGAATATGCGCTAGTCGAAGCAGTTAGTTCCATGCCAAGACAACATGAGTTGAAGTCCTTATTAGTTCTAGAGACGATTAAACTCAATTTGTCTATATACGAGCCCGAAAGTTATCGCGTAAGAGAGAATCTTCTCGAAATTTTAGATGATCTGGTCTTTCAATATCAACACTTCAATTCAATATTGTTCGATGCTTTTCTGTTGATCTGTCTTTCGTTGGAATTTCACTGGACTTCTAATTCCTTATTCTATACTATACTAATTGAATAAGAAGTGAATTCACCATTTTGAAACATTGAAATTATTTTTATATATATATTATTTTGAGAATGAGCAGTTCAATTCTTTTATATCATACAATATGTATTATCACAGTTTTAGCAGAGGAAATGTAAATGGGGTACCATACTTTTTTACGTATGATACAAGAGCACAGATGAAAACCTCAAGAAAAATTTTCTCTCCCCATATAAGTGTAGTGAAATTGTTGTTCGTTATTGAAGAGCTTCTTTTTCATCAACGAAACAAAGTTTTTTCTTTTCTTTCGATGAAGGTTGATACCTCGAAATCACACCTGAAAACAAGAAAAGAAGAATAAACAAATATGAACTAGTAAATGTTTTATTATTCATCAAATTAGTTCACGAACCATCCTAAAATAGAATCAGACACCAAATGAATTGCCTCTAAACTATCGTCGAATTTTGGACACCTATTAACTAAATGTTCTATTGTTTCCTCTTCTTTTCCGCATTCGCACCTTGGACTTTCGACCGAATTCCACTTGAAGAGAAAACTATTACAACGACCATGAGTAAGTCGCTTCAAAATGCGCCAAATTTTCGTAGGAAGATTGAAACCATGAACTTTTTCTGAAGAATCGATGATCGAACCTTCGTTGAAAATATTACACGAATTCCATTCCGAACCCCAAATTTCTTTGTCACTTTTAGAAAAAAGAAAATCGTTAATCAATAAAAGATTACGAGATTTCAATCTAGCAATTATATAACCCGGAATATAAGATATGATTGGGAAAGAATTCGGGAAGGAATGATTGTAGATCTTCTGGTCCAACTAATGATTCTCATGGCAACATTCAGCTGTGCATCAATTTTACCAACATGAGCGCTGTTTAACCAAACCGGACAACAATATTCAGCAGCAGAAAAAAATGTAACATGAACACAAGAACGAATATCTGTCGATAAGTCTATCTTTATTGGAGCTAATCGTCCAATTTAACCAAAGCATCCAAGGAGTGCGCTTACTGCAGTTCCACGGTTCTTGCCGATAATCAGACTGACTCATTTGAAACCGCAAAAAGGACTCTTGCGGTATTGAAAACATTCATCACTATCGCTCGGGAGCATCTTACGAATCCTAACCTTCGAGTGCTAAATACTTCGATCGATATGCATGAAGTTCTTCCTATTGTCGTTACAGGGAGCTGTATCTGTGATTTTTCAGTTTGTACAGAAACCGAATAACGAGGAAGCACTCAGTTCATTTGGTCACCCACAAGATGGCAACATCTAACATCAAACAAAGGAATTTGTTAATGGCTTATGTTCCAGTATTAATAAACTAACTCAAGGGCGAATTTCTGTCGATAAGTAAACAAATTTTCCACCTTGATCAAGATACCTGTTATTTTCGAAATTTGAGCCGAAATTGGTCTCAAACGACTAGGTTGGACCCACTGATGAAGAATCCGAGGTTAAATTTGATTCTGTCCGTCCGGCCGCGTGCGGTCCAACCTTCAAAAGGAAGCAGTCTTGAAATTCTCAGCGAAATGATTAATCGATCAACCTCTATCTTTTCTTCTTTGGTGGAGAACAAAGGAAGAGAGAGAGGGAGACACACCGATTAATCAGTTCGATGAAAATAAAAACGCACCCAATATCTCGGTTGAGTTCGTTAATGGACAAAATCTGCCTAATGGTTTTTATGTTATATCCAATTGAAATTTCGATTTAGGAATAACTCTGAAAATATTCGTCTGACCGAAATGAAACTTGGTGGGTAGATCAGAAGTATCAATAAGAAGAGTTGTCCTTAGAAAAATTTGAAAAAAAAATATTTTTGAAATTTTTTATTTCATTTAAATTTCACCTAAATCTCCAAGTCGCCATTTCATAACAGAGTATTTTATTACAGGCCAATCAGATTTGTATTTTTTGAATTGTGGAGTTAAACAGGAAACTTCATTGACTTATAAACTGTACAGTTCGATATGTTTCTGTTTCTGTTCTGTGACATCAGCTTTGTTTACAAAAGCCAAGGACGTATAACGTATATCAAATATTTATTTGTATTTTTTAGTGAAAAACGAGTGATTTTTCCCGATAATGGATCTGATTAACTTCTCTTCAATTTCAAATGATTCACATTAAAAACGGTATAAAGGGAAAGTTCCTCCATTTAATATTGGATCTTGTCTTCTGAAGAATCGGCACCAGAAATATCATTTAATAGTATAACTTCTGAAAATAAAGCAGTTAGATTGGTTGGCTCTATTATTACAAAGAATAATAACAAATGAAATGAAATGTATGTATGGAATGGAAGAAAAATAGATTGGAGAGAACTCTTCAGTACTATTTCGAATAGTACTTACTGTTTGTTGCAATTTATCAAATTACTATTATAATATTCTGATCAAAGTCATAGTGATCTCATGATTGGAACTTCATAAATAAATCTAGACTTCCTTCGCGCAACATAGGATTAAATATCCTTAGGATTGGAATGCTAAAAAATGTAAATGAATTAGTTTTCAAAAATTTTAAAGAGCGCTCGGCCCTGACTCCTGCACCATTTTACAACTCTGAAAATGCTCTGATCGTACTGCTTTTTACCAGGATTATTGAATTTTCATCCCAATTGATCGTTCAGAGAAGAGAAATCTATCATTAGGAATAATTGATGACCTTCAGTTGTCTATACGGAGATCAATTACCTCGAACAGCGCAAAATATGGGACACGTTGGTGGGAAATAATGTGTAGGAATTACAAATTTTGAAATGCTATTTCTCGCCCGTAATATAATACCTTATAAGAAAAAAGTATCGCATGTCTTTTGGCTATGGTGAACGCTGCAAATTATGCATAATAGTGCATAATTTTAATCCATTCGTGTTAGTAGACTGTGCTGTATTGTGAATAACAATATGGAGTTGCCTAGAAACAACGAATATATGTTCAATGATGTATCTATCAAAGTATGGTAATGGGAAGTATGGATTAAACCATTCGTTCCAGTTCAGTAAATGGAAACCTAAAAGAGAAGAATTCAGCGTCATTGAGAAATGCTTAAAATTTTATACGGGGTTCATTATTCAATCCTCAAAATGTTCAAATTAGATTATCCTCATCTTTTATTTATTACAATTTTATACCGCCATTCTTCAATTTTCTGAACTGTTACTCCTGGAACATTTGGAAGAACTAGATTTTTAAATCTAACAAAACGTTTCAAGGCCAAAAATTTAATCGATAATGGCTTAACCTCTTTTTGTTATGAATCATCCTTATTCTCATTTTCACCATAATTTAATTCATAGCTCGTGAGCTACTGATTATCTGATTGTGACTGGAAAATTTAATTGCCGGAAATAAATTCCATAACCACTTTCCTAATAAAATTTTGTGAAAACTCCATAAGCGTGCCAACTTCGAGAGATACCAAAAAAATTACCTCCTAGCCAGATGGACGTGCATAATTGATTTTTAATACGAATCAGTCGTCAGTGAGACCAATCTGATCGTTTGAGACCATTTTCGACTTGAAATTATACGGAGTTGGTCAAAATTATCTTCTCTTATAGAATAATAAAAACAACAATATAGTTTAATCAAAAAACCTAGAAAAGCACTGCGGTGAAGGCAGCAGCTTTTGGGGATGACCCCTTTGGCAACGAATTTGAACGCGCAAATGCATCTGCCTTCACGACAGTGCTTTTCTAGGATTTTTCGATAGTACTGGATTTCAATTCGATCTAAATCTAGTTCTTCATCGAAATATGACAGTTTGAAGTTTCATTCAGAATTAAGTAAGGATAATATGATAAGAAGATCACAGAATATTGAATATTCGAAAAACAAAAATTTGAATTTTTTTTTTCAGATTGTTCTAATGACACGATCATCACGGAATTTTGCACAAGGTTGTCCCTCCGAATCTTCAAACTAGCTGCGAAGTTTCATCATGATTGAGTCAGAATTGCTTAAGTTATACCGATATCGAGAAGAAAACCACCAAATTTTACATATTTTTTTCCCTATATCTCCGGAAAAGATAACCGTATCGAATCGAAATTTGGTACACTGCTGTGAAATATTGAGTTCAAGGTATGAGCGAAATGAAGGTATGAAAGAAATTTTGAAAAAAAAAATTTTTTTAAATTGAGTTTCTATACGATCCCAACAACATTTCGCGTGAAGTTGCGAGTCATTATGCTCCAAATAACTGTCAAGTTTCAATCAAACCGCTCAAGTAGTAACTCCGAAACCATGCGGCCGATTTGGCCTGTTAACGAACTTTACCTGGGCATTCCGATGCGCAACCTATCCTGAAAGTTTCGAGTCGTTAGCTTGCTCTTTTCGACAGCTATCGTGTCCACGGCCGACCGTCCAGCCGGACGGACAGAATTGATATTGACACCCGATTCGTCATCAGTTAGTCAAACCTAGTCGTTCGAGACCATTTTCGGCACAAAACTCGAAAATTACAGACTAAACAATAGCACGCCGTTCCACTAGAACATGCGCGCAAAAAGAACCCTATTATGCAGGTTTCAAAAACCGCGTTCTTCACAAACAAAATGACTAAAAAAATTTTGTTTATGTAAACTAAAACTTTCATATCGTTTTCCTAGTATGTTTTGAATATGGTCATTCGGTTGTCAATGAATGAAGTTCGAAAAGTTAGTTTTTCCGAATGTAACACTTCCAATGTCACTTATAGTATATAGGGTGTATCTGAATAACTATAGGGGTTGATTCTGTGATGAAAATTAAGGTGGGTATTTGGTATAAAATTCTTTGAAAAACCTCCCCCCGGAAAAGTTACACTTCTCCGAAGATTAAGCAAAAAAATAATGTTTCTCTTTTTCATTTTTCCTGTATATTATAAGCTTAAGACACGAAACTTGGTTAGTATCATTGGTCAATAAAACCACACATTTTGGAATTTTTCCAACCCTAAAGTATGCTTTGAAGGAGTTGGCATAGTCAATCTCTATGATATATTTTTTGAAACTTTATTTTGGATATACATTTTTCTTTTAAAACCACATGCCTGAAAAGCACAATTCATTCATTAACTTTTTATATCAACAAGTTTTTTCGAAAACTCAAGTACGAGAAAAAATATCGATGATCTGCGAAACCGCATTGTAGCATGGTGGGAAACGATAAAAAATTCAGCAGGCATATTTCATCGCATACGCATTTAAATGAGGAGGCGTGAAAATGCTTGTATTTAAGGTGAAGGCGGTCATTTTCAACACTTATTATAATGATATTGTCGATATTAGACAGGTTTTTGTACATTGTTCGCTATTGTTTTAGTTTCAGCCTAGTAGAATCATATTCTGGTTGGCTGTTGTTCAATAAAATGCTATTCAACATGAGTTATATTTTTCTCGTGAATGCTTAAGTTTTCGAAAAAAGTGGTGGGGATGAAAAAATTAGTGAATGAATCGAGATTTCAAGCCAAGTTTCTTTAAAAGGTAAAATTCAATCAAAAAAAAAGTTGTAATAAAAAATATCTGAGGGGTTGACCATTTCAACCCGTATCTTTAGCTTAATATAGAGGGTAAATAAAAAGGAAAAAGAATTTCCTTTGTTAATTTTCGGAGGGGTGTAACTTTTTCGGGGATGTAGATTTTTCAAGAAATGTTATACCAAATACCTACCTAAATTTTCATCACAGAATCACCCCCTATATTTTTTCGGTCTTATTCAGATACACCCTCTATATAACTAGCTCATATGAATTCACAGAAGTCGAGCCTTTATACGTATTTCTACATACACTCAGCCTAAAATCATTACTGTGCGTGCAGAAAAAATCATCAAACTCTTCCAATGAAAATCAAAAGAAAACTGAGTTTTTCCAATATTTTTCACCCGTGGCACCTTCAGCATTCGGCATATGCCAAGGGTCGGGAAGATAACTGTGAAATGTAAAATTCAATTGTTGAAAAACATTGAATCAGCGAAATGGGAAAACGAAAGAATCTTGCAATAACTCAAGAGAAAGTGCGATGGTAGAGAAAAATGAGACCGGGATATGGTGTGGAAACACGCCAAATCTACTGGAAAAAATGGATAAGGAAGGGATAATAAAGTAATATGGGAAGAGCTTTTCCATATTACCCTTTCAGCAGCCAAAAGTTGAGTTGAACTTTTACTGAGAAGAGTTTTCCCCTAATATTTTCACGATTTTCCTTATGATGCTCGAAATCATTTTACCTGTTGTAGCACAAGAAAAGAAACGCTTGCAGGTATTTAGGGGACTTTCGTATGTATCTTGACTTCAATATTTAGAACGAAGGAGATAATTTCCACGGAACATAAATCTCCTTTTACAATTTTGAATGGTTCGAATTGAATATTTTCGGTTTGGTTATAATTCATTATTTTTCGGGGGTTTTTGTAAATTATTATTTATAGTAATCAAGCTTTGCGGATTGAAGAATTTAATGTCAATATTTCTGACATTTTCATCAGACAATAAAAAAAACAATCTCCAGAATTATTTTTTTGTGAAATTCATTTCAGATATTTAACACAAAATCTTGAATAACCCTGAACAAATCAAATAAATCCCCCAAAATATACTTCAATCGATAATAATCGATATATTGGAATCATTGAGCAAACATAAAGTTCCAATGAAACATCATCCATTTTAGAAGAGGATTTTCTATACTGATAGTTCCTCTGGTAATATTTCTGTTGAAATAAGTTCTTTGTGTTGCATGCAATGAAACCTCATGAAAATCCTACAAAATTTGAATATTCGCTCACTCTTGAAACAATTCCACAAAGAACCAATCAGAAGTATTAGTCATTAGTTCAATGCGGTTCTTTAGGATGCCGAGAAATTTGAACATTTCATGCTGATAGCATCGAGAAAAGACCCTTATTACCACAAATTAACAAGTCCAATTAAAATCGGCATGAAAGTTCTTGAGTGATTGAGACCCCGTCCTGTCAACGCCTATGTTTCGAAGACGAGTCACTCCAGAATACAAACTCATAATTTAAAGTAATACTTCTTACGCGATCGTTATGAAGAACATCATTTCATTCGCAAGAAAATAATGTAATACAATAAAAAAAACTCAACATTGTTGTCTGTGGTGCCCACCGCGACGGCCCTGGACCTAATTATTACAATCTAGTTTCGGCTAAATAAGTGCCTTATCACTCCGGAAAGCCATACCAAATTTCAATCAAATCGGTTCAAAAATATTTGTATTTCATAAATATAGTATTTTTTCAAATTTCAAGTGTCTCAGAAACAACTTCGAACTTTCGTACCTTAGTTAGAAAACACCCTGTATAGTTTGTACAAATAAGGTGCGAATTGGGCGAAGCTTAAGGCGCAAACTGATGGACGCGTTTGTCGCTCAAACGATGACATTTGAGTTGTCAGATGCTCTCCCGCCAAAATCGCGCGATTCTTTTTTTGTAGTTGAATAATTTCAACTTCAAGAGATTGGCGGAATATTCAAAACATTCAAGGGATTGTTCATACTCGTCATGATTATAGGCACTCGTTAACAAAATAAGTTCTTGGTCATAAGAGGTTGAATACAATGGATGAGGAATTATAAGTATATTGAAGAGTATTTTTTCAACTATTTATTAAGAAGAATTATTATTATTAATGTACGTACTCAATTGCAATCATATAGTTACGATATGTGGCATTTCATATGCATGTAATTTAATGTCTCTTTACACCAAGACGCAAAATAAAATGTCTGTTTCGACTTATGATAAACCATTATATTGATTTAGCTATCTACCTCAAATCATCATTTCTACAGAACAAACTGATTCCAGCAAAAACAATTTTTTCGACAGCTATGTGCATGTCCTAGGTATCAAAAGCGTCTATTAATTCAATCCTTCAAAAATAAAGTTATAAAACCAATCACTATACTTGTTGAAGAACCAGTCCACAAATTACTGACATTGGGCAAAAAAAATCGCGCAATTTTTATTTTTCGACGCGTCCATGAGTACGAGCCTTTAATCACAATAGCATGTGAGATAAAACCAACTTCAGAGGTGGAATAGTACACCGCCTCTATTCGTTTCGAGTATTTTCGAAAAAGCGCAAATTCGACCCAGTGAAGGGTTAAAACCAGGGCCGTATCTAGGTACTATGGCGCCCACGAGCGAGAATATTTATTATTTAATGACCATAATGCGGCATTTTTGAACATGCCGATGCCCGACAGGAATATTTATGACTAAATTGCGGTACACTTGAACATAGCCTCATTTATATTTTTTACCCCAAATTAAAGTTTTGCTGACCTTGTTGCGAGGCGTATATATGAAAACAGAGTTGTGTTCTTACGAATTATTGGCGCTCTTATTTTTTTATCTTTCGATATTTTTTGGCACCCCTGCGGAGCTCGCGCCCGTGGCAAGTGCCACCTTATTTGCCACGCCCTAGATACGGCCCTGGTTTAAACTGTCCCCTTCGTCATTTCTTATGTTTTGTTATGTGTTGTATTATGATGATCGTGGTCTTTCACAGCTCCCGACTCGTTTGAAAAAACCCGCGAATGCACCTTCATGGAAAATATTTATATATCTATCTACGCGTGAATTAACAATGAATGTTACAAATGATAACAAATTCTCCCTGCTAATTTATGATCATTCAATTTTATAATTTTGTTTCAGATGCCTACTAAAGGATGCTGTACAACGAGTATCCTCATTATACTTTGCCTCCTAGTTGCCCTTAGTCTATCGGAAGTAGAAGTTTTGTGTCCCCCAGAATGCATTTGCCTATCTCAGACACAGGTATGCAAGTTCCACATCTGATTAAATCTATTTATACCAGATGCAGTTGATCGTTCCCAGATAAATATTCCTTCATTGCGAGCCTACATTTTTCTATAGAACCTCATAAAATATATGATGGTTATTCATAATTGCACGACTTACCCATAAGCTTCAAATTAAGTACCTTCATAAGCTCATTTCAATAGAAATCTTTTAATTCAGAGAAATTTTGACGTTAGTAGGAGAAAACGTCGTTCTGCAAGCTTTAGTGAGTATTTTTCGAAAGTTTGTTTTTGGGATGAACTTAATCCTTTTGTGAGAATGCGCAATGTTACTTATTTTTCTATTTTTCACTCCGTTTCAGTTTTATTGTCCTGAACATTCTTGAATATAAAAATTTCAGCCTAACGGCCAACTGCGTAAACACAATAACTTCCGAAAGAAACAACTTAGAAACTCGATATTTGTAGAGAAGGTTTGGACCTTAATTACGAAGGCCGAATTCGGGAATGGGTAAAATCCACCCAATGATTCCGTAGATATACCCAATCCAAATTTTATTTTTCCAATATTTCCAAAAATACAGATAAGATCGAATTGAAATCCAGTACTTCATCGAAAATAACAGTTCGAAGTTTCATACAGAATTTAATGAGGATGATATGATGAGAAAATCATAGAAATTTTTTTTTTCAAATTGTTCTAATAACACGATTATCACGAAATTTTGCATAAAGTTGTCTTTCAGCATCTTAAAACTAGCTGTGAAGTTTAATCAGGACTGAATCAGTATTTCTCGAGTAATACCGAAAAAATCAACGATATCGAGAAGAAAACCTCGAAATTTGACATATTTTTTCCCGATATCTCCAAAACTTAGGATCGGATCGAACTGAAATTTAGTATACTGCTGTAAAATTAGAAACTCAAAGTGTGAGTATAATTTTTTTTGGATATGATGAATGGTTTCCGAAAAAAAAATTTTTTTTTGAAAAAATTTCGAAAAAAAATTTTTTTAAATTTACTGACAATATGATCTTAACGAAATTTAGCTCAAAGTTGCGCGTCGTTATATTCCACAAAACTGCCAAGTTTGAATTCAATCGCTTGATTAGTTTCTGAAATAAAAAATAAATAACTTCAAAACTTCAAGTGCCTATAACTCTGAAACTATTCGACCGATTTGGCCCATTAACGAACTTAACCGCGGAATTCTGATGCGCAACTTATCCTGAAAGTTTCAAGTAGCTAGCTTGCTTCTGTCGACAGTTATCGTGTCTACGGCCGGCCAACCGGCCGGCCGGACAGAATCAATTTTGACACCGGATTCGTCATCAGTGAGTCCAACCTAGTCGATTGAGACCATTTTCGGCTCAATCATCCAAAATTACAGACATTTGAACAAAACGATAGCACGCTGTTCCCCTAGAACATGCGCGCAAAAAGTGGCAACACTGCGCATTCTTACATTTTTTTTTATCCATTCGCATCAGAATTTTTTTTTTTAAAACAACAAACTTCGACCTCCAGAAGTCACCACAACTCGGCACTAAATGACAGTGAGGGATTTCTATAGGAACAGAGCCCTGTAGGATGGCTTTACTTATGCGAAGCATTTCGCCAGCACCATCTCTATAGATCCTTAGGAACCACAGGTCTATGTGAAGAAGAAACCTTGAATAATGGGCATATATTTGTTGTTGTGGTAGCATTAATTGAGAAGGGTCAAAGGGGTACAAAGACTGGTTGAGTTTTTCGCCCTTATCCAAACTATGGACTGTACACTGTTAGATTTTTCGAAACAAATAATTTACTTTCCGAATGTCAATTCGGGTTTCGTAAAGGAAGAAATACAATAAGTGAGGCTGTTGCTGATTTTGTCGATCTTGCACTCAACTGCTTCGAAAATAGGAATCACTATCTTGCTACTTTTGTTAACCTCACAAAGGCTTTCGACTGTGTAGCTACTCTTCAGGTTGAAAAAATATGTGATTGATGAGGCTGTACAGAGAATGGTCCATTCTATCTTGAGCGATAGGTACCAGTTGGTCTATTCAGACAAATCATCTAACTTGCGTCCTATTGGTCTAGGGGTGGCCCAGGGATTCATTATAGGACCGATTTTATTCTTGATTTTTATCAATGATTCACCGGATTAGTTACCAGGAGTCGAAACCACACTTTTTGTGGAAGATACAACTGTTACGGTTAAGTCCTCGGATGCATAGTCATTGTTCGAGTTGTCGAGGGGTGCACGGTCTAGGCTTAGCGAGTGGTTCTCTGCGAACAGTTAAGATATTAATGAGGATAAACCCATAAAATGTTGAAGACTCTGAGATCTATGAATTGCGATTTGACAGTTGCCGACTCTGTTAGGTTTCTGGGTATACATGTGGACCCTGCACTCACATGGAGAGTACATGTTGACGACCTACTGATGAGACTATGTCAGAACATTTTTGCCTTAAGGACATTGTCATTTTCACTATAGCGAGGGGTTCTACTCACAGTGTATTTCGCTCTGGTAGGGGCGCACTTGAGGTACTGTATCTTGCTGACGGGTGGCTGCTTGGTATATTAACGTTTCCATCTCTCTTCATTTTTGACAAACTACTTTATATGCATATAAATAAAGGAGAATATTTCAAACAATCCGATATTCATTACTCTGACAAGAGGAACATGGCACTTATTAGGAAAGATTTCCTTAGATTGAGCAAGTCCCAACTAAGTCCGGGATTCTGTGCGGTGTCTCTGTACAATAAACTTCCTGGTGGGGTTAAAAACCAAGTAATGATTGGTTTTAAGACTTAAGTGAGAAAGATGTTGTCGAATTATAATATGTTTTTTATTCAGTTGATGAGCTTTATACTCAAACTTTGGATGACATCGATTTTGTGTAATTTTATATGATTTATTTTAACATTTTTGTACATGACGTGTGAGAACAATGTAAATTTTGTGAATGCCACCAATAAATCTCTCTCGCTCTCTCTCATACACTATATATTGAATTCTCACATGAATATTCTTTTTTGCAGGTTCTCTGCAATTCTGGAGGTCTTCAAAGTATTCCCCTCAATTTATTGCCAGTCACTATTGAACATCTCTCTTTGACGAGGAATAACTTTTCTATAATTAAAAGTGATGCTTTCTCCGGCTTGAAACATCTGAGGAAGCTCCACCTTGATGGCAATAACATAACCACCATTAAGCCGTTTGCCTTTCGTGGCCTGCCTAGACTGAAAGAACTGTCAATTCAACAAACTCCGTTAACAACTGTACCAAGGTTCTCCTTCGCAGGACTACAAAACATATCGTCAATTATTTTAAGCCACAATAGGATCGTGCAAGTGGAGTCGTATGCTTTCGCCGGTACAACGAATATAAAAATTTTAGTGTTAACGAACAACCCAATCGTCAAGTTGGAAAGTAATGCGTTCAGCGGTTTGATAAGTGTTGAAAAATTGTGTTTTCCATCCGGAATTCGCGTAATAGAACCAGATGCTTTCAGTGGTTTGGACACTGTTGAACATTTGAAATTGTCCTTCATGGATCTACCGGGTGTTGACGCGAGTACTTTTCGGGGTTTAACGAATATCGGTGTGTTCTCGATACAGGAATCAGACTTGGGTGTCATAGACAGTGAAGTTTTCGATGGTGTTACTAATATCAAAGTTTTGAATTTTATAAACAATAAAATCGATTCTATACTTGGAATGAACATATCCCAAGATCATAATATAGGTACTTTGAAATTTCATGGAAACCATATATTGGAAATACCTAGAAGTGAAACTTTAAATATTGTGGTGCATAAATTCATAATGAAGTCAAATCATTTTCCATGCAACTGTCATATCAGAAATCTTCTAGAAGGACCATTAGTCAACGGAAGTATTTCAGAATTCATGGCTGAAAATTATTGTATATCCCCTCTTGATATGAATGGTAGATTGATGAGTTACTTAGATTTTGACAGTATACTAAAATGCCATGAAGATGTTACTCGGGAAAACTTCGAAGCATCGAGAGAATCATCGAGTGGACACAGCAACAAAAAAACTGATATTCTATATTTTATTTCTGTTGCATATTTACTTATACGATAATTTATAATGATGACTGATTGTTTGAAGATGAAAATATATTTTATGAATATTGATAGACTCATTTTTTTCACTGTATAAATAATAAAATAGAAAAGTATAGAAATTGATTCGAACTGCTATAAAATAAGACTTCGGTTATTTGAATTGGCCCATTTTCAACAGACCAGGAAGTTTTCAACTCCAATATAGATCTGAAAGATATGAAAAAGTTTCAACAAAATCTCAGAACTTTTTCTATCGGATTAAAACTTCTTAATTATAGTTGTTAAATACCAACGAGCTTTACGCAGAATCTCGATAGTATGCTACAGGTGAATATTTTAAACAAATCGAATAAAAGTCTATCGGGCAAGTGGACAATTTTAAATGATTTTGATTCTTCACATACAAATATTCACCTACGTTTCGGAACCATTCGTGCCTTTATCAGGGCTCCTTTGTTGTTCAAGAAATCGAATTCTTGAACAACAAAGGAGCCTTGATGAAGGCACGAATGGTGCCGAAACCTAGGTGAATATTTGTATGTGAAGAATCAAAATCATTAAAAATTGTCCACTTGCCCGATAGACTTTTATTCGATTTATCAATCACGGAAGAAACTGAAATTTATATTTTCAAACAAAGGTTTTCGAATAATTTTTTGATTTGAAAAAAAATTTTCAGAAACTATCCACTCAGAGATTTTCATAAAATTTGCAACAAACCGTCAGGTGTTATTCCCAACAACAAAGGAAGCTTAGTTGATTACTGGAATAAAAAAGATTTCAACATTTTTTCCTTTTTGGTGAAAAACAACAATGACACAAAATAAGCAACATCAAACTCGCTAACCAGACGCATGTATAAGAGCAAAGTACAAGTCAGCAATAATACTTTTTTATTTATCTTTCTCGACCAACATTCGTCCCTTCATTATTCTTGCAAACTTCAATTTAAGTCTCACCTCTTTAATTATTAGTTTTCATAGATTTTCTCACCAATCTTGGAACCATTCAGATCAAAAATCAGAGTCTATAATTATCCAGAGGTCTTATAAATCAACTCGCTCTATCAACAACAAAACAGGTAAGCAACAAAATGAAGAAGTGGAAGAACAACCGAAGATCGCCCACATATGAAACAACGCAATTAGGCCACACGAAATTTAACTGATCCGAGTAAAGGCTGCATTCAATAATCTTTCCTTCATTTTGTTGTTTACCTGTATTGAAATATACCAATTAAATTGTTGTCGATAGAGCGAGTTGATTTATAAAACCTCTGAATAGTTACAGACTGATTTGTGATCTGAATGGGTCCAAGATTGGTGAGAAAATCTATGAAACCTAATTAAAGAGGGACGAATGTTGGTCGAGAAATATAAAGAAAAGTTTTCATAGCTGACTTATACTTGCACTTAGGCTCTTTCACATTTCGACGTCATGGACAGCATGCGTCTGGCTTATTATTGCTTGTATTGTGTCATTTTTGTTTTGCGTCGAAAAGGCAAAAAATGTTGAAATCTTTTTTACGCGAGTAATTTTACTAGGCTTCTTTTATGGTTGAAACGTTGTCAAATTTTCCTGATGGAGATTACCTGTTGTAGATCGAATACAAAAACGAAATTATGGTTTTAATAAGTTGAATTTCAACACAGGAAACTTCACATAGTATTTAGAATATTCCATTTTTGCATTGTTCGAAAACATGTGAACTGAGAATGAAACTTAAGCAGCATTTGATTTCAATTTTCATTGAAATAATCCGCTTTGAGGGTAGCCACTTAATTTACGAATGGACTGTAGGTCCATATGCATGGGTGAGAACTTCCAATACTCCATTCACCATATGCTTCAATAAGTTCTGTTCTAAAAATCATAGTTGATTCAAAATCAATGAATCAAAATGTACATATCTACAGAAATTTCATCGCATATTGCTACACTATATGGGATTGGAGTGATTCGCATAACTCTATAAATCCGAAGTTCGGGAAAACAAGCTGAACGTAACAGGACCTACCTCAAATTATCGAATTTCCAGAGGAGTATTGTTTCAGCTTTGCCTCGTTCCATGGTTTGTGTCGGTTTTTTGTTCCGCGACAAAGTCAACACGCATATACAGGGTCTTTCACGAGGAACCTCACCCATATTTATACGGGAAACTACTGAACGTATTTTCATGAAATTCAGCACTTATAAGTATTTCACGATGCTGATGAAATCTAAAATAATTTCAAGGCATGAGCACCTCCGGTTTTTCCGGAAATGACGTCAACTTTCGTTTTTCAAATTAGAACACCATTTTTTTATTGCAGAAATAGATTCCTTAGAAAATTTCAATTCATTTTGATGTAACATTTTTCAGTTTTGGTTGTAAAATTCTTTCTGAGCGGGAAAATTCGAAAAAAAAATCGAGAATAGAGCTCCGCTGAAACAAGAATAACTTCGAGGTTTTTGGATGGAAAATTTTCATCACGATTCATGATACAGGGGGTGAACAAATCGCTTTCAAAGTTAGGGATGACAAAATCTTGAAAAATCAATTTTTTCAAATTAGAACCCCATTTTTTTATGGCAGATATTGAATCTACGTTAAAAAATAATGTGAGTGTATGCATCACACCCTTGCCCTAAAATGGATATTTTCTGAGTTATTCACAAAAAACTGTTTTTCGTCTTGAATTTTCAGGTATTTCTTTTCCCTTCACGCCAAAAAGATGAAATTTTCAGGAACTGTTATTTGAACCATGCTGTAGATTTTTCACCCCTTCTTGAAACCGACTTCAAGTTACTATTAGGAGAACCATGGCAATCTCTCGCAGTTATAACTAGAGAAGATGCTCAAAGTTTTGACCGTTAATTTCTAGAAATTATTTATACGTCTCAGGAATGCTTCGTGAGTTGCTCTTCTTATTTCATCGGGAGGAAGAGATCTGCAAAAGTGTTTAAAAACCAAATTGAGTTTCAAAACTATGAATCTAAAAATCTAAACAAACCTGAACGCATTTCTGACTCGTTCTATGCAGTCCTCTTTATCAGTCAGGGGAGTTGAGTAGACAATATTTTTTATCCTACCCCAAACATAATAGTCTAAAGGAGTTAAATCGGGAGAACGTGGTGGCCAAAGATGTGGACCATTGTTCGCCAACCATCGATCTTCAAATAGCCTGTAGAGGATATTTGACACATTGAGTGAATAGTGTGGAGGCGCGCCATCTTGTTGATACCATAAGTCATTATGGTTCTGTACTAGCGGCTCAATTATTTGAGTCAATATGTCAGAATATCTATCTCCTAAGGGAGAACATTCTTTAAATAATGCAAACATGTGTAGTGTTCTATCTTACCAGTTAAAGTCCCATCATAAATGTGAACATCGAGAATTGCATTATTTTTGATGGCGCAAAAAACATTGAAACTCCAGGTCTCTTGAAAGTTCCATTGTCTGAAGTGGTGGTTGTTCTCTTCATCCCAATAATGACTGTTATGCCTATTGAAAGAACCATTCTTTGTGAATTTAGATTCATCTGTCCAAATTATACAGTCCAAAAAGTTTTCATTCTCTTGAAATCGAATCATCATAGCTTCGCAAAACTCTGTTCTCCTGACGAAATCAGTTTCCTTCAAATGCTGTACCCTATTGAATTTATATGGGTGCATTTTATGTTTTTTTAATATTCTCCAAACACTCGATTGAGATAATCCCAGATAAATCTCGGCATCTTTGAGAGAATTTTGAGGATTCACACGAAAATATGCAAGAACTGTAATTTCGTTGTTCTCATCTTCTACTACACTTTTTTCTCTGTGTGTAGTTTTCTTAACGAAAGATCCGACATTTCTCAAGTTTGTCATGCTTCTGTTAATGGTATCTCTCGTTGGTCTGGGTCGGTCAGGAAACCTCTCAATGAACAGTCGAATCGTTCTATCTACAACTTTATTACATTATGAGATTTAAATAATCTTCATTGGTAAAATTAGGCATAGTGATCGATTTTATAACTTAATACGAATTATCACCAAATTAATAGTAAACACAAAGTGCTACTGAATAAAGAGGAATTTGGCAGATGTAATTAATGATATCTATCATTAAAAAAAAAAATGTAAAACATGGTAAGTTTTTGCATATGGTTCATAAGGAATTATTTATTTATCACTGGAGAGAAAACCGATGGCCGATAAGTTGAAATAAAGAGGTTTCCGATACAAATTCGAATCCAAATTCGCCATCTATTTAGGAACAACCTGTAACTTTTTTCTCTAGCATATTAGGGTAGTAAAATCTAAAACATGGTTTAAGTAACAGTTCCTGAAAATGTCATCTTTTTGGCGTGAAGGGAAAAGAAATAGCTGAAAATTCAAGACGAAAAACAGTTTTTTGTGAATAACTCAGAAAATATCCAGTTTAGGGCAAGGGTGTGATGCATACACTCACATTATTTTTTAACGTAGATTCAATATCTGCCATAAAAAATTGGGGTTCTAATTTGAAAAAATTGATTTTTCACGATTTTGTCATCCCTAACTTTGAAAGCGATTTTTTCACCCCCTGTATCATGAATCGCGATTTCGATTTTTAAAGTGGATACATCAATCTTACATCTTGAAAAATCCCAAAAATGAAAATTTTCCATCCAAAAACCTCGAAGTTATTCTTGTTTCAGCGGAGCTCTATTTTCGATTTTTTATTCGAATTTTCCCGCTCAGAGAGAATTTTCCAACCAAAACTGAAAAATGTTACATCAAAATAAATTGAAATTTTCTGAGGAATCTATTTCTGCAATAAAAAAATGGTGTTCTAATTTGAAAAACGGAAGTTGACGTCATTTCCGGAAAAACCGGAGGTGCTCATGCCTTGAAAATATTTTAGATTTCATCAGCATCGTGAAATACTTATAAGTGCTGAATTTCATGAAAATACGTTCAGTAGTTTCCCGTATAAATATGGGTGAGGTTCCTCATGAAAGACCCTGTATAGAGATGCTCTCAGTTTATTATTCTTACGAATAGGAATAATCAATCTCGGGTGTCAGTCGATCGCGTTCTCTCAATTTATTATTAACTCAGTTTTACCCTCGCCTAAATTATCTGCGAACGATAAATATACTTTGATTGAAGTTCCCTGCTCTTTGAAGTAGTGTTGTCTGGGGTTGAAAAACTCTACGGTAATCCGGGGGCCTAGTCTTGGGTAGGTAGACAAGATATACCTCTGGGTACAGGTATATTTGTTAAATGTGTACTCGAATCAATGATCTAATAATAAGAAGTATATATTATTAGATCATTGACTTAAACGCTCATGCCGATGGACGCTACAAAAAACATCAAATCGCGTAATTTTTCTTCACATAATCTGTAATAAACCGAAAAAATCAAGCAATTTTAGACATTTGCCAGTAGCATACAGAGTGGGCCATTGAAAACGAAGCAGGGCCATTTACGGGCGAATCAGCCACAGTCGTTGAAATGCCGAGACAGGTCGATTTTTGTTTGGAGGAGACACTTTTTGAAGCATAATTCATTAGTGAAATAGTCATCCCTTAAATGGCCGGCGGCTCCCACCCTCAAATTTTGAATAGGTAAGATAGGTTGTGTCATAACTCATATTAGAGCTTATTACGTCAGCTTTCCACTTTTGTACTTTTTACGAAAATCTGATCGAATTTGACTAATTAATGGATGTTCATAATTTACATGGGAATATTTCCTGATTCGTGATAAGAAATGAATATTTTTTTGGTTAATTGTGATTATTTCTGTATTTTAATGCTATGGGTCCTCAGAAATTGACTTCTAGAAGTGAAATAGCCACCCCCTATGCGGGGTGGCTACCCCTCTCGAATTTTGTGAGGATAGGGCATATATGGGATACATCATCTGAAAGCTCATCATCACTTCAACTTTTTATAATTTGCAGCTGTTCGTATTGAAGCTTTTGAAGGTTTGCGAGGTAGCTTCAACCCCTTTGGGAGAGTGTCACGTTTCATCCCGGCTTTGTTTGGGGGAACTCGTCAGGGCATGCACCGAACTAAACCGTTTACATGCCTACGTGAGCGGACACACCTTTTGCGTATCACCAGGGAGTGTACCAGACCGTTGAGGATGAGCGTACTTACGGGATATTGAGAGGATCCAACAGGGACAGCGTGCGCGCTAGCGCCCCCTGTACGTTGACCAATGATGTAGCCAATCGTTACAGGCAGGGTAACGTAGGGTACTTGAGACGCAAGGGATAGTACTGCGCGCGGGACTTAAGTAAGAGCTGAGAGAGCGCTCGCTACAGTATAATTGAGTTGAATTTTGAAAATTAATGGTTGTTCATCCTATCCCCTGAGAAAATTTCCTGATTCTTTTCTCGCAGATGTCATATTTTTCGATTTTTTTTATTATTTCGTTCTTTGAGTAACTTGAATCGGCAAATATTCTTGCAAACAAGTCAAAAAGTCCTTACATCAGGAATATTGAATGAAAGTTCAACTTCAGTTTGAAACGGATACTTTGTGAAATAGAAATTCAATTCAATTGTACACACAGCTGCAAATTATAAAAAGTTGAAGTGATGAGCCTCTTCAAATGATGTATCACACATGCCCTATCCTCCTTATTAAAATTCGAAAGGGGAAGTGAAATAGCAACCCTGCTCAGGGAGTGGCTATATTTCACTTCAAGAAGTCCCCATAGCTTGAAAATACAAAAATAATCACAACTCGAAAAAAATATTTATTTCTTATCACGAATCAGAAAATATTCTGATGTAAATTATGAACATCCATTAATTATAATCAAATTCGATCCAATTTTTGAAAAAGTACAAAAGTGGAAAACTGACGTCATAAGCTTTCATATGAGGTATGACACCACCTATCTTCCCTATTCAAAATTTGAGAGTGATGGGAGCCACCCCGTTCAGGGGGTGGCTAACTAACGAACACTAACGAATTATGCGTCAAAAGTGTCCCCCTCCAAACAAAAGTCGACCTGTCTCGGTGTTTTCAACGACTGTGGCCAATTCGCCCGTAAATGGCTCTATTTCGTTATCAATAGCCCGCTCTGTATATAAACATTGTCTTCATACAATAAGGATAAAAACACAAACCATGGGCAAAAAGTGTGAGTTGTTTCCAAACGATACCAAAAATATTTTCAATTCCTCAGAATGGACATGGTTGACAATGTTCATGTTGGACGAATTTGTCTGAAGAATTTCAAACCCGACCACTTATTCGTATCTATATCGTTCCAAATATTTCCTACGGGTATTTTTGGATATGCAACTCTGGAAGACTTCTTTTCTTTGAACTGAATACTGAATAATAAAATACCTCTAAATAGGTATTCAAAAATAACAAGTTTAAGACAAGAAGTGTATTCAGAGACGAAGGAAACATTTATATACATTTTCGCCACCCTGGCTGAATGGAATGAAAAATCATTTCTTAAATTCAAATAACCATTTATTCTATGCATCTATATTAGGTCTATATGAATTTTTATGAGAATCGTTCAAATTTTTTTTCTCGAAATCGGTAGCAAGGTTGCTTAAAATGTCAGTTTGTTCCAATATTTGTTTTTAGAGATATTGGAAAAGAAATATGTCAAATTTCATAGCTATAGTTGGTTGGAATTATTAGGAACTTTTTCATCAGATCTCGATGAAATTCGACACGGACCTTGAAGTCACTAAATTTTTTTTCTCGAAATCGGTAGCAAGGTTGCTTAAAATGTCAGTTTGTTCCAATATTTACTTTTAGAGATATTGGAAAAGAAATATGTCAAATTTCATAGCTATAGTTAGTTGGAATTATTAGGAACTTTTTCATCAGATCTCGATGAAATTCGACACAGACCTTGAAGTCACTAATTAGGAACAGTTTTCAAAATTTCAGATTGATGGTACATTAATATTCAGAGATATTTTGGAAAAAAACACGTGTCAAATTTCTCGGTTATTTCCCAGGTATCGTTGTTACTCCCAAAATTCATCAGAAAAAATTCCATGATGATCGTTCGATTGCATAAAAAAAAACATTGAAGTCGCTTTTTTCGAGTATTTCATATTTGCATATATCCACTATACAATATCATATATGGTCTCCACGCGATTCCGCTTTAACCAAGATGTCATTTTTCAGTCAAGTAGAGAATTTTAATTCGATATGATCTGTATTGTTGAATATATTAGAGAAATTAAATTCTGAATGGGAATCATTGGGTGGATTTCACCCATTCGCGAATTATTTTGTTCAGTATCAGCGGTGAGGAGGGCAGTAAACGCACTAACTTCGGAAAGAAACGACTTAGACATTCAATAATATTTGTAGCGTAGGTTTTTGGTTAATCCCAAAGGTCGAATTTGTAAAATTCGCCCAATAAATCTGTATATGAAATACTGATTCAAAATGTTATTTTTCCTAAATACAGATCGGATCGGAATTTACTTGATCCATTCAGTATTTCGTGTGAGTCATATGAAAGAAGATCGCCAAATCTTTCCATCAGGGAGTAAATCTGTGTGAAAACTCCTGACGTCTCCTCGCGTCAGTGCTTTTCTATATTTTTTTGCTTAATACCCTCTAGACCAAAGATTTAATTTTTTCTTTAGACCACATCAGTCTATAGAGATTTAGAATGATAACGACAGCTGTTCCTAGACCTAGTCTAGGTAGTACTGCGCAAACACGCCAATCGTAAATACATCCACTATTCATGATACAAATTTAGTAATTTTATCATGTTTGCATCTTCAGTGTGCTGACTTACGAATTATTTATACAGGGTGAGTCTTTGACCTTGCAGAATATTTTAACACAGGATTCTTGAAGCCAAAAGAAACACTTTTTTTCCTTACCATTTTTTCCGATTCGTCTTGGTTCTTAAGATACAGACTGTTGAAAATCCATAAAAAAATTTAATTTTCGATTATATCTCGCGAACGATCTCATCGAATCAGATGATTATTGGAATATAGTTCGAGGGCGTAGATTAAGAAAATCCAATCAGAATGTTAGTGGAGAGTCTGGTTCGTTTTTTATGGCCAGAGGAAAATCGAAAAAATTGGACCTTTTTTAAAAAAATTTTTTTCAACCAGAAGACTTACGTCTATAAAATAAGTGGCTACGTACTCACAAAGGATCCAGATATAACCAAAAAATTCGATATTGTCCAGCCTCACGACCCAAAGTTGACCCAAATTTCGAAATTTCGGTCAACTTTGAGACGTCGTGCCGACCAAAATAATGAAGCTGGGTGATGTCGAATATTTTTACGTGCAGTTCGATTCTTTATCTATGAATTAAAACAGATTTAATCGTCCTACTCTCATCGAGTCGGTAATAATGATTTTTTGAAAAAAGGTCCAAAATTTTGGAACTTCAAGGACCTCTCACGTCCAGGACGATTTTTTTAAAAAATATCTGACCTTATATTCTTGTTCTACGCCCTCGAATTAGTAAGTGTGCCAAATTTCACGGCGATAGGAGTCGGAAAATTATTTTTCGAAAATCGAGATTTTCTTAAGGGTAACCCCTTAAAATTTTACCAAAAATCGAAAGTTCTCCGATCGACCTGAAATTTGAAACATATACTAATTCGAGGGCGTAGATAAAGAAAATCCAATCAGAATGTTAGTGGAGAGTTTGGTTCGTTTTTTATGGCCAGAAGAAAATCGAAAAAATTGGACCTTTTTTAAAAAAATCATAATTTTTCAACCAGAGGACCTTCGTCTATAAAATAATTGGCTACGTACTCACAAAGGACCCAGATATAACCAAAAAAATTCAATATTGTCCAGCCTTACGCGTTTGATCTGTACGACGGCCCAAAGTTGACCCAAATTTCGAAAATTTCTCACCAAATCCGGAATATTTTCCAAACCGAATCAGTTACGCAAAATCTAATTACAGATTCGTAATCTACGTGTTCGAATCCATAATATATGATTCCAATACTCCAACTTCCAAAAATAATTTGAATGCAATTCAACGAATTTTTGACCATTTTGGAAAGTAACAGTATTCTTTATTTTTTTTCGTATGATGCGCCGTTTTCGAGTAATCTGAAATTCAAAAATAAAAAATATATGTGAAATTCCGAGAATTGGGTACTTTGGCTGACTGCAACTCTGTTCAAAAAATTCACAGAATTCAATTTTTCCGCGTTGCCACGTCTAAAAGTTGAGAATGGAATCACATATTTATAGTTCAGTTCAGAATCATAGACTATACAAGTGTATACATAGAATTAGCATATTGTGTGTTGTTTGATTTCGAAGAGTTCTTTCTTTCTGTTCGTCAATTTGGCAACGTTTGTAAGTTCATAGATAAATTAGGTACATCTGTTTTATTTATTTATGAAAATGAAAGTTTGAATGGGTTATGTCTGAATCTGATCATTCTTGGAGAAAATGAAATAAACAAAGAAAATTAATAATTACAAATTGAAGATGAATCTTAAAGCTAATATGAGTGATAGCTAGATGAATTCGTCATTATCGAAAATGAAACCAAGGAAGAATATTCAACTTTTATCGCCCACGAAATTTGGAATACCTAACTTGTTTATTGTACTATAAATACAATTTTTTTCACCAACTGGAATGTAAAAAGTAAGTTGACGCTTGTTTTCATAACAGAGCTACTTATTTCGAAGATTTGAATGGTAGATCTTAGGCTTGGAAAAACTTCAGTGTTCAGGTTTCCAGGGGCGGCTAGCCTATTATGAAAATTTATAATGCCTATATCTTTTTGTCTTCTAGGCCGAATCGGAAAAAATGGTAGATGACAAATGTGTTTCTTTCAGCTTCAAGAATCTTCTGTTAAAATATTCTGCAAGGTCAAAGACTCACCCTGTATAATATCACTGAGAAAGGAACCATTCCAATCCTCCTTCTCTTAAATAACTTTGGAGCAGGTAAAACTGCTAAAGGATCAAAAAATGGGATAAAAAATCTCTGAAATTCAAGGAATTTAATTTGTTCATAAAATGAGTTCAACACTGACTCTTGTTAAAAAGAGAAAAAAATCAACAGAAAACTAGTATCTACACATTACAACATGAGGCTTAGAAAACAATTGAAAAGTTAAAAACAAAACTTTGGAATGATATGGTTTTTTAAGGCCTTATTTCAATTTAATCAATAACATAATTTATTTCTTAACTGACGTAGCTTTCATAGCAAGGTAGTTCAATAAAGTGATTGATAACTTATTAATGTTTTGATTAATTGATTTATAATTTACCTTGTGAATATTTCAACTGTCATCCCCATGTCTTTTACTAATGGATAATCTTAATTCATTCCATAATGGAATTAATAACTGAATTCTTTCAAGATTGTCAAGATATATATCAATAACTTCAAAATTAATGGATTTCAATCCACAACGGTTTTCAATCTCTGATAACAAAATAATTGAATAATGAAACTGGAATTAAGAATCTAATATATTTACATGGCGTAATTCTTTTAAAAATATTAACATTAAAATTTTTCAATTCCCGAATTTTCCATATACCTATAGATGAAATTTAGAAATTGTTCACTAAAGACGACAAGGCACATTATTATTGTAACAAATTTTCTACAAAATGAAAACTACAAACTATCAAAATCTTCATAACTGAACACCAATGTGTTCAGGTGAATCCCTGATTTCTTAAAAACATTACCACCACTATCAGCTACAGATATTATGTCCAATATTGAAAAAGATACATGTGTAAAACAAAATTCTGATAGCAAAAAATAATAATAATTGAGGTTAAGTTATAAGATTTGAAAATCACCAGCATTTTATCTTTGAAATTTATTTTGAAGATCATGTACTTCCTTATCGAAGAGCTAAGTTATGTAACCATATTGATTATCAATTTTTAAATCTTTAGGTCTCACATTTTTGAGATAGTAGGCTTGATATTATCAAATGAAGTTTAGAGATGATAAATGAGCTATATACTGTTGCAAAATTCCATTTCTGGAGGGAAAACAAGTTGAAAGTGAAACATTTTGGAATTTCAAATACATGTAAAATATAAATCATTTCCGATTTACAATATCTGAAGGATCTAGCTATGGCAACATTCATCGTTAATCTGAACAGGGATTGTATTTATAAACTGTACAATCTACATATTAAAAATAAATATTTCATGGTCAAAATAAATTAAGTCAGTCTTAAATTTGTCAGTAATAGACGACTTCGGCCCAAGTTGCCAACCCACAATTTACTTAGCAAGTTTACTTTCACTGGGGAACGGGAATTTCAAGACAAATTCGACATGATAAGGTTCGCGTTATTTATAAATACCCGTAAAACATGCATCGGCTCTTCAAACCAGATAATTCCTTCCAAATATAAGTTTTTGTTGAGATCGTCCCCGATTGGCTGAAATTTAAGTTGGGATTCTTGATTTCATGCAAACAGTGTCAATTTTTATAGGATACGTTCCGAAAATCAACTCTGTTGTTTCGGTTGCCGATTTTCCGCTCCGTAAATATGAAATATTCGGATGGTTCCTGGAACAAGCGTGTGGAAAAGGTTATTTACGGAATCTGGTTGATGAAAATGCGGTCGATTTACCTTCACCAGAACGATTTTCTATGGTAAATATCCATAGCATAGAACAATCTATGTTTACTTTAGGTTTGTTTTGGTTCCGAGTTCAGATCTGTTCGGGACGGTTCTAGCAAAGACCATAGATCTGTGCTAGAACCGCCCCGTACAGTTCTGAACTGGGAACCAAAACAAACCAAAAGTAAACATAGATTGTTCTATGCTATGGATATTTACCATAGAAAATCGTTCTAGTGACAGTAAATCGACAGCAATTTCATCAACCAGATTCCGTAAATAACCTTTTTCACGCGCTTGTTCCAGGAACCATCCGAATATTTCATATTTACGGAGCGGAAAATCGGCAACCGAAACAACAGAGTTGATTTTCGGAACGTATCCTATGAAAATTGACACTGTTTGCATGAAATCAGGAATCCCAACTAAAATTTCAGCCAATCGGGGACGATCTTAACAAAAACCTATATTTGGAAGGAATTATCTGGTTTGAAGAGCCGAGGCATGTTTTACGGTTATTTATAAATAATGCGAACCTTATCATGTCGAATTTGTCCTGAAATTCCCGTTCCCCAGTGAAAGTAACCTTGCTAAGTAAATTGTGGGTTGGCAACTTGGGCCAAAGTCGTCTATTACATCTGGATATTGCTTTTTATGTGTGATAATGTCTGGGAGCAATAACTGGAGATGGTGGTGGGGGTAATGGACTGAAATAGGTAGAAGACCTAGAACTAGGCGAAGGGGGGCAACTTTCACTCTGACAATGAGATCGAGGGGTGGGAGGAGGCGGAAATGGGCCTGAATCATATTTTCCACACCTCGAAGGGTAGTTATAGTCGCTCTCATCACACACATCGGTCGAACAAGGAGTAGGAGGGGGAGGTTGATTGATCGAACGGTAATGACGATACGGACGATACCTCGATGATGGACTACTCCCTCGAGTCGAAGCATGGGTAGTTGCTCGACTCGGAGGAGGGTTCAACGTTTCTCTGGGGTAACAATTACTAGAACCGTTAATTGAACTGGAAGCACCAGTTATATGGCTTCTATCACAACTTGAACTGTTACTTCCATTGAGCATTGACATTCTTACAACGTCTGGTATTCCTTTTCGAGCATTCTGCATTTTCATCATCTGTGATCCTGACTGCAACGGATTCAACGCATCATCCGAGTAATCTCCAATTTTATCGACAGTTGTAAATTTCTTCTTTAAACAATAAAATATCAAGGAACAACTCATAACTACAACAAGAATACCGAGAATTATAGTAACGACAGTAAAAGAGTTTGAATTATCGCAATTCAACTCGTCAGCTCCATCTGGACAATTATCGATCCCATCGCAAACTGAGGAGTTAGCGATACAACTTTCCGTTTCCGGACACTGGAAGCTATTCAGGCAGCACTTTGCCTCGTCCGAATTATCCCTACACTGAGCCACACCGTCGCAAACGATAACGTTGTCAACACATTGACCATCGTTGCATCTGTGCTGATTCTGATTGCACGTACTACAGTCTAATTCATCGGAACCGTCTATGCAGTCTTTCTGCATATCACATCTCCACGCTCTGGGGATACAGTCCCTCCTATTCGATTGGGAAACGGCACAGGTGAAGTGGTCGTTGCCGCAATTCGGGAGCGACATACAAGTGCGTCTGTCGTCCTGCAAGACTTTATCTTGCGGACAGGCACATTCGGCACTTGTACTGTTCATGATACAGAAATGGGAACATTTTTTCTGATTATGCCAGCAAGGATGGGTGCGGTCCGGGTTCTTGACAGATATGAGATCGGTTATGCGCGATGCTTGAATGGGTAGGGTGGATCTCGATTTTCCGGAAATCAATTCTAATCTCTGTAGTTGATGCAATTCTTTATCGATCCAGTAAAGCCAACCTGAGTGTACTGTTAGCTGCGATATTTTGGCGTTGCTTTCGTTTAATAGGACGTGTCTGAAAATCGAAATTGTTTATTCAGTTTTGTCATGTGACATATAATATGAAATTAGTTGAATAGCTTACCAAAAGAAGCTTCAAAGAACACAACACGACAAAAATGGGGTAATCTTTGGGTTTCGACAAGTCGTAATCAAAACAAGATGTACGCATGCACCAACGGTGTCATTTCGGGATCATCGTTGCCAGATTGTGCGGAGCATAATATTAGATTTGTGTAATAGCATTGCTTAAGAACAATTAAACAATGGTGATCGTATCTCGATTCATTTGAGATGGTTAATTCTGACTTGAAAATAAGTACATTAAGTAATTATCGAGTAATGTGATGCATTCTGTCGGGGGTTAGGATAAATGGTTCAATTCAGGACATTGCCAGCCAAATCTAAATAAATAAAATTTGGGATAGTGCACTTGAATTTCGTCTTTCCATTCGTCCTTATCCAAATCGGAAAGTAAAAATAACGGTGTCCCATCATTGAAAACATACTATATCACTGTTTCAAACAAAATAGGACCATAATTGCCCTTATTTACTGATTCAAACATTCGTTTCATATAAAGTCTCCTCATCTTATATTCCATACAACTTATGATTGAAAAACTTACTATATCTCTATTTCAAATAAAATAGTACAGAATTGCCCTTATTCACTTCTTCAATTATATTCCTTTGATATTCAATTTCCTAATCATATTATTTCTATACGACATATATAAATGAAACAGGATTTTAAATGACATGACATTCTTGTGGCATCGGATTGATTTTACAGTCTGGCAACGATGCTTCCTAAATGACTCTGTTGGAGCATGCGCACATATTGTTTTGATCTCCACTTGTCGAAACCCAAAGATTACCAAAAATGGAGTCTTTATTTTTCTATACAGGTGCTGCCAGAAGTAAATCAACAAACCTCAAAAAGTTATGCAGAGGTCTATTCTAAGAACTTTTATTATTACAAAGATTGGTAATGATGGTAATTGTCTAGGAAATCGCATAACGCTCTAAATTTTATGAAAAAATCAGTACTTGCTAATTTTGGCATGAAAATCACAAATCCGAAGTCAAAAAATGTCGCTCGCCTCTAGATTTCCAAAAAAAAATTCACAAAATTCTTCGGGGTCACTGAACTTTTCTCGCTGAATTTCGCTATTACACTCTATCACGAACCATTATCTTGATAGATATTGATTTTAAGAGCATCATTATAAAGATTTCAAGCAATTTTCGCCACAAAAATTGCCAGGAATTGTTGAAATAAATTGATATCCTCATTGTTTACAATTTCCCTTTTTGACGTACGCCGATACGCTTACAGCACTATATCATGCAGGGTTGCCAGTGCCAGTCAATTTCCTGAATCTATTATGCCGGGGAATTGAAGGATATTCATTTTCAAAATTGGTTTTTAGTCAATATAAGTTGTTAAAGTATAGTTTTCTTTAAGTATTATATTCCAAATTTCCATTTCCGAGTTCAGGTTATTCTTGCTTGGTTCGAAATACTAAATTCTAGCGGTCGCCCTGCCATGGGTGAACATATTCGCGTTATTCACAGGTGGTTTAATAACTAATAAAAATGTTTAGTTCAGAAGATATTAAGTACTTGGTGAGGTTAGGTTAGTTTAGTTTAGGACAGTGCCAGTTCGAATCTGAAGAGTAAATTAATTAACTCTTCTGATTCGAACTGGCACTGTTCTAAACTAAACTAACCTAACCTAACCAAGTACCTTAACCTTATTTTTCCATTGTGTGCTTTCACCCATGGCGGGGCGACCGCTAGAATCTTGTGTTCCAAATTTCCCAACTTCTCTCCATAACCCAAACTTTCCTCTTTTCCATTCTCCTTTCCTGGCAGAGTTGGTTCACACCTCCCCGTTATCTTTGCTGAATAACTTTTCTAACCATCTCATAAATTGTACATAATATAATAAAACAATTGCATGATGGAATGTGTTGGAACAAGTTCACTGTTCACTAAGTTGGGCCTAGGGAATTTTTGCAATAAAACTCTCCTATTCAGTCTAATCCGGAATGTTTTCGATCCGGCAACACTGTAAAGTAGTAGACTGAAGTTGCTGTCAGATGTCGTTCTTCCGAACTTCAAAACCATCATGGCCGAATATATGCCGAAAATAAACAATAAGCAAATGAATGTATTTTCACAATTCTTGGCAATTTTTGAAGCGAAAATTGCTTGAAATCTTTATATTAATGCATTTATAACCAATATCCATCAAGGGAATAGTTCGAGATAGGGTGTAATAGCGAAATTCAGCGAGAAAAAATCAATGACCTAGGAGAATTTTGGGATTTTTTTTGGAGGAACCAGAAGCGAGCGATATTTTTTGACTTCGGATTCGTGATTTCTATACCAAAATTAGTGAGTACTGATTTTTTCATAAAATTTAGAGCGTTATGCGATTTCCTAGACAATTACCCAAAGATTATGTAACAATCTTCAGAGAAACAAAAAATTGGAAAGAAAGCAGGAAACATTTGTTCTGAGGAAATATATCGCATGACCAATGATCAAGTTTTATGAATTGTTGATAAAATGATAATCTTCATTCTAATCTCAGGAACCCAAAATTCAGATATGACCTAAGTTTATTTAGTGATGGCTTAGTAACTTTTGGTTTTGTTTTCGTATCAGTTTTTTGAACATATGATGAAAATTCAAGTGGGGATATCTAGGAAATTATAAGGTGGACAACCACGAGAATGACCTTTGCACCAAGCTTTGAGCCTGAAAACTTGAAATTTTGAAATATTCCTTTTAAAAGGTGCCATGATGAACTCGATATTTGTTGAGAGGAGTAATTTGGAGATTAGAAAAGTTACGCAAAAAAACAAGGAATGAAACTTGTTCAAAATTAGATAATCTATGAAAAGTAATCTAAGAATAGTTTTCTTTGGCTGTAACTAGAGAAACTTACTTCCAAATGTACCACTTATGGAAGGAGGGCCAAAGGACCCCTTGAATAAGGTATCACATGATACCTGTTTCTATTTGGAAAAAAAGGCCGAGGGTTTTACAACAGATTCACAGATGACATGACTTGGATGTCTATCAAAACTCAGGCTATAAAAAATAGCTTTCCACGAATAGACGACTTCGGCCCAAGTTGCCAACCCACAATTTACTTAGCAAGTTTACTTTCACTGGGGAACGGGAATTTCAGGACAAATTCGACATGATAAGGTTCGCATTATTTATAAATAACCGTAAGACATGCCTCGGCTCTTCAAACCAGATAATTCCTTCCAAATATAGGTTTTTATTAAGATCGTCCCCGATTGGCTGAAATTTAAGTTGGGATTCCTGATTTCATGCAAACAGTGTCAATTTTCATAGGATACTTTCCGAAAATCAACTCTGTTGTTTCGGTTGCCGATTTTCGGCTCCGTAAATATGAAATACTCGGATGGTTCCTGAAACAAGCGCGTGAAAAAGGTTATTTACGGAATCTGGTTAATGAAAATGCGGTCGATTTACTGTCACCAAAACGATTTTCTATGGTAAATATCCATAGCATAGAACAATCTATGTTTACTTTAGGTTTGTTTGGGTTCCGAGTTCAGATCTATTCGGGACGGTTCTAGCATAGACCATAGATCTATGCTAGAACTGTCCCTTATAGTTCTGAACTCGGAACCTAAAGTAAACATAGATTGTTCTATGCTATGGATATTTACCATAGAAAATCGTTCTGGTGACAGTAAATCGACCGCATTTTCATCAACCAGATTCCGTAAATAACCTTTTTCACGCGCTTGTTCCAGAAACCATCCGAATATTTCATATTTACGGAGCGGAAAATCGGCAACCGAAACAACAGAGTTGATTTTCGGAACGTGTCCTATGAAAATTGACACTGTTTGCATGAAATCAGGAATCCCAACTTAAATTTCAGCCAATCGGGGACAATCTTAACCAAAACCTATATTTGGAAGGAATTATCTGGTTTGAAGAGCCGAGGCATGTTTTACGGATATTTATAAATAATGCGAACCTTATCATGTCGAATTTGTCCTGAAATTCCCGTTCCCCAGTGAAAGTAAACTTGCTAAGTAAATTGTTGGTTGGCAACTTGGGCCGAAGTCGTCTATTGAGAAGCTTCTTTTTATGAAGTCTGTTGAAAATCACAGATTTTCTCGAAATTTTATAGAGAAAGATAAAGTTCTCTATTTGGTCCTTCAGCTCTTATCAGATAGATTTATAGAAATGAGTCTTTCAACTTTCACAACTCTATATGAATTACACGTCGGGGAAGAATCCAATGATGCATTTTGGTAGGTTTTTCAATTTTGTCGAATAATAGTAATCGATAACATTTTTCAACCCCCCAATCAACCGTAACTTCACTGGGAGATGAGTAAAAGTAATGACCATAATACTAGACTTACTGATTTTCTCCATCAATGTTGCTTATGTATATGCTGTGTCCTTGTGCCCAAACCAATAAATCGTTGTCCACATCGACAGCAATTGCAGTTACATCAGCAACTTTGGCGATTACCAAATGATGACTTCCATCCAATCTGATTCTCACAATTTGAGGCGTCGATCCAACATCCGTATAAAATAGCAGCCTGAAATTGAGGATAATCCAACTATAAAGTACTACAACATTCCAGTTCAATGCAATTACCGTTTCGTATAGTGTATAGCTAATAGTCTCGGTTTCTCGTTTTTCTTTTGTATAACCCCAAATGATATGTTGTTATCTAATCTTGTGACATTTATCAAATCTTGGGCAGTGCAAGACCAGAAAAGGGTTCTTCCAATGGGATCAAGCGCCAAATCAAAGGGATGTACATCTTCCGAACCTGATACAACTATGGATGTCAGGGTTCCCATAACTTCCGCTCTTCTTAAGGCATGAGACTTTCCTTCCACCTGAAAAATTCACAATTGTTTTTGTTGATGATGTTAGTAGTAGGTTCAAAACTTTGAATAATGGACTCCCACAAGGATCAGTTTTAGCTCCCCTTCTATTTAATTTATATTTATGTGATATTCCAGCAACTTCTTCAGAGAAATTCATCTATGCAGATGATATTGCTCTGGCTTTTCCTCACTCTGATTTCAAAGTCATTGAAAACACTCTAAATACTGATTTAGAAATTTTGAAGAATTATTTTGTTGAGTGGCGTTTATGTCCAAATTCTAATAAAACAGAAGTTTCTTGTTTTCATTTGAATAATCAACAGAAGTTTAAAACTTTGAATGTTACCTTTAATAATGCCGTTCTGAAACATAATTTCACTCCTAAATATCTTGGAGTGAAATTAGATACTTCTTTGAATTTCAAGGCCCATTTGGAAAACTTACGCATGAAGTTGAAATCTAGGAATCATATTCTTCAAAAACTTGCTGGTTCTTCATGGGGGGCTGACCCTACAACTCTTCGTACCGCAGCTTTGGCTTTGGTTTTTTCTGCTGCTGAATATTGTTGTTCGGTTTGGTTTAATAGCGCTCATGTTAGTAAAATAGATGTACAGCTTAATGTTGCTATGAGAATCATTAGTGGGACCATAAGATCTACACCTTTACAGTGGTTACCAGTTCTCTCAAATATTGTACCGCCCCATATTCGTAGACAGGTTGCAGTGATAAAGTCTTGGGATAAATATCGTTCCTTTCCGAATTTATTCCCAATCATGTCTTATATTCCGGATTCTAAAGTTGCTAGATTGAAATCTCGTAAACCTTTATGGATCAACGATTTTCTTTACACCAATAAAAGTCACAAAGAAATTTGGCGTTCGGAATGGAATTCGTGTAATGTTTTTAACAAAGGTTTGATCAGCGATCCTTCAGAAAAAGTTCATGGTTTCAATCTTCCTAGGAAAATTTGGTGCATTTTGAATCGACTTAGAACCGGTCATGGTCGCTGTAATAGTTTCCTCTTCAAATGGAATTCGATCGAAAGTCCAAGGTGCGAGTGCGGAGAAGAAGAGGAAACAATAGAACATTTAGTTAATACTTGTCCAATATATAAATTTGACGATGGTTTCGAGGCAATTCATTCGGTGTCTGATTCTTTTTTGAGATGGATTGCGAACTTCAAATTAATTTAATGAGTACTAAATCATTTACTAGTTCATATTAGTTTTTTCGTCTCCTTTTTTGTTTTCAGGTATGATTCCAAGATTTCAACCTGCATCGCATAGGGAGGAGGAAATTTTGTCGATGAAAAAGAAGCCCTTCAATAAAAAACAACAATTTCATTACACTTATACGGGGAGACAGAGTTTTTCCTGAGGTTTTTATCTGTGCTCTTGTATCATACGTAAAAATGTATGGTACCCCGTTTACATTTCCTCTGCTAATACTGTTATGACACAAATTGTTTGATATAAAAAAAAATGTAATGCTCATCTCAAAAGAATATATATATAATTCACAAATATTCTCCAATGCACTTTCTGATCATATTCGAAGTGTCGAAATACTTCCTCTTTCAAAAATTAAATGCATTTATTTGAACAATAAGTTATATTGTTAAAGATCTGAATATTATATTATTCCTTACGATGATCTAGTCACCTTGAAGAACTATTCACTCACCCAATACAAGAAGTTGTGAACTGGATCATATTCAATAGCCTTGACCATTTTCAAAGAAGAAATTGGTAGCACTGCTTCAGGACAATCAGCGGTGTCTAATATTAAACGAACTGTCAGGTTCTTCTGACTGTACACCATGAATTCTTTTGGAGCTATAAGTAATAAGTTTATAAATATGCAGTAGTAGAATCTTGGCAATATTGGACTTATTTTTGGGGAAGATGAATCAAACCCAATTGAATTTCGTCGACGTTTCGGACATTTGTTGTTCAATATTCACATATAAAACAACGGGGTTGCCCTTAATCATGACTTAATCCATTTAAAATATTTAAAAAATCACATATATATATTAAATCATTAACATGAGTCAAATACAAAAAAAAAAAAAAAATAAAAAAAAAAATAAAAAAAAAAATAATAAAAAAAAAATAATAAAAAAAAAAAATTGGTATTTCCGAGAAAAGATTTGAAGTGAGGTTTTATTGATGTTTTGTTCCAGCATTGACTCATGTTAATGATTTTATATATATATATGTAATTTTTTGAATATTTTAAATAATTTTTTAATATTGCCAAGATTCTACTACTGATTATTAGAAATAGACATGAACAATCCTACTATTTATAAATATGATTGAATGATCATTCCGACGAAATTAATTCAGGCAGAGATAATTATATACTTGATATTTCGCTTACGTAAGCATTTATTCTCCTGAAGCGTAAAGTGGTTCGGGCAGGCACAAGTGAAACTTGTGAGATCTTCCGGATTTTTTCCAGGCAGAGGCAAACACAAATGGGAGCATCCGCCATTGCTCACAAAGCATTGGTTACTCCCATTGTGCTTCTCAGGATCATATACCACTAAATTATTTGTAACATCAGGTAGCTTGTATATTTCTTCTATATTTTCATCTGTTTTACTTGATCCAAATGATTTTCCTAACAAGTCAAGTTTTCCTTCCAACTTGTTCATTTTGAAAACCTTTCCTGCAAATCGAAAATGAGAAATAAAAGTACAGACACACAAAAACAAAATATTAGTAGTCTTTTTAAATCTTGCACCATATTTGAAGTAATACTTACTGCTAGCTGAATCACTCCAAAACACATTTTTTCCATTAAGTGCCACAGCCGTGGGTTTATAAGAACCACCTCGTAATACATATTTTTTGTCGTTTCCATCCAGATCGGACGACAATATTGCAGGAAATGCAATTCCTAATTCTACCCAGTACAGTCTCCTAGCTTGATAGTCCAGAGCTAAACTAGAAGCAGAGCCAGTGGTGGGCAAAAGTTTTCTTTGATTTGATCCATCCATTGCTGCCTTTTTGATCAAATTTGATGTGCCCCATTCAGACCAGTACATATATCTGAAAAAGCAACAGCAAAGGCCTTATTAGTAGCAAATCCGTGTTGAAAATGCATAAAATACTCAACTCATAAGCTAGTTGATAAAAGATCGAGATATTTACATCCCGCTTATAATAGTCCAAATACCAAAATTATATGAAAATTTTATTGAAATCCGAATTTTAGCCTGATTTTTACCTTCACTAATACAGGGTGAGTCTTTGACCTTGCAGAATATTTTAACAGAAGATTCCTGAAGCTGAAAGAAACACATTTGTCCTCTATCATTTTTTCCGATTCGGCGTAGATAAAAAGATATAGGCATTTTAAATTTTCATAATAGGCTAGCCGCCCCTGGAAACCTGAACACTGAAGTTTTTCCAAGCCTAAGATATACCATTCAAATCTTCGAAATAAGCAACTCTGTTATGAAAACAAGCGTCAACTTACTTTTTACATTCCAGTTGGTGAAAAAAGTTGTATTATATAGTACAATAAACAAGTTAGGTATTCCAAATTTCGTGGGCGATAAAAGTTGAATATTCTTCTCTTGGTTTCATTTTCGATAATGAGGAATTCATCTAGCTATCATTCATATTAGCTTTGAGATTCATCTTCAATTTGTAATCATTAATTTTCTTTGTTTCTTTCATTTTCTCCAAGAATTATCAGATTCAGACATTCAAACTTTCATTTTCATAAATAAATAAAACAGATGTACCTAATTTATCTATGAACGTACAAACGTTGCCAAATTGACGAACAGAAAGAAAGAACTCTTCGAAATCAAACAACACACAATATGCTAATTCTATGTATACACTCGTAAAGTCTATGATTCTGAACTGAACTATAAATCTGTGGCTCCATGGTTTTGAGGTTATGTCATGATGGTTTTCTTCCACCATGGGTTGTTATGTTATGAAAGCGCATTTGAAGAATTCCTCAAAATAAATACTATCAAAGTTCTGTACATAATTTCAAGAAATTTGGGTCAGCAGTAAGATTGCATTCAAATCAGTAAGAATCCCCATTATCATGGAAAAGTGAGAAGTTAAGCAATTATACTACACAAATTAGCTCGAAATTGAAAAGGAAGCTTCAGGAATGGATAGTGGTGTGGAAATTTGCTTGAACATTAGGAGTATTTAAATTGTAGAAGTTGAGGTGAGCTTATTCATATTACTCCACTTTCGAACTAACAGCCAATTTACAATGGACATGACTTAACCGTAAATTTACTTATACATAAAATGTAAGAAAGTTGAACCTATTGTGAAGGTTTCGGTACTTATGAATTTTGTAGTTTCCTCTTTGATTTTAACGCACGAGTTGCGGGATTCTTACGGTTACGTCCATTGTGAATTGGCCAAAGTCGGCTACTCCGCTTACAAATCATTCCAAATAAAAAATGCTAGAATTCCATTCTCAAATTTTAGACGTGGCAACGCGGAAAAATTGAATTCTGTGAATTTTTTGAACAGAGTTGCATTCAGCCAAAGTACCCAATTCTCGGAATTTCACAGATATTTTTAATTTTTGAATTTCAGATTACTCGAAAACGGCGCATCATACGAAAAAAAATAAAGAATACTTTTACTTTCCAAAATGGTCAAAAATTCGTTGAATAGCATTCAAATTATTTTTAAAAGTTGGATTCTTCGAATTTCTGGTATTTTTATGAAATGTTATGGTCATATTGAAGAAACTGGAGGATGTGGATGAAATTTTGTAATCCAGGAACATTTATCGTATCAATAAAAAACTATATTCCAAATATCATTTCATTCGATGAGATCGTTCGCGAGATATAATCAAAAATTAAATTTTTTTATGGATTTTCAACAGTCTGTATCTTACTAACCAAGCCGAATCGGAAAAAATGGTAAGGGAAAAAAGTGTTTCTTTTGGCTGCAGAAATCTTCTGTTAAAATATTCGGCAAGGTCAAAGACTCACCCTGTATAAAATCTTCTTGGTAAAACTTACCCTGCCAGTGGATCGAGGACGATGCTATGTGGTTCATAGATTTCGCCACAAAGAAGAGTTCGCCTACTAGATCCCATCAAGCGTGAAACCTCAATTTTATGAGATTCTGAATCTGTCCAATAGATGTTCAAACTCAACCAATCCACAGCTATGCCATTGGGAGAACTCAAGCCAGATTCAATTACTTTGTGTGGATGAGATCCATTCACGAACGCCCTCATGATCGTGCGTGATTTACTATCGCTCCAATAGATCCTCATCGCATTTCCATCGAAATCTAGACCACTGAAAAAATATAGAACTTTAATTTTATCTACGTATGTATTGTAAGAAATATTATTGAACATCTGCCATAACCATTAAATGAATATACACTAATTTCGTGACTAGCTAAATTGTGTCTATACATGAAAACTAATATATATATAATATAATAATTTTCCGACTCCTATCGCCGTGAAATTTGGCACACTTACTAATTCGAGGGCGTAGAACAAGAATATAAGGTCAGATATTTTTTAAAAAAATCGTCCTGGACGTGAGAGGTCCTTGAAGTTCCAAAATTTTGGACCTTTTTTCAAAATCATTATTACCGACTCGATGAGAGTAGGACGATGAAATCTGTTTTAATTCATAGATAAAGGATCGAACTGCACGTAAAAAAATTCGACATCACCCAGCTTTTTTATTTTAGTCGGCACGACGTCTCAAAGTTGACCAAAATTTCGAAATTTTTTCACTATTTCCGCCATAATTTCTAAACGGTTGTCACTGGACGATTTCTAATGACATATTCGTGATCTACGACCTCGATTTAATACGAAACGATAACAAGGTCGACGAAAAATTTATTTGGGACTAAGAAAATTTTTCATAAAGAACCGCGAATAAACATCAAAGCGCAGAGGGGTGGGGGTAAGATTTAGCGATTCCGTGCGAAATTTTATTTTTGAAGCTATGACAATATGCACATTATATATTATGGATTCGAACACGTAGATTACGAATCTGTAATTAGATTTTGCGTAACTGATTCGGTTTGGAAAATATTCCGGATTTGGTGAGAAATTTTCGAAATTTGGGTCAACTTTGGGCCGTCGTACAGATCAAACGCGTAAGGCTGGACAATATCGAATTTTTTTGGTTATATCTGGGTCCTTTGTGAGTACGTAGCCAATTATTTTATAGACGAAGGTCCTCTAGTTGAAAAATTATGAGTTTTTTAAAAAAGGTCCAATTTTTTCGATTTTCTTCTGGCCATAAAAAACGAACCAGACTCTCCACTAACATTCTGATTGGATTTTCTCAATCTACGCCCTCGAATTAGTATATGTTTCAAATTTCAGGTCGATCGGAGAACTTTCGATTTTTGGTAAAATTTTAAGGGGTTACCCTTAAGAAAATATCGATTTTCGAAAAATAATTTTCCGACTCCTATCGCCGTGAAATTTGGCACACTTACTAATTCGAGGGCGTAGAACAAGAATATAAGGTCAGATATTTTTTTTAAAAATCGTCCTGGACGTGAGAGGTCCTTGAAGTTCCAAAATTTTGGACCTTTTTTCAAAAAATCATTATTACCGACTCGATGAAAGTAGGACGATGAAATCTGTTTTATTGCATAGATAAAGGATCGAACTGCACGTAAAAAATTCGACATCACCCAGCTTCATTATTTTGGTCGGCACGACGTCTCAAAGTTGACCAAAATTTCGAAATTTGGGTCAACTTTGGGCCGTCGTACAGATCAAACGCAAAAGGCTGGACAATATCGAATTTTTTTGGTTATATCTGAATCCTTTGTGAGTACGCAGCCACTTATTTTATAGACGTAAGTCTTCTGGTTGAAAAATTATGATTTTTTTAAAAAAGGTCCAATTTTTTCGATTTTCTTCTGGCCATAAAAAACGAACCAGACTCTCCACTAACATTCTGATTGGATTTTCTTAATCTACGCCCTCGAATTAGTATATGTTTCAAATTTCAGGTCGATCGGAGAACTTTCGATTTTTGGTAAAATTTTAAGGGGTTACCCTTAAGAAAATTACTACTATACGTGAAAAAGCATTTGAATCACCTTTGAAACAAAGTCTCACTCAACAACTACTTGCCATTTAAAATTTAATGGATTGCCCCTACAAACCAAAATTTTTTCAAATTGACAAACTATGTAATTTTAATGATATAAGACGAATATTCTCTGCAGAGTACGCATCATGCTATAGATAGTTTACTAGTAACGTTACTAAATAAAAAAACAAAATAAATTACTGCTTTACCTTGCATGCTTCTTTCCACTGATAGGTAAACTCATCTCATTTCCATGATTTTCTGTACCGATCCTTCCGATTTTATTGTTGAGAGTGTATAGAAGGAAAGTCTTGGGCTTCACACATTCTACTCCTCCAGTGTCGAGTTCATAATCAATTTGACATGCGCAAACTCTACTGCCATTTTTTGGTAGGCAAATTTGCGAGCAATTTCCGTTATTTATCTTGCAAAAGTTGAAACCTATTTTCGTCTTCAAATTAACAACTTTTAAACCCATTACATTTGGTAACTGATCTACTATTACTTCTCTATTGCCTGCAAGAAAAGAGAAAAATCATCAATGTTCCATGAAAGCAAAGAGTTTTGGAGTTATTGGTAAACCCGCAAGATTTCCCGTCGCGAAGCTAAAAGTAAGATATTCACATCATTGTAAGCAATGTGAGTTCCTGAACATAAAATACGAAGACCAACATAGGCGGTCTCTCTTTGTTTGGAAGATATGGGCCCCCGAAGTTCCGAATTGTTGCATTTTCAGATCCTTTTTTCCGCCATAAAAATGATCTCTCACTTCTCAAATCTAGTTCATAAATCATTTTTGAACCTTCAACCAACGAAAAGCGACACTTTCTTTCAAGAATATTCATTATTTAAAGGAAGAAAAGTGAAAATATTAGACAACAACTTAACCTATATTTCTACGAAATACTTCTCAATGTTGAAGCGGAGCTTGGCAACAGCGTCTTTTCATAGCTGGCCAACGTATTATGACCGAAGAGTAGTTGCTGGCGGGAAATATGAAATGATGGACAGTTGAAGGATATCATTGTAAGGAAAATGCTTCTGTCACTGAAGAAGAGGTGGTTATTCTAACATCAGAACAAAATCATTGAGAATATTTGTTTAAGGTTTCACTCTCAATATTTTCGTTTGAACTTTCTTTCTATCCCCTTCAAAATAGGGAGGTTGTTATCTACTTCGTTTTTTGTTGTGTCTTCGAGATGGTCCCAGTTTAGAATGACTTTCAGGAGATTCCAATAAAATGGGTCATATAATAACCTTGATTTCATTGGAAATCTAGGAAGGGCCATATGAAAAAAATGTACGTTGAAATATATATCAGGGTGTATTCTCATTCCATTACTATGTGTTTCAACCTTGTAGATTTCATTAGAAACGAATTCTCCTATTGGAAGATTCACAGTATCGCAGTAAACAGTAAGAACTAAGAACATATTTCATTTTTCACTCCAGCAATAATCTGTCATTCACGAATACGCACGATGGCACGATTCCGACCGATGAAATTCGCGCCGTTGCCAAACTTCACTTTTAGTCTGAGTCGAAATCAGAAGGAATAGAGGTTAAGTGGTTGTCCAGTAATTTCATTGTTATTCCATTTAATATTGATTATTTTGGAAAAAAAGTGTTGCTTATCGTTGGTTGAAGGTTCAAAGGTGGTTTGTGAACTACACAGATGAAGTGAGAGATCGTTTTTATGGTGGAAAAAGGGACCTGAAAACGACTCATTTTGTAACTTTGGGGGCCCATATCTTCTAAATAAAGGGAGACCGCCTATGTCCGATTTCACATTTTCGATTCAGAAAAACACACTGCGTACAATGATGTTAATATCTATTCAATATCTCGGCGACGGGAAATTTTGCGGGTTTACCGAGTTATTAACATCACTTTGAAGTGTTCATTAGAGAAATTCTTTCAAATATCATACCTAAATTTTTATGGGCTCGGTCGATAGCTCTTCGCTCCCAGTCAGTCCAATAGAGATAATCCCCTAACAAACTGAGTCCAAACACATGTGGTACATCCGTATTGATCAAGACCCTTCTTTCTGTCCCATCCATGTTTGCAAATTCTATTTTGTCCTCTTTTGCATCGCACCAATAGATCTTTCCTGCTTCTATGTCGAGCGTTACCCCATTTGGCCAAACCAGATCTTTGGACACTATAATCATACGTTCAGTACCATCCAGATTTGCTCTTTCGATTTTTGGTTTCCTATCACTCCAATCTGACCAGAACAACCACCCTATCTCTGGAGCAACAGCTATAGCCCTTGGTTTTTCTAAATCATCGCTGATTAAAACTTTTCTGAAACCTAAAGAAACTTATGATACAAATATAGGATTTCAATTTCGTAGGCACAGAAGGTGATTTCTTACGTGTAAATGAAAAAAGTAATAAGGAAATCTTCAAAGAGTTCGAGAACTTGTAAGGAAAGCAATAAATTTCCAGGAGGCCAATTCCATTTTTGCGCGCATGTTCTAGGGGAACAGCGTGCTATCGTTTTGTCCAAATGTCTGTAATTTTCGATGATTGAGCCGAAAATGGTCTCAATCGACTAGGTTGGACTCACTGATGACGAATCCGGTGTCAAAATTGATTCTGTCCGGCCGGCCGGCCGTCCGTAGACACGATAACTGTCGACAGAAGCAAGCTAGCTACTCGAAACTTTCAGGATTGGTTGCGCATCAGAATGCCGAGGTTAAGTTCGTTAATGGGCCAAATCGGTCGAATAGTTTCGGAGTTATAGGCACTTGAAGTTTTGAAGTTATTTATTTTTTATTTCAGAACCTACTCAAGCGATTGGATTCAAACTTGGCAGTTTGGTGGAGTATAACGACGCGCAACTTTGAGCCAAATTTCGTCAGGATCATATTGTCAGTAAATTTAAAAAAAAAATTTTTTCGAAATTTTTTTTCCGGAAAACATTCATCATATCAAAAAAAAATTCCACCCACACTTTGAGCTTCATATTTCACAGCAGTGTACCAAATTTCAATTTGATACGATCATAAATTTTGGAGATATCGGGAAAAAATATGTCAAATTTCGAGGTTTTCTTCTCGATATTGTTGCTTTTCTCCGAAATATTCTGACGGACCATCGAGTACGGTTTGTTCATAGACAAGATATTTATGGGTTTGTTGTTGTCACGGCTGTCGGTTGAGAAATTCTCGAAGATGATGAAAATCTGTTAAAAATCGACGAATTACCGATGAAAATTGTTGGAAATGGCAAAATACAAGCAAATAACATTGTTTTCGAGTTGGAGATTCGAGAAATTAGCTATTTTTCTGAAACAAGTTCTATCGATGTGTCAACCGACTGGAAGCATCTCTCTGAGAAAAGAAAATTTCAAAAAGCACTGCCGTGAAGGCAGCAGCTTTTGCGTGCATGTTCAAATTCGTTGCCGAAGCGGTCATCTACATTGAACATGCGCGCAAAAGTTGCTGCCTTCACGGCAGTGCTTTTTGAAATTTTTTCATCAGGGGTCAAAATGCGCCCCAGCTGCTTGGTCTAATTGATTTCCCAGTAAGCCAAATCCATGACATGAGTAGGATGGGGCTGAGGAATCAGGAAGTATGCCCTCCATTTAAGTAAGAGTGGGGAAAAAATGAGAGAGTACGCCAAAGATTAGATCCGAGACATTGCCAGTAATTCAGGATTTGGATAAGAGAGTTCTAACGAGGTCCCCAAAAAAAATTTTTGGGGGTTTAGAGTCGTGGCAGTTAGATATAGAAAAAATATCGGAATGCAAACTTAGGCGTGGAGTGGAGAAGAAAGAATTAGAAGTTGACTCAATAGACGACTTTGGCCCAAGTTGCCAACCCACAATTTACTTAGCAAGGTTACTTTTACTGGGGAACGGGAATTTCAGGACAAGTTCGACATGATAAGGTTCGCATTATTTATAAATAACCGTAAAACATGCCTCGGCTCTTCAAACCAGATAATTCCTTCCAAATATAGGTTTTTGTTAAGATCGTCCCCGATTGGCTGAAATTTTAGTTGGGATTCCTGATTTCATGCAAACAGTGTCAATTTTCATAGGATACGTTCCGAAAATCAACTCTGTTGTTTCGGTTGCCGATTTTCCGCTCCGTAAATATGAAATATTCGGATGGTTCCTGGAACAAGCGCGTGAAAAAGATTATTTACGGAATCTGGTTGATGAAAATGCGGTCGATTTACTGTCACCAGAACGATTTTCTATGGTAAATATCCATAGCATAGAACAATCTATGTTTACTTTAGGTTTGTTCTGGTTCCGAGTTTAGATCTGTTCGGGATGGTTCTAGCATAGACCAATAGTCTGTGATTCTGAACTCGGAACCAAAACAAACCTGAAGTAAACATAGATTGTTCTATGCTATGGATATTTACCATAGAAAATCGTTCTGGTGACAGTAAATCGACCGCATTTTCATCAACCAGATTCCGTAAATAACCTTTTTCACGCGCTTGTTCCAGGAACCATCCGAATATTTCATATTTACGGAGCGGAAAATCGGCAACCGAAACAACAGAGTTGATTTTCGGAACGTATCATACGAAAATTGACACTGTTTGCATGAAATCAGGAATCCCAACTTAAATTTCAGCCAATCGGGGACGATCTTAACGAAAATCTATATTTGGAAGGAATTATCTGGTTTGAAGAGCCGAGGCATCTTTTACGGATATTTATAAACAACGCGAATCTTATCATGTCGAATTTGTCCTGAAATTCCCGTTCCCCAGTGAAAGTAAACTTGCTAAGTAAATTGTGGGTTGGCAACTTGGGCCGAAGTCGTCTATTGTAGATGCAAGATATGAAACGAGGCTTAGAGGTTTTTTTAATTCTAGACATATTAGGAACATCAGAAATTGTTTTTTTCCCCGTAAAATCGACTCAGTTGTATAAAGTGTAAATAGTTGCGTGTAAATCGAATACATGGCCAAACTATTGTTTTTCTTACACCCACACTAAGAAGGGATAGAAATAAAAGTATTATAAGTTTAAAATCAATCAAACAACTAGACTGTTGATAAAAATCCCGCACAAATAAAGTGGACTTCATATTCATTGAAATACCTTTTTCTATGGTTGTTACTTCAATCCTATCTGCTCCGGTATCAATCCAATAAATATTCCTTGATATCCAATCTATAGCGATGCCATCTGGCGACACAACCTCGGCATTTACAACATCCTGTTGCTCGCTCCCGTCAAGTTTCGCCCTTTCAATCTTTTTCATTGAATCATCTGTCCAATATATGAATCCATCTTTTACGTCATAATCAATACCTACTGCGAACCTTGAACTTGTTAAGGGTATGGTCTGGAAGAAATATAAAGGATAATTTCTTGTTAATCTTTCAATAAAAAGTTGGTTGCAATATTGCGCCCAATCTCATTTTTACGCGCATGTTCTAGGGGAACAGCGTGCTATCGTTTTGTCCAAATGTCTGTTATTTTGAATGATTGAGCCGAAAATGGTCTCAATCGACTAGGTTGGACTCACTGATGACGAATCCGGTGTCAAAATTGATTCTGTCCGGCCGGCCGGCCGTAGACACGATAACTGTCGAACGAAGTGAGCTAGCGACTTGAAACTTTCAGGGTAGGTCGCGCATTGGAATGCCGCGGTTAAGTTCGTTAATGGGCCAAATCGGTCGAATAGTTTCGGAGTTATAGGCACTTGAAGTTTTGAAGTTATTTATTTTTTATTTCAGAAACTACCTGAGCGATTGGATTCAAACTTGGCAATTAGGTGAAGTACAACGACGCGCAACTTCGAGCTAAATTTCGTCAGGATTATATTGTCGGTAATTTAAAAAAAAAAATATTTTCGAAATTTTTTTCCAAAAAAATTTTTTTTTCGGAAACCATTCATCATATCCAAGAAAAATTATAGTCACGCTTTGACCTTCTAATTTCACAGCAGTGTACCAAATTTCAGTTCGATACGATCATAAGTTTTGGAGATATCGGGAAAAGATGTGTCAAATTTCGAGGTTTTCTTCTCGATATCGTTGATTTTTTCGGTATAACTCGAGAAATACTGATTCAGTCCTGATTAAACTTCACAGCTAGTTTTAAGATGTTGAAAGACAACATTATGCAAAATTTCGTGATAATCGTGTTATTAGAACAATTTGAAAAAAAAAATTTCTATGATTTTCTCATCATATCATCCTCATTAAATTCTGTATGAAACTTCGAACTGTTATTTTCGATGAAGTACTGGATTTCAATTCGATCTGATCTGTATTTTTGGAAATATTGGAAAAATAAAATTTTGATTGGGTATATCTACGGAATCATTGGGTGGATTTTACCCATTCACGAATTCGGCCTTCGTAATTAAGGTCCAAACCTTCTCTACAAATATCGAGTGTCTAAGTTGTTTCTTTCGGAAGTTATTGTGTTTACGCAGTCGGCCGTTAGGCTGACCGTAAACACAATAACTTCCGGAAGAAACGACTTAGAAACTCGATATTTGTAGAGAAGGTTTGGGGCTTAATTACGAAGGTCGAATTCGTGAATGGGTAAAATCCGCCCAATGATTCCGTAGGTAACCCATTCAAAATTTTATTTTTCCAATATTTCCAAAAATACAGATTTGATCGAATTGAAATCCAGTAATTTATCAGTGAAAATTTCGAAAAGTACTCCCGTGAAGGCAGCAGCTTTTGCGTGCATGTTCAAATTCGTTGCTGAAGCGGTCATCTACATTGAACATGCGCGCAAAAGTTGCTGCCTTCACGGCAGTGCTTTTTGAAATTTTGTTTATTTGAATTGGGCTAAGCGATATTTATTTATTTAATCTGTCCAGATTTCCAAATTTCTGGGAATATACATTCGTTGAAACAGTATCCAAAAATTTTTAGAATGTGCTCGTGTATTTTGTCCTCTAGTCTCTTCAGTATTGCCCAAATTTTTTTTCGTAAAAATTGTTTTTTTCTGACACTATCGTTCATATTCGTGATAAATTTCAGTTATACCTTGAACTTCATATTTCACAGCAGTGTACCAAATTTCAATTCGATAAGGCCATTAGTTTTGGAGATATCGGGAAAAAATATGTAAAATTTCGTGGTTTTCTTCTCGATATTGTTGGTTTTTTTGGTATAAATCAAGAAGTACTGATTCAATCGTGTCGAAACTACGCAGCTAGTTTGAAGATGTTGAAGCACAACATTGTACAAAATTTCGTGATGATCGTGTCATCAGAACAATTTTAAAAAAATATTCAAATTTTTTTTTCAAATATTTAATATTCTGTGATCTCATCATATTATCCTCATTAAATTCTGTATGAACCTTCGAACTATTATTTTTCGATAAAGTATTGGATTTTAATTCGATCTAACCTGTATTTTTGGAATTATTGGGAAAATAAAATTTTGAATGGGTATATCTGCGGAATCATTGAGTGGATTTCACCCAATCACGAATTCGGTCTTCGTAATTAAGGTCCAAATCTTCTCTACAAATATCGTGTTTATAAGTTGTTTCTTTCGGAAGTTATTGTGTTTACGCAGTCGGCCGTTAGTCATACGCGCATGTTCAAATTCGTTGCCGAAGCGGTCATCTACATTGAACATGCGCGCAAAAGTTGCTGCCTTCACGGCAGTGCTTTTCTAGATTTTTTTGTGTTTGTTATGTCTAATGTTCCACCCAAAAATATTAACCTTATAGGTGTATTCTGGAGAATCTAAATAAACCACACAGATGTCTGCTCTCCTCGCCAGAAGTAATATTTCTTCTGGTCCATCAGCGCACGTCTGGTTGTCAATATTCTTAATGCCAATTGGACAGGCACAAGTGTAACCTGGAGGATATGGCGCCAAAAGACATAAATGAGAACATCCTCCATTATTTTCATCGCAAGGACTCGAGCACTTTTCTTGAGTTTCAGGATTCCATACATGTACATCTACTGGAACGACATTATGAAAATGCTCGATTTCTTTAACAGAGTGACGAAAGTTTTTATCAAAGCCATGAATAGACCTGAAACGGAAACCAAGTATAAAATATTGGTAAACAAGCTGGTTTTTGTGAACACCATTAACAACAATCCAAGATTCTTATTATTGAGTACTTACCATGTTCTCCAGTCAGTGTAATAAAACCTGTTCTGGAAATATGTTAAAGAATGAGGATATTCAAATTTTGCTTTCAATATCCTTTGTCTATTCTTGCCATCATAGTCCATTACATCGATAAAAGACAGTTTCGCATCAATCCAATAGATCTTTTCAGCCTTATAGTCTACAGTCAATCCATTCGGCCAAAATATGTCTTCAACTACGATTTTCTTTCTTGTATTAGGATCTCCATTCATTCCCGCTCTTTCTATTTTAGGTGTTTCGCCCCAATCAGTCCAAAGCATAATTCTACAAATAAAGTTTGTTCTTCTAAACAGAAAATTACAGGTACGAGTCAAAAATGAAGTATCGGAAGAATTTACACCATCACAAGGTCTACCACAAGGCTCGCCGCTCTCTCCGCTGCTTTACAATTTGTTCTGCTGTGACATGAGAGAGAGAGAGAGAGAGAGAGCGAGAGAGAGAGATAACTTTATTCGATCTTATGACCAGTACAGGTGTTGATCTTGTCAAAATACAATTAAAAATTTAACATAAAAAAGAAACGTGATCAAATACAAAAAAGAAAAGTAATCAATTACAAAAAAGAAGCATTACAGTCGCTCAAAATGCCTCTCATTTAGGAATTCACTTAGACTATAATAGCACTTTTCCACGGGAAATCTTTTAAGGCTCCTCCTTTGTACTCCAAAAGATCTATTTTTAAAATTTTCTGGTAATTTATTCCAGATTGATAACAGACTATATGTTACATTTTTCTTCAAGTATGAAAAATTCGACTTATCCTCAATTAGGTAGTTTTTCCCTCTGGTGTTATATGGATGTTGCAGATTTTTTAACTCAGAAAGATTATTAATGACAAATATTACAGACTCATATATATAGAAACTGTACATAGTTAGTATGCTGAGGTTTTTAAATACAGTTTTACAGGTTTCAGTTTGTTTCATTCCAAAAATTATCCTCAAACATCTTTTTTGTGAGAGGAAGATTCTTTCAACTTCTGGAGATCTTGCCCAGAAAATAATCCCATATCTTATCCTAGAGTGCACATAAGCATGGTAGGAAGACAATGCAGCATCCACTCCCACTGTGTCTCGGATGATCCTCAATGCGAAACAGTATCGTGCTATATTTGGTGCTAGCTTTTCAATTTGACTCCTCCAGTTGAGTTTTTGATCGATATTTATTCCTAAGAATGATAGACCTGAGACTGTTTCGATGTTAATGTCCTGGTATTTTAGATCAAGCTGTGCTGTTCCCTCACCTCCGAACAATAGGAGTTTAGTTTTGTTTATATTGAGCATCAAGTTGTTTTCGTTGAACCATTTGTTCATTTTCTTCATATCATTCTCAAGACTAATTCTGCACTCATCTACATTTTCAGCTTTAGTTATGATAGTTGTATCATCAGCAAACATAACAGCACTATTGTCAATGAACTGAACTAGGTCATTTGTATAAATTATATACAGCAAAGGACCCAGGATAGATCCCTGTGGAACCCCTCTCTTTACTTGCTTCAGTTCAGATGTTTTGATGTTACCATCTTTCCCCTTGCTGACTGTCCTCTGCATTCTGTTTGTTAAATATGACCTTATGTACAGACAACACAAAGACAGTAACAAGAACATCAACAAACACGCATACATTCTTCAATTTGCTGATGACACAACATTAATATCTCACCACAAAACATTGAAAGAATGTATGAAAGCACTACAGAACTTGTCAGATGTCACGGTGGCACGGATGAGACGTTGGAGGATACAACCCAACCCAGCAAAATCCAAATTCATCATCTTCAACCACAAAATCAACGCAAACTCTCCCAATATAAAACTTGGAAATGACAGAATTACTCCAACAGATTCATGCAAGTACTTGGGCATACAGATTAACAGCAAGTTGAACTTCAGAGCACATATAAATATTCAAAAAAAAACAGCTATCACACGAGCGGGACATTTTAGGTCTCTAACTTATAAAAACAAAGGAATCAGCAGTAAAACAGCAAGTATGATTTACAAAATGATATGCAGACCTTTATTGGACTATGGACATACAGTATTTTCAAATACAACAAAAACAGCTCTAAATATAATTGAGGTGGCGGAATGAACTTGCTTACGAAAAATTACAAAACTGAGACATCCCAACAATCCACTCTATAACCCATCCAATCAACTTTTATACCAGATAACGGAAATTGAACCAATACTGGAAAGAATGCAAAAACTCAGCAAGAAATTCATCACAAACCAAAATAACATCAACCTAATCGAGCCGTTGTTACACCACTACTATAGAGAATCTATGCCAAAGGCAAAGTTGCCAGCTTTGCCACTTTTCGAACACCTGAAATCCCTAGAATAACAGTCGTTATTGTTCAACAATATGTAATAATTTCTAACTGAATTATAATATAAAATTGTATATAACTAGCTGGAAGACTGCGGTCGATGGCCATTTGATTGCAAGATCAATAAATTTAGTTTCTCTCTCTCTCTCTCTCTAGTTACTATTCAGTTCGTTTTAGAAAGCTAAGACGATAACATTTTCCAGATTGAAGTCAATCAATACATGTATCGTAAATGGGATACTCTTATACTATTGATTTTTTGAAATGATCATTTTCACTTGATTTCCAAATTATATACATATGCCCCCCTTTCTCATACTGTTTTTGCGCGCATGTTCTAGGGGAACAGCGTGCTATCGTTTTGTCCAAATGTCTGTAATTTTCGATGATTGAGCCGAAAATGGTCTCAATCGACTAGGTTGGACTCACTGATGACGAATCCGGTGTCAAAATTGATTCTGTCGGGCCGGCCGGCCGGCCGTCCGTAGACACGATAACTGTCGACAGAAGCAAGCTAGCTACTTGAAACTTTCAGGATAGGTTGCGCATCAGAATGCCGCGGTTAAGTTCGTTAATGGGCCAAATCGGTCAAATAGTTTCGGAGTTATAGGCAGTTGAAGTTTTGAAGTTATTTATTTTTTATTTCAGAAACTACTAAAGCGATTGGATTCAAACTTGGCAGTTTGGTGGAGTATAACGACGCGCAACTTTGAGCCAAAGTTCGTCAGGATCATATTGTCAGTAAATTTTAAAAAAATTTTTTTTCGAAATTTTTTTCCAAAAAATTTTTTTTCCTGGAAACCATTTATCATATTCGAAAAAAAAGTCCACTCACACTTTGAACTTCATATTTCGCAGCAGTGTACCAAATTTCAGTTCGATACGATTATAAGTTTCGGAGATATCCGGAAAAAATGTGTCAAGTTTCGAGGTTTTCTTCTCGATATCGATTATTTTTTCGGTATAACTCGAGAAATACTGATTCAGTCCTGATGAAATTTCACAGCTAGTTTTGAGATGCTGAAAGACAACTTCATGCAAAATTTCGTGATAATCGTGTCATCAGAACAATTTGAAAAAAAAAATTTCTATGATTTTTCTTATCATATCATCCTCATCAAATTCTGTATGAAACTTCGAACTGTTATTTTTCGATGAAGTACTGGATTTCAATTCGATCTGATCTGTATTTTTGGAAATATTGAAAAAATAAAATTTTGATTGGGTATATCTACGGAATCATTGGGTGGATTTTACCCATTCACGAATTCGGCCTTCGTAATTTAGGTCCAAACCTTCTCTACAAATATCGAGTTCCTAAGTTGTTTCTTTCGGAAGTTATTGTGTTTACGCAGTCAGCCGTTAGGCTGACCGTAAACACAATAACTTCCGGAAGAAACGACTTAGAAACTCGATATTTGTAGAGAAGGTTTGGGGCTTAATTACGAAGGTCGAATTCGTGAATGGGTAAAATCCGCCCAATGATTCCGTAGATATACCCATTCAAAATTTTATTTTTCCAATATTCCCAAAAATACAGATTTGATCGAATTGAAATCCAGTAATTTATCAGTAAAAATTTCAAAAAGTACTGCCGTGAAGGCAGCAGCTTTTGCGTGCATGTTCAAATTCGTTGCCGAAGCGGTCATCTACATTGAACATGCGCGCAAAAGTTGCTGCCTTCACGGCAGTGCTTTTTGAAATTTTTAAGTTATTAAATGTTGAAAAAGTCAAAATGCCATGTTTGTCATTTGATAATGTAGGAGGGGGTTCTCAAAGATGTAAGAGCTTCAGTGAAAAAATCAACAATAAGAAAAATTTTTATCGGTAAATCAAGAAACATTCTACTTTGATCTGAGCTAATCAAAGCATTACCTAATAAAACATCAACTAAGAGAGTATTTGAAATTTGCTGAAAGAAAATCTTCAGGAAACATCTTAAAACTTTAAGATTAAAAATTCAAGTGAATATATCACATCCAAAGTGGACTGAAGTACTCAATCTGAAGGAACTGCATCTGTTTGACGCATATTAGTACATAATAAGTATAGCAAAATTGTGTTAAAATATATGTTCAGATTTCATACCCTTTTTGTGGTATCAACGCAATTGTGCGAGGTTGGTCCAAATCTGTCCAAAATAGCACTTTTCTGAAATTTCCATCTGTTGTAGCTACTTCGATTCGATTAGCTTCACTATCTGTCCAATATAGTTTGTTTGTTAACCAATCACATGCCAATCCATCTACTGATAAAACTCCAGCTATAACGGTTACAGTTCTATTTGAGCTTGCCTAAAATCATAAATTATAGGTAGAGGAGATGGAAGTACTGAACATATTGACTGAATAAAACTACATGGGAAGTCAATGCAACAGACTGTAATATCAAATGGATCACAGCTGAGATAAACTAACATAACTCCCAACTCAATTCATTGCATTACTTCACTTCTATTTAATGTACTTTATTTTCAAATCAGAATAAACCAACTCAACGGAATCAAAAAACCACCACTCAAGTCTAATATTAGGCTTCCATACAATCTAACAACGATAATCTATAAAAGACACTTGGTGCGTGCGCACATCTTGTTTTGATTTCCACTTGGCAAAACTATATGTTTACCCCTCGATATTAATTTATTTGATTTTTCATGTATTTCAGAGGACTTTGATATGTTCTTTATATACCTTATTTGAATGATCTGAACCAAGATAAGTTGTACACTGAATATTCTCAAGTGAATGATCACTCCAACAAATTTTCTGTTTATCATAATTGTATGCTACAGCTGCTGCTTGTGTCAAATTTCGTACAACATTTGTGGTCCTCATTCTTGTACCTCCAACACGAGATGTGTTCAAAATATTAATTTCTTTATCTGTTGAATAAAGAAGAATGTCTTGCCCTTGCCATAAGTATCCTGCAAAATTGGTAGTTTACTTCTTGAGTTAACAAAATGAGTTTCAAATCTTACCATAACTATAGGGTAGTATCATACAGAATAGGTGTAGTATAAACAATGGATAAACATACATTATAAAGGAATATGTAAACAATAGATTTATTTCTGATGTATATGTAAAATCAAATCATACTTCAAGAATTGATTTATCAGAAGCTGAAGTAATCACATTCGGAAAAACCATTACAAAATTAATTTCCATTTTATTTATAAATAACATAACATCGACTAAAAATTCAACACAACTCACAGAATAAAATACAGCTCTAATCTAACAGCCACAGAATACAAATATATAACAGTAAACTGTAATATGTGTGTTCCATTTCAATGGTTCACTAGGGAATCATCATGGATATGGTTATTCATCATGTTATTCATGATGTATTTGAAACACTTACATCATGATGTTATCGTTGATTAAACAATTATGTTGAAACAATGATGTTATACATCAAGATGATTGGGAACTTCTGCGAAGATGCCAGCGCCCTAACGGTTAAATTTAGAACCTGTCCAAGCTAGTAGCACAGAGTTGGTTTGTGCTAGTAGTTTTATGCAAAAAACCGTAGAAATGTGGGGAAAAACGAATATTTATTAAGCAGAGCTTGAATATTCAAAGAAATTATTATAATTTTGTGTGAGATTTCTTGAGAAGGAACTCGTTTGGATCACGATATAAAATCGTATTTAAATCGTTCCTGGAGGATAATTTCGGTGTTATTTTAGTGTATGTTGCTTGGTGGATCAAAATAAACCAATATCTAAGTTAACTTGAATTTCTGGAAAAAAGGAACCTCAATAAGTAATTTTAGGACTCTTATATTGATGTGAAGAAGTGCTGAATGCAGGCTCTATTATGTGGTAAATCTAGAGTCAGTCCAAATGATACGGACTTGTTTTCTTTGTTTACAAACGAGTGAATCAATAAAATGAAAACAGATTTTCTGCTTTAGTTCTTTTGCATCGTATTTCTAAAGAAAAAGAAACAGATATAGTCATATAATTGATTTTATTTTCATATTACAGCAGCTTCAACCTACCTATATGTAAATGAAAAATATCAAAATATTAACGTGTTTATATGAATAACTTCAGCTATTATCAACTATAACAGTATAACTAGTTTTTGTCAGGTTTTCAACCATGTCACTCTTTTTGAATATGATTTTATGTAGTATGTGAATTAGGTAGCTGCAGAAGTGCTCGGTAGTTTCTCTACAGCATTTTCATCAAAATTCTCTTATTTTCATTTACATCTGAAAACTTCATGATATGAAGTTGTTTCGAAATGAATACATTGTAATTCACCTTTTTGAAAATAAACATCTTCAGAGAAATGCAGTGAACATACTTTCAACGTATTTCGTAACCTGTTTTCCAATCTTCCATTTCTAAATCTAGGCCTTCCTTATATCATTGAGCCGAATGCTGTTTCCAAATTTATTTTACTTTCATTTGGCTTTGGAAAAAATGAAAACTTGTGCCAGTAGATGATCCTTTCTTCTTTGAGCATGAATAACTTTGACTTGAGGCACACAACAATAGTCATTTCGGGAGGATGCCATTTCGAATTAATACAATCGAAAATTTTAATCGGAAAGAAAAAGGAATCGATTGATGAATATTACAAACACTTTCGGTATACCAAAATTTTAACTCTGAGAACAACACAAAGGCTGGAAAATGAACTCCAAAAGTAAGCAAAATACGTTAGAATGACCGGCACGTCGAAAAACTACTAGCTTGGAAGTGTTCGAATTTCCATCGCCAGAGAGCGCATCGCTTAGCAGTAGTTGCGATACTTAATATTTGATTAATTAATAATTATTGTCAGCTTGATATCGGATGATATTACGAATCATTCATGAGAGAAGATTTCTCCGGAATTATATGGATGATTTGTCATTTATTTCATTTCATGTAAAAATACTCTTCGAAGATGTTAATAATTTTCTATGATTGTGTTGACATAAAGAATGAGAGCTGTCAAAGTTTAATTGTGGTTAGATCAGTTTGATTAGAATCATAATAATCACCAAACATCACAAATAATATTTGTATTTGTAATGTGTTCTGCACCTACTCTATTTATTTGACATAATTTCTAAAACTTTGAATACTACGATTTCAAATTATTCCGAAAGCTAATAGATATTGTGTGAATGAGTCTGATACAGAGAATACGGAGTGTATAAATATTTAAATTGATTCATATTTATCCTATTAATCTATCTTACTCGGCGTCTCAACTTGTTTTCAATTGTACTTTAGTATTAGTGGATATCCTTTTAATTTTTCTATTAGCAATCTTCGAAAGTTTGTGGTCGTGATAGATGGTTCTCTAATATTTCATTGTAATGGCTACAAGACTAGATCATAGTGCAGGGGAAAGTGTGACAGAAATTTTGAATTATGGGAATAATTCCGAAGAGAAACACTTTCCCTTCAAGGCAATGCCTAATAGGACCAATGGTTTTAAGGTAAACCAATTAATTACGGATTATACCTTCTTAATAGTTCAAATAAAGTTACTTTGAATTAATACCCTTCATAATAAATATTCTTAAAATATAGAACAATTCATTATCCATCAGTAATTAAAATTCGATTTATCATCAGTAGGATTTTCAAGAATATAGAGATAAAAAAAAACTTCTTTTCCTTTTTCATGATTTTTTTTTTAATTGTTTGGTTAGTTTTTCATGATATATATTTAAAATTTGCAGAAGTATTCCAAGAATTTCAAAAATTCCAATGGGTACGTACTGGTAAGTTTGTTTTTGTTGTTGAATAGAATTTCCATTTTAATGATTAAACTTTAACAGACTTCATCTGAAGATGAGAATAGCAGAACACAAAGGGTGAGTAATGCATGATTCGATAGAATTCTTGTTATCACTTGCATATATGTTATTTATTCAAAAGTTTTTCATGACCATTCTGATGTATGAAGAATGGTTCTTTGGTGACGTTCTCAATTAATTATCTTATTTGAAACTTTCGTTTATTCAGTTCCCCATAACTCAAATAGAATACAGGGTGTTTGGGAATAAGTTCCTAATACTTCCTGATCGCATTTTTTGACGATTTTCAGAAAGTAAAGTCTCGTCAACCAAAAAAGATTTTTGTGGGGTAACAGTTGACTGTTTGAACACAATTTCAACAGATAATTTTCTTTTTTTTTGCGCGCATGTTCTATGAAACAGCGTTATATTCTTTTCAACAATTGTCTGTAACTTTCTAATCTTTTCTCGAAAATGGCCTGAAACGACTAGGCTGAACTCACTGATTAAGAATTCGATGCTGACATTGATTCTGTCCAGCCGATTTCCGGCAGTTGGCACGATAACTTGACTTGAAATTTCTCACCAAATCCGGAATATTTTCCAAACCGAATCAGTTACGCAAAATCTAATTACAGATTCGTAATCTACGTGTTCGAATCCATAATATGATGTGCATATTGTCATAGCTTCAAAAATAAAATTTCGCACGGAATCGCTAAATCTTACCCCCCCACCCCTCTGCGCTTTGATGTTTATTCTCGGTTCTTTATGAAAAATTTTCTAAGTCCCAAATAATTTTTTTTTTTTCGAAAATCGTCGACCTTGTTATCGTTTCCTATTAAATCGAGGTCGTAGATCACGAATATGTCATTAGAAATCGTCCAGTGACAACCGTTTAGAAATTATGGCGGAAATAGTGAAAAAATTTCGAAATTTTTGTCAACTTTGAGACGTCGTGCCGACCAAAATAATGAAGCTGGGTGATGTCGAATTTTTTACGTGCAGTTCGATCCTTTATCTATGAATTAAAACAGATTTCATCGTCCTACTCTCATCGAGTCGGTAATAATGATTTTTTGAAAAAAGATCCAAAATTTTGGAACTTCAAGGACCTCTCACGTCCAGGACGATTTTTTCAAAAAATATCTGACCTTATATTCTTGTTCTACGCCCTCGAATTAGTAAGTGTGCCAAATTTCACGGCGATAGGAGTCGGAAAATTATATTTCGAAAATTGAGATTTTCTTAAGGGTAACCCCTTAAAATTTTACCAAAAATCGAAAGTTCTCCGATCGACCTGAAATTTGAAACATATACTAATTCGAGGGCGTAGATTAAGAAAATCTAATCAGAATGTTAGTGGAGAGTCTGGTTCGTTTTTTATGGCCCGAGGAAAATCGAAAAAATTGGACCTTTTTTAAAAAAATTATAATTTTTCAACTAGAGGACCTTCGTCTATAAAATAATTGGCTACGTACTCACAAAGGACCCAGATATAACCAAAAAAATTCGATATTGTCCAGCCTTACGCGTTTGATTTGTACGACGGCCCAAAGTTGACCCAAATTTCGAAAATTTCTCACCAAATCCGGAATATTTTCCAAACCGAATCAGTTACGCAAAATCTAATTACAGATTCGTAATCTACGTGTTCGAAGCCATAATATATGATGTGCATATTGTCATAGCTTCAAAAATAAAATTTCGCACGGAATCGCTAAATCTTACCCCCCCACCCCTCTGCGCTTTGATGTTTATTCGCGGTTCTTTATGAAAAATTTTTTAAGTCCCAAATAAATTTTTTTTTTCGAAAATCGTCGACCTTGTTATCGTTTCCTATTAAATCGAGGTCGTAGATCACGAATATGTCATTAGAAATCGTCCAGTGACAACCGTTTAGAAATTATGGCGGAAATAGTGAAAAAATTACCTTAAACTTAACACCTTAACGACCTTAAACTTTCAGGGTTGATTGAGTTTCCAAATTTTGTATGAAAATATTTTTTTTATTTGGAAACCATTAAATTCAGTACAAACCTTGAAGTAAAAAGTGTACTATATTTCACTTTGGTCCGATCTTTCTTTTCGGTGATAAATATATAAAATAAATCGTCTGTTGTCTCAACATCCTGCACCTCAACAAACACAAATCTATCATGGTGCATAATTTGTAAGCTTCTGGCAAACTTGCATAACTAAGAAGTTAACTGTAGTGAGCCTTATGGAAATATTGAAAATTCAAAACTTTGATTTGGCTACTCTTTGTAGATATTTTGAGATATCCATCACATTCGAAGTTTTGCGATAAGTGGTTCATGAATAATAAGGTGTATATAGGGAAAGATATTGCGGGAAAATGTGTGAAATCGTGCGTTTTTATTTTAATCAGTTAAAGCGATGAATTCGATCGAGCGATGAAAATACGATTGACGTGACCATGATGTAAAAAAAATGTTGTGCTCATTTGAAACAAGGTACGTCAGCAAGATTAAAATACAAGGAAATATATATTCTCCAGGAATTTCGTTATTGGATTTGAATTTCGAATGAACGGTTTTCTGGTGCTTAAAGATTGATAACGAATACTTTACATAATGTACAGAAATCAGAAGAAATCGGTTATTTCATTTATTTTGCAGATATCCTATCATTCTGTGATAGTTATTTGCTGTATTTCTGCACATAATATTACCAAAGATCATTATTATGGATGCGGCATTATTCCCTTAAAATATGTTAGAAATTTTATGATATTTCTGCTAGTGATGAGGAATTCGTAATCTTTGTTCGGAAAGGAAAAAAAATGAAAGATGTAAAAATCAAGAATTATATTGAGGAAAATGTACTTAAATATCGTATTTTTGTAGCTAAGTTTCATCATTTTAGTGGTGGACTCATCAGTGAGCCTTAAATCATGTTCACTGTACATTTTTCTACTTTTCACACCTAACAATATTTGATAAATCCACGAAACTTCCGGTCCAAACCATAGAGTAAGGTTATAAGTATTCATCTAATCAGTTAGATCGACCTCAGAGTACGATGGATCCAATTAGTAATCGGAAATTCATCGATTAAACCATGATGTGCTCATCTGTGATCGTATTTACCAACGATGACATCACTTTTTCCATTTGAATTCAAACCACAGAATATATATTTCCTTGTATTTTAATCTTGCTGGTGTCATTTTTTTTTCAGATTAGCGCACCATGTTTTTTACATCATGTATTAAAGATTAAACTACGTTGAAATAAGAACGCCCTGCTGAAATTCATCGGGATTTCTCTAATGAAAAAAAAGACGCCTTGATGCATTTACGATTAATCGATTAGATATTTCGATTGAAATAAAAACGCACCCAAATTTACAGTGGCTTTTGGAATGATAAGTACTTGTTTTTGTCTGAATCATAAATTTCAACAATCAAGTCTATCAAAATTAACTAGGTATTCTTTGGGGTGCTTATTCATACGATTAATTTATTCATAACTTTTCATTCATAACCTGTAGAATTATCTATTGTTCATTCGTTAATTGATAACAATTGCCTTATTGATTTTTCGTCACGGAGTCTTCCGAACCATGAAGTACTAGCAGCTGCATTATAAATATTTTAAATGAATGTATTCACCTACAGTATAGGTTCAATTGTCAGATTACTAGTACAACATTTCCTAATCCTGAAGGTATTATCACATCTCCGTATAAACAGGTAAATTCCATGTTGAATTGAATTTGGATATTCAAATATTTGGAACAATTTCAAGACAGAGAAAGACGACCAAACATTACGCTGATACTGATTGCAAGATAGAAAGTAAACTAATTTGGGTTGCCATAAAAAGAATTACTATTATCAGATATTATTTGATTATGAATGTAACTACTATAGCCTAAAAATAAATTTATTTTAGTTAAGTGATCAGGTTCATTCGAACCTGTAGTGTGTTACTATTCTGCATCAAAATTAGATGAGATTCGATGATTTATAAACATTCAGTAAGTTTTCCGATCAGATTCTCTCCGTAAAAAATTGTTTAAAGCGAGCATGTCCACAAACTGTGGTTTAAAAGTGATTTTAATTTTATTGAGATTCTGGAAATCTACTCTTTACTGCATCATGGAAATATGGTCAACCTAAATTACTTTCCGAACGTTACCGAAGGTTTTTATAGAATCGAGTAATTGATATTTTATTCAGTTTTTATAGCTTCATTTATTGTTTCTCTCTGAAATTCGGTTTGAACATTCTCATGGTGCTAAACCTGCAAGTAGCTCTTGACAGGGTGTCCAAATGGAAAATCCATCGATTGATACCTAAATAACCCAACCTAAATAATTTATAGTGAAGTAGCAGTTTAGGTATAATTGTAAACACCAACTCTACACTATCCTGAGATCTGAGAACAGGAAAACGTCGCTGGGGCCAGATCTGGACAATATGGTGCATGCGGAGCAATTATTCTTCTTCAAATGAGGCCGTTTTCACTCGATTCCATCTTTAAAACGCCCAAATTTTGCTACTTTATGGTCGCTGTTTATAGTTCCTCTTTTTCTATGATAGTCAATGGATATTATACTATGGGTATCTCAAAAAATTGATGCCTTAACCTCGCCAGCATACTTTTCTGTCTTTCCACTCTTTGAAATCGGTTCATCACGTGCAGTTCACTCGTCTGACTGTCTATTGGGCTCTCGTGTGAAATGATGTAGCCATGTTTCATCCATTGTCACATACCGACGCAAAAATTTGAGTTTAATACCATTAGACAGCTCCAAACACTGCTTGGAATCATAAAGTCGTTGTTGTTTTTGGTCGATTGTGAGCTCGCGCGGCACCAACAGAGCATTTCCAAATATTTTCACGATGTGTCTAACACGTTCCTTTGTAGCTTAAGGGTCTGAGCTATCGCAATGAACACCATTCTACGGTTATCAGAAATAATTATTTTGTGGACTTTTTGAGTTTTCGGTGTTCATTTCGTCTCATTTCAAATTTAGAAAACCACTTCACTGCGGTTGATTTTCCTACTGAAAAGTCCGAACAATGTTTACCAAGCGAAGCCTTGGATACCCACGAAATTCCTATTTATTCATTTTTTCAAACTAAACAAAGTTGTTTCATTAAAGATGGTATAACTCGCATACGAATTGCGCAATAGCTGCCCTATTTATACACGTGTCTTTCGAAGGTTAGGGCCAACCGAAAAATAATATGTATCAAATACTAGTAGCGCCATCTATATGTCATCCTATGAACTTTTCAGCTCACTCGATGTTACTCCTTCCATATGGAATACTCTGTATCTTTCGTTCGATTTTTTTAAATCTGCTTTTAATTTCGAATAGATTCGTTGTCAGGAACTTCTGAGAGTATATGTACTTCGAGGTTCATTGAGAAACTTTCAGAATAGCCAAAATAATTTTAATTTGCTGATGATAATGAAAGAGTTTAGAACTACATGGCAACCACTTCACCATTATGAAGTAAATAGATATTTGATGGAGGTTTTCTTCACCCCGAATATTTTAATTTGCTAAAAATTTCGTTGGCCGAATTTAATGTTTTTCATTGAATTTCGAATGGCAATTCCAATAAGGCTATATCATTCCTTAGATATTTGCCATTTTATTACACCACTCACCTCTAAATTTTCTTAACATCTATAATAGTTGGGGAACAAGTTAAATTGGCTGAGTTATGTCACAGATCTTCCCCACAATCATCAAGAAAAATTTTTGTAGTACGTTTGACGTTTGATAACTCAAGGATACTATTTGTAAGGCAGGTTTGAAGCTTGATTACGAAAACCGGATTCGTGACATCCACCAATGATTCCGCAGCTATATCTATTCGAAATGTTATTTTTGCAATATTTCAAAAAAGAGAGATGAACGAACTGAAATCTAATACTTGGTCCAAGGGAAGTGCGTTTTATCAGGAAGTAAAGCTGCGTCCTTGGAGAAACATCTGTCTGATTTCCATGAAATTTTGTGTGAACTCAATGCCGACATTTTCAACCAACTACTCTATTCTGGATTTTCGTCTTTTAAGAAAATTGGAGATTTAAATTTCTAGTACGGAATTTCCTTCCATTTTTTAGGTTTTCCTGGGTTTTCACCCCCAATATCGGAATCAGAACTATTAAACATTTAATAAAAATGGTTTTCTTCATGACAAACGCCCTTGCGGATTGCAGGATTGAACTATTTGTCAAGGGCAGTTCCTTGGAAAAACGAATTACCTAATGAACTATACAAGAAAAATATAAACCATAAACAGAGCGAACTGTGACGATTCAGAGTACAAATATGACTTTTTCATCAGACAAAAGTCTGGAAACGAAAAATCGAAAAAAGATAATTCTAAAAAATTTCTCGTTTATCAAATGGAAGATTTGCACTCTGAAATGTCACAGCTCGCTTTTTCCAAAAACCTGCAATTGACAAAGTTCAAACTGCAAGGGAGTTCATCATAAAAAATTAGTCATTTAATTTTAATAGTTCTGTTTCAGATATTGGGAGTGAATACTCAGAAAAAACCTAAATATTATGCAAAATCCTCTCAAAACATGCTTAATTTTGTTCCTAACCGACAGTACAAATATCGAGTCTCTAAGTTGTTTCTTCCGGAACATGTGTTGGCTACGATAGGCTCGAGAAAAGCAAAATCGAATTTATGAACAATTAAAATGTACCCAAAGTTTCTTTAAATATAAATAAAATAATATAAAATTCCACATTTGGCCAACTAAGATATCCTGAAATTCCAGGACCAATGTCTTCTCATTCGGAAGATAAAGAGTTTAGGGACAGTGGGCAGACAGAATTGAATTTCACCACGAATCCTCAGTCAGTTTTCTTTTCCTCTCTGAGGTTATAAGAAATCCGACTAAGTTCTTTCAGTGAACAGTGATTATAACACGCTCAAACACTTCTTTTTGGCATCGCATTTTTCCATAGAATATCGAGATTTTTACGACCATCTTCTCCAAATCGAATCCAATTGTTCAATACAATCCTTGGATGATATAAGATAGAGAAATGGTCGTGAAAATCTCGATTTTCTATGGGAAAATGCCATGCCCTGAAATAGCATGTTTGTCCGTAACTTCATTCATAAAAGTTCCAGGATTACTTTCTGGAGAGTTAGAAATCAATAGAATCAAAATAATGAAAATAACCATTTTATCAGAAAATAATGCGAGCGCAGGCACAAATTTAAAAGTGTTAAGATATAAATGAAAGAAAATCGCTTATGGAATTTGTATAATTTATTTAGTAGGTAGAAATTCAAACGATTCGCTGTAGATTCATTGTATCAGAGTTATTCTGGTTAGTGATATGTAAAAATCTAAACTCCGGTTGATTCGTTTCACATGTTTAAGTGAAAAATCTCCAACCAATGCATAATATTTCCGTTTATGCTACGAATACCAATGTGTTGACTAACCAAACATTTTAATCAATGCGTTCCAAAGGCAATTGATAGTTAACCTTGCACTGAAATTGGGCAATTTCTTTTTATGCACGGTTATTTCGTTATGTTGAAGCTGCATAGTTTTATTCGAGTCTATACAGTGTGTATTACACAATTTAAATTCTAACCCTCATTTCGTTCGGTGTCGGCAAACGGATAAAACTCTTTATAACTGGACTATATTCAAAATCTAACTCGATTTGGATTCAGGGAACTGAAGGGCCAAAACTTTTTTCCAGAATTCATCAATTGATTTGAAAATGTATGCTTGCGAATTAGCCTTTGACTTTGAACATATTGGAAGTTGTTTATTGTGAAACATTTTTTGTTAGAGCCAAGTATATGTATCGCCATCTAGCACAAAAATAGTGTATTAATTTTTGAATCAATATATTTATTAGTGGTAGCAATATATTTATGTTGTGTCACGATATATATTCATTTTTCGTTCTGGTATATTTATTTCCTAACAAACACAATGTATTCATCAGTGGAGAGTCGAGTGTGAAATCCCATATGTTTAATAATCCGACTAAATAAAGTCGTCAATAGATGGCGCGCCGGTAGCAGTCGAATAAATCCACAGTTTAAGACGATAATAACTACAAAGACTCGAAAAATATCACTAAATATTCACAAATCAGGTAAAAATCATGACTGATTGTTATATTTCTGGGCTAACAACTACATTGTATACAATGCTTCAAGTAACGAATATATTGTCTCAAAAATAAATATAGGTCTAGGTTCGAACAAATGGTGCCTCACAGGCGGGCCTTTTGTTTAAGATCACGCTGGATTATTATTGATTGACTTTAATAAAACTGAATGAAAAATACTCTTTCATTTCTTTATTTTTTAGAACATCTTCTGAAGAACGAAGTGAGGATTTCATTTCAATCTTTTCTTGAAATATTTGCTTGAATGACCGCAGTTAGCTTATATTATCGTTATTCACTATTGTAGGCTACTTCATTAATATATACAAACCGGCACAATTAGGGGAACGGTCAAAATCTCAACGAAGTTTTCAGTTCGTTTTCTCTTGAACTTTTTTCCTATTGTTGCTTGAATCTTCGGGAACATAACTTTTCAAATGTCGTCCTCAGTTACTTTGTTTTTTGTTGTATACGGGGGTGAACAAAAAGTGTGAAAAGCAAGCTCTAATTTGCAACACCCTGTGGAGTGAATCGTTGACCAGCCAGAATATATGTAAACACCCAGATATTGCCCCATCTTTTTCGAACATACCCCTTCTTCATTCATACCGCTATCTCAATTTTGAGAGAAAAAACATGATTTCGAATGGTTTCAGTAGGATTTGAAATCAATATTAAGCGCTTTGCGATTCAAAATATCAATATCTCGTTCAACAACATTTATTTAATACACAATAACAATAATTATCAATTAACAAAATTTCAGTTTTGCCTAATATCTCGTGTGCCCGCCACAGGCGGACTACTAAATGTTCAGAATAATATTATCCATTATCTGTTGAAGTAGATCATACCAAATCTCGATTGTTTCCACTGCAGGGACTCTGTTCCCTATGTAAGTTAGTAATCTTTCTTTTCCATTAGACAATAATTACATTGTGTGGATACAAAAACAAACTTCAGCACAGAAACCAAAAACAATATAAAAAAATAAAGTTACATACCCTAGTGTACGGGACAGTTAAAAAAATCTTGCATAGTATGAAAACTAGTTTGTATCAAAAATGTTTTTATACAGGCGCCTTTCTAATGACTGGACAATGAATGTCCACAGCTGTTATGATTTCTGTATGTAAATTTTCAAAAATTTGGTTTTCGTAGTAAACAGCAGTAGTGAGCAGTTAATGTTCCCGACGAATCAAGCTACAATAAAAAAAATAATTCCTGAAATCGACTGAAGAGTTCAAGAGAAGAAGAACTTCACAAACTTCGTTGGGATTTTGTCCGTTTCCCTGATTTTGCCAGTGTGTACACACATAAAGTGCTGTAATTTTTCTCAAAATTAAGATATCGCAACGAATGTAGAATGGAATTATTCAGAAAAAATGAGGAAAGATCTGAGTGCCTATAAATATTTTCGCTTGTCAACGATTCACTCTACAGGGTATTCCAAATAATAGCTTACATTTCAAACTTTTTGTTCACCATAGTATATAGCAAAAATCGGAGTTATTGAAGACGATGTCTAAACAATTATGTTTCCGAGAAATCAAGCTACTACAGGAAAAAAAAATTATTAAAATCGGCTGAAGGGTACAAGAGAAAAAGAACTACAAAATTCGTTGAGATTTTGTCCGTGCCGGTGTGTAAATATTTAGTCCATACGGAAATTTATGTGATCTTCATTAAATCTTCAGTATTTTTTCGAATTGTGCGTTATATTTGGGATATTGTATGCGCACAAAAGACTCTAGTAGAAATATTCAATGAATCATTTAAGGTTTATAGTAATGTATGATTTACTAAAATGAAACGATATACACTTAGCTTGAAATTAACATAATATCTTTTTCCTGTCATCCAAATATTCCATGTTGTAACAGGAAAAAGATATCATGTTATCCAAAAAATTATCTGAATTACCTATAGCCAATACAGCACGAGATTATCATATTGAAGAAATGGACGAATTATTATTTCTGAGTAACTATTCGGTTTAATTGAATATAATGGAATTTATGTGATAGCCAGAACAGCCCTATGAATATCAAATGAAGACGCATCATTCTCATCATTATTAGTGAAATCGTTCTTTCGGATGCCTACTTCATTATTTATATTCTTGCTTGATATTAGAATCCATCCACAAAGCATTTTTTATTACAATTTTCACTGAAACCTATTTAGATCGGGTAAAGTTTGCTTGTAGATGGTATGGATTTATTTATAAATTGGAAATCTCTCAAATTTGACACATAAATTATTTCATGTTTATGTTATGCAAACAGTCAAGTTATTGAGCTCGAAATTTCGTCCGAATTTTCATTTCGGGTCTAAGGTCGCCAAGATTTACACCTCATTCAATTATTTCTGTATCGAATAATGACTTCATGCAGAATTTTGTGCGGAACTTTATCACTAGAAGTAAATAAAAATAACTCGTGTTTATATTTATTGGTTACCTACTATCGATAGATATAGCGTGTGCATTCCAGCTCACAAACGTCCAAATTTGCACAGTCCCCCAAGTTCATCGGTATAAAATTTTTCAATCATCTTCCTAAGAGATTTTTGAATACTTCGGTTTTACGAGAGATATCGAAAAGCTGCTATTAGAAAGATGCTTCTATAGCTGAATCGAGTAACTAAACGAAGCAATTGATTGATTATTATTTTGATTTTTTATTAAACCTGTGTAATGTTGTTAATTTCACTTCAGGGGCCAATTATTGAAATATTGTTTTTTCGCGCTTGTTCTGGGGAACAGCGCGTTATCATTTCGTCACGATGTCTGTAATTTTCGAATTTTGAGCCGAAATTGGTCTCAAACCACTAGGTTGGACTCACTGATGAAGAATCCGTGGTCAAAATTGATTCTGTCCGTCCGGCCGTGTGCGCTGTAACTCGACAGAAAGGACTTAGAGTCTTGAAATTTTCAGGTAAGGTTAAGATCCTGAATATATCGGTTAAGTTCGTTAATGGGTCAAATCTGCCGAATGGTTTTTGTGCAACAGCCATTTGAAATTTTGAATTATCCGTGGAAAAATTCGAAAAAAAAAATTTTTTTTTTATTTTTTTTTGGAAATTTTTATATTTCATTGAAATTTTACTGAAATTTCCAAGTCACCATTTCACAATGTAAACAAGCGCGTAAAGCTGTTGACTTCACGTCAGTGCTTTTTTATGTTTTGTCGATACAATATGTGATCTGTTCTATATACATGCATATCATGTCTCAAAGGATTAAACGAAATTATTACAATTATTTCCCAAAAGTTATTCAAAACATAGTCATTTTATTGAGCCTTATTTTTTTTGCACTGTAGTCAATATACATATAGTTATAGTTGTATTAAAATGCATTTCGTGAGAGTCGTATGTCTGCAAAAATAAATCCAAATTATATACTATACTATATACTTTATATTTCAGAAATACTATATACTTTATATTTCAGAAATTATTCAGTGGATGTCGCTGTATTCAACTGTAGGAAGCGGTAATTTTACAACCGTGAACCAGATTTAAACTCGATGGGATGTGAAAACACAGTAACTTTCGAAGATGCAACTCAATTTTATTGAGTATGTTTGGGGCTTGATTACGATGGCCCAAGATGAATTCGTTCAATGATTGGGTCGATATTTCCATTCGAGATTTTATTTTGACAGTATTCCCAAAAATGTATATAGTTCTCTGTTGTGAACTTACTGAGAGGGTTGTCTTATTTCCCGCGGAAATAAAAAATCGAAAAATTATTTTTATCTGCTTGGGAGTCAAGATGTATCGGCGTGGTCAATACCTAGGGATGGGTGAACAGTCGGTCTTTCAGTTTTAACAAGCTAAATTCATGCTTTCACGTCAGTGGTTCTCGAGATTTTTTAAGCGCTTCCTGGATACCCGAAATGGATTCAAATTAACATTAAATTGAAATCCTTGAAGTAATCAGTTTAAATGGATTCAATAGTTTAGTTATTAGCGAGTAATTGCGATCTGGTTCTGATTTGATCTCATATGCCAATAAAAATAAAATGTCAATTATACCTCGGGAGTATATCAATTACATTCCTATTTGTGGTTTGATATAGATTCATTTCAAGTTAAGACGACAGACGACTAGAATTCGAAATTTTTTTTGTGATCATTCTTTCGTATTGTTTTAAGATTTTCATTCAGTGAGTTTACAAAAAATAACCTACATGTTATTCGGGAAAAATGTTTTTTCAAAAGGAAAAAAGGTTCCTGAAAATGTCATCTTTTTGGCGTGAAGGGAAAAGAAATAGCTGAAAATTCAAGACGAAAAACAGTTTTTTGTGAATAACTCAGAAAATATCCACTTTAGGGCAAGAGTGTGATGCATACACTCACAAAATAATTTTTAACGTAGATTCAATATCTGCCATAAAAAAATGGGGTTCTAATTTGAAAAAATTGATTTTTCACGATTTTGTCATCCCTAACTTTGAAAGCGATTTTTTCACCCCCTGTATCATGAATCGCAATTTCGATTTTTAAAGTGGATACATCAATCTTACATCTTGAAAAATCCCAAAAATGAAAATTTTCCATCCAAAAACCTCGAAGTTATTCTTGTTTCAGCGGAGCTCTATTTTCGATTTTTTTTCGAATTTTCCCGCTCAGAGAGAATTTTCCAACCAAAACTGAAAAATGTTACATCAAAATAAATTGAAATTTTCTAAGGAATCTATTTCTGCAATAAAAAAATGGTGTTCTAATTTGAAAAACGGTAGTTGACGTCATTTCCGGAAAAACCGGAGGTGCTCATGCCTTGAAAATATTTTAGATTTCATCAGCATCGTGAAATACTTATAAGTGCTGAATTTCATGAAAATACGTTCAGTAGTTTCCCGTATAAATATGGGTGAGGTTCCTCGTGAAAGACCCTGTATTGCATGCAATCTTAAGCGTGTTCCTTTCTTCTGTATCTGATTTTGAAACGTGGAAATTTATAGGTATCGATTAAAGATCACCTTGCAGATTGCGAGTTTCAAACTATTCGTCAGGGACTGTTTTTTTGACAAAATGTTGCAAAGGGTTAACTAATGGAACAGTGACGTATCTAACTCCTTCATCAGAGAAACAACTGCAAATATTTATTTATTATTTTGTTGCATTACTTTTGTATTTTGAAAACTGTTGTCAAAAATACGACAGAAGTTGTTGATAGAAAATTGTTTGGAAAAATTTGGAAAATTTTCGAAAGCATTCTTTTTGAAATGAAGAGCCTACAATCCAAGCTTATGGTACCTTTGCTTCAAAAGTTAGAGCATGAACTGACGACGAATGGACGTCCGGACAGAATCTCCGGAAAGAAGCGATTTCGGAATCTGGTTTATGAGTATTTTATTCTTTATATCAGCAAGTAATAAAAAAATGTATCTCACAATCGATGCCAGCTCATGCGCAATTCTGCAACTCAGAAAACTGCTCTAGTGCTCATGTCTTTTACTAGGTTTTTCCACTAACATCACAATTGATCGTTAAAAAAAAGAGTCATCTATAACTTGGATTAGGTGATGGACTTTACTATTTCGGACCTCTAATTCAGGAACACCCTGTATATCCCTCTTTCAAATTTCATTATATTGCTATTACAAAGAAACCTATGACACTTGATTTAGGAATGCATTTTCACCACAAGATATAAGATATTTGAATATTTCTTCTCTTTCTAGGGATTCAATGAAAACAGTGCCCGAAAGCAACATGATCCAAGGACAACGGCCAAAACGGTGAATGAATCTTTCGAAAGTCCAAATCTGATGACAGCATTTTTGACTCAACTCAGTTTTTACATCCTAATGTTATTAGGATTTCTGAGTCAGACCTTGTTTCCTCCAAAAATCGTCAAGGAAAAAAACCGGGATAAATATCCGCCGCTTTTAGACAAGTTCTCAGCCTTCTATTCACGTTATGTGTACCGGAGGATCCGGGATTGCTGGAATTATCCCATTTGTAGTGTCCCCGGAAAGGACATTGTCCTGAAGGAGAGGTTCTCTCCAGATAATGGTTGGACGTTCAAGTAAGTATATTGTGACTGATAAAAGTTCAAATATTGATTTCTGCATAATTTTGATTCCTATACTCCATGAACTTCAATAAATACAGTCTGTAGGCATTTTCTCTTTGAGTTGTCACGAATTTTCGCTAGAAGTCACTTAAAAGCAGCCTAAATCGTTTTCCCATTATGTTTTTCTACCATGTCCTCTGTATGCAATGGTAGTACTACCCTATATCATCAATAAAATATGTAAGAATTGAGCAAATCTCATCGAATTATTGCGAACATCGATCAAACTATTCAACACTCTAAGGTTGTGATTTGTAAGACGCTTCTGGTAGATGGCGCGCTGTATGTTGTTTATACTGCAGCGTTCCGTCAAACAGATCATAAGTATCTATAGTTCCATCTGAGATTTCTAAGGTATGTCGGTGGGATGATCGGAATCAACCGTGAAACTGCAAAAACCTCTTCGCTTCTTCGATGAAGATGCTTTGTTTGATGTCAGTTTATTACTACCGGAGCACTTTCCATGGACATTTCTTAACCACTTGTGAACCCCACAGAAGTATTATCGGTAACTCCATCGATCGATATTTCTAAAACCAAAACGAGGACGTTTCTGTACCTTTAATTTTCATATAATTATGAATACGACACAGCCCGCCCAAAGATGAAGAGTAAAATACGTACCTACATTCCATTCTCTCTAATAAAGTCAGTGACTATGCCGTGGTATAGGTTTATAAATTTTTTCAGTTTCATAACTTCAATTGAGCTAAGCTCAAAATAATTCGGTGACACGTTGCCAATTCTCACATATTTAATATCAAGGTTTCTATGGTTTGGTTTAGTTACATATGTGATTTATACATCGTAAAATGGAAAACGCTGCGTAGCTGTCTGAGAAATGACTGCCACCTCATTTTTTTCTTTTATACGGAGTGGAATTAGTCAAATTTCAATTGCCAGCTGACCGACTTATGAATGAATGGAATATACTCGAAATAGAAAGGTTAGGACGACACTTAGCTTTCTTGCGAGAAAGTTGAAGAATAGAGCTAACAAATAAAATATAAAACTTGATCTTTCGAAGTATTTTTGAAAAAACAGAAAATTGACACAGAGAGCATTGTAAACAATCGATTTAGGCTCCTACGCCATTTAAAAATTCTCGAAGAAAAAGAACGTCGGCAGCTTTTTGAGCATGTTCAAATTCGTAGCCAAAGAGATCATCTTTTCATGTATTTACCCCGCCAAACACAGCTTTACTTCCTGATTGAAATATCTTATTTTCATATCGTCCTCATGAAATTATATATTTTTCAATCAAGTACTAGATTCCAATTAGATGCAATCTGTATTTTTGGAAAAATAAAATTTTGAATCAATGGTATCATTGGGCGGATTTTACCTATTCACGAATTCGACCTTCTTAATTAAGTCTCGAAAGTAATTGTGTTACGATTGGCCTAACGTCCGATCGTGAAATCAATTACTACCGAAATAATCTACTTAGAGACTTGATTGTGTTTAGAAGATTGAGTTTTTGAAATCTGGAAGGCAAATAGCGTTGGCACGGTCAGTATCTGAATGTAACTTTCCAGAGAAATATTAGAGCTGTTCTGACGTTTTGAGTAAAAGTGAAATTCCACGTGTTATATTCGGAGGTCCCTTATTTGTTGAAACACCAAAGTTTAAGGTCACCATTCCGCCTCTATTTGCACATAAATTTTAAGACTACATAAGCTCTACTAACTTCACGTTTTACATTCTCACACTGTTTGTTTTATGATAATTACGTTCAAATTCCGACAAATCTCTTTTATGTATGAAATTAGCCTCTGTCTCTTTCGGTACGAGCAATGAAACATGCTTTATTTTATATCGCACCAAAAATGTTCTTTGACCAGTAACTTACAGAGTATAAATATGTTATGTCCTTTTCCAAACTGATTCGATAACCTTCAAAGTTTTCTGTTTGGATTTGCTCTTTTTGCACATCTGTCAGAAATATTTGAAACTGAAATGGGCCAAATTTGTCTTTTGCCGATTATATTTTGCGCGCTGATACTGAAATAATTGGATGGATATAAATCAATGCGAGTTACTAGGTTTCAGCATTATGGGATCATATATTTTCAAATTATTCGGGAAAATATCAAAGATACCGTGGAAAAACAATTTTACATCTATTTTCCCAGTATTTACAGAAATTGAGATCTGATCAAACTGAAATTTGTTTACTATTGTAAAATATTGAAATAGTAATTAAAATCTTATCTTTATTTCGTTGGAATCGTATGTTAAGTACATTTTGAAGAAAAATTAAAAATTTTTCCAAAGCAGTTGCGCGTTCGTATTTCATAATTTATTACCAAAGTTTAACGCGATCGCATTGATATTGGGATATCGAGGCAAGAACCTCAAAAATTCAAATGAGAACATCCCCAAAACCGTTTGGCTCAAACTTTTGTCTGGAAGATTTTAGGCGCTTGTTATTTCCATTCTTCAGTTATCGTAGCAGCGTACGGTCGACTGAGCATAATCGATTTTGACGACGAATTCTTCATAAGTGTGACCAACCTAATCGTTTTAGACCATTTTCTGGAAAAATTCGAAAATAACAGACATTTTGAAAAACCATAGCTCCCTATTTACTAGAACATTCTCAAAAAAATTTCAAAAAGCACTGCCGTGAAGGCAGCAACTTTTGCGCGCATGTTCAATGTAGATGACCGCCTCAGCAACGAATTTGAACGTGCGCGCGTACCAAATTTCAGTTCGATACGATCATAAGTTCTGGAGATATCGGGAAAAAATATGTCAAATTTCGATGTTTTCTTCTCGATATCGTTGATTTTTTCGGTATTACTCGAGAAATACTGATTCAGTCCTGATTAAACTTCACAGCTAGTTTTAAGATGCTAAAAGACAACTTTATGCAAAATTTCGTGATAATCGTGTTATTAGAACAATTTGAAAAAAAAAATTTATATGATTTTCTCATCATATCATCCTCATTAAATTCTGTATGAAACTTCGAACTGTTATTTTCGATGAAGTACTGGATTTCAATTCGATCTGATCTCTATTTTTGGAAATATTGTAAAAATAAAATTTTGAATGGGTATATCTACGGAATCATTGGGTGGATTTTACCCATTCACGAATTCGGCCTTCGTAATTAAGGTCCAAACCTACTCTACAAATATCGAGTTTCTAAGTCGTTTCTTCCGGAAGTTATTGTGTTTACGGTCAGCCTAACGGCCGACTGCGTAAACACAATAACTTCCGAAAGAAACAACTTAGAAACTCGATATTTGTAGAGAAGGTTTGGACCTTAATTACGAAGGCCGAATTCGTGAATGGGTAAAATCCACCCAATGATTCCGTAGATATACCCAATCAAAATTTTATTTTTCCAATATTTCCAAAAATACAGATCAGATCGAATTGAAATCCAGTACTTCATCGAAAATAACAGTTCGAAGTTTCATACAGAATTTAATGAGGATGATATGATGAGAAAATCATATAAATTTTTTTTTCAAATTGTTCTAATTACCCGATTATTACGAAATGTTGCATAAAGTTGTCTTCCAGCGTCTTAAAACTAGCTGTGAAATTTAATCAGGCCTGAATCAGTATTTCTCGAGTTATACCGAAAAAATCAACGATATCGAGAAGAAAACCTCGAAATTTGACATATTTTTTCCCGATATCTCCAAAACTTATGATCGTATCGAACTGAAATTTGGTGCATTGCTGTGAAATTAGAAGGTCAAAGCGTGAGTATAATTTTTCTTGGATATGATAAATGGTTTCCAAAAAAAAAATTTTTTTGGAAAAAAATTTCGAAAAAATTTTTTTTTAAAAATAACCAACAAAATAATCCTGACGAAATTTGGCTCAAAGTTGCGCGTCGTTGTACTCCACCTAACCGCCAAGTTTGAATCCAATCTCTCAGGTAGTTTCTGAAATAAAAAATAAATAACTTCAAAACTTCAAATGCCTATAACTCCGAAACTATTCGATCGATTTGGCCCATTAACGAACTTAACCGCGGCATTCCAATGCGCGACCTACCCTGAAAGTTTCAAGTTGCTAGGTCACTTCGTTCGACAGTTATCGTGTCTACGGCCGGCCGGCCGGCCGGCCGGACAGAATCGATTTTGACACCGGATTCGTCATCAGTGAGTCCAACCTAGTCGATTGAGACCATTTTCGGCTCAATCATCCAAAATTACAGACATTTGATCAAAACGATAGCACGCTGTTCCCCTAGAACATGCGCGCAAAAAGGTAGTAGATTCATATGTAAAAAAAGTGCAAATCAGATCCGAAATGGGCCAGCAATTTTCTATTCGCCCCCCTACTTGGTCTGCCAGATAACTACAGGGCTGAAAATATTTCGTGAATGTGAAAGTTAGTTTGATGTTTTTAAAGTTTGTTGCACAAATATAACTAATGTGTTCCTTCAGGTCGTCACCAATAAGTATATCGGTGAATAAGTTTGCAGTTGCCTGCTTTTATTTAAGAGTTTCTTATCTTTCAATGAACATATCAAATTCTTGGATACAGATCAAGCTAAAATGCAACTTCTTTATAGATTTACTGGGAGAGAGTTGAAGTGCATAAATCTAGCTTCATACAATTATCTCGGTTTTGCTGAAGCTTCTGGTCCTTGTGCTGAATTTGCCATCAGTTCTATCTATAAATATGGCGTGTCAACAGGTGCCACGAGACAAAAGTATGGCACAAGTGATATACATGTGGAACTCGAATCTTTGGTAGCAGAATTTGTGGGTGCAGAAGATGCTATAACTTTTGGAATGGGATATGCCACAAATGCCTTAAATATACCCAAATTGGTTAGACCCGGGTGTTTGGTGATAAGTGACGAGAAGAATCATGCTTCTCTGATTGTGGGTCTTAAACTTCCTGGAGCTGTCATCAAAATCTTCAAACATAATGGTAAGTACAAGTTGCTTATTAATTTGCTTTTTTTTCACTAAATAATATGGTGATGTCTTTTTTAGTTCATTTCTTTTGGAAATTGTTTTTAGAAGCAATCTACAATCTACAAATTACTGATATTTAATTCATTGTATATTATTTGCAGAATTATGAGAGATATATCTTTTCTGTTCAGTGGTTATGAGTAGGTAATTACAGTTATAAATTTATGGGGTTTTGGTGCAGAATGATTTATTCAAGCTTAACATAAAACTTTTATCATTCAGAATGTGAAAAAAACTAATTTTTACCAGACATTTTGGTTCATCTCATATTATTCTTTATTTACACCATATTCATCAAAAAAATTCGGTGGCATTGGTTTGAGGTCATTGTAGATATTTGAAATTCTGGTGTGTTCACTGATCCTTGAAATAACTTGGGTAAAAAGGGGCAATAATCTTCATGATGGGTGGTAACGACAGTATTTTTAGTGGCGTCCGCATATTCATGGGAATGCATGTGAACAGGGTGACAGAGGAATCCATGGTTTAAAGGTTGGTTATATGAGAACTTTGATTAAGCGGTTCCGATCTTTAAATTTGAAGAAACGAAATTAAAAGTTTAAAAAGCCTATCGATGATATTATACGCGCTTTCGATTCAGCTATTTCGGTAGCTTCTGAGCTACCAAGGTGCACGAAACAGACACTAGTGTTATTCTTTTTGATCGCGCTCGAAACACCCGAACAATCCAACTACTTTCTCCTGCCCCTCATGAACAGTTCAACTGAATTACTTACATCTGTTTAGTTCAAACGGTGATAACCTTGATAACCTGGTCAACGTCGTTCCCAAAAAAATTTGGACCGATCATTTCGCCCCGATAAACGCAAACAGTGACTTTTTTGGGAGATATTTGAAGCTTTTTTATGATTTTCGAGGTAACGTCAACCTATTTGGGGACATCACGTTTCGTCAGGAAGGGCGCCAAACTAAAGCATTCCGTTCTTACGTGAGTAGACACTCTTCATGCGGATCATAAACGAGTGATGATGATTCGTGTTATAAAAGTTTTCAAGAGGATCTACTGGGTACAGATGTAAGCTCTAGAGTCCTCCTTCAAGTGGACCAATGCAGCCTGTTGAGCAGAAAACTAAGAGTAGTTAAGACACAAGGCATGCAGTAGGACGCATGACTTGAGCAAGGGCAGCGATAGAGCAAACGCTACTGGACTGCTCTTTCAGTGATAGCGATACCAGAAAGTTGAAGCTAGTGGCATGTGAGTAAAACCGTAAGGACTCTAAAACGCTGCTGTCGTAAGCCGTTTTGCCATTGCTGCGCTGTTGAGCACTAGTGTACGTTTAAGGCACAGTGGAATAGACTGTTTTGTGGGGAGCCGCATTGACTATATGTACTAGAAGTTCTTTTCCTGACCGTTCGCGGTGTGAGGCCGCTTTAGAGGAGATTCAGAGAAGTGTGGCCGAGATTGAACTTTACTGAGGTTCTCACTGGAAGCGATTATGATTTCGAGGTGACAGATTGTGACTGTGCCACCCACACATTAGATAATCTTGAATCCCCTGTGGGATGCAATTGTCCCTAATTCGACAATTTTGTTTGTTGACGTACCCATTTTTTTGGCCTCATCGCTAAGGATGTTTTTTGATGAAAATTAGGATCAGGTTCCAACTACTTCAGAATTCATTCAACGAGAACACGTCGTTGTCTATGGCCTGTTTTGGACCAGTAAGAGTTAAAACAATGTCTGAAGTATGGGTTATCATTATTCAATTGCTACGATTGAAACCCGTATAAAACTGTGGGGTCGTCTGTTCTGTGGAATCAAACACACAATAAAGAAAACAGATTAGCCTGTTTATTTTTCTGTCGAGTGTTACAACAAAAGGGAATTCGAAAGGCAATAATTCTTTTTGTTGAAAAGGCAGAGTTTAACAATTCTTCGGCGTAGGTCCCCTGGGGTGCTGATAGGTAGCTGGCGCCGGCTTGTGGTCAGTAAGGTCGAGAACTAGGGATGAGTAGGCGCCTGTCGGTACTGAAGAGCTTCCGTCTTCGAGGGGGGTAAAAACCAGATGCTGGATCTTGCTGAATTTCTTCGTCTTGATACGGATAAAGATGGAATGCAGATGTCGGTCAGGAATGCGGCGTCGAGATCGAATATCTTCTTAGCGGTGATATGCAGATGGATCGGAGAGAGTGTGTCGAGTCAAGTGATTTTTAGGAGCGGAGCGAAATATATTTATAGGATTTTTCAGAGATTTGAATTTCGTGTTTCGACTCCGCCCTTTTTTCCGTTTTTGTTGAAGCGGATGAATTCGCTACAAAACCATGCTTTTTTTGTACATATTTGTCTGTCGATTTCCGATTGAACCAGTTCCAACAGCTCATACCTTAGACTTCAATAATCCGAATTTTGAATGAGTCAGTTAAGGATGATATATTTGAAATAAATCATACAATCTTCAACATAATATCTTTCGATATACTTTATTTTCATTGAACCCAAGTCCATGAATGTAGATAAGCAACAAAACAAGCTCAAATGCATGTATATATTCCAGCGACTGTTAGTTGAAGAATAGACAGAAAAAGTTATGATGATATTTTGCTCTTTGGTATGAGGACGCCATCTACAGAAAAAAAGTGAGTTTCTATAAAATTTAAATGTACTGTCGCCTTGAAAGTTTCAATATGATAGCAGTGAATACATCAGTGATTTTAGTCATTGTAATGGGTTATTATTAGAGTTTTTCATTGAGATGTCCCCCAATAATTTCTTTATAGATGTCAAACATCTGGAGGAAATACTCCAGGAAAGCATTATTAATGGCCAACCTAAGCAGCCAATCGGCCAATATAAGCCTTGGAGAAAGATTCTCATAGTAGTAGAAGGAGTTTATAGTATGGAAGGTAGCATTGTCAGACTACCAGAAATCATAGCTCTGAAGAAGAAGTACAAAGCATATCTGTATTTAGATGAGGCTCATAGTATTGGGGCCATGGGACGCCATGGGAAAGGTGTTGTTGATTATTTCGACTGTGATCCAAGAGACATAGACATCCAGATGGGTACATTTACTAAGAGCTTCGGATCTGCCGGCGGATACATAGCTGGGTCGAAGGTACACTCCAATTGATAATAATTAATAATATTTATATAGTTGGGTTCTATCCCAATTTCAATTCAAATTTTGCAACGCTCATTGCTCTTCTCTTTCAAAGCGCTCTTGTTTTGTCTATATGTCTGAGTTCGAGTTGAGTTTTGGATCAATTTATTACACTTTTTGAACCACAGGCTGAAACACTGAAGAAAAGCACAGGAGCTTTTGGCTAAAGAGAAAACAATTTGAAGAATAGGACTTCACATATTATTCTCCTTTGCCTGCTGTTCTTGTCTGTAAATTAGACAAATACCACATCTTGAAATTGAAATGAATTGAATCAATTACACCCAGATGTTTGGTCCTTCAGCATCTTATTTTCGTGAGCAAACTACTGTAATTTAATAGTTTGATGGTAGAGACAAAAATCAAAAAGGTGTTATTTATTCATTTATATAAGAATGTAGCTATAAGCAGTCCCCAAGGATAATTTGCTCTATGCATGTTCAACTGGAATACATTTGACTCCTTGATGAATTCTTTTAACTGCGTCGAAAACTTCCCCCGTGTTAAATCTGTGATAAGTGATAATATCTGATGAACTTATAATATTTGAAAGAATAATATCCCATGAACATTTCACTAAATTGTCAATGTCATCATAGAATATTTAAAAATGTCTAATCTCATATATTCTTCTATGTACAAGCAATTTTACGAGCACGTTTTTTTAATAAACGAAAAGAAGAAAAGTTCTACGTTTAAAATAATACCATTTATTCCCCGCAATACATAACACCCCGCTTCAATATAAAAATCAAAATCTACTGCAGACTTGTTCTGTTCACTGGATATTCATGGTTCTACGTGCTGTATCAACTGCCTTATAACGTTATTGCCTTGAATCTACCCAAATGATCTCAAGTCTTCAAATTACTCCTTTTGCAAATTGAATAATTATTATAGAATGTCCACCCATCCATGCCCTATGCTGTCTAGCTCTAGCAGATAATAAATCATTTTCGATCTTCTGATTGTATGAACCTGTATTTTATGAAGTATTGAAAAACTGTAATTTCGAACCAGTAAATCTCCCGATCCTTTCAAAATTTGAATTTCGGTTTATTTTATTGAAATATTGTACTAGACCGGAAGATGCATAGTTTCAGCGGAATCTAGCAGGTGGTTTTTTAGATATTCACTAAAAACAGAGTTAGGTGATCCAAATCAAACTAATCGTGTTTAGGTATTTCGTAGCGAGTTACTTAGTTTCAAACATAATATTTATATTTTTTGACTTAGGGCAGTAGAATATTTGAGATGGCCATTACTCTGAAATGGTTGGTCGGAATAACTTCAAACCTAGATTGAGTCCGATTTCACATCCAAAATTCGAAACTTGACATTTGGACAAAACGATAGCTCCCTGTTATCTAGAACAAGAACAAGTACGCAAAAATTGATCAAAATTCGGTTTATTGAATTTTACAGGATTTAATAAGTTATCTTAGGGAACATAGTTACGCTTCTTGTCATGCCTGGGCTATGCCACCTCCAGTTGCAGCTCAGATTGTAGCAGTCTTGAGAATTTTGATGGGACAAGATGGTACAAATGAAGGCCAAAAAAGAATTGAAGCGCTAGCACGAAATACACGCTATTTCAGGATGAAACTAGAACAAATCGGGGTGATTATTCATGGTAATGATGACTCTCCAGTTGTTCCCATCTTGGTTTATCGTTACTCAAACATTGTGTGAGTATACAAGTTTTATTAGAAATTGGCTTGAAAGTCTCTCATTTTTCATAGCCTGAATAAGTTTTATGATTTCCCAAAAAGTTATTTGGCTTGATGATTCTACTTCACTCAATTTGCAGTGATTGAAATTGAGATAATTCGTACTAATATTTGTATGATCCGATTCTCCTCCTTTCAAGGAGACCCCTCAAAACAACTTTTCAAATTATAATATCGGGTGTGTTTTTTTAGGCTATCTTACTGTATCCTTACGCCACCCTAGGATTAACACTTTCAATTCTCAACCCAAAAGAATTTGCTTAGGTATAATAACAATAGTGCCTCTATTCACAATATAGTGATCTTCCAACAGAGTACTAAATTCAATTTCCATCAGATCTGTTCATTCGGAAATATCAGGCAAATTTTTTTACGCATTCATACCTGTTACCTTGATGATAACTCGATAACTTACGAAAGAAACAACTCAGACTATATTTGATCTATATTTGTAGAGCAGGTTTGAAACCAAAGTCAAATTTATGTCCGAAACAATTGATGTCATGAAAATTTATGCAAAACGTCAGTGAAATGAGATAGTTCTTAGAATAGGCAAGTGAATAGCATTTACGGCATTAATAGAAACTGATGAGCCCTTTGACCATATAAAGGGTTTTTCAACAAGAACTTTGTTTTTGAAAACAAAATAAAACAAAGAATTTAGTGGAAAATGAATAAAATTTTCATTGTATTACAAAGAGAGAATTATGAATGAAAAATGATATCTGACAAATGTCCACCACGACCACGCTGACAGACGTTGATTCTTTCATCAAAAATTTCAATCACTTTTTGGCAAGATGGAGGGTCTATTTCGTTAATGACATCACGGATTGTGAGTTTTAAGGCTGCAATCGATTCGATTGGCTCCGTATAAACTCTGTCTTTAACATAGCCCCACAAAAAATAATCCAGTGGTGTTAAATCACACGATCTGGCCGGCCACTTAACAGCTGAATTTCGCGAAATTATGCGATCGGGAAATTTGGTTTGCAATAAATTGATCGTTTCATTGGCTGTGTGACATGTGGCACCGTCTTGTTGGAACCACATTTCAGTGACATCCATGTAATCAATAATAGGCCAAAATTCAGCGGTCTCAGAAGGACGTTTATGTTGTCCGAAAATATCACGAATTTTACGAAATGTAGCTTTAACAGAACGACCATTTTCATAGTGGATTTGAATTATTTTAATGCGATTTTCGAGCGAAATTGAATTCATTGTAACAATTGCCAAAGCTTATACTGCGAATACGTCAAAAAACTAAATGTCAAAACTGTCATGTGGTGCCGGTGTTACCACATTGAAAAACAAAGTTCTTGTTGAAAAACCCTTTATTATGAGCTTCAATCATAATTCTCTCAATTAATCAAGAAGACAAAACCCCTAAGTGTCCAATTTTTTGCAGTGTTATGGTCCGAACTCTGTACCAACATCAGATAGCTACCATAGGAGTAGGTTATCCTGCAACTCCCTTATATGAGGGAAGAATTAGAATCTGCTTGTCGGCAGCTCATACCAAAGAACAGTTAGACTATGCGCTAGAGATAATTGAAAAGGTTGCAGAAGAGGCAGGTTTGAAGCATTCAAGGAAAGTCAGAAATCCTAATACAGTAGAGTTTGATAAAATTAAAGTTTACCAAAACTGATGATTCAAAGATATTTTATTAATCCAGTAATTATTGCCTTTAGGTTTTCGAATATTCTGCTGACGAATTTGTTTGCATATTTTTTTTTTTTTTGAATGACATGACTTCACATATTCATTACATGCCTTTGATTTTTAAATTACCTCAATAGACGACTTCGGCCCAAGTTGCCAACCCACAATTTACTTAGCAAGTTTACTTTCACTGGGGAACGGGAATTTCAGGACAAATTCGACATGATAAGGTTCGCATTATTTATAAATAACCGTAAAACATGCCTCGGCTCTTCAAACCAGATAATTCCTTCCAAATATAGGTTTTGGTTAAGATCGTCCCCGATTGGCTGAAATTTAAGTTGGGATTCCTGATTTCATGCAAACAGTGTTAATTTTCATAGAATACGTTCCGAAAGTCAACTATGTTGTTTCGGTTGCCGATTTTCCGCTCCGTAAATATGAAATATTCGGATGGTTCCTGGAACAAGCGCGTGAAAAAGGTTATTTACGGAATCTGGTTGATGAAAATGCTGTCGATTTACTGTCACCAGAACGATTTTCTATGGTAAATATCCATAGCATAAAACAATCTATGTTTACTTTAGGTTTGTTTTGGTTCCGAGTTCAGAACTGTTCGGGACGGTTCTAGCATAGACCAATAGTCTGTGGTTCTGAACTCGGAACCGAAACAAACCTAAAGTAAACACGATTGTTCTATGCTATAGATATTTACCATAGAAAATCGTTCTGGTGACAGTAAATCGACCGCATTTTCATCAACCATTCCGTAAATAACTTTTTTCACGTGCTTGTTCCAGGAACCATCCGAATATTTCATATTTACGGAGCGGAAAATCGGCAACCGAAACAACAGAGTTGATTTTCGGAACGTATCCTATGAAAATTGACACTGTTTGCATGAAATCAGGAATCCCAACTTGAATTTCAGCCAATCAGGGACGATCTTAACAAAGACCTATATTTGGAAGGAATTATCTAGTTTGAAGAGCCGAGGCATGTTTTACGGGTATTTATAAATAATGCGAACCTTATCATGTCGAATTTGTCCTGAAATTCCCGTTCCCCAGTGAAAGTAAACTTGCTAAGTAAATTGTGGGTTGGCAACTTGGGCCGAAGTCGTCTATTGTTAAGCGTTTTAGGTTTCTGTTTAATTTTGAAGAACCAGGACGGTTTTTTTTATCAATGTCGAATTCTCAGCGATAAAAAGAGATGCCTAGTAAATATTTCATTCTCCATGTTGAAGTTTGTTAAATCAGTCAGCAGGTGTTGGAATTGGTCTAATAAGTTTTTCTTAAGATCGAAATGATACTGTTGGGCGTTGTCAATTCATGCATATTTTATCAATGACTCAAAAGTTTGGTTTAGTTACATGTGTAATTACTACGATCTGTGTGTACAGCAAACAACGCCGTGTAGTAACCTGACAGGAAAATCAAAATATCCTAACATTTTTTTATTATACATAGTAGAATGTATAAGACTTTCCTCGCCTGCCTACTGACTTTATAGAGGTGAATGTGATATAGAAATAATTCTTAAGAATTCCTCTTCAACTGAGATCTTATTTCAAAACATCATATCTCTGATTTGTCATAGTTTCTGATGAGGAATATTATAATGTTTCATGAAAAATTTGCATATACAGTAATTAATCTTTTTTTTTCGTATGCAATGACTATACAAAATATGCTAATCCATTGATATCCTGTAAATTACACATTGAAAGTTTTGAAACCTATCTCATTAGTTCATAATACACCGATTTTAAAAGCAGTTTTCAATTTGAAGCATTACACAAGAATGTAATTCTAAGTCTTTTAACTGGTGCTGCTTATTGCCTCTTTTCAGCTGAAAGTGATGATTATTATCATTTAGGCACTCGATGAAAACATAATATTAGTTTTGTTTATTATTCCACTGGTTCTGTGATTTATTTCATTTAAGCACATCTAAATTGATTTCTACCGATTTATCTTCTTTGTGGTGGATATAAGTTTTGGATTATCTCATGGCTCTGCTGATACAGGGCTAATATTTCCGAAACATCTGAGTAACCAAATCCTAGAGCTTTTGGTAAACCCGCAAGATTTCCCGTCGCGAAGCTATAAGTAAGATATTCACATCATTGTGAGCAGTGTGAGTTCCTGAACAAAAAATATGTAGGCCAACATAGGCGGTCCCTCTTTGTTTGGAAGATATTGGCCCCCAAAGTTCCAAATTGTTGCATTTTCAGATCCTTTTTTCCGCCATAAAAATGATCTCTCACTTCTCAAATCTAGTTCATGAATCATCTTTGAACCTTCAACCAGCGAATAGAGACACTTTCCTTCAAGAATATTCATTATTTAAAGGAAGAAAAGTGAAAATATTAGACAACAACTTAACCTATATTTCTACGAAATACTTCTTAATGTTAAAGCGGAGCTTGGCAACAGCGTCTTTTCATCGCTGGCCAACGTATTATGAGCGAAGGGTAGGTGCTGGCGGGAAATATGAAATGATGGACAGTTGAAGGATATCATTGTAAGGAAAATGCTTCTGTCACTGAAGAAGAGGTGGTTATTCTAACATCAGAACAAAATCATTGAGAATATTTGTTTAAGGTTTCACTCTCAATATTTTCGTTTGAACTTTCTTTCTATCCCCTTCAAAATAGGGAGGTTGTTATCTACTTCGTTTTTTGTTGTGTCTTCGAGATGGTCCCAGTTTAGAATGAGATTCAGGGTATTCCAATGAAATGGGTTATATAATAACCTCGATTTCATTGGAAATCTCGGAAGGGCGCGACCTATCACATATGAAAAAAATGTACGTTGAAATAAATGTCAGGGTGTATTCTCATTCCATTACTATGTGTGTCAACCTTGTAAATTTCATTAGAAACGAATTCTCCTATTGGAAGATTTAGAGTTTCGCAGTAAACAGTAAGAACTAAGAACACATTTCATTTTTCTCGCCAGCAATAACCTGTCATTCACGAATACGCACGATGGCACGATTCCGACCGATGAAATTTGCGCCATTGCCAAACTTCACTTTTAGTCTCAGTCGAAATCAGAAGGAATAGAGGTTAAGTGGTTGTCCAGTAACTTCATTATTTTTTCATTAAATATTGATTATTCTTGAAAAAAAGTGTTGCTTATTGTTGGTTGAAGGTTCAAAGGTGGTGTGTGAACCATACAGATGAACTGAGCTATCGTTTTTATGGTGAAAAAAGGGACCTGAAAACGACTCATTTTGGAACTTTGGGGGCCCATATCTTCCAAATTAAGGGAGACCACCTATGGTCGATTTCACATTTTTTATTCAGAAAATCACACTGCGTGCAATGATGTAAATATCTTTTTAATATCTCGGCGACGGGAAATCTTGCGGGTTTTACCGAGCTTTTAGATATTTAAATAGGATGTTATCAGGCAAGTAGAATATTTTCAATTCTTCTGATTCCTCACATACAAATAATCAATACTTTGTACCTTTCTAAATGGTTCTTTGTTTATCAAGTAATCAAAAAAAATTACAAAAATTTCCTGGCTATGTCATGAATTGATCATAAGCTAACCTAATGGTACAATTGTCTAATTGCATTTTATTTAATCAATTTATTATGGATGGAAGACTAGTGATCTATTTATTGAATTAATTCAGGTGTTTCTCGAATATTTATTTCTTTGAATAATGTAGTGATCAAGACATTCCATCTATAGGATAGGTATTCTGCTGCAGAATTAGAGGTTCAACGAAAACATACGGAAATAAGAATGATAATATCATGTAAAAAAAATATTATATTCCATATCTTCTCACTAAAAATCGCTGAGATTGAAATATTTATCCAATCATCCAATGTCATTTCAACCTGTTGAAACAGGTTTGAGTTTGATTTAAATTCGAATCGAAATCATAAAAACATTCTTTTTCCCAAGATATTCAACATAATTTCAATTGAGGTATGAACCTAAAACATTTTGGAGTTAATCATTTTCACAAACATCTACCACTAGTACTGGGATATTTGATGTTTTCTATTATATCCGGAAAACCTCGGGACTGACCCTCACATAACATATCAGATAAACATTTCAGACGGTAACTGTAGTAAATTCAAGCTGAATTTTGGTTGACTTCGAAACTGCAATGAAGATACATCGGAACTAGAAATATTCAATATTTTTAAATCAAACTCAATCATTATGTGAATGCAGTCATTTTGTAATATTTGAGCTTCTATTTCAATTATAACAAAATGATCCAACATTACATTCCTTAAAAACAAAACTAAAATATGAGTTTAATTTGTTTAATAGCTAATTTAAACTGATCTGTTGATATTTTTCCAGTATTATAACTGCAAGTACCTATATGTTTTCAGTATTGCAATCAAGGTTTTTCTTAGAGCTCTGATGTCAAAGTATTCATATTTAAGTACCTATTCCTTTCAGTAGCTCTAATATAATTTATGTAATAATGGTTATCTGTTTTTGTTGTTATTTTATATTTTAGTAATTTTAAGACAGGATATAAAAGTTCTTCTATCAAATAATTAGAGCATGCTTATCGGTTATGTAGAGCACGCCTATAACGGTTGTTGAAATTTAAATACAGTGTCATCAAGTTGAAAAACATTCTCTAAAGTATTGAAATTTTAGATCTGAATTTAATGATTTCTGTGAACATGTTATTTAAAGTACTTCCTTATTACAATATATTTTGCTCAATAAAGAGGTGTTTCAAACTTGAGGACTTGATAGTTTCATTGTAGAACATTTGAACTCGTAGCAATAAGTAGAATTAACCCTTCTGGACATATCTTCAATAAAATAAGCTAGGTACCTCTACGATCAAAATAGTATTTCGAAATTTCGTTTTCTAAACTGGGGTTTTTCGAACGCGATATAGTATGTCGATCTTATTGAATGCTCCAAAAATCGCTCTTATAAAAGTAGTAGAATTTCTTTATTTTGCTACAACATACCAAATGTTATTCATCGTTTTGTTTGTGAATCACGGAAAAAATATCTCAAACAACACAATTTTAGATCAAACTGCGTGTTAGCATACTTGATTGTGAATACATTTTCTGGTTAAATTATTCAAGATAACTTTCCAGTGGCAATCGCATCTATGTTAGAAATTCTTAAGAATCTCCAATCATTATTTATTGCCAAATTTTTACTGACATGATTTGTTTTGATCCCTATATCCTGCCTATAAAAACATCACGGTTGAAAACACACAACTCCATATGAATAAGTTTCTACATGTGCTATTTTTTCTTGCCTGACAAGAATTCAGTGGTTCATTTGTAATATCTCCTGTTTAGACTGAATTATAATATTTTACAGAAAAATAGAGAATAGTATTGTTATTTTTATATTTGTCACGAATTTTCATTCGATTCGTGTTTACTATTTATACAGGTATGTTTAAGGCCAATTTTGGGAACACTGATGCATTTTATGAATGTTTTAATTCGTTGATTTACTTCAAATGACTCATCATAACATCTGCGAGCATGATTTGTAAAACGATTGTAATAAGTACCATGTGGCAATTGTATATTTGTTTTAATACATTTGGTGTCTTGTTTGTTAGCGAACGTTTATTTCTTCCTTACTACTATAATATTATGTTTCACTGAAAACATCTGTGGTTATTTCCTGGTTCATGTTTTGTGACTTTTTAGTTTATGTGTAAGGGCCTCCTTGAGGCTTCCTTACTGTAGGCCGCCTAGAATTTCATTACATAGAAAAGCAAATTCAAGGCGGCCTTCAGTAAGGAAGCCTCAAGGAGCAACTATAAATACGGCCCTTAAAAATAATCCCAGAACCAAACACTTAGCTAAATTTGACATATTGAGAGTTGAAACTTCGAGTGAAGAATTTTTTTTTCCAATTTTCAGAAAGAAAAGATAAGATCAAATTCAAAAAACACAGGATAAATTGCTTTCGAAATTTTAAATCGACGGGTGTGGTGAGGTTCCTTAATAATTCTTCGTTCAAAACTTATTGACGAGTTACGTTACTGTTTTGGCACGCTGTATACTATTCATAACTCATTGGGTTTTCACCCCAAAATTTGCAGCATTTTTCTGTATACCTCAGGAACCACTGGTCGGAAATCATCCGGATAAAAATTTTTAGGTTGAGCTATGTAACAGTAATCAACATGAAAAGTTTCGGGAAAATTCGGTGGTGATTTTTCGAAAAATAATTTTTTTTTCCTTCAACCCCCAATTTTGAACCCTTAGGGTACACCGATCCTGCTGAAAAGCTTGGAGGGTCAATGCCAAGCGACACACAATTTGTCTAACAAGTTTCACGGATTTCGTTGAGTACTTTCAGGGAAAAGCCACAGGACAACGGACGGCGGACGGACGGATTTTTTTTATTAGTTCATTCAAATCTGCATACTCCAAAATGTAAACTGTGAAATTTTCAGTGGGGGTAAATTTTTTTGTTCGATCACAAAGGTTTATTATTTGCAAATATTACACAAGGGTTTATTATTTACTTAGTTAAATAACCCGATATACCTTTAATATCTAAAACAAATTAAAATAAAAATATTTTTTTCGTTGGTCGATCACTAAGGTTTATTATTTGATTTTATCAAATAATAAACCAAAACGCTGCAAAAATCAAATAATAAACCAAAACGCTGCAAATTTCCAATAATATCGAAAATGAATCATCGCATTCGGTTCTAAGATTGGAATTCAGTGGAATAATCGGTTAACTTTATCCAGAATCGTATATCTAAAAGTAGATGAAAATATTTATTACCACATTTTCAATTTTTAATGGATGCGTTATTGTTTTATAAACACAATGTGAAAATGCCCCATCGATATTTCGATAGACAATTTCATTATCGTGAGTACTTCAAATTTAATATTGTTGGGTTTTTTCTACCAATATCCCAAACATAACTACTAAAAATCGGATAAAATTATTATTTATAGAAATCACCCTGCGGATTAAGGGATTCAAGATTGAATTTCTTCATGAAGCTCATTTATATCTTGAATAAAACTTATATTTTATTCATGAATCATTGGTTTTTCAGAACACAAAAACCAATTCCATGAAAAATATAGCGTAGTTCAAAATAATGCAGATTTCCAAAAATTTCGGTTGATCGGAGGTTTCCATCAATTTTGGTTTGCGTAGTACTTAAATTATCATTATCATCTTGTGGATATCCGTTACTGGTCTCAATGGAAATCCAATATTTTTCGTAGTGAGAGTTTGAAATAAGCGTGAATATAAAAGATAATGAATGTATATGATAAAACAAATTGGAGGATATATGCAAAAAATCAATAACAAACCGGAAATCTCAACGAGAATCATATACTAAGGGTTGAAGCCTTAGACTAAATTAGGAGCCGACGATCTATCTACCTGTTCCGAATGGAGTCTGTGCGGGGTCGTGACTTAAGACAAGGGATATAGCTTAGACAAAAATATTCCGCATGTTTCATCATCTCGTTGTTGGCAAACTACTTGTTTGAATTCTACGTTTTTACATCAAACAGACGTTCGGATTTTGACACCCTCTTGAGTGTATCTGACAACGATAACGAACGAAATTTCTATTCTAGAATAATTTATTCGAATTCATCCTGATGAGGTTCAAGATATATTTAATTGTGATAGAAATGTTAGTGAAAATTACTTTATTTTTTCAGTTCGTCTGTTGGATACCTTGTGAATCAAGAGAAAACTCTTATCGGATATCTGCACTATGGAAGAAAATTTTTCAAGTCAATTGCTCAGGAATGTTGAGTTTTTTTTTTCATTTCATTGATATTTTTCAGAACAAAGTTAAATCCTAGTAGAAATCACAAATACACATTTGATATTAACAGAAAAACCTATAAAACAATAAAGTTTGTTACAGGTTTTAGAGTCAACATTTAAGAACGGTGTTTCAAATTTCAGTTTGACCGATATTTATTTGCGCAGATATTGGAAAACATTTCGTGACCATTATAAATTTAGGGGTTTTCTCCCTAATATCTCAAACACGGCAAACGCTATCTGATTTGAAGTTCATTTTCAGTTGTAGAATACCGACACGCAATTCCAAAGTGGGGAAAAGAGTAAGATTTTTGAAGAGGTGAAACGACTGTGGAACGTCTCTTCTCATTCAAAATATTATTTAAATTATGCTACTCAGTTAGCGTTCTGCACGTGGACATGTTATTCAATTATACAAGAGTATTTATTGAGATTTCAATGTTTCACGTGAATTATTTCATGGAAATGGTTTCTGTGTTGTGAGAAACTAATGAGTTATGAATAATATATAAATTTTATAAGATATCAGTGGTATTAGTTTAACTAAGAAAATAATAAACCCCTGTGTAAAATTTCCAGCATTTTTTTAAGTCAGGAGTGTGCGATCATGGGAGTCGACTCACCATCGAAACCAGAAACACAACCCTCTAATGAACGGCGCACTGAAAATAATCAGGTCCTTTCAGAGTTATTGAAAATTATTACATGTAAATTCTCAATTTCACAAGTATTGAAGATCCTATACTATGCAGGTCGAATGCTACCATAGACAAGATATGCTACTCATCGCCCGAAAAGATTGAGGAATACATATGTTCAAGAGGAGCAGGAAATGGGAAGCAGGGTTCAACCTGCATAGAATATGATTTTTCATAATTTTAAAACTGAGATTATTTTTACATCTTATAATTTTCATTAACTTAGGAAAGACCTGATAATTTCCATCGCGCCATTTCTTTGGGGGTTGTAATTCTGGTTTCGACGGTTAGCCGATTTCCATGATCGCACACTCCTAACCTGAAAATAGGAAAAAATGAGCAAAGAAATTAAAGAGAGTATATATTAATTTTAATCCATGTACTCAACTTGAAAAATATATTTTTGTGTGATTTATTGTATTTTCCGTTGGCCTCCCGATGGCCTGCCAGGGGCCGATAGTTTATTAAATATTTTTGACTAAATACAGTGTGTTTTTTCTTCCATATTCCAAACTCAATATTTGCATCACACTCATGGAAAAATTCACAGCTAGAAATGATAGCTTGAGGTTCATGTAGAATTACTAGAGATTTACATTACAAAGTAAAGCTGCGTTCGGAGGGGTCGAAACGTGCGGTCACATACCGCACTTTGGTATCGAATTCGAACAAGCGCGCAAAAGCTTCTGACCATCTGACCTGATAATAAGAGTTTCCCTAGAATGTTTCAAAAAAGCGATCCTGATTTTTTTTGAGTAGGTATCCTTCAAGTGTATATTCGCAACTAATGCTAAGCGATACGCCCTCTGGCGATAGAAATTCGAACACTTCCAAGCTGGTAGTTTTTACGTGCCTGTTATTCTAACGTAATTTGTTTACTTTTGGAGTTCATTTACGAGCTTTTGTGTGGTTCTCTAAGTTGAAATTTTGGTGTACGGAAAGTGGTTGTAATATTCATCAATCGATTCCTTTCTTTCCGATTAAAATTTTCGATTGTATTAATTCGAAATGGCATCCTCCCGAGATGACTATTGTTGTGTGCCTCAACTCATTGTTATTCATGGTCAAAGAAGAAAGGATCATCTAGTGCCTCTAGTTCTCCTTTTTTCCAAAGCCAAATGAAAGTAAAGTTAATTTGGAAACAGCATTTGGCAGGTAACTCAATGATAGAAGAAAGACCTAGCTTTAGAAATTGAAGATTGGAAAACAGGTCACGAAATACATGAAAGTATGTTCACTGGATTTCTCTGCATGAAGATGTTTATTTTCATAAAGGTAAATTACCTTCAATGTATTCATTTTGAAACAACTTCATGTCATGATGTTTTCAGGTGTAAATGAAAATAAGAGAATTTTGAAGAAAAATGCTACAGAGAAACTACCGACCACTTCTGCAGCTACCTAATTCACATACTACACAAAATCATATTCTAAAAGAGTGATTTGGTTGAAAACCTGACAAAAACTAGATATACGTACTGTTAGAGTTGATAATACCTGAAGTTATACATATAAATACATTAATACTTTTCATTTCTATATATAGGTAGGTTGAACCAGCTGTGACATTCTTCATTTTGTATGTGTATCTTGAGCTGCTGTAATATGAAAATGAAATCAATTATATGTCCATCTGTTTCCTTTTCTTCAGAAATACGAGGCAAAAGAACTAAAGCAGAAAATCTGTTTTCATTTTATTGATTCACTCGTTCGTAAACAAAGAACAAGTCATATCATTTGGACTGATTCTAGATTTACCACATAATATATAGCCTGCCTATTTTTCCAGAAATTCAAGTAAACTTAGATATTGATTCATTTGGATTCACCAAGCAACATTCACTTAAATAACACCGAAATTATCCTCCAGGAACGATTTAAAGTACGATTTTATATCGTGATCCAAACGAAAAGTTCCTTCTCAAGAAATCTTACACAAAATTATAATAATTTCTTCGAATATTCAAGCTCTGATTAATAAATGTTCGTCCTCCACCACATTTCTAAGGTGCATATCATCAAATTTTTATCTCATTCGATATGTGAAAGATCTAATCAACGTTTTATGTATTGTACAGTTAGTTGATGTACAACATTTTGCTCCTCTATTGTAGGAATTTGAGTTGATATCAGTTGACTAGTGCACTGTCGAGCTGCTCATATGAACCACATACCGAAATATTACAGACCAGGACTAGGACATTCCGATTTCCAGGTCTAAGGAAACATTTCTGTGCACGGAATATCAATTTTTCGTAACTATCATCTTATTCTGCACAGATATTTCTTTCGAATACTTTTTTCCACGTGAAAGGCAGACCAACCGTTCATTTATTTTTTCGAAAATATTTCAACACTCATGATTTTTGAGGGTAGAAAACAGTCGATATACTAGAATATTTGGTGATTTGGAACTGCCCTATCAGGATACTTCCTTCAATATATTCTTTCAACGTTGCTCGCCCATTCGAATTGTAGAAACCATAAACAAGTAGGTACTATATCGTTATATTAGAACTTTGGAAAAAAGAGACATACCACCAAAGGAAAATCTCAGAATATAATAACCAACAATTGGCGAATAAAGATAAGCGCTACTCCCTCTGATGGTGGTATCCCAGTAACCCGAGGTACAGACATTATCATTGACAAGTTAAAAGAAAGTGCTTCTACTGAGGAAAAGCAATTCCCATAGATTTCCACAGCCCAGTGAAAAATTTCGAGTGAAAGAAACTTCCTTTAACAAGTCGGGCCTGAAAGTGTTGAAGAAGCGATAAAATTCAATAAACAAGATTTATGAGGGTCTGTTACCTGCATTTTACCGATGATGATCATTTTATAGAGGTAAGCAAGAATTGCTCTTGAAATATTATTAGATCACATTCATCAAGACAATTTTTCTCTAGGCCCCTAATGCCTTCCAGAACTCTGCCTGTTGAACTGATCATTAAGGAACATCGTAAATGTTTTAGTGATAGAACTGACTATATTGGAAAAAAAGAGTCTCAACAAGGAAATATCTGGTGATGAATACTGTTCGCTCAAAGTGCTTCTGCCGATGAAAGCAAAGTTGTATAATGCTTATTTTATTACAGCTTTTTCAAGACCAATAATCATATGAGTATTGGATAATTTATTTGTCAATCCATAATGAATTAGACTTACGATACAAGTAGCATTAGTTTTATATGAATGTATTCATTTCATTCACAATATATTGAGTATTTAGTCCCTCGATATAAAAATAGTAAAGTTATGAGTATTTGTCTATTATTCCAAAAAGTATGTTTTACAATACTATCTGTTTTTCAACTTTCAAGACAGCCTAAGAAATCAACCAAAGTCAATCTTGCCATTCGGATCTGAAAATAAAAAATATTAAAATACTTTCTAACCTTGGAGATATCCCCGTAATTTTCGAGTTGCTACACTCAACGAGATAGAAGAATGATACATACCTACTTTATAAGAATGGAATATGTACTCCCAGTAATACTCTCTCGTCAATTATAAAAGTCTAAAAAGTCTTTGAATGAATCGTGATTTCAAAAATTATCAAACCAAACACTAACAAACCGTATAAAATCGACTATCAAAACAAAATTTGTATCTAAGGTTCTGAAACTGGCCACCATGGCGCTGCAATCTTAAATCAACATTAATTGATAATGAACTATTTCTGTGGTCTCTGCGTTTCAAGAGAGATGCATAGAATGCATATTGTCTATGCATCCGTAGCCTACGTGAACTAATGTTGATGACGATGGAAAAATGCATGATGTAAGTAAAACATGGTGTGCTCATCTGTGATCGATTTACCAATGATGACGTCAGTTGTTTCATTATTCAAAACACAGAATATATATTTCCTTGTATTTTAATCTTGCTGACGTCACTTTTTTTTTCAGATGAGCACACCATGCTTTTTACATCATGGCAAAATGTAACATTTCAAATAAAACAAAATGTTGTGTCTCGAATAACTTATGTTTTTTTTTATTTTCTAATTGTATCATCTGTATTGGAAAACCCGTTAGAAAAGTATCCACTCTCAAAACTGACCTTTTCATCTTGACGAATGAACTCTCATTAAAGTATTCCAGGAATTTAAACGAAAGATAAGGCGTTAGCAATCAGGCTGATATTCGTTACCTGACCCTTTTGCATAATTGAAACATTTCATATTTACCTTCCGGGGAGCCGGAAACTATTTTCTTATTTACCCCATTAGCGAGATGTACTTTAGTATACACAGTCCCATCATATACATTTATCAAGCACACAACATGAATCAGTTATTTAAACTAACTTGCCCTTTGGGCTTATACCTGCAGTGTTCTAATGTATCTCACATCCGGTTAGAAATTGAACTCGATCCATCGGAAAGAGAAGGGTACAACTTTCAGATGAAATGGATCCTTGGAAATCTCTTTCGAATAATTAATGGATTTTTTTGGGGTCTAAATACAGGGCACAGTAATCTGTAATCTGTGATACAGGGTGTTCGGTTCACCGATACAATTTCGGAAGTGGAGTGGCAATGATCATTTCCAGCAAGAGAGCGATGTTTATACAGGATTTCCAAAAAGGATAGCGAATGTTTTTGTGTTAACTAGCTTTCTATTTGACTGATTAATTCCCGAATTTCTTCACTTCGAACTGAAGTGAATTTAACAAATAGAACACGACTTATAACAGCTGACGTGCTGTTTTGACAGTTGAGAGGACCAACAAAAAACTTGAAACGGATTGTTTACTATGGGAAAATGCAATTCGGCTTGTGATCTTATATTAATTTAGATATTTCGAACTGAAATATTTACTACTACACTATCTAGAAACTGTATCCGAAGTATCTAATATCTATCTATCTTCTGTACCAGCTTTACCGAATATATCGAATTTTTCGAATAAACAAAATTCTTGCCATTCGATTCCGTCTTTGCATGTTGCTGGGTTTAGTAAGACAGGAAATACAATTTAAAATCTAAGCTTTTTTGATACAAAATTAGATAGTCAAGCTCGAATAATCAACATCCAATCGAGGAAAACTAGCAATGAGTTGTTGAAGTATTTTAATTTGAAACTATGTGGACAGGAACTCAATTTTTCTGTTTCTCAAATCAATGACTATTTTCATATTAAATACACCAAATCAACAAAACATAACATCGAAACAATCTTCATATTATAAATTATACAGTTTCATTTATGGCGATGCAACAAGGGGAAAATAATTCACTTAGTGTGATGTTCAAAATTAGTAGGTGCTTGCAAAATTTTCAGGCTCCATTTGTATGTATAATCCATTAATGAATCTTCAATTGATGGCTTCTCAAATTACAATTCAGCAGAAAGTTTATGTAAATCGTCGACAAACAGATTGTTCATCTAGTAAAAAGCAAGGTTATGTTGAACTGATGTGATTACGGAAATCAAACTGATTCCGCCAGAGAGCAACATCAGTTCGGAGTGAAGCGCATCAGTTCAAAATCACAACATTGTCAAATAGAACGCCATCGGCTGATTTTTGATCAGTTTGGAAGTGATACAGCGTCAAATAGAAAGCGCCTAATATAAAGGGGCGGTGCAACCGTAGATAGAGGAAAGAGAAGATGAAGTAAACAACACAGTAAAATTTCGAAATTTTGGTCAACTTTGAGACGTCGTGCCGACCAAAATAATGAAGCTGGGTGATGTCGAATTTTTTACGTGCAGTTCGATCCTTTATCTATGAATTAAAACAGATTTCATCGTCCTACTCTCATCGAGTCGGTAATAATGATTTTTTGAAAAAAGGTCCAAAATTTTGGAACTTCAAGGACCTCTCACGTCCAGGACGATTTTTTTTAAAAATATCTGACCTTATATTCTTGTTCTACGCCCTCGAATTAGTAAGTGTGCCAAATTTCACGGCGATAGGAGTCGGAAAATTATTTTTCGAAAATTGAGATTTTCTTAAAATTTTACCAAAAATCGAAAGTTCTCCGATCGACCTGAAATTTGAAACATATACTAATTCGAGGGCGTAGATTGAGAAAATCCAATCAGAATGTTAGTGGAGAGTCTGGTTCGTTTTTTATGGCCCGAGGAAAATCGAAAAAATTGGACCTTTTTTAAAAAAATCATAATTTTTCAACCAGAAGACTTACATCTATAAAATAAGTGGCTACGTACTCACAAAGGATCCAGATATAACCAAAAAAATTCGATATTGTCCAGCCTCACGCGTTTGATCTGTACGACGACCCAAAGTTGACCCAAATTTCGAAATTTTGGTCAACTTTGAGACGTCGTGCCGACCAAAATAATGAAGCTGGGTGATGTCGAATTTTTTCACGTGCAGTTCAATCCTTTATCTACGCAATAAAACAGATTTCATCGTCCTACTTCCATCGAGTCGGTAATAATGATTTTTTGAAAAAAGGTCCAAAATTTTGGAACTTCAAGGACCTCTCACGTCCAGGACGATTTTTTTAAAAAATATCTGACCTTATATTCTTGTTCTACGCCCTCGAATTAGTAAGTGTGCCAAATTTCACGGCGATAGGAGTCGGAAAATTATTTTTCGAAAATTGAGATTTTCTTAAGGGTAACACCCCTTAAAATTTTACCAAAAATCGAAAGTTCTCCGATCGACCTGAAATTTGAAACATATACTAATTCGAGGGCGTAGATAAAGAAAATCCAATCAGAATGTTAGTGGAGAGTCTGGTTCGTTTTTTATGGCCAGAAGAAAATCGAAAAAATTGGACCTTTTTTAAAAAAATCATAATTTTTCAACTAGAGGACCTTCGTCTATAAAATAATTGGCTACGTACTCACAAAGGACCCAGATATAACCAAAAAAATTCGATATTGTCCAGAATAGATTTCATCAGCACACACAACGATTGCTTCTTCACTCAACATATTATTCATTTAATCAAACTAATTATTTATTCGATCAAACGAGATCAAAACAAAATTGACATGGGTGGTTATTAGTTCCAGGACAAAAGGAACAAAACCAAGGGTTTAACCAAAAAGAACGAGGATAATACAAGCATTGTATAGAACTCTTTATATAAGGATACAAGCATTGTATAAAGAATGTTATATGATTATACTATGATACAAGTTACTCGCTTGAAACCGCTATCTCTGACAGTACAGACTGTATCGAATTGAAACTTTGGTAGTCAGTTGTAGAATACCGACTCGCAACGGTATGCAACATCATTTTGTCAGGATCGTACTGTTAGAAACGAAAACAAATGAACCGAACAGCTTATGTTTAATCTGGAAATATCCTACAGATTTCAATGAAATTCGGCACAAACTTTGCAGTTTTTTTACGTTGCAACAGTGTGCCAAATTTCAGCTTGATCCGATAACTAGTTCCTGAAAAAACTTGTCAAATTTCGCTGTTATTTCCTCATTATCGATACTATGGCACAAATTACTCAAGAAATATCGATTCGGCACTTAATTTGAACATGCACGCAAAAGCTGCTGACTACTTCATGGGTTTGATAACAACAGCGAATTCGAGAGTAGGTGAAATCTGCCAATTCTTCAAAAATTTATATTTCGAATATTATTACTCGAAATTTGTAAGGCTGATATGGATATCGATGAAAGAGTTTGAGTTGAATGGGGAAAATCCACCACATGAATAATCATTTTCCGAAAAACCATACCTCATCGTGCTGGAATTTATTGCGGTTGTTGAATGTCGGCTTGAAGAAAAATGGGAAATTGCAGTAGAATCTGACAGATATTTTACGGAATACAAATTTCGTGTACAATAATTCCGAAAATCTTCCTGAAATATGGCAATAGTTTGAGAGTCTCCTTGGTACCTATTATGTCACCAAGATTCAATCTGATCGGATCATAATATTTGTTGAGTTAGTGTGTTGAGGAAATTTCTTATGGATGGAACTATCCGTAAGACTGCTGAAAAACTGTAACCGCCGGCAAAAATTTCAATTTTCAAAGAGAAAATGATCTGTTAAATTTGGCCACGCATGTCGGCTGTTTAAACGGACGAAACTTCGCGGCTTCCGTAACGTACCGGGATATAGGCTCCATTCTTCTATTCCCGATGGCTCTTGCTTCATACCAGGTTACAAAATTTTCCGCCAGGACAGCGTCAGAACCATCGGTCACGGTGGTGTCTGTATCTACTTGAGGGATAGCATTGTTGATTCCTTCAACATAAATGTATCTCATCATGACTGGCATGGCATAGATAACATATTCCTAGACATAGCTGATACACATGTTTCCTTTACCTTGGCATGTATTTACAGACCTTATCCTTGTGCGGAGGACACAGCCCTTGTCGAAAATCTTGAAAGGATATCTGTATCACATCGTAACCTAATAATCACCGGTGATTTCAACTGCCGTGATGTGGAGTGGCCAATCACTAGGCTTCCTTCGCGGAACTCACCATCATTTCCATATGCAGACCTTGTTTTCAATACAGGATTTCAGCAGATTGTTCTGGGGCCCACAAGGTTCAGACAAGGACAGACTCCTTTCACATTAGATCTGATAATTACGTCCGATGCTGACCTTCTGACTGAGGTGTCGTACTTGCCCCCACTTGGCAAATCGGACCATGCTATCTTGAAGTCTGAGCTTCAGTTCTACTATCCATCCAGTAAACAGGTCAAGGTCTTCAAGAGAATAGACTATGAGAGAGTATCTGCGGCGTTAGCGTCTTACAATTGGCCAGACATATTTTCCGACGATGAGAGCGTCGATGTACTCTGGGACAAATTCCTGAAGATAGTCCAGGGGGCTGTTTCTTCAAACACTTCCACCACATCAGCCAAGCAGAATTCAAGGAGGCCGTGGATTACAGGGAGTCTTCTGAGGTCCATCAGAGTGAAGAAGTCATTGTGGCAGCGTTACACTCGGAGCGGATCTCTTACTGATTTCATGAACCACCGTAGTTACTCTAACCACGTGACGTCTTTGATTCGTGCCGCTAAGGCTAAGTTCGAAGATGGTCTGGCATCGGCGGGGAACAGAAAGCGATTCTTCAAGTACATAAGAAATTCAAAGGACGGCGGGGTTTCCGTTCCTCTTGTGAAAGACCCATACGGAAGATTGTGCAATGATCGCGCAGAGTCCGCTGATGTTCTTGCTGCAACGTTTGCTACCCACTTTACTGACGAACCCACCTCTGCTCTTCTGTCCTTGCATACTTCTCGTTGTATTCCATCTATTGATGATGTACCTTTGACTAAAAGTCTCGTTGAGAAACATCTTTCTGCCCTAAACGTCTCGGCGGCTCCTGGTGGTGATGGGATTTCCTGTCTTCTTCTCTCGCGATGTTCTAGTGTTCTAGCGGAACCACTTTTCCTTCTGTTCAAAAAGTCTCTACTCACGTCGTCCATCCCTTCTCAATGGCGTTCAGCAATCGTCACAGCTAGGTTGAGACTGTTTGGGCTGACCAGCTTCGAGGATCGGCGTGCCAGGGGAGACTTGATCGTGGCATTCCGAGCGATGCATGGTTTCTTCGGTGTGGACCTCCGACAGCTGTTCGTTCTGAACCGAAATAACCTTCAAGGCCATGAGTTCAAACTTGCCAAGGAACCATTTCGTACTTCCTGCAGAATGAACTTCCTGTCCAATCGAGTCTTCGAGGCTTGGAATCGCCTCCCCGTTGAGGTGGTAAACGCGAGTTCGGTGAACGGGTTCAAGAACTCATTCGATAGACTTATCTGAGGTGCTTGTGTGAAGACGTTTTTTTTATTGACAGTTTTTATAGCGCAGAATACTTTTTTTATGTTTTTTTCATTTGAGTGCATAGGTAACATGTACCTCCACTCTGATCCATATTTAATAATAATAATAATAATAATAATAATATCCACTCTCTCCCTCTTCTCGTATACTTTTCTCTCTAGCAAGCCAATAGACAGCGTCGGCTGTATCAATCGGTGAATCGTAGAATAACGAGTGACGTAGAAGGCGATCTGGCGCGTTTCTCCCGCTTCGACCTTGAGTTCCGATTTGACTATTTTTAATATCGAATTATTCAAAATTTGCGAATTGTTGAAGTGTGAGATAGCATACATTATTATTTTGTGTCGATATAGAATGAGAAAAACATCAAAAAATATAACAATTCGTGTTACATGCAAGAGACCTATTGTTTTTGATCATGGATTTTTCATCCGTGAGTGGAACAGTCCAGTCGTTCTGAAGACGGTTTTCGGTTCGAATTTCGAGAATTATAGACATTTTTGAAAAAAGATAACGCGAAATATTGTGTTATTTCGAAATTTCAAAATATATTTTTCAAATGATAATCTTTAACTTCGAGAGCAAACAGAAAAAATCTAGAAAAGCACTGACGTGAGATCAGGAGCTTTTAGGCGCTTGTTCCGTTACCAAACCGGTCATCTATACGAGTATTGGCCCTGCCAAACGCAGATCTTTTTTCATATGGTCCTCACGAAATTCTGCATGAACCACGACTTATAATTTGCTTTACTTATAATAGATTGCAATTCGATACAAAATTTTGAATGGGTATAACTATCTAAGGAATAATTGACGAGTTCGACCCATTTGAGCATTCGACCTTCTTGATCAAACTGAAAACCTACCCTACAAATATATTCCCTTGTTAGATTCTTCCTAAAGTTAATGTGTTTACGGCCGCCCTAACTACTGATAGTGAACAAATTAACTCCCGGAAGAATCAACTCAGTAGCTTGATAATTGTTGAGTAAGTTTGGAGTTTACTTACGAAGGAATGATTGGCGAATTTGCAAGAACCATCTAATGATTCCGCAGATATAACCTTTCAAAATTTCATTTTCCCGATATTTCCCTTCAATGAAAAATATTTCAGAGGTTTGTGCAGAATTCCATTGAAATCTAATCAATATTTTCAGAGAAATAACAAATTTTCATCAAAAATTTTGAGAATTTTCAAATAAAGATTTTTGAGAAACTTTGTAACAACTGGATCCACACGAAATTTTGGTCTCCGCTACGCGTTTGTATTTCGAAACTGTCTAGGAAGTTTCAATTTGATCGAGTAAATTCTTCATGAGATATCGAGGCATTAACCTCAAAATTTCAAATGGTCCTAACTCCAAAACCCATTAACCCATTAACCCATTAACGAGCTCAACTTGAATATTTGGACTCCAAAACCTAATCTGACAATTCAAAGTCGCTAAGTTTTCCCTTCTAATGTAGAGCACACACGGACGGCCGGACGGACGGACAGAATTGAATCCCACCCCGGATTTTTCTTCTCGTTAAAAAGACAATTTTGACGAAATGATGACCAGCTGTTCCCTAGAACAAGCTTCTAAAAAGAATTTTCCGGCTATTATAAAGTAATGCATATTATATGATCGAACCTATCCAATTAACATACAAGTATCTGGAGTATATATGTAAAGAGGGCTGCATATTGACTGTATATGTGAGTGAAACTGCATCCCATGTTCCATCAGGAATCTGAACAAATATTTGGATTAATCATAACTTCAGTTATGACTTGGTTTGGCAAACTATTTCAGCATGAATTGAACGGATAAGTTTCTGAGAGCAGGGCAGCTATGTTTGTGTCCGACATATGAAATACGTAATATAATAATAAGTAGTTTGGCAATGTGTTGACTTTATCCGCTGTAGTTGAGCTGGGCTACATCTTAATTACATAAACATAAACAGGGTGCACAGTTGTGTTAGATATGATTGGATATAAGATAATTTATTATAGGTAATAATCCTGACATAATATATGACACAAGTTTGTTCAGTCTCTTCCGGATATTTTATTAGATGTCTAATGTAAAATATCCCATTATGGATCTATGGAAGATGATTTTCCAATACGGGAGGCCTGTAGCGTTCTTCGTTTATCTGAAGATTTGAAATATCATCTCTTGGAGGACCGGACCTGGTAAAAAGATCGTTCCGGTCAGAGAAGAAATGTAGGTAATATTATTTAATGCTTCCTGATGATTTTTTCAGTTCCTTTTTCTGTTTTAGATATTGAGTCAAGATATTTTGTCAGAATAAATTCAAAATGGCAAAAAATTATGTTTCAATGAAAAAGATGCCATCCCATATAACTGCATATACTGCAAATCTATTTAATTTTATTTTGATCATTATTCAAAGAATGGTAGAAGTTGTCATTACCAAACATTTATTCACATTATTGATGCTGCATATTCACACATTCATAAAAATAGGATCACTCTTAGACTTGGTGAAGAAATTTTGCTTCTCTATTAGTGTTTCTGATATTTGGGCTGCGGGGAAAAGTTGTACTCAAAATAGTGGATTTTTCATCTTCATGGTCGAGAAATTTCAAGATACATACTTCAAAAGGATTATCTTGAACACACCGGTGTTATAGATGTTCTCTGGTTCATGTTTCCCGTATTCATGAATTTTCTATTCGACTCAAATGAGAAATTACTTTTTATATTATATTTTAGAATGTGTCCAATTATGAAATCGTAGGTACTCCAAACATCACCCAGTCCAATTTGAGGTCGATGCTTCTTACTTAGGGACATAATAAGCCAATAATAAGTAATTTTATGCAGTTTCAAAAAATATTATTTACATTCATCACAGGGGAAATCAATCCATCCATTGATTTTTTTCTACAAGAAAGTTTGTTGTCACTATTAACACCTTAAGGAATAACTGTTGCGGGGAAGTGTTAGGCGTTAATAGTTTTCTAAGCAATAAAAGTAGGATGGATCATCTTACCCCTCTTACTCTGATCCTGAATTCATAAAGTTCTCTATTATTTCCAATACTACGCTGAATGCCTTCGACGTAGGTTCTCGTTTATGTTTTTTAGAATTTAAAATGGAAAAACCTAGAAAAGCACTGACCTGAGGTGAGGAGCTTTTCATTATTGGTAACACCAGGAAAATAAAATTTCGAATGGATATATCTATGGAATTATTATAAAAATATTGAGTCTCTTATAGTCGTTTTCTTCGGATGTTATTCTGGTTGATACGACATATTTTTTTCCTTTTATCTTCGGAAATTAACATATGATCAAATTGAAATTTAAAAAATGTTGTCGAATACTACCTGTATCTGCAAGGTCTGTGCCGAATTTCATCGAAATCTGGTCAATAAATCAGAAAAACCTTTTTTTTCGATAAAGACTAGGATAAAGATATGGATAGTTTTCGAAAAAATTTGTCGTAGCTGTGCGTTGATATTCTACAAATAATCACGTAGTTTCGATGTGATCGCATTCATACTTCTTGATATATTGAGGAAATAACCTTAAAATTTCAAACAACGAAATGTTACATTAATTTTTATATATCTCCAGAAACTGGTATCGTATCGAATTGAAACTTGAAAAATTTCTGTTGAAGAATGATGATTTTAAAGTATGTGCCAAATTTCATTGAAATTTTATAGACAACAAAATTTTCAAAAATTTTCGAATAATAATTTCTTGAAATGTTCTAACAACGGGATCTATACGAAATTCCGCACTGAGTTGCGTGTTGGTGTGCAATAACTAATTACAAAGTTCACATCCGATCGAATCAGTACTTCATGAGATATCGAGGAACTAAGTTCAAAATTTCATATAAGCATGACTCCGAAACTGTTCGGCCGATTAGGGCCACTAACAAACCTAACCGAGATATTCAAGATTGAAAACTATCCTGAGAATTTCAAGGCTCTAGGTTCTTTTTTTCGAAAGTTATAGAGCACACACGGACGGACGGACAGAGTCAAATTTAACCACAGATCCTTTATCGGTCAGTCCAAACTAGTCGTTTGAGACCCATTTCAGCTCAAAATTCAAAAATTGCAGACATTGATAGGAATTGGTTCATGGAGTAAAGAGCCCCATGCTTGAGTTTTCGAAAAAAACTTGTAGAAATAAAAAATTAAGTGAATGAATTGGGCTTTCAAGTCATGTTTTTCAAAAGGAAAATTTCAATCCAAAAAAAGTTGTAAAAAAATATCTTAGGGATTGACTATTTCAACCCCTTCTAAGCATACTTTAGGGTTAAAAAATTTCCAAAATGTGTGGTTTTATTGATAAATAATATTTACCAAGTTTCGGGTCTTAAGATTGATATACAGGAAAAATAAAAAAGAGAAACATTTTTTTTGTTGTTCGGTGGGGTGTGACTTTTTGGGGGGAGGTTTTCCAAAAAATTTCATACCAAATACCAAATAAAATTTTTCGGTGTCATTCAGATACACCCTGTATGTGATGGAATCTTCTTTCGACAATATTGGCCGATACCCTAATGAAATCTCACCAGATACAATATTAACGAAACCCCGTCCCGGAATACGGCTTTTCCAATTAATTTCGACACTATAATTCTCCCTGAAATTTCAGGGATTTGTTTGGCAATCTGTTCAGCTCAGTAAATCCGTACCTTCCTCTTGATACCGTATCTCAATAAAATATTGATTTCACAAACAACGAGCGAATAATAATCCCCAGGTACCTCTTCCAATAGATTTCAGCGAGCAATGAATATGGATCTGTTGTTTGCTGAAACAGAATATCATTTTGCTAGAGTCAGTTGTTGAATTCACAATAAATATTCTGCTGGTAAATTATGAGTATGGATACGTCAACGATTCTACGAATTGTCCAATTGGGTATATGAAGGAAAACATTCTTTATTGAATGATTTTCGGCCCTTAAACGACCTGTAGATTTTTTAATATAGAAGTACAAATAAAACCAGAATATGCTATGCGTGCAGAAAACAGTAAGAAATAAAATTACAAATTGAATGTTCTCTTTTTGTTGTTCTACTACAGTAGTCGACATGTGAAGAAATCGGAGACATAACTAAAACTCTGGGAGAAACTATGGTTACTGAAGGAGATAATGAAGGAAGACCCAAAATCCTTCGATTACATTTGAACTTCTTGAAAATTGCACAATAACTTCAATGAAATTATATATTATATAAAATTTTAAATATTTTGTTTTAATTCCTCATAATCATTTAAATTTATTATTCAGAATTACCTAACCTCCTCAAACTTCTACAATGAGTTACCGATAGCATTGTATGATTTATACAATGGCGACAGTAAAGCTCACAGTTAAGTGGAACGGGGAAATCAGCGGTTGTGAGCGTTGTGGTCGCTAAGTGGAACACTTTTAAGCTGGACGTCTATCAGGAGGGAGAAACTTCTGTGTTAATCTTGGAAACAGGTGCCCCAGCATTTAAAGAGAGATGTTAGATACTTGCCTTTCTTTTTCTATGAAATATTTGACTGTCATCTTATAACCTTCTTAACCTATAACTGAAAACTGTACTGAAAAACCCAAATGTGGAAAAACTAGTTTCGCTTACACGAAATCAAAAGTACTGTTCAATGATGGCTTATAAAGAAGGTGAATATATAATGAAGTGATTTCAGACTTCAAGTTTTAATTATCCTATTAGATTTCAGCAATTCAGTGGCTTATTCAGATTGTGATCGGATCCAATGGACTAAGTTGCCAAAAATCAGTATCCATTTTTTGATCGAACTTGAATAGTTCGACTGAAAATCTTTGACGTATGTTGAGACCAATTATCATTTTTTCATTTCACTAATCTTTGTAAACGAACATGATTTAATCGGATTAGAATTATTTATCTAGGAGAGATAGTTCTTTCGAAATTTCATTGCAACACAGAAATGTTTATAATGTTTTTCCTCGAGGAAAAAATCAGTAATATCAGAACGGGTCGAATTACTGGCCACTTCTATTTGGGAATTTCTAAACGCAACAAAAATTTTTTCTGATAACTGGACTTTTCAGTTTCATTCTTAAAATGTATTCTTGATGCCAATAGTTGTTGTGATAAGATTTCCGTGTATACGTGGACTTTGTAAGATACTATAATTTTTTTATACAATGTTTGTGATCACTGTTAAATGGAGTGAAGTATAATATTCTGTATCAATGAAAATCCCACAACAAATTAACCTGTCTGAGTAGTCAATCTCTAGATTCAATCATAAGAAATAATCATTTTGTAGCGAATTGGTGAGATATATTCGACTTAATCAATTTCAAATATTATGTTTGTTTGATTTACGATTTATAACAGACTATAAAATTCCAATAATTCGAATATATAAAGGTAACTGCAAGAATATTCGAATCGCTGTGAATTTTCTCGCCACGAATCCAAAAGATGGCGGCCACTCTACTTTCTCTGACTGAGTAGGAAGTAAGCACTTCTAGGATATTGTTATTCTATGACGTCCATTCGGCTAGAAGCGCTGTGCTTGAACCAAAATTAACTAGGTCCGTCCTTTAGGTCGGTTGCACGGTGCGGCGCAGCGCGGTCGGCGCTCGGATTCTCCACAGGTTCGGAATCACAGACGAAAGACCTATGCCGGAATTATGCGACATCGGCAATTCGAGATATCATTCGGCTGGATTCGTTGCGCTTTCAGTAGAATTGACACGCAAATATTAGAGATGTGTTGTGACAGTGCCAAATCACATCTTTTTTTCTGAGTCGTGAATGAAATGAGTACGCATGATCTATTTCGAAAGAATTCATAATCGGAACGTTGTAACGAGTCAGGAACATGGAGTCGTGGAACGACTAGCCAGAGAGTCGCGAACGAGAATAGAATGCGAGCAATACTGAATGCTCACGGCTGTGATAGGAACTGCTTATATTTCTTTATAGTCTCGAAACGAAAACGGGATTCTGCTTAAAGTTCTATACAGTCGCAAGTCCTTTAATTCGTGTTGATTTTAGGAAAGGATGAATATGTGTATAATGATATGGAACCGATAGTCTCAATATTGGAACATGCAACAAGCACTGAAGTATCTATAAATCAACGGAAATATTTCAATTTTATAATGAGTAAATTCATCCATTGATTTTTATAATGATTTCACTGAATTGTATACTTTCCCAAAAAAATCAGAAATCATAATATCATAAATATGATATGTGTAAGTTGCCGGCAGATGCATCGATCTAAATTGGGATTCGTGGAAGCACTAATCTATTCAAATTGTTCTAGCTAGGTCGCACACGAACTCATCAACGGCATCCAATAGAGCCTTTGTTGCTATTTCTATACAAATGTTTGACTATCAAACAAATAACCTGCTAACATGTAATGTACATCATTATAACGAAACGTTTAATGTGCCTTTAACAGATTAACGAACATTGGCCAAAAGTTCATGTCAGTTTGAATTGTAGCAAACAGGAAATCAATAAATTTATTTTGATTTAAATCAATATAAATTCCGCCAAACGTTTTGATATAATAATAATGTCACAGGTTTAATAAGGAGATTAATTATTTGATTTTAAAATCTACGATAATTCAACCTAATTGAATAAAAACTCCCGGATAACTTGGATATCTAATTAACAACTAGACAGGGTGTTTCACAATAACATGCTCATGGCATTGAATCCCTAGGCCATTCAGAGAAGAAAAGTTCAAATAAACCTATGTCCTATACATTTCTACCTCAGAGCTACCAAGCTACAGAAATCATTAATTTATCATAATTATTATAACTTCACATATATTTTAATGCAGCATAACAGAAGCCCTCTGAGTAGAAATAATTTTTTTTTCGATGTATAGAAGATGTTTCAAACACTGGCTTATGTCAGAGATGAGAAGTAGATATCCTTCAAAAAATATTAGTTCACCACTACATTTTCCTGAAACAAACATTATTTTATGAATCCCTATTTGTTTTAGGACAGATTTGATGTATTTACTTTTTGTACCATTTGTTATATTGCATATATTGTATACTTCAGTTAAATTTCTGGTGAATAAATATTATTATTATTATTATTATTATTATTATCTGTTCAAGTAATGAATGGTTCTTGAAGAAATAGGAAGCTTGAGTTAATCAACATAAACTAACAGGATACAGAAACCATATCTGTCGATAAATCAAAAAATATTTCACCTTGACATATTATTTGTTCGGTATGAAAATTATACAGCGTCATCTTAGGAGCCTCTTCTGAACTCTAACCTTCATGTGCAGAAACTTATGAGCAATGTGCATGACCCTCATATAATTGTCGTCTCGGTTGCTGTATCTACGATTTTGCAGTCTAAACAGCTCCATCACGACGATCAAACACTAGGTTAATGTAGTTTTCTCACTTCCTCAGTGTATTGGCTTTGTAGAATATGATGATTAGCTCAGATAAATGTTGAATATTTGTTGATTTATCTACACATATTCGCACTTGTCTCATTTTAATTTTATTATTATTATTCTCCATGAACCATTCCTTACTTCGATTGATGTCTTATTATAAGCGAGTGTTTCCTTATCTTGATGGTTCTGTACGAACTGAAAATCGCAAGTGAAGCGACCTGAAACAACATTGGATTAAGGGTAAGGGTTCGCAGATGCTCAGATTCTGTATTTGCATCCTGAAGCAAGTCATCTAACAGGTAATAGATATCTGAAAGCCTTTTTGTGTTTCCAAGATGAGTAAGTCTGATGATTGGTAAAACAGTGGAACTGTAGTAACTGAATTCCTCGAAAAATGCTTCGTCATGATGATTTGATGATTAGCTTAGATTAAGGTGGAATATTTATTGATATCTCGATATATATTAATTCGTCCTTGAGTCGAATCATGTCAGTTTATATTATAATGAAACAATTCGTATGCACGATCGAATTATTAGTAAAAACCTACCTATTATTTTACCTCATTCCCATAGAGAGTGTCTCAGTTTTATTGTTGGAATTGGATAGTTCCGGAATCACAGACTACAGACCTGTGCCGGAATTATGCGACATCGGCAATTCTCGATATCATTCGGCTGGGTTCGTTGCGCTTTCAGTAGAATTGACACGTAAATACTAGAGATGTGTTGTGACAGTGCTGAATCACAACTCCTTTTCTGAATCGTGAATGAAATGAGTACGCATGATCTATTTCGAAAGAATTCATAATCGGAACGTTGTAAGGAGTCAGGAACATGGAGTCGTGGAACGACTGGCCAGAGAGTCGCGTTCCTTATATCCAATTATGGATCTATGGGGGATGATTCCCTACTATAAGAGGCCTGTAGCGGTCTTCGTTTATCTGAGGATCTGAAATATCATCGCTTGGAGGACCGGACCTGGTCGAAATACTCTGTGGGTAATTTTATTTACTGCTTCCTGCTGGTTTCTGTTTCACATATTATGTCAAGATATATTTTGTCAAAATAAATTCGAGATGACGAAAAAATTATTTTCCAATGAAAAAGATGCCATCCATGTTCTTCAAACAAATTACAACACTTATACGGGGGGGCAGAGTTTTTGCTGAGGTTTTTATCTGTTCTCTTGTATCATACGGAAAAATGTATGTTACCCCGTTAACAATTCCTCTGCTGAACCTGTTATATACCAAAGAATGAATTGTTTGTCAGAGAAAATCAGTGCCTAGCTGTTTCTCACGTATCAGGTAAAATTTTTATATTGAATGAATTGAAATAAATATTGAAAAAAACTCTGTGCATTTTGGATAGATATCGTATTTCAATAAATTAACCATAGAAATTTCGAAAGGAACGAAGCAAAATAATAGGAAGGTGTTCATTTATAATTTTCCCAGGTAAAATTTTTTTCATTTCTTCACGTGCAAATTACGTATCGGTCAGAAAAAAGTTAAAATATCGAATTTGTTAGGGATAGAAAATTGGAATTGTCGAGAAAACACAGAAGCTAAAATAACATTTCACAACAATGATAGGAATTGGTTTCAAAGAGAAGAAAGAGCTCCAGTAATAATAAATAACATAATCACAAGGACGAATATCCATCGATAAATCAACAAATATTCCTCCTTGATCAGAGCTAATAATCCAATCACCAAAACCACCTACACCGAAGAAGCGGATCCAAGGAGAATGACTACAGCTGTTTTCCAATTGTTATTGATCGTCAGGTCAACTTACCTTTGATAAACCGCAGAGGGATCTCTCGATACCTGTCACCTGTCAGATGGACCTCTGCAGTATAACAACGTACAGTGCGCCATCTGTCAGGAGCATCTTGCGAGTCCCACCTGCTAGTGCAGAATACTTTGATCGATGTACAGGGTGGGCAAAATTCGTTGTCTACTGAAGGGATCTCGAGAACTATAGCAGTTAGAAGAAAACTGATAACACATTCTCGAGCTCTTTTTTCTTGACTAATCCGAATCTGAAAACAGATCCAGCTTATCGTTCATAGAACTTGAGTTATGAGCGAAAATTGAGAAATTGTCATTTTCAATAATGCTGAATCACTCGCTTGTTTGAACTTGTATTCGAAATCTGTTGATACATCCGACAGGCACTTTTTTAGGAGTAATTCAAATCTAATATGACTGAATTTTTCAATCCAGCCATTTTCGAGAAATGAGAAGGATTTTGGGTTTTTCAAATATGAACTATAGTCGAAAGATCTCTTATCTTGCTACAACATTTTTGCTGATTTCAAAAATGTATCATATGTCGCTATTCACATGAATATTTCATGAGAAAATTGTCAATACTTTTTTTCTACTTTTCTTTTCACTGTTGAATTATGAGTAGGCTGAAGTTACCATAGCGACGATTCAATATGCATCGACGGATAGTCTTCCTTGTGATTATGTTATTTCACAACAATGTTTAGTTCACATCACTTGAAAACGTCACTGGTTAACTTTTGAAGATTTTTTACATCAAAAATGGCTACAGAAACTCAGAGATCTTCTGCTAAGTTTCATAAAAATAACTGGGAAGATATCAGAAGTATATAAATCAAGAATTTTTCTCTCAAGGGTTCACTATTCTGTAATTCGAAGGTAAGGAGGATCAGTATCTTGTTTTGAAATACTCCTTATAGGATGCGAACGAATGAACTTTCACGTTTTGTTTAGCTTGAAGAACTTTGGACCAGTGCTGTGAATTTCTTTTAGATACGCAGTTGGGATTGTTATTTGTTATGTTTTAATGGAGAATATCCCCCAATTAGCTTAGGCAAAATACTTATTGGATGAAACGGTAACAATTAGTCCCATTTCATGAAGCTGATATTTCATTGAAATAAATGAGAAAATGTCGAATATCCCAGTGTACTTCAAGTTCCAGAGCACCCCTAGTATAGTGGATGTAGTTAATTTTGACTTTTTCCATTATTCTCCCACATCAGGATGGTCGGAAAAATAAATAATAAAATAAACTTTCCCTTCTGAAGCAAGAATGCGGGTAGAGGAAAACTTGAAAAATGAATCTTAGATCGTAATTTTTAATATTATTCTGAGGAATATACTCAGATCACCTCAGGTTCATCATTTCTGAATGGAAAAACTGTGGTTTCAACATCTGAATGCTCCAGTGGAAATGTTTTTGCTTGTAAAGTATGAAGCTATCACCGTTATTGAGATCTTTTTTGGAAATAATGACAAGAGTACAACGGGAGATAATCGGTGTATATCTTTACCGAGTCGAAACTATAGGCCAGAGAGAAAAATTCAGGAAAGATGTTGCTCAGTGACATGATATCAATAAAACAGGATAATCAACAAGAGAAAAGACATTGAATCCTTAACACAGAATACTATTTTTTGTTCATCCAAGGTAAGTTGGTCTGATAATCAAGAAAAACTGTGCAACAGCTGTAACCATTCTCCTTGGATCCCGCTGCTTCATTGTAGACGTTTTGGATGATTGAATGTTTAGCTTTGATCAAGGTCGAATGTTTGTTGATTGATCGACAGATATTCGTCCTTGTGGTTTTGTTAGTTGAGACTCACTCAATTTCAAAAATTAAAGAAAATAAATGTAATAATCAGAAAATATCATAGGTTTATTTTTTTCAGTGGATTGCAGATTAAAATTGAAAAGTTTTGCCGCTCTCTTGTATCTTTGAATTGCATAATTTCCGCCACTTAAAACGATGAAAACTACCAAATATGAGCTTCATTTGGGACATTTGGGTTCCAACTTTCGGACTATACTAGGATTGTTCTCGAACCCGATGAGCACACGTTTCGAATCCTAGAATTATTCTAGGATATTTTGCAGTTCAAACTCGATCAGGTCGTTCAAAACCCGATCAGGTCTGAAGACAGAGGAGGGTTGAGGACAAATCAATGATTTTCAAACTTTAATCAGCTAGGTGATAGAATGAATACACTCTACCGGTAGGAATATGATTGCCAAATCGTCGTCGAATCTTATGATCACCTGATAAGTATTAAGAAGATAAATATTTTTCTCAATTCTCATTTCTCAAACAAAATATATACTTATATATATTTTTCCTGGTTAACAATACAGAACTTATTGTTTTATATTTAATGATGGAAATAAAAATATTTCAATATTTCGTTTGAAAATCGAAAAGCCATGATTTAATTATCTTGAAGATCGAAACAAAATATTGAAATTCATTGGCGTTTCTCTGATCACGATAAATATATACTTTTATACATTATAAAAAAAAAAAAAAAAAAAACGATCATAAACAAACGAACATAATCGGATTTGAATATCATTGTCCCATCAAGATAACGAAGGTTTTGGAATTAAGACGGTTAATACAATATCAAGAATTCGTCATTCATGCATGAGGAAGAACTATTGAATTCAATCATATTCATCGAATGCAACATTTGTTCACATGCAAATGCTTAGTCAACTTATTAAGAGCAAGCAACACCACGTGGTGCTTGGCAAACGAAGCCACATTCAAGTTTCATTAAACCTCGTTGATATATCAAGGTCAGGCACCTGGACGCGGTCTATATGCTTCAACGTTGCCAACAGCCGCGTGAAATATTAAAATTCGGAGAAATTTCGACGTTTATGAGAGAAAACAGGGTGTCGTTCTGCAGGCTTCAGTGAGTATTTATTGAATTTTCTTGTGGATTCACTTAATTATTCTATGAGAATGCGAAATGTCAGTTATTTTTTCCATTTTCCACTACATTTCACTTTTATTACCCCAAAAATTTTTGAACATGAAAAAGTGGGAACATTGCGCATTCGCACAATTTTTTTCAACCATTCGTACCGAAAATTTTTTTTGAAAAAACGAACTCTGTCCTCCAGAATTCACCCCCTTAAATGCGAGGTATTGTTTGCACTTGGAAGGTTGTTTATTTCGAATTTTGTCGAAAGAAATCCTAGAACAGTCCCAACTTGAATGCAGGTAACACAAATTGTGAGTGTTGATATTTTTCCACAATTCCCTAGTTTGCTTTTTTGTAATTTACAATTGCGTTGTGTCTTGCGAGAGGAAACTATGAAAAAAGGGAGATTAACAACATTTTAACGTGTCATTGTTCGCTGTATTGAGATTTTGTGTTTTATTTGATGTAATATATTTGTAACAACCGGAAAATGTATACAGTGCGCGTCAAAATTATGAAACAAATTCATTTTCTTAGAAGAAAAATATTTGGCCTGAAACGGGTCAATTTCTGTTTTACTTTTACCGAATTTATATGCATTTTTGAAGGATTTTTGTTGCACCCTGTGTCATCCCCATCAACCCTGTGAATTTTTTGAATAGAGGAAGTAGGTCATGTTGTACTTTTTTGGCAAGGTTTTCGTATCTTCTTCATAGGCGCGCAGAAATTTTGAAGAAAAAATTTTTTTTTGAAAAATCAGTAAGTTCAAAGAGATTTTCAGTATGTGCACTTTGTCATGGCTCATTTACTTTGAGACGATGGTACCTGATGCAATTTGTCACCGAACGAAAGTCGACCATGACAGTTTTGTTCATGCACAACTTTCAACCCCTACAAACCATTTAATGGAGAAAAAAAAATTTTCCCTCGCGTAAAAATTTCGAAATTTCGGTTGAAAGTTGTGCATGAACAAAACTGCAATGATCGACTTTCATTCGGTGACAAATTTCATCAGGTTCCATCATCTCAAAGTAAATGAGCCATGACAAAGTGCACATACTGAAAACCACTTTGAACTAACTTATTCTCCAAAAAAAATTTTTTTTTTTGAAAATTTCTGCACGCATGTGAAGAAGATACAAAGACCTATTCAGAAAATTTAGAGGGTTGATGGGGATGTCACAGGGTCCAACAAAAATCCTTCAAAAATGCATAAAATTTGGTAAAAGTGAAACAAAAATTGTCCTGTTTCAGGATTTTGTTGCCAAATATTTTTCTTCTGGGAAAATGAATTTGTTCCATAATTTTGACGCTCACTGTATATTCAGAGCCCTGAAAAAGACTTAAGAATAAAATTGACACTAGTCGGCATTATTTGAAGAATTATATTTTTGATTTCAACATTATCTTTTCATATCTCAAGAAAATTATTCATTATACAAATACAAGATAACTGAAATAGAATTGTGAATGAGTATTATCATTGTTCCTGTTAAAATGGACTGATGCGAGCACGGTTTTGATATCAACTTCTCTATAAGAATCATCGGAAATCCGTCCTGCTTTTAGACGAAGTCCGAAGTACGCAGGTGAGAGCGCAGATCGATTTTGCAGAACCTGTTGAGAACACCGCTGAAAATCTTCCTGGATGGTTTGAATGTTATGGGATGAACTTCCCCCCTCGTAAGCGCGGGAAAACCTCGTGCAACTTAATTTACGGACCGTGTTCATTATGGGAGCGTGAATTGTACAAAGGATCCACAGGTAGCTATTGTGTTCGACAGAACCGAATCAAAAGTTCATTTGTACACATCGGAAAAATTGATTTGGGGGGATTTCAATGCTATGTATTCAGCCATGCACATCAAGATGTGAGGATATTGAAAATATACTGCGCTGGAAAAATTTCAATACGATTTTCAGAGTCAGATAAATTTTCAGAGTCGGATAAATTCGAATCACTCTCTAAAAATAATGAAACCAGCAGGTGGTGTCTCTTAGAAATGAGCGCAATGAAAAAATAGTTGAAGTTGAATTCGAAGTGAAGGAATAAATAGTAAGAAGAGAAGTTCTGCCTACATTCTTGTAGGATTGAAATAAACATGGACGAAGAACCCAAAAATAAATTATAGCTCTGATAGTCTATTTGATACCTTTCTGAGTGCGAAATGTCCTATAACATATTCATAGTTATTCTAATATGCAACTTGAATATTTATCCAGAGTACCTAACGGTCTCATCTTTTAATCCAAAAGTCAGTGCCTTATGTTTAAGTTCAAATCAACCTTGTAATGACAAGTTCCCTTAGATTGTAATTTTGGACCAAGGAAGAGATCATCCAAAGTTTATTTCGGGTAAATTTTTGAATATCCAAGAAGTTCTCGTAGATAATACATATATATCAAATTGCCTATAGCCATTGAGAATTTGAAAACTCAATGCTATGGCTAAATAATGAACCCTCAGATGTAATTCAGATTGCCCCTGCGTATATAGTGCGAGTCTTCAACTTGTACTGAATTCAGTAAATCAAAATCAGTTTTTTCTGAGCAATATGCTCGGACAGGTTGAGTAGTTCTTTGAATTGCGCTTTTTTTACGCGCTTGTTCTGGGGAACAGCGAATAATCGTTTCGTCACAATGTCTGTTATTTTCTGTTTTTGAGCTGAAATTGGTCTCAAACGACTAGGTTGGACTCCGTAGTTAAATTTGATTCTGTCCTTTCGGCCGTCCGGCCGTTCGTGTGTGCCTTAAATTCAGAAAAAATGTACTAGAGTATTGAAATTCTCAGGTTACGTTTTGATCCTGAATATCTCGGTTAAATTTGTTAGTGGGCCAAATCTGCCGCATGGTTTTCGTGTTGAGGCCATTTGATTTTTCAATAACTCGAAAAATATTTATCTGATCGAAATGAGACTTCGTTGTTATATGAACAGAAAAAATTAGGCATAGAAAAATATTTTTTTTTGTAATTTTCATATTTCATTTGAATTTCACTGAAATCTCCAGGTCGCCACTTCATAACCGAGTACTTTATTTCAGCCAAATCAAATTCCGTGATTTTTCTGAGGAACAAATCAAAAAGCATCTCCGATTCCGTTTACATTTTATTTTAATTGACACCGAAAACTCGAAGACTCTGTTTCAGTCTAATCAGATAAGTATTTTTTGAATTCTCCTGTACATAAGACCTTAAGTTCAGAATATTTGTTTGTACCTTTAATGACATCAACTATTGAATAGTCGAAGCATTTACTTTATCTTACAGTGACAATATGCAGGACAGCGACGTATTACAGTCGCCTGTTCACACTCTATGCTTCATAAGTTGATTCCCTGGAAGTTTTATCGGTTCTTCCCCTTGACGCATGAGCTGTGTTTCAAATTTCAGCATAATCGAATATTCGTCTTTGGAGATATTGGAAAAAATATGTCTGATTTCGTGCCGATTATTTAAAAATCACTGATATTTCCGAAATATCTCAAAAAATATTGATCCGATCATGACGAAACTTGGAACTTGATGCGCAAATTCGTGCAAAATATCTCGATTATTTCATTGCAACAATTCAAAATTTTAAGATTTAGTTTATAAATATCTTATATCTTCTAATCATATGGTTCTGGACAACCGCGTGATATCGTTTCATCACAATCTCTGTAATTATCGAATTTAAAACCGAAATTGGACGCGATTAGGTTGGACTTCTGAGAAAGAATTCGTCATCAAATTCAATTCCGTTCGGCCAACCGTGTGTGCTCGAACTTTCAAAGGCAAATACCTAGGGTCTTGAAATTTTGAGTTTATGTTCGGAGCCTGAAAATCTCGATCAGATATTCATGCTTGTTCTAGAGAGCAAACGCTCTATCGTTTTGCCCAGGACTGTGAATTTTAAGTTTTGGGCCAAAATTGCTCTTTATCGTTTAAAAACAAATTTCGATATTTTTTCCGAAAAATATTCATCAGAATGCAATGAAAACTGGCACAGATCTTGAAGTCAAAATATAACAATAGTGCAGAGAAATTGGAAAAATATGTCGAATTTCTTGGCTATTTCAAATTCCGAAATGATTTCCTTAATTTCTCGAAAAGAAATGAGGTTGTCCAAATTAACTTCATTAAACCAAGGCATAACTTCCAAGAATTATGTTGAAAAAATTGTTTTTTCGAAAACTATTCATAACCTTACCATGGTTTGGCACAGGCCATGAGGTCACTATTGAACAAACGTACTTATACTTCCGGAATTTGATCAGATATTCATTTTGGAAGAGATTAGAAAGAAAAAGATCAATTTCGTGCTGATTTTATCTATATCATTGTTAATTATTTCCGAAATAACTCAAAATTACCGATATACTCGATCATCTATTGCAAGGGTATTGAACTCCAAACCTGCTCTACAACTATTGAGACTCCAAGCAGATTCTCTTGGTACTTAAAATTGTATTTACGATCCGCTTATACATAAGCCGAAGGCGAATCTCATTTTGAGCCGCTGATAAAGAATGTTTTCATTATTCCACCCTTCTTTTTGTCTGTTAACCTGTGGACATTGGATTTCACTTTTTTTTTCTTTCTGGAAGAGTTTATGGGCATATGCCACAACTCTCAGCTATGATTAATAAATAAATAAATGAATCTTTCTCTCACAATTTTCAAATAAAAAAAATTTTGAAAATGTCCTAAAAATTGATCAGAATTTTTCCTTTTCGAACTAAAAAAGAATTTTGCTATTTGCTGCGCATATGTGTCTTGAAAAACGTTGAAAAAGTCATGAAAGTGATGTTGCCTTTAAAAAAATAGCTGATTACATTGAAAGTCGAATAACATTTTCTCAAGATTGTTTCTAAACGACAAAAGAAAATCTATGATTTCTCTAAATTTATACAAAGATGGAGGATGGATACTCTCTCTGTATAATTTTATCGTGTTAATTGTTTTTATGAATTCCCACTTCGATATTTGTTTGATAGTTTACAGTTCAAGTTTTTCTGGGGTAATAATTTATATCGAAATATATTTTGTAACAAGCACAGTTTATATTTTTTTTTCATTCAGAATTCATTTCAGAAATTAACGCAGTAGGAAATCCAGTCTGGCTCCTACGCCATTTTGTAATCTAAAGTCAATCCGATATCAACCTTTTACTGGCCGAGTTGACCTGCTGAAAGAAAAGAATCTTTTGATGGATGGATTTGAACATGGCACCTAATCTTTTGTTCAAACCTATATTTTTGACTTGGTATCTCATATCGAATATTTACACACCTACAAATTTGATGAAACGAAAATAGAGTGTAAGTCTCAAATAACATGGAATGAATGCAATTGATAAAGGACAGTTTTTTGTCAGAAATATGTTCAGACAGGTCAATCAGCATTTTACATGTCGTTTTTCCATGTGAGAAATTATTATAAAGCATGTCTCGAATTTGAAATGTTACGTCATCTACTATTTTTCAGATAATTTTCCCACTTTCATAGTCGTACTAGTTCTGGTGAGGGGTATATCGTACATCAATGTATTGGAATAAGCAGTAGGTAGACTCCCTCACAAAGATTGACCGAATACTGGATAAACCTCCAGTGTAATGAAGTTACTGAATTTTTTGAAGTTGGATTCTTCAATATTATTCTGACGTCAAATATAATAGTCTGACTAAGCTCAAATATACCATTACCGTCGGAAAGAATAATCAGCACCATCGAATGAGGCATTATTGAATTTTGGTCAGTCGTTTTCTCTCCTTACTGGCCTCTTCACTGGACTATTCTCTTCAGTCCATTGAAATTTATACCAATTAATAGAGAAACTTTCTTCGATTTCGATATTACCATATAACACACAACCTTTTGTCCAACTCTCAAATATATTCTCTAAATGATCAACTTGTTCAAGCGTATGCTTTCACACAGCTATTCATCACTTTGCTTTATAATCAGCATTCAATTGCATTCGGTTAATTTCAAACTAACCGCCGTTTGAAGTACTCCAAAGTTTGTTCATTCGTATCATTCGTTTTCCTGGAATTCTGTTCCAACTTTCCTCGAATAAATACTTGAGACTTCATCGAACCCGATACGCAGAAAGCAAGTTTCTATTCGCATATAGAGGGGTGATGATAGTTTTTCAGCCTTTCGATTACAATTAGTGGAAAATAAAATTATGAAACATAAATTGATGAAAGTCGAATAAATGATGTGAAATATAGAATATTCCTTCCAACATTGAATGTTTACGAATACATTTTGATGACCTTCTTCAGTGAAATGGATGGTTTACGGGTGTAGGTCAATACAACTAAAGGCTTTTTTTTTAAAAAATGCCGACGTTTCGATTTATTTGAAATCTTCTTCGGGACTCTAAAACATTTACACTACAGTAATGAACAACCTTGAATTGGATGTCTGTTTACGAGCTTGCTCTGGGGAACAGCACGTTATCATTTCGTCACGATGTCCGTAATTTTCGAATTTTCAGCCGAAATTGGTCTCAAACGACTAGGTTGGACTCACTGCTGAAGAATCCGCTGTCAAAATTGATTCTGTCCGTCCGACCGACCGTGTGCGCTGTAACTTTCGAAAGGAAGGACCTAGAATCTTGAAATTTTCAGGTTAGGTTAAAACCCTGAATATCTCGATTGAGTTCGTTAATGGGCCAAATCTGCCGAATGTTTTTGTGCTACAGCCATTTGAAAATTTGACTTTTCAATAACTCGAAAAATATTTATCTGATCGAAATGAAACTTGGTTGGAAGGTGAACAGTGTGAATACGAAGAATTATCCATGGAGAAATTCGAAAAAAACCTTATTTTTTTTGAAAATTTTTATATTTCATGGAAATTTCACTGCAATTTCCAAGTCACTATTTCACAATGTGAACAAGCGCGTAAAAGCTGCTGACTTCCCGTCAGTGCTTTTCTAGATTTTATATAAATGTTGCTCATATTGCGAAACACTACTGGTTGTTGATTCAATAAAACTATACCAGGAGAGAAGGATTCAGGGACCAAGCTCAATTCCATTTCAATTCAATTTTCATGTTTACTCTCTGATGAATCTGTATGATGAATATAATGTACACACATTGAGTAGGTCTCTTACATGTATATTCTTCATTATTGGAATCGATTTTCCTATATCCATAAGAAAAGTCGAGAAATTGGCAACAAAAATTTTCATTGAAAATTCGATCTTTTAAATTACACCTCTTTCTCTTCTTGCTCACCTTTCCCTCTACCAAGTCGATCGACATCGTATGCTGTACTGGTCGTAGAATCGTGCTGTGATATGTGACGTAGGAGGCGATCTACCGGGTTTCACCCAGATGGTTATTGGAACTTAAATTAAAGACTTTCATTCCCAAATACATTGGTGGTTGTCGTCCTATCCTGAGTTCAAATGCAGGAATAGTGAAATAATTATGATAACGAGTGAAATAAAGGTTGTAATCACTGTTTCTGCTGAACCTACTCTTGTAGTCATATACCAATGTAGCCAACTCCAAAATGAAAATTGACGGCCAAGTGAGAAGGTTAGGGATTTGTAAAAATGGTCTACAAGATTTTCTCTCTCTAATGCCAGCCAGACATCTTATCACCCTCTTACGACCTGCAAAAACAGCCCCAACAGAAGACGAGGTATCCCAAAAGCACATCCCAAACCTTAATCGGGATGATACCTGCACATGATATAATTAAATTAACTGTTCCAATACCAAAACATCCCTAAAGTTTCTGGAAAAAACACTGAGCTGAGTTTTTTACTTAGATTTTCACAATGAGTTTTCCAATTAAGATGCTCATCTACATCTATACCTAGAAATCGTGTGTTTTCTACTCTAGTTAATTTTGTTGTTCCAAATTTAATTTTATATCGATGGTCTTATTATAATTGTGGAATATCATAAGAACTGTTTTACTCAAATTGAGATTTGATGCATTCATACTGAACCAATTACATAGATTACATGATATGACATTTTGGAACTTCATTTGTAGGGAGGAGTTATTATTTCCCGATGCAATTACCGTGGCATCATTAACATATAGAAAAAGTTCGAACAAAATATTACCAGGGATGTCGTTTATATAGAGAATAAAAAGTACTAGTCTCGAAAGGGAGTCTTGAGAAACATTTCTAGTGAGAGAAATTTTGAGTTTACAGACTCCTGATTTGCATTTTTTACATAGACAAATTGCTTTCTATTCTCGAGGTGTACCTGTTCAGCACTAACACCATCGGTGATATCACTGGAGATGCAACGGTTCATATTTTTATATGATAGTTGGGTTTGGCATTATATTATCTTTTATTCTGTGTACCAAGACCCTTAAAAATTCAGGACTCGTGAATAATGACAAAATTGGACTCTTCTTCCTTTCTTCCCATTATGTAATCTTTCTTTGCTTCGACTAGAAATGCACAAAAAAAACAAGAGGTTGTTATGAATCAAACTGTTGTTTAATGTTGAATAATTTCAATTTTGAATTTTTAACCAATAATAATAATCCAATAACAAAAAATATGAATTTTGAATTTGATTTAAATTTTGCGCGGCTTTCTGTCTCTTTCTCAGGTGGATTCTATGACGTGAAATAATAGTTTATATAATTTCGAATAATAATATTCAATGAAATAATTTTAAGGAAATTGATTTAAATGCCAAACTTACTAACTACCTAATTCAAATAATTAAATTAAATTCAAAAACTTATGATAATGTCCTTTTAGTCTCACCCACGGTGTTTTTAGTCCATGTCACTTTGTTAATTGATGTTCTTCTGTGGTTCGGAACAACCTCCAAAGTTCGTCTTGTTTATTTACTGCGAGTTCCAAGGATTGTCTTCGAATTGAAGTTTATATTTCTGAAATTCACTTGTGTGGATTTGATAACTGCTGGTTTTTCCCTTTCTACTGTAAGTTTATATTGGTTTTTCTTCACTGTTCCATGTATTTAATTCACATATGCTTTCAGGATGCCAGTCACTTTGGTTCAATGTTGGTTTACTTTCGTTTCTGTCTGGAATATTACGATGCATCGAGAACTTTTTTACGGGGAGCAGCTACAGTCTTTACGATGGTTAAAAATGGACTAAATTCTCTGTGCTCGAGCTTCGGTATTTATACCTCTTCGGAATTTTCTTCAACATCTTAGTAGCCTTGCATTTAAAGATATCTTCCAAAAATGATGCTTTCGCAGTTTTCTCTTCAGAGGTAAGTTCTCCTTCTTCGAACCTGCTCTAGAAAATTCAGCCCTATTTTTCTCCGTATTTTGATGGGCCTCTTGCCTATATTCTAAATCTCTAATATATAAAATTTTTCAAATTTTATGCCTAAATGTACAATTTTCTAAGTTAACAATTACATTTGCCTATTATTCTTGAATTTCTACTTACAATCGCCAAAAAATGCTTTCATTATATTAAATAAACCCCATTTCTAAAATATAGCTGCAATTTTGTTCCTTCAAAAACCTGATAATAACATTATGTGCAACTTATGGGTCGAAACATAACTTCTATTCTAAATTTACATTTTCTTTGAAATTCTACATCTAATTTCTACTTATGATTGCTAGTTCTGTTCAATTCAAACCTATAATAATAATTTTCGACAAAATATCACTTAAATTCCTCATAATTTCCTACTTTTTGACTAGATAAGGCAATTTTATAAATTCAAGGAATTGATACAAATTCTTGTACTTTCAGATCATGAGAAGCCTGTTGAGAAAAATAATTTGGATAAGGATTATGTGCTCTGAATAAACTATTGAAATACTGGAATGAATTCTCTGCATTTGTTACTGGATCGTGATTGATTTGGATATTTCTTATATTTTACGATAGAATTTACTATGTTTAAAGTCTGGAATTAACTAAATTGTATATAATGATAATGAATGATTTAATATATGCATTTGTGTTCATTGGTAAGTTATTTTTTTTAATGTTTCTTGAATACCGATTTAGAAAAAACCATAATTGTACGTTCTTTTCGCTTCACTTTTCGAGGGCTGCTACCATGTAATGATGCGTACAGACATAGAACAAATCTTCGTATCGTAACTCTGTCGCGTAACAAGTAATAGCGTATCACCGTGATATAGTAACATCGGAGCGTCCCGTAGGTTGTCGGTTTTTAAACACCGCATCAAAGAAATGATACGCTTTGATTTTGCACCACTTGTTAGCATGTGTGGACGGGTGCGGTAAGCAGTCGCGATTTAATTTTCGGTTATTCAATTGAAGACATGGCTATCATGGAGTGGACTGAAGAATGTACTAGTAAGAGAGAGAAAGACAAAATTCAAAACAGCCATATGGTACGGTATTGTTTGTCCAATTAATTTTAACAAGTATTCAAAGACCAAGGATTATTTCAATAATGATAACACTTCTCTTCAGATACAATTGTCCCAGTAGAGAATTTGGTATAACAATAAAATGTCTTTGGGACAATTTCAAAAGGCAAGCAAGGATGGTTGCAAACAGGAAAAGACCGTTAAAAGCTGTTATTTCAACTTACCTGCTCTTTGTCTAAAAAAGAACTAACCTACCGTCATTTTAACTGTCAGGGGAACTTTTTGTCAAATTACCTCTGCGCATGAGGTGCAAAAATTGTTCGATAGCGAGGTTGCCATACTGACGAAGCTCAACTGCCACGAAAGGTCAGTTGTGCTTATAAGTTAACAAAAATGTTGGTATCAAGACTAATTTTATTTATTTTTCCTAGATTCAATTCCTTTCAGGTAACTATTCGAGTTACTCGAATGATAACCGGGAATGTTGTGATAACAGATTCGAAGAAGAAAATTCTACTATAGAAATTTGTCAGTGTTCTTGAACACTTGAGCTCTGAAGATGATGAGTGGAAAATTTCAACGAAATATCCACACAGATGAACGAACCTCTCCCAAAATGAATTTGAATTGAGTGATTATCAAAAAAAAAAAAAATTCGTGGAATTAGTTTCAGGAAAAATGAAGATTCTTGCAAGGAATTGAATCTCCAAGAGATACAACAAAATTTTTTGTATTGCAATCTGGCGAAGGAGCTTGTATAGCTTTCCCACGGCAGGGATTTTGAGAATATTTGAAAAATACTGATGGATTACACGAAACAGCATATCAGCTTTTAAATAATTCATTAATATCAAAGACAGAGATTTATACGGAATATGATTTGTTTTCCTTGCAATTGTGCAAAGTTTGTTTTTCTTCTAATGATGATGACAAATTGATTTATTTATTTTCACATACCTATAGGTTGTGTGGAAATTGGAATTGATATCGTGAGGAAAATAGTATAGTTGAAAATGGATCATGTACTTTAGGTTATTCACACATGCAGTAAAAATAAATTTCAATCTATATCGAGACAGTTCGTTCAAGTTTTTTTCAATATCAATCCAATACTGCCTTCTGAATGTTTTCAGCAGTTCTAATTACATTATTTAGGTAAGGTTAGGTTAGGTTAGGCTAGATGGATTACATGAAACAGCATATTGAAGAATGAATGAATATTTTTCCATTTATCGATTCCTTCTTATTATCAAATTCATTTTACAATCACTTCTTGTTTAATTCACCATGAAATGAAACATCTTATCTTATATTATCAACAAAACTAAAGCAGCACCTTTCATGTTCACGTACGGAAATATAACAATACAACCTAAATTTCGTCCCATATTTTTGGTTACGTTGATCGAAACAGTAGAATTGGATTGGAATATTTTTTTTTGATCAATCAATCAGTGGTTTCGACCGAGTAATAAAGTTTCGTGAAACCGTCTGTGAATCCTCAATCGGAAATCGGCGAATTAACTTTCACAAGTAAATCAGTTGATCGACGGATCAACGAATCTGCGTGAAACCCATGGTTTTGTTGCATGCATTTTAATATATAGGATACATTGAGGTTTCTCCTACAAAAATATCGGACCACAACAAAAAGGTCAGCCTGTATTTCCAGCGCTGGTTTGATATCATGAATTGAAGCTAGGAGTTCTGAAAATGTACGTTATCATGTTCTTTTCCATCCAGTGCACTTTTATATTCCCGGTGAGATACTTTTCATCACCCATAAAAGTGCTTGACGGACGGTTGAATATATCCATCTGAAAGATCGAGGGTCAAGTGGGAATTTATATCTTCACAATAGAAATGATACGATACGAAAAGTAATAGAGGCATTGGGGTGAAACGACGTTGCGAGTTCGTGCTGAACATAATAGATATACGTTGTAACCCAGAAAGGGATAATATTACCTACTTTTATATGCCAGAAATCAGAGTGGATGATGATTTATGTAGTTTAGTTACAAAGAAGATATATGTGTTTTGTTCATACGAGATGTTCTGTGAAGAATATGCTGATCTAAAATATAGTAAAAATAAGGTGAATTTTTCACAAGGGTCCATTATTTTCTCAGTTAAATAACCCAATACCAATGATATCTCAAATGAAACTTTTATATTATTCATAACTCATTGGTTTTTACAAAAACAAGAACTCGATATGTGTTGAAACATTGGTAATCAATCATTTTCATCTACTTTTAGATATATGATTCTGGATGAAAAGTTAACCGATTATTTCTCTGAATTCCAATCTTAAAACCGAATCCGATGATTCATTTTTGGGATGATTGGAAATTTGCAGCGTATTAATTCATAACTCAGGGACCACTAGACAGAAATAACCCGGGTGAGAATTTTTAGGTTGAGTTATGCAACAGTAATTAACGTTCAGAGTTTCATGGAAATTCGGTGGTGAGTTTTAGAGAAATGATTTCTTTTCCCTCTAAACCGCAATTTTGAGCCCTTAGGGTACACCGATCCTGCTGAAAACCTCAAAGGATCAATCCTGAGCGTTACACGATTTATCTACCGAGTTTCACGGATTCTGATTCAGTACTTTCAGAGAGGACAACGGAGGGTGGACGGCGTACGGCGGACGGACGGGTTTTTTTATAATAACTGCGAAATTTTCAGGGAGTTGATAATCCCGAAGGTCCGTGAAACATATGTAATAGTTATTGTACCTCATTGACATTGGTTTTTTTGTATTCGATATTCCAAGATCAACATCTGTATATTGTAATGATGTTTTCTCAATTGTTCCTAATATTTTTCCTCCAACATTATCCATTGCTGATTTCACTATTTTCAACTTTGATCTACTCTGAAGTAAGCCTCGAGGGGGTCTGAAAATACAGACGAAACGTCGGCGAAACTTAAGTATTTACTTTTCTCCTCGGTCCTCAATTCCATTATCAACAACACAATGTTTTCTACACAATTCGTGCTAAATTGAAGGAGCATGCAATATTGCCTTAATTTTTCACAAGTTTCAATAATTTCTTCCTCTAAAATATGATATATACCATTTCTGTTTTGAAATCGAGGAAAGATGTAAATTTCACTGAGGGCACCATATGTTCCAGATAGCATCATTATGACGGCCGTTCATATAGGAACAGGCATACAATATGACGTTCCTTCCATTTTGATGGAATATAATAAAAAAAACTTCTGTACGATCAAAAGAGACATATAGAATTTCCAACAATGGAATTTATGTTGGACGAAATAACAGCGCAGATATGAACCCGCATGCGTAAACAGGATTCTTTCTATTCTGCACCGTGTTTACACGTTCGGGTGAAAGCATGTGCACTAGCGCGTTGAAAACAAATTTTATTAAAAGAATTGTTCATCCGTTCATAGCAAACCCCACCTCTTTGTTGGATTATCTATTGTGCAGTCATTCTACACAAAAAATGTACTAGAGAATTTACGTTTTTCAACCTCTCTAATAACAGTGGCGGCTCGTAACTCTATTAGTAGAAAGAGCACTGTGGGTCCGATTCATTTTTTATAAAGTAACCATTTCACGAGCATGTTCTAGGACACAGAGTGCTATCATTCTGTCCGAATGTCTATAATTTGCGGTAGAGTTGAATCAACTCGTGAAGAATCCTCTGAAGAGCTCTGAGCTGAGCTAAAGTAAATCCTTTATCTATGAATTAAAACAGATTTCATCGTCCTACTCTCATCGAGTCGGTGATAATGATTTTTTGAAAAAAGGTCCAAAATCCTGGAACTTCAAGGACCTCTCACGTCCAGGACGATTTTTTTTAAAAATATCTGACCTTATATTCTTGTTCTACGCCCTCGAATTAGTAGGTGTGCCAAATTTCACGGCGATAGGAGTCGGAAAATTATTTTTCGAAAATTGAGATTTTCTTAAGGGTAACTTAAAATTTTACCAAAAATCGAAAGTTCTCCGATCGACCTGAAATTTGAAACATATACTAATTCGAGGGCGTAGATTAAGAAAATCCAATCAGAATGTTAGTGGAGAGTCTGGTTCGTTTTTTATGGCCCGAGGAAAATCGAAAAAATTGGACCTTTTTAAAAAAAATCATAATTTTTCAACCAGAAGACTCACGTCTATAAAATAAGTGGCTACGTACTCACAAAGGATCCAGATATAACCAAAAAAATTCGATATTGTCCAGCCTCACGCGTTTGATCTGTACGACGACCCAAAGTTGACCCAAATTTCGAAATTTTGGTCAACTTTGAGACGTCGTGCCGACCAAAATAATGAAGCTGGGTGATGTCGAATTCTTTCACGCACAGTTCGATCCTTTATCTATGCAATAGAAGAAAAGATTTCCTCGTCCTACTTCCATCGAGTCGGTAATAATGATTTTTTGAAAAAAGGTCCAAAATTTTGGAACTTCAAGGACCTCTCACGTCCAGGACGATTTTTTTAAAAAATATCTGACCTTATATTCTTGTTCTACGCCCTCGAATTAGTAAGTGTGCCAAATTTCACGGCGATAGGAGTCGGAAAATTATTTTTCGAAAATCGATATTTTCTTAAAATTTTACCAAAAATCGAAAGTTCTCCGATCGACCTGAAATTTGAAACATATACTAATTCGAGGGCGTATATAAAGAAAATCCAATCAGAATGTTAGTGGAGAGTCTGGTTCGTTTTTTATGGCCAGAAGAAAATCGAAAAAATTGGACCTTTTTTAAAAAAATCATAATTTTTCAACTAGAGGACCTTCGTCTATAAAATGATTGGCTACGTACTCACAAAGGACCCAGATATAACCAAAAAAATTCGATATTGTCCAGCCTTACGCGTTTTATCTGTACGACGGCCCAAAGTTGACCCAAATTTCGAAAATTTCTCACCAAATCCGGAATATTTTCCAAACCGAATCAGTTACGAAAATCTAATTACAGATTCGTAATCTACGTGTTCGAATCCATAATATATGATGTGCATATTGTCATAGTTTGATCGCGTTTGATCTGTACGACGACCCAAAGTTGACCCAAATTTCGAAATTTTGGTCAACTTTGAGACGTCGTGCCGACCAAAATAATAAAGCTGGGTGATGTCGAATTTTTCGACGTGCAGTTCGATCCTTTATCTATGAATTAAACCAGATTTCATCGTCCTACTTTTATCGAGTCGGTAATAATGATTTTTTGAAAAAAGGTCCAAAATTTTGGAACTTCAAGGACCTCTCACGTCCAGGACTATTTTTTTTAAAAATATCTGACCTTATATTCTTGTTCTACGCCCTCGAATTAGTAAGTGTGCCAAATTTCACGGCGATAGGAGTCGGAAAATTATTTTTCGAAAATCGATATTTTCTTAAATATCGAAAGTTCTCCGATCGACCTGAAATTTGAAACATATACTAATTCGAGGGCGTAGATAAATAAAATCCAATCAGAATGTTAGTGGAAAGTCTGGTTCGTTTTTAATAGCCAGAAGAAAATCGAAAAAATTGGACCTTTTTTAAAAAAATCATAATTTTCCAACTGGAGGACCTTCGTCTATAAAATAATTGGCTACGTACTTACAAAGGACCCAGATATAACCAAAAAAATTCGATATTGTCCAGCCTCACACGTTTGATCTGTACGACGGCCCAAAGTTGACCCAAATTTTGAAAATTTCTCACCAAATCCGGAATATTTTCCAAACCGAATCAGTTACGCAAAATCTAATTACAGATTCGTAATCTACGTGTTCGAATCCATAATATATGATGTGCATATTGTCATAGCTTCAAAAATAAAATTTCGCACGGAATCGCTAAATCTTACCCCCCACCCCTCTGCGCTTTGATGTTTATTCGCGGTTCTTTATGAAAAATTTTTTAAGTCCCAAATAAATTTTTTTTTTCGAAAATCGTAGATCACGAATATGTCATTAGAAATCGTCCAGTGACAACCGTTTAGAAATTATGGCGGAAATAGGGACAAAATTTCGAAATTTTGGTAAAGTAAAGTAAAGTAATAGCTTTGGGGCGAATGTACTTCCAGGTTTTAACACTTATATGTCAATTGATAGATCCGAATATATCACTAGGATTGAAGTATTCTCACTATTTTCTACAGAAAAATCTCTCTGAAAGGAATGAACTCTGGCCTCCGGAAGTCACCTCGTTATGGTCGAGGTAGGTATTGTTTGCTCTCAACATCTGCTTTTGTGAACAAAATTTCAATAGCGCCATCCCCGGAGCAATTAACGAACTTATAACCTTCGAGTGCAGAGAACCTTGAGCAATTTGCAGGACATTCATCGATTTGTTGTAACAAGGAAACACCCGGTTAATGTGGTTCTCTCACAAAATGGAAATGTCTAACATTCATGAAGATGAAAGAGCTCGAGCTCAATAATAAATTAACATAAACACAAGGACGAGTATATCAACAAATAGTCCACCTTGCTCTGAGCTGATAAATGTAAGCTTCCACACTGAAGAAGCATTTTCCAACGAATGCGTTCACTGCAGTTCCATAGTTAAACGATCTTCGAAGCGACTTACCTTGTCGGTTGCCGAAAGGGCTTTAGATATTAAATACCCATTGGATGCTGCTTTTGTGAATGAAATTCCACTACCGCCATCTCCAAAGTATGGTTTTATACACTGCAAGGTTCGTGTTCTTGAAATTTCATGTTCTTGAAACTGAAGTGATATTACCTAATAACAGTGGCGGCTTGTAACTCTATTGAAGTTGATTCTCACTATACATTCCGTAACCTTCCAGTATCCTTCCCGTAAAATATCATAAGGTGTGAATGAATTGATGTATGCACACTATCCATCCCGTGACAGTTCCGTCAATATGACATATTCGCTTACTGAATTTTGACGTGAATTAGACGGAAGGGATACGGAAAGGTTACTGAACGTATAGTGAGAATCAACCTTTAGTAGGAAGGATACTCTGAGCTGATGGATTTTACTTATTATCATTTTGCCAAGTATCTGTAATTTCCGACTAGGTTGACCTATCTGGCGAAGAATCAAATGCCAACTGCAATTTCAAAGGACTTTTTGATACCTAATACCTGTTGGATGATGCTTTTGTGAATGAAATTCTCCCAACGCCACTGGCTGGTGGTGACAAAATCGACATTATGGTTTCAGATTGACGCCGATTTGGAAATTTCAAGATTATTTCCTCAATACCCCGAAAGATATTGACGCAATCAGTTTTAAACTTTGTGATTAGTTGAAGAGAACCATGCGTAAATTCATGCGAAATATCGAGAAGAAAATCCATACAGACGAACGAACGAAGAGTATACTGGAACTGTTGGAGGGAGGCAAATTAGCTCTGGAAATGTTCTTGAATATATCAAAAGCAAATGATTCTATAAATCAGGAACACCTTCTCAATAAACTTGAAGTACATGGAATAAGGGGAGAAGCATTTAACTGGATAGAAGCATACCTGTGCAAGAGGAAACAAAAGGTAAAAAAAACCAAAGATAGAGAGAATGCTGAGTCGGAGGAGCTAATGAACAACAGGGGTATAGAACAGGGAGGTATCCTTGGACCCCTTCTGTTTCTTTTTTTCCTCAACGACCTAGAGGACATTGTGGAGGAAGGAGAGAAAGAGTCATTAACAGACTATGTAGATGACACCTACTCACTGGTGGGAGCAAAAGAAAAAGATGCCTTAGTCATAGCGGGCACAAATTTCTTCAATAGGACAAAAGAATAGTTGAAAAATAATGAACTGACATTGAATGTCGAAAAAACAAACCTCCTGATTTTTAGCACCAACAGAAATAATGAAAGCAAACCAACAAGCATGAATTGGGGAATGAAGAAATTCTTGTAGCAAATAATACAAAATTCCTGGGTATCTTCATAGACTCTTTTCTATGCTTCAGAGCGCATGCGGAATATTTAGGTCAAAAATTGACACGAATCAACTTTGCCAACAGAATTTCTAAGGAGTATTTGAGTGAAAATCATTGAAAATGTTGTATCATGTGAATTTCGTATCTAGGCTCAGATATGGTATAATTTTCTGGGGTACTAATCAAAATTTGAAGGAACTGTTTCTGCTGCAAAAGAGGATTCTTCGAACAATTTATAATCTGCGGTTTAGGGAGACGTGTAGGAATGTATTCAAACAGAACGATATATTCACAGTCTATGGTTTATATATTTACGAATGTGCTGTATTTTTTCATAGGAACAAATATAAATTCTTCGAACTTAGAACTAGTAATAGCTATAATACAAGAACACAAAATTTAAACTTTCCAAAACACAGGTTAACATTGAGGGAAAAACGTCCTGAATTTAGCTGTATAAGAATTTTCAACCAATGACCTAATAGTCTTAAGAATATAAGTAGTCCAAAAATTTTTAAAACTAAAATTAAATCATTGATTGTAAATCTTGAACCGTATGAGTTAGGAGATTTTTTCAATACTAAATTTAGCTGATTAGTTCGATCGTAGGACATTATTTCATTTCAGATTGTCATTTGGTAATATTATTATTATTATTATTATCGAGAGTGTCCTATTGTTAGAAAATAATTTTTTTTACAGAATTGTCCAAGCTTTTTGGAGAGTATTCATCCGATTTCTATAAAATCTGCCGCAGACCTTGGAATCAATTTTCAACAGACCCCCATGATTATGTCATCGTAACAAATTTTACAAACAATTTCCGACCATGAATTCAAACATGTGCACGAAAGCTGTTGATTGCACGTCAGTGCTTTTCAAGAAGTTTTATCACTAAAACCAAGAACACCGTTTTGAGATATTGGATGCATTCAAAAATGATTCTATGGTTTCGTGAATTTGACCCTTATTCCCGGTGTTAGCTCGGCATCGACTGCTTCATGTATCTCATCTTTTGTAGTCGCGACGTGGGACCTGTCTTTGTACCTTGGGTGTTGAGTTCGGTATCGACTGCACTCCAAGTGATAAAATAGAGCATTAGTGATAGAACTACGTCAGATTCATTGCTCCTGGATATTTGACATATGAAGTTGCCTAGGCGTAGATTTTTTGATTTCCATCATGAGGGGTGCACTGGATTCCACTATGCATCTGTTTAATATATTTGATATATATATATATATATACTGTCGTTTTTCTAAGGGTCTCGACCTGGTGTGATAAAGATATGTGTGAGATTGATATGAAAAATACATGCAATGGTGATAAAAATAGAATTATAAATCAGACTGGTTAAAAAATCATACAACCGAGTCCAAAGAAAAATTTGTTTTGACAAAACAATATTTCAAATGTCAAATGGATGATGAAAATTGATACGCAATTATACACGAAATAGGAGACGATCTGAATGTTAACGAATTTAAATTTCAAAATACCAAAACATCGTAGAAGTTGTAAAAATCTCAAATTCTGTAAGTCTGCGTTGTCTTTATTTAAATGTATCGATCTAATAACTGTATAAAACCTTTGTAGCAGCCCTGAGGATGGAATAAAATATTCCGAAAGCTTGGCAAGAGAAAAAAGAGTTTTCTTTATCACACCAGGTCGAGACCCTTAGAAAAACGACAGTAGATATAAACGACCGTGACACGAATACACTTTTATATATATATCTATATATATACTCAAAGATATATTAATAATGTATATCCTATATGTAAGTCATTTATATCAAGGTATATCTGGCTAAATATTTCATACAGTATCTTCTCGTGAAACTATTATGACTTTGCATTTATCCGTTATTGGCACCTAGATGTCAACGTTGTTACCTTCGAGATAGCTACACTGTTATATATTATTTATGCTGCTACCTATTACTTATTCTATGAATGAGGGGCATAAAAGAATCTTATCTGTTGGACAACCTTCGAGGTTCTTTGTTTCATTTATCAGAGATTGGATCTCGCCTACGAGCATTGCTTGACAATAACTGACTCCGCCATTTATTGTGAATTGTTGCTGATATAATGCTTCAATGAATATTGGTTCTGGAGTTTTTCTGGGGCATTTCTTTTCCTCCCCCAAGAGAACCGCACCGAATAGCTACATTGTTGTTTCACTCACTCTATCCTGATTTTCTCCTCAGTTTTCTCTCTCATTCATTGAGTATAAAGTATTTTGCGTTGCACACACAACGTAGAGTCCTATCCAGTGCACAGGATAACCATAGTCTATTTGACATGGGTCGATTTTGGTTTATTTTTTGATAAAATCAAATAATAAACCTTAGTGATCGACCGGAAAAAAAATTACCCCCCCAGAAAATTTCACTGTTTACATTTTGAAGAACTAATAAAAAAATCCGTCTATCCGCCGTCTGCCGTAGGCCATTCGCCGAAATCCGCGAAACTTGGTAGAAAAATCGTGTGTCGCTTGGCATTGATCCTCCAAGCTTTTCAGCAGGATCGGTGTACCCTAAGGGCTGAAAATTGGGGGATGGAGGGAAAAAAATTATTCCTGAAAAACTTACCACCGAATTTTCATGAAACTATCAATATCGATTACTGTTGTATAAGTCAACCTAAAAATTCTCTCCAGGATGATATCCGACTAGTAGTCCCTGAGTTTGAAAAAAAAACGCTGCAAATTTCCAATAATCCCGAAAATGAATCATCGCATTCGGTTCTAAGATTTAAAGTCAGTGGAATAATCGGTTAACTTTCCATCAAAAATAATAAATCTAAAAGTAGATGACAAGATTGATTACCAAATTCTCAACATATATCGAGAAAGTTCTTAGGGATTCGTGAATTATTGTTCTTGACAATTTCATAATCATTAGAAGTTCAATTAAATATTTTTGGGGTTTCTCTCCTAATATCTGGAACATAACTACAAAAACTCGGAAAACAATATTTTTATTTACGGATATCACTCTTTCACATGCGGAACGCGAATGAAGAAGCGTAATTTAGAATAATGAATATTTCCAGAATATTTGGTTGATCGGAGGTTTCCATCAGTTTTGGTTTGCTTAGTACATTTATAGTCAACGTGTGGATATCCGTTACTGGTTTCAATCGATATTTTTCCTAGTGAGAGTTTGGAATGAGCGTGAATATAAAAGATAATGAGCGTGTACATCATAAAACAAATTGGAGGATATATGCAAAAAAACCAATAATAAACCGGAAATCTCATCAATTGTCGGGAATCTAATACTGAGGGGAGGAGCCTAAGCTTATTTATATTTTTCACAATAAAAATGAATCCTAGTAGAAATCACATCTACACATTTGATATTAGCGGAAAATCTTGAATTTTGTTTTACGTCTTGGAGTAAGTTTGAAAGAATGAGCTTATTTCCTCAGCGTCAAGAAATACTAACGCGATCATATTGAAACATCATGACTAGTTGTGAAAAGTGTATTAAAAAAAATCGAATTTTTTTTGAAAAAATTTTTTTCGGAAACATTCATCAACGTCCAATGAAATTTGTTACAGGTCTTAGAGTTAATATTTGAAAACAGTGTTTCAAATTTTAGTTCGACCGATATTTATTTCCGGAGATATTGGCAAAACATTTTTGGGTTATTTCCCTAATTTGTCAAAAAAAGCAAACGCTATCTGATTTGAACTTTATATTCAAATGTAGAATAACGATATAGAATTCAATAAGTACGGAAAAGAGTAAGATTTTTGAAGAGGTGAAATGACTCTGGAACGTCTTTTCTCATTCAAAATATCATTTTAAATTATGCTACTCATTTATTCATAATTATGTTGTGAAAAACCAATGAGTGATGCATAATTATGAATTTCATTTGAGATATCAATGGTATTGGGTTATTCAACTCAAAAAATTTGTGTAAAGTTTGCAGCTTTTTCACTTAGGTTAAGGGGCTTAAAACGCGAGAAACAGAAAAATCTGAATCTATCAATCTGTTCTTTCAGCATATCCAAAATTCACCAATCAAGTCATTTTTCTTAAGAACGTTTCATTATATAAATAGTAGAGATCAAAGGAAATGTTAGAAATAACTCTCACTTCCGTTATCGAATAGTTAGCAATTGTCCCTGAACTCCTATTCTCTCTAATGGTTCGAACGTTTCCTCATAGGATCTCACGCTGACTTTACCGTTTCACATAAAGCCACCTCACATCATTTTTCCACGAGACGAGGAGACATGGAGCGCAAGGTTTGGTTTTACTGTTTTCCACATGCAGGGAGAAATACAGGATCGAGTGTTCTCCCTAATGAAACAAGTTCAGAGATGGGAAACTCTAACCTACTTGAAGATTGCCATTGATCGATGGGAAATGCCAACTGAGGCTTCCCGAAATTTTAAACATCTGAATCAAAATAACGAAACTAATTGTCCGATTTGTCCCATTAACGAATTCAACCGCTGCATTTCAATGCGAGACCTAATCAAAAAGTTTCAAGTCGATAGCTTGTTCCCTTGACAGTTATCGTGTCATCGGACGTAATACCGTCCGGTTGTGCATAATCGGTATTGACACTAGATTCGTCATCAGTGAGTCCAACCTAGTCGTTTAGAGCAATTTCATTTCAGACATTGGACAAAATGACAGCACGCTGTTGCCCGGATTATAAGCGCAAAAACGGAATTTTACATTTTCTTTAGCCAATATTTCGGAAAATAAATATACAATCAAGGGACCTTGTCGTGAAATTTCAACCGTACGGTGAATGAGGTTTTGGCTTGAGACATTTGCTATTGATAAAATAATTCACTTGGCAGGTTTTTGTTCCAACAACCTGACATTCAACCCTGTCAAGTGAATTGTTTTATCGTAAGGTAAATGTTGAATTTCAGCGGGTTTGGATCGAAAGATTCTGATATGAAATTTATGAGGTATTCCGAACTTATTTCGGTGAACTTATTTTTATTTGAAGTTTTATACGTAACTGGTCAGACAGAATTCAATGTGAAACAGAATTATTTATCAGTGATTCGAACTAAGTTTTCCGAGATGATCTCTTGAATAATTCTGGAGTACTTTTCTGTGTAATATCTGCAGCTAAATATTTACTCATGTAGTATTTCGATTCCTAAAAGGACGAAATCCTTCCGGTGATCTAACAACTTCCTGTTTTTCAGTTATTGTATGGGTTATCTACCTGTCAAATTCTATTCTCATGCAAATAAATAAAGGATTAAATTTCAGTTGCTCACAAATAAACATTTTTTGGAATACCTATCCAGCACCATATAATATAACCATAACACCATAATTTATTTCAAGTAAGAAGGTATATTGATGAAGGATCTGTCTATGAATGATGATGATGAGTATTTCGTTCATATATACTATACAGGATTTCGGATAAGGGAACAAAATTAAAGACAACATCACATGCAACGTTTCGACAACTTTCGTTGTCTTCTTCAGGCTGGAATCGAAAAATTTCGTATAAAGTCAATATATGGTTGAATAAACAAACTGTTGTTAATAACAAACAGTACCAAATTCTAATTTTTGGAAAAAAACATGAATAGAGAACAATACATAGATAATATCTCCAGAAGAGGTCCTTAAAACAAACTTTGAGTATGTATAAAATATGCCATCATAAATTAAATCACCAGAAAACCAACGATCGAGGGAACATCAGGAGAGTGTTCATGTTATTATAATTATTACATCAGTTAACACGACTCACCAAATGAAATGTTTAAAAGGTCACAACATAATTATTTGCAACAGTTTGTTCATTTAACCAGATAGTGACTTAATAGAAATTTTCGATTCCAGCCCGAAGAAGACAACAAAAGTTGTCGAAACGTTGCATTTGAAGTTGTCTTAAATTTTCGTCCCTTTACCGAAATCCTGTATAGTTAATTATTTTTGGAACGATTCATATATACTTTTGATAGGAATTGTTTGGCTGTATTTAGATTAATTTTGTCGTCACCTAACATATAACTGTATGCGACTGATTGAGGTATCGTTAATCACTAGACATTTCATCAAGAGCTCCAAAGTAAATGGTTATACATAGATGTGTACCCAACTGTTCGGAATACTAATACTGTGGCGGTTTAAGTTTTACTGTGATATACAAGCCTAATAATCTCTTGGATACAAAGTTCTGCTCAAGACATAATTCCTTTTAACATACTAGATTGTTTCGCTACATCAGGTGCAGAACTTCATAACTGCTAAAGACCATATCGCGTCTACGCGGATTTGATGGCTTCAATCAATGTTGCCACCTCCAAAATTTGAAAATTCCACGTAAAGGAATGTTTCTCATCAATTTTTATGAAAATTATAATTTTTTCCATTATATCATTAGTAAATGAATATACGGTAACCTGAAGAAGAACAATCCTAGACGAGTCAAAAAAACCTATACATATGGTAGATATAATCAATTCCATAACCGAGATACAGAGTGTTTCTTGGATTCATCAATATTTTCATTGCTGATAACATTGGAACCGCCCAGTCTATTAAGTTGATGTATAAAACATATGCTTCACTTGTACAGGTCAATCGATTCATATTCCAATAGATAGAAAATCCAGGTTAATATCGGAAATATATGGGATCTTTGTCGAGCTGAGATTCATCACATATTGATATTTCAGAATTCAATTGAAATAGTTGAAAAAAGCAGATAGTTTCTAATTTTAATCAATTGATTTATTTATTTCCCACCTTTAGTTGCTCGAATATTTTACGGAAATATTTGATTCGGTAGGGAAATTACATTAAATTCTCATAAAAAATATAACCCCCGACGAAATTGAAAAAATTTCTTGTCCCACTAGCTGGAAATGATTATTTCTCAATATTTCGAAGCGTTATTCCGAATAACTCTCAGTAAAACACCCATTTTGAAAAATGCATCCGAAATTGAAATCAATGAATTTACCGACCTGATTTCGATGAAATTCGGCACAGACCTTATAGTTAGTATTCTACAACAGTTTTTCCATTTGATGTTGTGTATTAGGAAAAAATTATGTAAAATTTTGTTGTTATTCGAAATCTTGGGAATATTTCCTCTGTAGCGAATTCATCCACTTCAACAAAAACAGAAAAAAGGGCGGAGTCGAAACACGAAATTCAAATCTCCGAAAAATCGTATAAATATATTGCGCTCCGCTCTCAAAAATCACTCAACTCCAACCCATCTGCATTCAACGCTAAGAAGATATTCTATCTATACGCTGCATTCCTGACCAACATTTGCATGCATCTTTATCCGTGTCAAGGCGAAGAAATTCAAGAAGATCCAACGCATCGACATCTGGTTTACCACCCTCGACCACGGAAGCACTCTCGACATTACCGATCCGTCCCGGCGCCAGCGAAGAACTACCTATCAGCACCCAAGGAGATTTACAACCACAATTATTGGCCTGTGTTTTCCAACAAAAAGAATTTTACTGCCTTTCGAATTCACTTCTGTTGTAACACTCGAGAGTAGAATAAACAGGCTAATCCCTTTTCTTTATTGCGTGTTTGATTTCACAGGACACACGACGTCCACAATTGGTGACTCCGACGTTGTGACTTTCCGACGTGATTTATTTCAACGACGGTGTCACAGTTTCTGTCCCTTCGCGATCATCTTCATCTTCGCTTCCAGTGAGAACCTCGCTTGTCACTGTGTGATCCTATCCGTTCCTCCCTCGGCGATGGTTCGGCAACCATCCCGAGGATGTTCCACACCGCCACTTCGCTCTCGTGCTGCAACTCACTGCTCAAAGATGTGCTCACTAATGCACCTAGCTCACTGCACGATATCGAGTGGTATAAGAACTCACAAGTGGCGCAGCGTTTCTCAATCTGGGTTTCTCACATTTAAAAGGCACCCAACTGCTCCGCACTTGTGGAAAATCTTCTGGTCAATACGGCCATGACTACATTCCGTCAAAAGCTGACTTCCTCTTAATCGGTCACACTCCTCGAACGATGAGGCAGAGCGCTCTAGCATACAGTCAACACGGCTCAACACAAAACGGTCTGGTCAACCGTGTATCAAACGCCGTACACTCGTGCTCAACAGCGCAGCAATGGCACAACGGCTCTCTCACAGCCGCGTTTTAGAGGAGAACAGCTTTTCGGTCTCCGTCACATCCCTCCAGATGCATCTTTCTGGTATGGCTTTCACTGGAAGGGGAATCCTGTAGCGAGCGCCCTCTCTCAGCTCTTACTTGAGTCGCGCGCACAGTACCATCTGGCGTCTTCAGTACCCTACGTTACCTGCCTGTAACGCTTGGCCAACATCATCGGTCAACGTACAGGGGGCGCTAGCGCGCACGCTGTCCCGTTTGGATCCTCTCAAGATCTCGGAAATACGGTCATCCCCAACGGTCTGATACACTTCTCAGTGATCCTCACAAGAGGTGTCCACTCACGAAGGCATGTAAACGGCTTAGTGTGGTGCATGCCCTGTCGAGTTCCCCAAACTAAGCCGGGACGAAACGTGATACTTTCCCAAAGAGGTTGAAGCTACCTCGCAAACCTTCAAAAGCTTCAGTTTGTTAGCCTGTGTTTTCCAACAAAAAGAATTTTATTGCCTTTCGAATTCACTCTTCTTGTAATACTCGAGAGTAAAATAAACATGTTAATCCCTTTTCTTTATTGCGTGTTTGATTTCACAGGACACACGACGTCCACACCTCAATATCTCCATAACTATTGACGCGCTCAGATTGAAACTTGGGCCAAATAACAAAGAATACAAATAATGGCATGTTTATTTTTTTACGCGCTTGTTTTGCGGGAAACAGCGCGTTGTTTCGTCACAATTTATGTAATTTTCGAGTTTTGAGCCGAAAATGTCCTTGAATTATTAGGTTGGACCTGAAGAGTAATCCGTGGTCAAATTCAATTCCGTCTGTCCGTCTATTCGTACTCTAACTTTCGAAGGAAATATCCTAGCGATAAGAAATTGTAAGCTTAGGTATTTGAGTTCAAATATCCCGATTATTGTTCTACGCCCTCGAATTAGTAAGTGTGCCAAATTTCACGGCGATAGGAGTCGGAAAATTATTTTTCGAAAATCGAGATTTTCTTAAATTTTAAAATTTTACCAAAAATCGAAAGTTCTCCGATCGACCTGAAATTTGAAACATATACTAATTCGAAGGCGTAGATAAAGAAAATCCAATCAGAATGTTAGTGGAGAGTCTGGTTCGTTTTTTATGGCCAGAGGAAAATCGAAAAAATTGGACCTTTTTTAAAAAAATCATAATTTTTCAACCAGAAGACCTACGTCTATAAAATAAGTGGCTACGTACTCACAAAGGACCCAGATATAACCAAAAAATTCGATATTGTCCAGCCTTACGCGTTTGATCTGTACGACGGCCCAAAGTTGACCCAAATTTCGAAAATTTCTCACCAAATCCGAAATATTTTCCAAAACGAATCAGTTACGCAAAATCTAATTACAGATTCGTAATCTACTTGTTCGAATCCATAATATATGATGTGACTGAATAGATCCGTTCGAAACTTCGGAACCAGTCGAAGAAAACTAACGCGCAACTTCGTGAAGAATTTTGTGGAGATTTTTCGGAGACTATCTACCAGATTACGATAAGATTAGAAACAGGCATCGGAGTAACAACAGTGTTTCAAATTTGAATTTGATACCATGTCTATTTTCGGAGATACTGAAAAAAAGTTTGAAATTTTTTCGTTAATTAGAAATTTTGAGTTTATATCCTCAATATCTCAAGAAATACCGGAGTGATTAGATCCAAACTTCGTTAACACTGACATCCAATATATCACAAAATTTCGTGGGGATGGTAGCGGTATCGCTTCAGCAACAGATTTGAACCATCGCGTAAAAAATCCTGAACTCACGTCAGTGATTTTCTAGAATCTTTGTATTATTCTTATTTCTATCGCAATAATTCCCTACTGCTATGGCGCACTGGAATGTTCCAGAAATAGTTTTAAATATCTTAGGGAATTATACGATCCCTCACGAAACCCTAGAAAGAAAGATGTTTCTCCCTCGATATCCTGGTGCAGGGATGGAAACTCCAAGAATATTTAATACTCAAATGATGAGATGAAACTTACTCGAAGACAAAGAATAATTGACAGGGGAGCTACGTATATATTTTCAATAAAAAGCGAGGGTCAGCTTATTCGAGAAATAATAGTCTTTCTTTCTTCTTTTTTCTCTCCTGGACACTTTCAGATGTCAAGTTATCCTGGAGTTCTTCGATATGGCTTTCAAGTTTCTCCTCGTTCCATAACGAGGTAACATCTCATTGTTCGAAAAGACTAGGACAAAACTTTTTATTCTCGATATATAACCAATGGAAACAGAGAAGTAGGTGGGGAAGTTGGGGAAATTTAATTGGAAATAAAAGATTATGCTTCTTCTTCCATGATGTGGTCAAGCATCTAGAAATAACGTGGCCAAGGATCTTCTGATTGTCTGTGTAGAAATATCAGTGGGGCTGGAGAGAAATCCCATGAGACTATAACAAGGATGTGAGATAAGACATTCAGTCGATGGGTTTCGTAACAATTCTGTTGACAGAGCATTTTGTTGATTTTGTATAAAATGAAATACCTGACATAAAGTGGCCATACATTCGTAGACTTACTACTAGTATTGATTGTCATATGGCGTTCCATGCAATAGAACTTCGGCATTCATACAAAGGAATGATTAGTGAGTAGACACTCCCTGCAAGAATTTATTGAAAAATATACTGTTAGGTCTACGACTAACTGATGGTAAATAGAGGAGAGCCAAAAATCAATATGTAAATATGGGCTGAGGCTATTGGTTTTTGAGATACAGGGTTATTTATTGGTTGTAGCAGAACCTTTGGATGTCATTAACTCATCAACCATACTCACTTCAAATTTGGCATGTATTATCATACCATCGAACTGGTCATTTGAACCATAACAAAATAGTAAAGCCCAGGACTAGGAAATTTCGATTTCTAGTTCCAGGTCCAATAAAACACTCTATACATGGAATATGTGTTTGTCGTAACTATCTGATCCTACATATATTTTTCTTTCAAATACTGTTTTCCACAAGAATGGCACACCAACCTTTCATTATTTTCAATCAAAAATAATTAAACCCCTCTTATTTTTGAGATTTGTTCAGTACGGCCGAGTTTTGGATGGTTATAACTTCTGAACTTCAACTTCAACTAAGTCGCTCCAAATTTGGCGAGTATTTTTATGTCAGACCATATGAACCATACCGAAATAACACAGGGCAGGATTCGGAAATTTTGATTTTTACTCTCAGGTTTATTGAAACACCATGTACAAGCAATTTCAATTTGCTGTTAATATCATCTAATTCTGCATAGATTTTTCTTTCGACTACTGTTTAACACATGTACGGCACACCAAGAGTTCGTTTATTTTAAAAAAAAATTGCTCATGATTTCTGAGAGCAGAGATATCCTAGAATGGGTGGTTAGGAACTGTCCTATGAGGATATCTTCTACAATATTCTCTTACCGCTGCTTGTCTATTCGAATTGCAGGAACCATAATGATAATAATATGAAGCAGCTTGTTTATCATGTTGACATCCAATCTCATCAACAATTACTTGATAGAATTCAAGATGCAGCAAACCAAATACGAAACGACCCATTTCTGATCCGCCGAGTTCGTCGATGTCAAGCTTGCATTCAAGCCGAAGGTGAACATTTTGAACAATTTTTATAGTCTCAAAATTTCCATTTATAATTGTGATTTGATCATGAAAATGTAATTTTCAAATGCTTGTATCTTCTTAACAAAAACGAAAATATTTTTTTTATATGAAAAAAAATGTCCAAAATAAGCACAGCTACCATCTGTCAAAGTTTGTCATAGAGCTTGTAGAATACCCTGTAGATCTCAAGATATGAGCAGAAAAATGTTTACGACATTGAGTGTGCTGACGTGATGAGAGTGTAATTGGAACGATTTTCTGAACATATTTTCCTCACGAAATTCTGTGTGAACCTTCATGCTGTAATTTTTCAATCAAGTACTGGATTTCTATTCGATCTCATTTTCTTTACGGAAACATTGTGGAAGTAAAATTTTTAAAAGGTATACCAACGTAATCATTGGGTGGATTTTACCCATTCAAGAATTCAGCCTTATTTAGGAAGATCCAACCATACTCTATAAATATCTAGTTCCTAAGTTGTTTCATTCGGAAGATATTGGGGCAAGTACTGCCCTGTCTCTGCGAGAGCCTTCTAGAGCGTCTAGAGCGTTCTAGCAATTGCTAGAAGTTCCACGAGTGATAAAATGGCGTGCGTGGAGCAGCTCAAGGACTTATTCAGCAGAGTTATTCATAGCGAAAAGTGATCAGTGAAAATAAATTAATAGTGTGGATATAAATTGTGCATAGACCTTGAAAGAATTAGTTGTTGAGCTATTGGTAATCAGTGTAAATAAGTGTAAATAAATAGTTTAATTATTCTGAACCTTTTGACAAAATAAGAAAACGTTACTATATTATGCTCTCGATCGGCTGTTGGGCGTGATATAACGAGGAATCTGGATTATGGTGCTGCATTAACAAAATTGGCAGACATGAAAATGAAAAAAATATCCCTATGCTTAGTTTTCTGAAAATTCATTGTATTTCTAGTTTCCAATAATTTTTCATGTTCATTTTATATGATTTTTAATAGAAAGGAATATTGTTTCGTAGCTTTTACCACTGAATTTGAGTAATAAAAATGTAATGTTCATGCTGGAAAAACCGAATTCTGATGGAAAACTAGTTTCGAGATAAATTTAAAGAGTAGAGGGGTTGCGGGCGAAAGTTTTTAAGCGTAGGAACCCGGAAATCGTCGATCCGCCACTGTTTCTTATTGGAATGCAGATGAATTTGAGGCTTACTGCACCAATTTTTGATACGGACCTGGGCCAGTGAAAACTAATGTATTTCTCCCCCAGGTTTTCTTTCGAATACATAGAATTCAGACATCCCAACGACTGATAGCGTATAAAATAAACTCTCAATAAGAGCAAATGAGCGGAATCTGATAAAATTTTCCATTATTCTATTCAAATCGAAGCCAGACAATACCAACAAAATAAAATTCTAATTCCCTCAAGGACTCGGTGCGCCAATACTCCTTTTACAACCGATCCGTAATGCAAATTCAGGATGTTTTCAATTTCTACCCTCTGAGTTAATGAAATTAGAATGTAGCGAGAAAACTCAAGATCTTTGAAAATCGGAGCGGAATCCACTTCTTTGAAAGATTCGAATATAATCGATATTAGATGCCAGAGGCGAGAAACTTCATGAAAACTTTGATAGAATTAAATATTTCATAGAATTGAATAAGCTGGAACCACAACCAAATTGATTGATCGTGAATGATGGGCAGAATGGTTAAATGAGAGAGTTTGAAGAGAAAAGTTCGAGAGTTGCAGAATGAATGTTGACTTTATGGAACTTATAACGTAATGGTTTACTCAGGAGATTGAAATGGGATTTTGTCAGACTTTCCAGTTTGTCCGTCTCCTGGAAAACTTATGTGCTTTAATAGCTCATTTGGTACAGACGACTTGAAAAAGATGAAACTATTTTTTGAGATTTCAACGTTTTATTACCCATATACCTTTCGATACTCACATTTTGGAATTTTCGTAAAAACTTCAGACAACTGAAGGCTCAAGAAAAGATACAAAGTATTTTGTGCAGTTTGAGGTATAAAGTATAACAAAGGGAAGAAAATGTACCCTGTGATTCATTAAGGGTGGCGACCGGCCGTATCTCGAAAACCGTTCATCCACTAACTTGCGGAAAAAAATTCTTATGACAAAATCGGCCCTTAAAAAATTATTAAAATTATTTTCAAGTTCACTGTTTTTCACTGAGGACGCAATCACTTGTAAAATATAATCTCATTTCTTACGGAATATTCTCCAACGAACAGTGGTATGGGATGAGATGATAAAAACTATTCTTTTTATTCAACAACTCTTGTTTCAGTAATTTTATATATTTTCTATTTTTCAGTGATGGAATGGATGAACTTTTTTCCACAAGAAAACACTCTCACTTCTGCATGCGTGAACGGATTTTCTAGTACTTCGGTTTCTTTCGAAGGCCATCAAAAGCAGATCACAGAAAAATATGACGTCAACATATCGGGTGTTCCAATTAAAAACTGCAGGCTGTTTTATGTCACTTCAACATATTAATGCGTTTTACTGAAAAATTTCAAATGCAATGCTATAATGGAGGTTTTTCCTGAATTTGGGTTATTACTGCAAATGCAAATTTGAACATAATTATTATGGGTTTGATTCATCATTTTCCCCAATTACCTTCAGAAAGTATTCAAAATCAGATTTCAAAACTGGGGTTTGGGATTTGCCAGGCATGCACGAAGTGACAACGGTGTTTAGTAGAATAGCTTTTTCCGCTATAGAATAATGAAATATTTATGCCTATTCTGTGGTACACACGTGTTTTTTGCCAATATAACCAAACAATTTCCGTTTGCGATTTGTCAGTAATATGACAGTATGACAGTCTGTGCTCTTCTTTTTCTATTCCTTGGTCGTTGTCTTCTACTCTAACCACATCGAAGTATAGCTATCTCTGTTTTTCTAAGCAAACCAACACATTTGACGTCCTCTTCTTTCCGAGAAAGCTGAATCCGACGTTGCCATATCGTGCACTCAAGACAACTCCCTTTAAATGCAAATCCCCATTTTTATTTTTCAGTTTTAGGTGATCAAACATTTCCTTGAAAATATAATATTGAAATTATATGTTTGGAATGTGATGAAATGAATAAGCCAAGCAGCATCACCTATTGAATTGTTGAAACCACAGACTGATATCTTTTGTCATTTCGAAAATATCAACATTTCTGTGACTTGAAAATATTTTCAATCATTGTTAAGGAGTCGCCATAAGATTTCGTTTCCGGAAATTAAAGGATTAACGGTGTCCCAATTAAGGCCGGTCCCCAACCTTAATGAATCACCCGGTACTCTCAATACAGCTGTGAAAAAAAATTGCTGATTATTGTGTGAGAGTTATATTGAAAGTATTCAGCTTGTTCGTTGTGTCTCCCTGAACCGATCTTTTCTACACCAGTGTCGATAGTGTAGCATTGATACCGTTCGGTGTGTTGTTTTGTAAACGTGCACTCAGTTCGTAGCGTAAATGTTGGAAGTTGTTGTGGTCACAGATTACGAGTGCAGTGCTGGGAGTGAGGTTATCTTCTGTGATGGTTTTTGACAAAAAATAAATCAAGACAAAATACATCTGTTGTTGTCCTTGGTTCTATCTGTTATCTGGGTAGCAACCACTTGCTTGAAATTATCATCTTTCTTTCAACGTCATTTACTTCATTCAAACGATCAAAATTTTTTCCATGACCACTTTGGAAATGGTAACGAAAACACAAGAAGCATAGAATTCAGTCGTCTTGGATTTTTGCAAAATCAAGGAAAATATTGAACTTCACTGACTACAATTATTCTGTAATCTGAGACTAGACTCATCTGCACTAAGAAGTGGAAGTCAGTGGCGTTAGATTACAATACCATTTTCATGTAGGTACAACAAATAAACATATTATATCATCATGTAGTACCTAATCAAAAAATTCTGGGGGAGAATTGACGTGGAGCTAGCAGCTTTTGTGCGCATGATCAAAATCTTTGCCTATAAAGCTACCTTTTGTGCGAGGGAGATTCGGGTATTTGGGTAATCGGAGATTCTTCCCTATTGGCTGACGAAGATCACGTGATCATCGTCAGTCAATAGGGTAAAACTCTCGACCAATAGGGTGAATCTTCGATTCCCCAAATGCCCGTATCCCCCTCGCACAAAAGGCCCCTGAAGGGGTCATATTGTCACGTATAGCCTCCGCAAAAAGCAGCTTCACTTCCCGCTGAAAGGATTTGGCGATTTTCGGATCATACCTATCAAACGAAAGTCTGCATGAACCTTCGAGCGATCATATCTCAATCAAGTACTAGACTTCAATGTGATACAATTTGTATTTTTCGAAGTATCAGAAAAATAAAATTTAGTGCTCACGGAAATTCTCACGGTTGATCGTGAACATAATAACTCAATATTTGTAGAGTTCATTCCAAGTACCAAGGCCGAATTTCTGAATGGGTAAATCCACCCACCCAATGATTTCGCAGGTACTGTTATGTAAAATTTTATTTTACCCATATTTCGGAAAATGCTCAAATGCCGCAACCATTGGTTGATTTATCGACAGATATTCGTTCTTGTGGTAATATTTGTATTATAAGGAGATTGCAGAATATGCAGTATTTGAAAAAATTGAAATTGTTTCTAATGTTATGGTCCTCACGAAATTTCACATTCCTAAATCAGTAACCAAGTTTCATGATGAATAAATGCATGTTTTTTGAGTTATTTCCGGCATAAAACAAAATACACGAATTAGACATATATTTTCCCAATAGTATATTTGGAAGTTAATGTCAGATCGAAATGAAATTTGAAATAATATTGTGAAATATGACCATAAGATCCCAATAAATTTTCACGCAAAGTTAAGCCTTACTACGCTCCATCTAACTACAAAATTTCAATCCGATAGCTTCAGTAGTTCCTGAAATATTGAAGAACCGCCGAATTTTGATTCAAAAGATTCAGAATTTTTGAAGAATCTACTTGGATGTCAGAGCCGGATCTAGGGCGTGGCGAGAGAGGCATTTGCCACGGGCGCCATTCACTTCAAAGTTCATTCATATTTTAAAGCGGTGCCATAGTGCATGCACCTGTTGTACAATATGCGGCGACAAGTAGTTACTAATAAATTAACAGATGATAAATTTACACTTGTCGGTTGCCCTACGAATCCCGATCGCATCCAGATGTTTTTTTATTCGAACACTGAAGACCTCAATTAGCGGCACATTCAGAAGGAGTTTGATGGTTCGAGCTAGCTAAATATCGTGATCGTGCAATCGGGCCGGCAAATTATTCGTGCTGGAGAACGTTTAAAAATTTCAATCAGGTATGTTTGAATAATTCAATTTTGAGTTGAGGATTTTTGGGTGCTCGGTCATATTATATTCTGTCTGTGCACACGAGAGTAAATCATTTTCGAAATATATAACTTAGAGACTGCAAAATTTATAAGGTTGTGTTTGGGTTGGGAATATATCGGCGATATTATCGTTCGAATTTTATTTGCGAGATCCCAAATTATACCGATTCAATTAAAATTGCGTTGTACCATAATTTCACGAGTTTTCATATGTGTTAGAAGAATCAAAATGTTGTAAAGAATACGATAAATTTATTGTATCGCTAGTATTGTATTAATCAGCTTCTTAGCTATGGGAACTACAGAAAGAGGATCAAATATCGATGAAATGAATAGTTTGATTTTTGAGTTTCACTGAAACATGAAACCTTTTTCCGTCCTCCTGACATTTGTCGAGCATTGAGACAATTCAGATATGAATATAAACGAGCGCGCAAAACATTCCAATTCGACGTCCATGCATTTTCAGAATCTTATGTAATTTTAGGTTGATATAACCAACTGAAATGCCGCCCAAGAAACTATCAGGATCGCAATCTCGGAAGATATTATATATATAGACGAAAAATTATTAGACCTAAAAAAATACTAGTAATATTTCAAGTTACTTTAAGAACGATGCGGGTATTGTGTCGACGAAAAGTGGTTCCACTAGCGAAGCCCATACTGTACCGAGCCTATCGTAAGAAAGTATTCCATTTCGGAGAATTCGGACAAGGAAAATTCTTCTGACGAGGAATCAGGTCTTACTGAGGCTAAACCTGAACCAGTTTATTTTAATGACCCTACATCATGGCGAATTACAAAAAGGAATATTAAAATGTTCGTTATGACCTTTGTTGGCATGTGTCTTCTCTAATGTATTTCAGTTTTTCATTTACACTTTCATTTATTGTTTTTTTGAAGCTTTGAAAGCTTATATATTATTTTGAGAATCAATTAATCTATTCGCTTTCTTTTTGTTTTCTTCATAGCTTCATTATCGTATATTAATACGTTTGTGAGTTCTCTTCACTACCTTATAAGATACCTGGGAGATTATAGTAATTTCTGTACACATATTGTTTGATCTACCTAAGAATCTCATGCTCCGTTCTCAAAAGAATATAATAATAGTGAAACATCTTAGGAATAGAATGAATACTATCATTCATGAAAAGTATGTAGTCATTGAAAAAAAAAATTGAAAAGGGCGCATTTCGATAGTTTGCCACGGGCGCTGAAATACTAGATCCGTCTCTGTCGGATGTTTCTTATTTTCTTTCAGAAGTATTAGTTTGAACGTACTGAATTGAGTATGCCCATGAATTCTTTATCAACAGTTCCAACCTTATCACTTGAGGCATTTAGGCTCTTATATGAAATATCATATATTAAAACGAAATTATTTAACGCTATTATTCCCTAGAACTTGGTTACCATAAAATTTTTCACAACTGACTCTACCATTCCGATGTTAGATATCGCAAATATAATTCTTTTCAAATATTTTGAGTCCTTTGGCAAAAATTCTGGTCAGATAATTGAAATTCATCTTGAACCGCCTTATTAACTTTCTACAAAACATTTACCCAAAAATAGTCATGGCATTTTTCGAGAGTCTATCATTCTTGAAATACTGTAATCAAAAACGGACCATATTGTATATTGCGCTGCATATAAGAACCTAATTCCTTCGCTGAGAGAAGGTGAAAGAATGTACACAAAGCAATCAGTTTCTCATACAAACTCTCGCAATAATCTCAAGAATGTCGAACGGAACAATTTTAGCTTTCAGAAGCACTCTGTACTCGACTCCATAATCCATGTTCAGAATGAATTGATGATATTTTTTATGTTCACTCACAAAGAGAAATTGAGATGAGAAGAATTTTGTCGTGCTTTCATAGATATATCAATAAACTTCTGGGCGCCTTCTCAGTTACCTACCTATAATTTAATTTATTTCCTTTCGCATAATTCATTCTTGGCTGTCAAACCCGGAAATCTGATATCTTATTATAATGACATGAGTGATATTGAGGCATTGTAATTTTCTTATTATCGATGTTGACAGCATTTTCTAACCGAACTCAGCGCGATATGAAACTCTCGCTCGACACCCATGATTGATAAAGGGTCTTTCCAAAAGGATGCTAGTTTTTTAAATTCGACTCTAATAATATTTTTTTCAGGTGTTGATATATTTTCTACGATGTGCAGCTTGATAACGCACTGATTTACTCGTTTTGATATTCAAAGCGATGGCACAGTTGTGAGTACTCGAAGTTAATTCAATCGAGAAGAGGTCTCCTGCATGCATTTTTGCGCGCATTTTCTAGGAGAACAGTTTTGTCCGAATGTCTGTAATTCTCGATGATTGAGCCGAAAATGGTCTCAAACGACTAGGCTGGACTAACTGATGACGAATCCAGTGTCAGAATCGATTCTGTCTGGCCGACCGTGGACACGATAACTGACGAACGGAGACAGTTACCGACTCAAAACTTGTAGGGTAGTTCGCGCATCCGAATACCGCGGTTAAGTTCGTTAATGGGCCAAATCGGCCGAATAGTTTTGGACTTATAGCAATTTGAAATTTTGAGGTTATTTTTCTCATATTTCAGAACCAACTGAAGCGATTGAAGTGAAACTAGGCAGTTAGTTGAAGCATAAACATGCACAGCTTTGAGCAGAATTTCGTTGGAATCTTATGATCAATCAATTAAAAAAAAAAAATTTCCAAATTTTTTTCCGAAAAATATTTTTTTTTCTGAAACGATTGTTCATGTTTCAGCACAATTTCAGTTATACCTTGAGCTTTATATTTCACAGCAGTGTACCAATTTCCAGTTAGATACTAATATCAGTTTCAGAGATATTGGAAAAAAAATATGTAAAATTTCGTGATTTTCTTCTCGTTATCATTGTATTTTTCTGTATAACTCAAGAAATACTGATTCAATCGTTATGAAACTTTGCAGCTAGTTCAAAGATGCTGAAGGATGAGATTGTGCAAAATTTCGTGATGATCGTGTTATTGCAACTGTTCGAAAAAAAATTTTTTTTTCAAATATTCAATATTCTGTGATCTTTTCATCATATTCTCCTCATTAAATTCTGTATAAACCTTCAAACTATCATTTTTCGATAAAGTACTGGATTTAAATTCGATCTAATCTGTATTTTTGGAAATATTGGGAAAATAAAATTTTGAATGGGTATATCTGCGGAATCATTGGGTGGATTTTACCTATTCACGAATGCGTCCTTCCCAATTAAGGTCCAAACCTTCTCTACAAATATCGAGTATCTAAGTTGTTTCCTTCGGAAGTTATTGTGTTTACGGTCCGGCCGGTAGGCCGACCGTAAACACCTGTAGAAGAAGGTTTGGGGCTTAATTTCGAAGGTCGAATTCGTGAATGGGTAACATCCGCCCAATGATTCCGTAAATGTTTCCATTGAAAATTTCATTTTTCCAATATTTTCAAAAATATAGAATATATCGAATTGAAATTCAGGAGGTACTTTATCGAAAAAAATCTAGAAAAGTACTGGTGTGAAGGCAGCAGCTTCTGTGCGCTTGTTCAAATTCCTCACCAAAGTAGTCATCTCCATTGAACATGCGCACAAAAGCTGCTGCCTTCACGTCAGTGCTTTTCAAATTTTTTTTTTTTAGAATTTTTCATTATTCTATCTGATTGTTTCGGATATTTCTTTTCGATAGTCTCTCTCGGTGAATAAAATTTTGAAATTGTTCGATAAAAAAGAATTTCATTACATATTTCATAATCATAATTCAGTTCTAGCGAAAACTGTTTATTTTGGAAATAATAGGGCATATTTTAATGGGATGCTTGCTAATGAGAAAGTTCTTGAACGGAGACGAAGCAGGTCTTATATTATTGATGAGACGCGCAAAACTTATAGCTACTAATAGGGAGATAAACAAGAAACTCTTTCAAATTATAGGATAATCTTATTGATTGGCTCAATTTCATCGGAAGTTTAAATTCATAAACATGGATATCGGTGTGCCTGTTTTCAAAGGATGATATTGAGATTCTAGATGGAACCTGCAGAGTCCTGAACCTACAATGCAATGAAATTTTTATGCATTAAATATCTTATATATATATATATATCTTATATACTTCCTTATCCACATAGCCAAACTATCATCGAAAAATTTTCCATGAGTCTTTCAGCTCCTTCTATGATATGCTCGATAAAATCTCCTTTTTTAGGAATATAGTGAGAAAAAAAACTTCAGAAGGAAATATTGACAGACTTTTGACGGATTCCACCAATTCATAACTTTTATCTCCGTATTGAGCAAGTAAACTTTGTATCTAGAACCCGTTTGGCATTCGACAAGGTAAGTTCTACTGTTGATCTGATGTTACAACCGTGAAAGTTCACCATACGAATTCGTTGGACAATGTTTCTTCAGTGTCTTCCCCCTTTCCAAGAAACAAGCATTCAAAATTGATGGGAAATGAAGCTCGAAATCATATCATGGACCAAGAATATGACGAGCCATTTCTTTTCCTAAGAGTTTCAATTTTTTTTTTAAATTTTCTCGAAGTTTGCTGGACGTTTCTGTTCGATTACCGATCTTAATGAAATGAAATCGATGAGATGGAATAAAAGATTCAATACAGAAAATTTCTGTTTTCATTATGAAAACTGAAAAAGAACCGAATTTTGCTTTCATTATTCCGTGAAGATAACATCCAAGAGTTGTATTTATCGAGTACAGCAGCCCAGGAACGAAAATATTTCGAAAACATACGAGAACAATGGGAACAATGGATGCGGCCTTTCCTCTTCTATCACCAACATTGTGAAAGGGATGATATATATCTACTCAAGATAATTGAATTCTCGTTTAATTTAATTAACCGCCCTTCTACAGTGTGTCCACTCGTAGCTCAGCCTTTGTTATTTTCATATTCAAAAGAGGGGAATATTCTGAAAGGATTTATCAAGGGCATAATTATTCTCAAGCAAAAGGAATGCGGAATTGGGGAAATATATTTACACCTGCTCGGTTCATTGGGTGGCTGAGGGGGAAAGGGGATTTAATGTTTACATCTCCAATTATTGCTTGGAGGACAAATATATTTCCACCATTATCTACCGTGTTCGCACACCACGGAGCGCCGGCTCTAGCTCATCTTAGGTGAGAAATCGTAATATTATGTATTGTAACGGTCTAACTGACCACATATTTTCGAGCATGAAAATCTACTACTAATTTCTCAGGGGGGGCTTGATTCATCCCAGCAACATAACTCCTCGTCAGTTTTTAACAATATAATTAACAATTATTTACAGGAATTAACCAATTACAATCTTGATCGATCAAATTGAATCCCCAATCTCCCGAAACTACAGAATTCCATAGCTACTTATCTTAATTATAAATGAGATCCAGTGGTGTCCTTGGCTTCGGAAGATCCAGAAAAGAAATCCTTCTTCCAATTGAGTGTTCAGCTGCGTATTTATGAATTCTCAGAAGGACTGTAATGTTCAGAGCACGATGAAAGAGGTTCTGAATACTACTTTCCAATATTTCCATAAAGAAGGTTCCAGATAGTGTATTATGTTGACAACAAAGATCTTGACGCTATACTTCGATTTCTTCCTTCAAATTATAGACCAAGAAATTGCTGGATGCTGTTTCCAAATGCTTTTCGCAGACGGAAAGTTACTAAATGCTGCAGAAATACTTCTACTTCCCCCTTGATTCCAGAAATTCCAATTCTGATTGGTACTCAGGCAGTGGTAGATATCTCAAAAGGGATTTCTTGTCCCCGATAAGGACTTTCTACTTCTCCTACACAGGCAGTGGTAGATATCTCAAACGAGACCTCTAGTCCCCGACAAGGAGCTATATGAAATGAACGAAAAATATCAGTGCATGCACAAAAATTTAACATGACTCCTTCTCAATTCCTAATATTGAACAAGATAATCACGAAAATAATGAATGAAATCAACTATAAAACTGAGAAGGAATCTTGTTCTGGGATCAAAAATGAAATTAACCAAGAATAAGCAAGCAGAAAAAGCGATTGCGGGAAACATGTGGCTGAAAACAATATGGAGACAAAAAATAAATCCGGAACCAGCAAATTACTTACATATTTCCTTCTTGGTGAGATGCCTGATTAGATTGAGAAAATTACAACTTAACGAGAATAAGGTTATATCTCGCCAACTTTAACTTCAGAAAAATTCACCTTCAACGTAGATGATTGCAGATAAAAATTATCACAGGAACGATACGTGTTTCCTCCCTCACATGAAAGACGGAAAAGGAAAATTCGGGAAACTTCTGTACTATCTCACCCTTTTAGTACCCGGCTACCTACACTTAAAACACACCCATGGCCAATACGCTGTGATCGTCTAGTAAAAGGAATAGGACTCTACGTTGTGTTCGCAACCCAAAATACTTTTATATTCAGAGAGTGAAATAGAAGATTGATGGTAAGTTCAGGTTAGAATAAATAAAACAACAATTTGGCTATTCGGTGCGGTTCTCTTGCAGGAGGAAAAAGAATGCCTCAGAAAAACTCCCAACCGATATTTATTACAATGTTACATCAGGAACAATTAGCAGTAAATGTAGGAGTCAATTAAGCTCAGGCAATCAGTGATAGCAAATCTCTAATGAATGAAGCAAAGAACCACGAAAGTTGTCCAACAGATAAGTTCCTCTCATAAGCCTCATTCATGGGAATACCTCCGCCATTTAGGCGCCAATATTGACAAATGTAGAAGAATAACAGGTTTATGAGAAGACACTCAGCTGTAAGTACTTCCATGTTCTTATGTATGATACATAGAGTCAAATATACCTTTGTATAAATAACCTCGATGAATAGGATATATTAAATAGATACATAGTGGAAACAGTTAAATTTCGGAATACCACCATCAGTAAAATAACAATATGCGGATTGGCGGAGCTCAAAGAGGTTCTAGAGCTAAGGATCATCGGTCACCATTCCACATTCGGTTCATCACAATATAAATACTCTACTTGTTAGTTAGGGGTGAGTTTTAATTTTTTCTGGAGCCGAGCCATACGGCTGATGGTCTCCGCCCTCACCCCTTTAGAATTTAGCTACAAGAGTCTTGAACCCGCCATACGGCGCAAACCCAAGACAGGAAAGTAGTTGGTGTCAAGCCAAAGCCTACATATTGTAGTAATTGATTATTTGAATATTTAGCAAAGAAACACAATGAAAAGGGGATGAACAACACCTAAGTCGTAAATAATATTAGGATAAATAAATTGTAGTCGTTAGGTGAAAACGGAGCAACTCAAATATTGCCCGCTCCTAGAGACTAACCAGACCTTGGATCGACACCGGATTGTTCAGTATTCTAGACAGAAAGCACTGACCATTCACTCCTAATGAAAACTGATGAAATCCTTAACGATCGTAGAAACACCTTGAACAGGATGATCGATAACAATTTAGATTATAACTTCGAAATGTACTGGTGCCACTACATAATAGTTGAGATTTACTAATTACACTCAGAATGAACAAGCTTGTGGTAATTGTAATAATGCAAGAAATACTTACGTGGTTGAAAGGGAATATTGAACAAGTACACTATGCCAAGATGGTGTTTAATACCATCCTTTGTTCGTCGTAATTTCGAAGAGTGACTCTGTCGACTTACTTCTTCCATTGTGAATTTCGTAGAGAGTCCCTAGCATTTCTGGTTATCTCTTTAGGTTAGTTTCTCGACCATTGAAAAATCAACGTTCCCTTCTATGATTGGGGGAATGAATGAATCGTAAATAAACGAATGAATGAATCAATCACGGTTTAGCACATAGGTGTAGTATTTAAATATATGGAAATATTATGATTCAAAACCGGGTACAGTACAGTTCTAATATGCAAATCAATCAATTCATTTGTTTCGTTCACCGAAGTGACACAACAACACATGACAATTACATCATTTATAAGTTACACTATGGAAGCAAGCGGCGTCACAAGAAAAAGGTTAAATGTTAACATGGGCGTGCAAATGGTTGCAGTATACTCTATTCACATAAAAGTTGGCCGGTAGCCCTTGGAATAGGTTTTTCGAGTTTTTGTAACCTCAAAGTCCCTATGGTTTGCTCCAGCTACATATGTCACCACTACTACCTTTATGTAGAACGTCCAATATAGCGTAGTTACCTATCTTACAGGGAAACCAATCTTATCTAACATTTTCTAATTATACAGAGTGCAAGTTGTCAAATTTCCAAGACCAACCGCCTGAGATTATAAAAACTTGGAAAAGCACTGACGTGAAGTTATCAGCTTTGCGCGCATGTTCAAAGGAGATGACCGCTTTGCCAACGAATTTGAAAATTCGAGCAAAAGCTGCTGATTTAACTTCATTGCTTCCGTGGGTTTTTTGAATTATTCAGGAAAAAAACAATGAGACCGAGAACCACGAAATTTGACAAATTTTTTCCTAATATCTATGGAAATTTCGAACGTATCAAACTGAAATATGGTACACTCCTTGGAAATATAGAGCCCAAGGCGTGTCCGAAATTTTCTCGAACATGATGAATAGTTTTAAGTTATTCTTCAACAAACTGCCAATTTTTGACCTATTCGCGCAAATGGTTCATGAACTATCAATGATATAACCTCGAATTTTCAAATGTTTTCAACTCCAGAACGGTTTGGCGGATTTTGCCGATTAACCATCGCATTTTGAAATACAGTTGTATTTCAAGTTTATTCTCCTTACCCCCGTTACCGTGCTTACGAATGGCCGGCCGGAAGGAATCGATATCTACACCGGATTCGTCATCAGTGAGTTCAACCTATATTCGTTTGGAATCATTTTCGGGAAAAAAATCTGGAATTGACAGATTCGGAAAAAACGATATCATTTTCATATATGATATTATTCAAAAATAAGATACCGAGCAAAGCTCGCCCTATAACTGTACATACTAGGTATTTGAAAATCTAGAGAAGTAGTGACGCGAGGTCAGGATCTTTTACAAGCTTGTTTAAATTCGTTTCCAAAGGTGTCACCTGCTTGTTGATCCCTCCAAGCGCAGTTTTACTTTCTAATATGCTAATCTGGAGATCTTCTTTTCATGAAGTCCTACGAAATTCTGCATGAACCACCAAGCTACATTTCTTAATCAAGTGATAGATGTGAATTTGATCCGATCCGTAGTTTTGGAAATATTTGGATATGTATATCTATGAATCATCCTGCGGATTTTACCCATTCACGAATTCAAGGGCGGATATAGTTCCTTTTCATGAGGGAGGGGTGTAATGACGATTGGGAACCACTAAAGTAGGTACACAATATTTAATCACCTCATTGTCATCGATTGCAATATTTGGGAAATTACTAATTCAAAATTATTGCATGGAATATTTTATGTGCACCACGTTGCGTAACTTTTTTTCTGGTTTTCGATTCTCATGGGGGAGAGGGGATTATTACCCCCATTTCCCAGAATACCTGTGAATCTTGCGTGTGGAAAAAGCAGAACCTTAAGATGCCATGTTAAACTTTTCATAATTATACTGAATCGGTTATTGCATTCTTTCCTTTCTTCTTCAGAAAAATAAATTGAAGATACAAAAAAAGTTCAAGTAAACAGAATTACCTTCAAAGCAAATGTCACTCAACCTACCTGTTGAAACCAACCATGAAATGCCCCCTCCCGAAATAATGCCACCGTTAAAAAATGACCCTGAAATTTCAGAATAGGTTAGAAGGTTGAGTATTGATATGCAAAATCCTTCCAAAAACTTCTTAGTTATTAGATTTGAGTTATACAGAGTGCCCCTTAGTAATATGCTCATATTTGAGGGGGCAATTCCTGGATTTTGTGGATTTTGTGAAAAAAAACTCCATATGCACGCATGCCTCAAACGTGCTTGCTTTCGAGAAAAGGCTGGTAGAGTTTCCAGAAGAAACTTTTTTAAATTCACAATGATGCTGTTAAAGATATTTCTATAAATTCCCTACACGTTTTCACTGCATCAAGGTACAATTGCCGATGTTCAACAATTTCATTAGTTCCACTACTGGCGTCTCTATGGCTTTCACATTAAATATTTTTGGAGAGAAAACTGAATTTTACTGCTTTTTCTCAAATCAAATATCATTTTCCAAATCCTCATTCATTTTTGAAAAAATTTGATCTCCAGATTTAACTTCGTCCGGCGCATGGATTTTGCTTGAAGAAAATGGAAACCTCACAATCAAACTGCTAAAAATGGCATGTGGTGACAATTTCGAAGAAATTGCTTGCTTATCGCCTACAACTTTTAGCAGTTTCTTGCTGAAATAAAACGGTTTTTATTTTTTGAAAAGAAAACCATGCGCAGGAAAAAGTAAAATGAAGTTATCCAATTTCTTCTGAAATGAATTAGGGTTTCGAAAAATAGTTTATAATTTGAGAAAATGGAATTTTCTATAATTTTTTTCTTGGAAAATATTCAATGCAGATCTCATGCAGGTGCAACTGGTGAAAATAATGAAATTGTTAGTATATCATAACATGTATCTTGATGCAATGAAAACGGGTATCTTTAATAGCATCATCGCGGATATCAAAAAAGAGTTTTTTTGGGCACTTCACCACCTGCTTATCAAAAATAAAAACGTTTACGACATACGTTAATGTAAAGGTTGTTTCAAAATGGCTCCACGAATTGTCCTCTCAAATTTCCGCATATCATTGTGGACAGCCTGTATATTTTCTCAATAAATTGCTATCAAAAGAATCAGATGCATTGCTAGAAAGCTCTAGAAGAAAAGAGGTTACATGGAGAAACATAAAATACTGAGTGCTTCTGATGAATAAAGGATTGCTTCAGAATTCAATATGACAGTCCCTATAAAAAGGTGACGTTCATGATGCAAGTGATTTCATTTTTAATATTAGTTTATGTTATGAAGATTCCGCTGTTTGAACCTTTTATGTGTTAAAAAGTTGTGGGATTTATAGTTATGGAAAAATGCGAGCGGCCGTCATAAGTTTCTGGGAGTACAACAGTTTTTTCCGGCTAAAATTTTCTAGTTCTCAGAATTTGGTTTGATATTTGCCACCCAATCTGAGACAAACCATTTTTATAAATGTCGCATGTCCCGTTTCTTATTTTATATGGATGCTGACATTATTTATTCATGCAAATACTTCGTAACACTGCTGGATTGACGGGTTAAGATAAACTTTGCTCTATTTCTATACAGACCAATGATCACCGAAAAAGATTCAAACGCTTGACAGTCGGATATAAAACCTGTCGACCCTTGTCCTTTCACATTTCAGGGAATGATAAAGGTTTCATGGAATTAGTGCCCGAAGTCATGAATTATCCTGAATGAATAAACGGGACATCAATACAGATAGACATTCATGATTATCAAAATGAGAATTCCACACTTCAAATGAGACTCCATAGGTCATCAGATTTTTGGTTTAATATTTATCGAATCATTCTGTTTTCGAAGATAATAAACAACCCCATTGATGTTTCGCAGTCATTCAGTTTTATTTGGACATTCTCTAAGAATTTATTGGAATTCAAATATTCAATTGAATCTTTCCCTTAAGTTTTCTATGAGCAAAATAACGTGCGGAAAGATGGAATCTACTGAACCCCATTGAAAATTTTCTGCTCTTTTCGAATATCTCACTCAAATTCCAAAATTTCAATATACAGGGTGTTGAATCTCAGCTTGCAACAACTCCAATATTTTTCAGATACGGACCTGGAGTTTTTTGTTAAGTCAAATATGAATCGATCGACCTGTGAAACTTGAATATATGTTCCAAATATCAACTACCCTGTATCTCGGTCATGGAATTGATTAGACCTATCATATATAAGTTTTTTGGACTCGCCTAGGGTAGCTTTAGCTCAGGTTACCGTATGTTCATTTACCAATGAAACACCCCGTATATGCAATTCTCTTTTCAACCCATTGTAGTGATGGTATGAAATCGCAATGAATAATGATTTCGAAATATCCTATTGTTATATTTTCATAGGCCCTTCAAGTCGTAATATTTCATTCAATTTGGACGATGCATCAAAAATTTAATGAAGTCGACTCCCAAATGAACTTTATGAGTGAAACTCTCCCATTCCTGAACTCCAACTTCATTTTCGATTGTGAAAATTTCGTCCTCATTTTGTTGCGCTTGGATTGAAATTGAGAAATAGACATTCGAAAGAAACTATCGCTTCCGACAGAGCGTGCATTAAGGAATTACTTTTTGGCATCTGTTTCCTTCAAGTTCACAGGAGAAACACATATATCATTTCTCTCTCGTGCTGGATCCTATTGAAAATAATTTCTATTGTACCTTTATACAACGTTTCCATTATCTGCCATCACAAATTATTACTGTGCTGGGGGAACTGGGAGATACTTTTGGCGTAGCCTCCGGAAATAAATGGAATAACATGGTAAATTCGAAATATTATATAGAATGGTAACATTTTCGTGGTGTGCAGGCTTTGTTCCGAATTTATAACAGGGCCATCAAAAAATTCCGCATAAGTTTGCTCAACAACTCTAGCAAAAAACCATCTGATCGCGTTGATCATTTTTGGGATATTGAAGAAATAAGCGCGAAAACAAATTCATTCACATTTTTCACCATTCCAATCCGAGGGACCTTTAACATCATGTTGCGCGAAGGTATCCTGGAACTTTTCACAAAGTTTCAATCATGAGATCACTATGATTCTGATCTGAATAATATAATAAAGATAATTTGATTTTTTGCATCAAACAGTACTAATCGAAATAGTACTGAAAAGTTATTTCCAATCCATATTCCTTCCATTCCATACATACGTTTCATTTCATACTGTCATGATTTCTTGGTAATGAAGAGCCAACCAATCTTACTGCCTCATTTTCAAAAGTTATACTTCTTAAGAATGACCTTTCTGATGCCGATTATTCAGCCTTCAGAAGACCAGATTCAATATTAAATACAGCAACTTTTGCTTTATACCGTTTTTCCCTAAAATCTCCAAATGAATATTTGATATGCGTTATACAACATTGACATATTGAACATTGACTTTCATGAGTCAATAATCTTTTCTGCTTTTCCAAAATTTTTGAATACTTTATACAACTTCTTACCTCTAAGATCCCCACTAAATTTTGAATTAAGTCGTGCGTTGGTATTCCTCAATTCCCTACGTAGTTTGAAGATTTGAGATATCGAGGAAATAGTAATAAAAATAATAATATGTTCATTTTATTTCAATTTTATCATACAATTATAACAGCATCTTTGCTTTGATTAATTAGGAAGAATAAACCGGACGAACAAACATATGTATATCACAAAAGAATACTTGTATGTGGGCAGTACGCAGAGTTGAACTCAAAGAGTCAAATTAATTATTATTTCGAACATGCGTGTGAAAAAAAATAAACAAAAATTCTAGGCTCGAATCTAATCAATTCCTTTTCATCATCTTTAATTGTTTTAGACACAAATGTACACTAGAGAGATCTTGACCTGATTGAAATCAATTTCTTGTTTTTTGATTGAATTATATTATTTCAATATCCGGAAATGAATATAGACTCGAACTGAAATTTGAAGCACTGTTATTGAATATTGACAACGAGGTATCTCCCAAGTTTCAGTTTGATCACGTCGATAGTTATGAAGATATTGAGAACATTTCAAATAACAACGAAATTTGACACGATTTTTTCCTAATATTTCCAGAAATAAACATCAGATCAGATCGACATTTGAGGAACTATTGTGAAATACGAACTTTAAGGTATGTGCCGAATTTCAACGAAATATGGTTAATGAATTCAAAAAAAAAATATTTTTTTTCGATAAAGATGTGGATAATTTTTCGAATTTTTTTTAATGATTCAAAAATTGTATTGGCACAAAATTCCGCAATAGACTGCGCGTTGATATTCTTCAACTTCTAAAAACTAATTACAAAGTTTCGATGTGATCGCATCTTTACTTCTCGAGATATTTAGGAAGTAACCTCAAAGTTTCGAATAACAACGAAGTTTCATTAAATCATCATTAAAATCTGAATTTTCTGGGAGAACAAATTTCCAACACAAATTCCAGAAATTTTCGAAGAAACATTTTTTTGAAATTTTCTAACCACGAAATCCATACGAAATTTCGCACTGAGTTGCTCGTTGGTATTCACGAAGTAATTACGAAGTGTAAATTCCATTCAATCAGTACCTACTTCAAGAGATATCGAGGAATTACTCCAGTACCATCTGGACGATAATTCCACTAACGAACTTAACCGAGGTATTCAGGCTCCAAATCTAAACCGAATATTTCAAGACTCTTGGTACTTTCTTTCGAAAGTGAGAGCGCACACGGCCGGACGGACATAACCGAATTTGACCACGGATTCTTCATCAGTGAGTCCAACCTAGTCGTTTAAAACCAATTCAGGCTCGAAGTTCGAAAACTACAGACATCGTGACGGAATGAATTCCCCAGAACAAGCGCGTAAAAAAGAGTTTCTATAGCTCCTGGCTAGGTTCAAAAACTTTTCACGGTCCTAACCTACCAAAATCATAAGAAAAAAATAGACCAAGGTGTAGCGAGCGCCCTCTCTCAGCCCTTACTTAAGTCGCGCGCGCAGTACCAACCGTTGCTTCTTAAGTACCCTACGTTACCTGCCTGTTACGCTTGGCTACATCATTGGTCAACGTACAGGGGGCGCTAGCGCGCACGCTGTCCCTGGTAGATCCTCCCAAGATCTCGGAAATACACCCATCCCCAACGGACTGGTATACACCCTTGTGATCCGCACAAGGGGTGTCCGCTCACGTTGGCATGTAAACGACTTAGTTTGGTGTATGCCCTGACGAGTTCCCCAAACTAAGCTGGGACGAAACGTGACACTCGCCCAAAGAGGTTGAAGCTACCTCGCAAACCTTCAAAAACTTCAAAGGTATTCTGCACTGGAAGGTGGGATTCGCAAGATACTTGAAAATGATTGAAACACGATTAAAACCTCATGTTATTTTTATATTGAGATGGATTGGGCATGGACATGGACTGAGCGTTCGCCAGACCTAAAACACATCGATTTTTTTTGAGAAAATAACAATGAGCTGGTGGATGCATTGGAAAGCAACAACGAGACCGAATTGAGACAAAAACTTTCAGAAGTGGGAGGAAAAATAAAACAAAAATATAGCAAATATAACTTCTTAAGACCCTGATGATTATGTTATTATTCAAGTTGGAGGAGGGGAGAAGGTTTATTGTATATTGTATTGAATACTGAGCAGTGAATTCATTACCATTAAAAAATATCTTCCTCTCTCATTGGCGGCGGTAAACAGGAAACCCAGACATACAGACATTGAAAGGAAATATTTTAGGTAAAAATCAACGTTACCGTTACTCCGTTGAATCTCCCCTAACTACTCTCCACGATGATAGATCAGTAAACATCAGTAACATTTGAGTGGGCCATTCGGCTTTTGACCATTTCGTACAAACGCGTAAAAGAAGTGTAAAAAACTGCGTCAGTAGCTCTGAATTCAAACATGTGGTTAAGACCTAATCCTAATGGAATAAGCTGATACGACTAATCTCACCGCTGACCGATTTTGAGAGTATTGAATTTTTTATCCGCTTCGCTCTCTTTAATTCCCCAACTAAATCACAAGGTCTCTGGTGATAATGGCTACGATAGAGGCCCTTTTGTCATAGCAAAATCTGGTTCTGTTCGGAGGGAGCATTTATGTCTCTTCGGTTTGCTGTCGTTTGTTTACCATTAACCGGACAGTGCAGGCCAAGCTTGATTAATTGGTTTTCAATGGAACGAACAGTGGCGTGTGATTAATTTCGAAGCGGAATGCGTAACAAATCAGGTTCATCCAATCATGAACGCACTGAGATATAGTTAGTTCAACCTCGGAGTTTGTGATGACAAACCCAATACTTACAGTGATTAGTAACTGACAACTCATTGAATTTATTTACTTTTTACGCGCTTGTTCTGGGCAACAGCGCGCTATCGTTTCGTCACAATATCCTTAATTTTCGAGTTTTGAGCCGATAATTGTCTTAAAAGGTTGTGTTGAATACCCTGAAGGAATATCCGTGCTCAAATTCAATTGTGTCAGTCCGTCCGTATGTGCTCTTGCTTCCGAAGAAAAAACCTAGCGACTTCAAATTGACAGATTTGGATGAGAGTCTCATTTCATTGACTGCCTGCCTGATCATTACTCCCATATATCTTGTTTAGGTTCGTTACAGGGTGAAATCAGTCGAATAGAATTTTTCAAATTAATAAATTTAAAATAATATGCCAAATTTCGTTCTTATTTGAAATTTCAACGTTATATCTGCAGTAGCTCAAAAAGTACGAACGCAATCAGACTGAAACTTCGTAATCAGTTGAAGAATACCCACGCTCAACCACATGCGAAATTTTGTTGTTGCTCTAATATTTAAAATTTGAACAACCGCGTTAATGGACCTGATCTCACGTCAGTGCTCTACAAGAATTTCATGTAGATTCCAAATTAATCAGTGTCTACCGATACAGACAACAATAGCTTGAGGTGAGACAGTAACGTCGAGTTATCCTTCTCATCAACAAAGCATGATACGTATTCATTCAACCATTACGTGAACGCACATACTGTGAGCTATTGTAATACGAATGATCTAGACTGCCAAGGACCCAGTGAAACGGAGACTTGCAGTCTTACAAGATCTTGAGAAGATCTACGAAGTGTAGCGTGAATGCTAGCGTCCCCTGCACGAGGCGGCAATATGTAGGGTACTCCCAACGCAAGGGATAAAGTAGAGCGAGCGCGACTTGAGTATGTGCTGAGAGATGGCGTGCGCTACTGATTAATAAAAACGCGGAACTCAAAGCAGTATTTCTTGAGGATGCAACTGTTAAGAAATTTCAAGAAAATGTTTTAAGACATTTTGTCTGAACTGAGACTACTGATCACATTTCTATGGAATTAGTAGAAGAACTTCAAGTCATTATTTGATTTTGAATATTGGAAATTTCCATTCAATCCGTTGTTTTGGAGATGTTGAAAAAATAATATGTCAAATTTCGGTCTTATTCGAAATTCCGAGGTTATTTCCTTCATAATGTACGCATTAACGTGATCAGATTGAAACTAGAAGGGGCTACTTTCATACAACATTTTTGTGGAGTCTGTTTCGATAAATGAACGTGAAGAAAATATTTATTCGAATAAATAACTTTTTTTGGAAATTATTCATCAGATTTCGATGAGATTTGGCATAGTGCTTTAAATTTGAGTTTGATCCGATATTTATTCTCACTAAGGGCTTCTTGAGAGTTCAAGGTTATTTTGCCTATATCTTAAGAAGAACTAACGCGATTGAAAATTAACCGACGAGTAACTATATGCAGATTTACGTGGGAAATGGTACGAGTGAAAAATTGAAATCAATAAATCAATGGTTCTTTTTTCGATATCGCTCTTATTTATGGATGCAATCAAAAATACTGATCCGATCATCATGGAACTGAGTAACTAGTTGGAAACTGCTGATCTGCAAATATATGAGAAATTTCGTGATGATCGTTTCATAAGTAACAATTTGGATAAAGATGTTTTCAGATAATTTATATAATTTTCTAGTCATACCGTCCTCACAAAATTCTTCATGAGCCTTCAAACTCCTTTTTTCAGTCAATAACAATGCGATCCGATCTTCATTTTTGAGTGGATATATCTGGGAAATTCGCGATATCGGTTATCGAAATCAAATTCCAAACGTGCTCAATAATTATCTAGTCTATCAGCATATTCTTTCAGTTAGTGTGTTAACGATCCGTGGTTAGACCAGCCGCAAACAAATTAACTCCTGAGAGGAATGAACAAGAGACCCGATATTTGTTGTGATGGTTTGGGGCGTGATAACGGAAGTCGAATTTGTGAATGGGTAAAATCCACCTCATGATTTCGTAGATATTCCCAGTCACAATTTATTTTACTAATATTTATTAAATCCAATTAAAATCTAGTACTTAATGGAACATAATAGCATGTGGGTTCATTGCCTTGGGACTCAAATACGACGGCAGAATTAGTGAATGGATAAAATCCTCATCACTTGATTGAGATGTGATAGCTTGGAGGTTCATGCAGAAGTTTGTATGACTATACGAAGAAGGGATCAAGGAGCTCCTTGGGGAATGAATTAAAACAAACGCAGATAGATCGAGTAATCATGACATTCAAAAATTTTTTCCAAGTCTGCGCCTCCTTTCGCGAATTTAAAAAATAGTACAATGTTTAGTGGGTAGGAAAATCCTAACATTCCTGGACGACTTTGAAGATTGCGAAGTCGAAGCGCAAGTCGAAACTTCCCAACACAGAGTCCAGGAATGTGGCTTTTCCTTCGAGGTAAACATACTATTTTCCAGTGATAAGTGTGAAATTCGAAACATATAATTTAATTTTGAAAAATTCCAAATTATTTTATTCATAAATAAATGGTGGTTTGAAATTCGTGATAAAATTGGTTGCGTTACTATGAAACCTCATTAATGTTGAACTTAATTCGACGCAGAGTATTCACTGCCTCATTAGAATTATTATAATATGAATTAATTCCTTATAAAAAAAGTGTTATCAATGATTTATGTAGAACACTAACAACTGTGAGGAAATATCATTTCCTTATACACCAAGGAAATAAATATTGACTTTTCCTTTGAGATATAATGCCTGGAATGTTGGAATTTTCTTCTAGGTTGAATGAAAAATTTTTACATTGAATAATAAACTCAACTAGGGTACGTATATCCCAAATCTATCTAGTGATATTCATATGTTAAGGTTTTTTTCTAGTGTATAGGGAAGGCTAGGTTCAAATAAAAAAGGTTCGTCTTTCTTGTGCAATTTCTTTATTGGCAACAAATACACTTGAAAGATTCCTTTACTCATGGAGTATTTCATAAGAGTTACCTCGAATTATCTACAGAAATTCTCTCTTTCCTTAAAACACGAAATGTAAGCTTTTCTTCATGGTCCTTCGGCTCACGCACGTATATAATGTGAACATTCCGAAGAGGCATTTCTGCTCGAAGGCAACTATAAAAATTTCAATCTCAGAATTTATTATTTCCGAGTGAAACACACGTAAAGGTATCAGTGATGAACTAATGCGACTTAATTTCTGAACATTCAATAGAGACTTGAACTCAACTAGCACACGTTAATCCAAAATCTCTCAAGTATTATTCAGATGTCAAGGTTTTTTCCAGTGTCCTTGACTACCCAGTGGAATTAAGTGAATTCGAAAAAACTCTTTCACTACATTGCTCACTTGTGGATTTCCCACTCTGATCAAGGTCTCCTCACCCCCAATTAAACAGATATTTATTATCATTCTCAAGTGCAATGAATCATTATTTATCAAGTACAGAGTTAAATTCGATATTTTCATAAATCAAAAACTTTGTCCGCAAGGGTTAATTCAAGAACGCATTACTGTAAAACTCCTCCATAGCTTGGAATTATCTTTGTGACAGCTAAACTAGCAAACTATCCGTTATAAATCCTACATATATCAGCTTTGAATTTGTTCACTCTAAAAGCCAGACCAATCTCTGAATCCATCATTTTTTCGCATCTCTCAAACGACGATATCATTTTTTCATTAGTCAGCGCCATTGATAGGCGTAATTGAATTCGGCCAGATTGAAAGAGGGCCTGAGTATGGGGAATATTAAATAGACGACGTGGATAGAAATATGACACTAATCAGTTTCAGTAGCATGATTTCAACTTCACTGATGAGTTCCCGGAGCAAGCTGATGGATGAAATTCGGACGATTTTTATCTCAACTTTCCCGTCCTCTTTAGGGAACGTCACTTTTTCATATTAGGCTCAAAGGAATGATCGTGTTTGATCATCTTTTCAACATTAATTAAGGGAAAGCTATAAACATCTGCTCTGCCCAGCTATTCAAGACTTCTCAGTTTTATAAGCAGGTTTCGGACAAGAGCGTACTATTTTTCTGTCCAAATGTCTGCAATTTTCGATTTTTTCCTGGAAATGGTCTCGGACGACTTGGCTTGAATCACTGATAACGAGGCCAAAATTTACTCTGGTCTACCGGTCTTCGGTCGAGTGCACGATAACTGTTGAAAGAGACGAGCTAGCAACTAAAAATTTCCGGGGAAGGTCGCGCATCAGAAAACGACGGTTGGGTTCGTTAATGGGCTCAATCGACCGAATAGTTTTGGAATTACAGTCATTTGAATTTTTTAGATTGTTTTCTCTTTATCTTGCAGAAATTACTTGGGCAATCGGATTGTGATAGTTACTTTTAGCAAACCAACGCGCAACTTCAGGCGAAATTGTTTTGGGGTCGTACGATTAATGAATTTGAATTTTTAACACGAAAAATTTTTTCCAAAATGAGAACTTTCTTGTCGCACAAGTGTATTAAATTTCAGTTCGAAAGGAAAGCATTTCAGATTTTGGTGGAAAATATGTAAAATTTCGTAGTTTTCCTCGGCATAGTTGCAATTTCTGAAGTAATCCGAAAAAATACTGATCCAATCAAGATGAATCTCGGTAACTAGTCCAAAAATGCCAATCCACGACCTCTTGCAGAATTTCATCGAAGAAAAAGTTTCGTAAATTAGTTTTGGAAAAAAATTTTTCTCGCTTCCCACTGTACCACTTCTCAGTTTGATTGAACTTCGATTTCAGGAGATATCGGAAAAAAAACCTAGAAAAGCACTGACGTTAAGTCAGCCGCTATATTGTTAAAATATTATAACGAGCCTTGAGAAAGGACAAATTCATGTCCGAAACGTCGGCAGAGTTGTAAGAATTTAACATAGATAAAAAGCCCATTTCCAGATTCCTGTTATTTTTTATAATAACTTAATGACGAAGGTCGAATTCGTGAATGGATTAAATCCTCCCAATGATTCCGTAGATACACCCATTCAAAATTTTTTGTTTTAATATTTCCAAAAATACGGATTAGATCGAATCAAAATCCAGTAGTTTATCGCACAAACCTAGAAGAGCACTGACGTGAAGTCAACAGCTTTTGCTTATAGTTCACTTTTGGTGGTATCGTACGAACATGCTCGCGAAAGCTGCTGACTTCACGTCAGTGCTTTTCTAGGTTTTTTTCACAAACTACTGGAACTACTAGAGAAGCACTGACGTGAAGTCAGCAGCTTTGGCTGGCATGTTCACTTTTGATGATATCGTACGAACATGCGCGCGAAAGCTGCTTTTCAAGGTTTTCAAGGCATATATCGAGTGTCTGTGTTGATTTTTTCCGAGATTATTGTGTTCACTGCCGATCATGAGCACAATGAATTGAGTGACAGTTGAATATCTAGAAAGATGAACAATCATTTCTGTACTGTGATTCATGCAAGTGTCCAAGTATATTTGAGAAGCATCGCAGAAAATCAAAACTTCGTTAGCTAGATAAAAAAAGGTTAATATTGGTTTTTCGGAATGTATACTTTTCAGATAGGTATACAAAAGATTGTTGCTGTCCATGAAACCTTCCATGTTGAAATATTCATTCTCATACCTTGAAACAAGCCCATTTTCCGAAAATGTTATTTAAAATAGCAGTTCATGCAACATAAATAGAATAGAAATATTAATTCAATTGTGAAAGAATAAAAAATATAGATATAATTTTTGAACACGAAATTTATCTTGATGCACTGTAGTTATTCTAACAAGACGAATCAGAAAAAAATATATTGTTTTCTTGCTCATATCCCCGGTAAAATATGGGAAGGCCATATATATTTTCCTTTTCCCAATAGGATGAAACTCGAATTTTTTATGTCAAAGAGAACATATTCGATAACAATTCGAATTCGATATATCTTATTAACTGTTTGGGCGTGAAATACACGCTTGACTGGTATTATGAGAAAGAAACATGGAAGAAGTTGGCATCTTCCTGTAAAAAGAAACATCGTGTTGCAATCCAATATAAACAAACGAATCATGCGGTTCTGGTCAAATTCAATTTTCTGAGCGTGGACTCGGTTCAGAGCCCTGGAATTTCGTTGGTTCTTTACAAATTACTGCCAAAACTATTTCTGAACTGGGAATAGTAAAAAACTAGTGCGGCAAGATTTCTCTTGGCGATAGACATGATGTAAGTAAAACATGGTGTGCTCATCTGCTTATCTCTGATCGTATTTACCAATGATGACGTCACGTTTTTCACTCACATTCAAGGAAATATATATTCTGTGCTTCGAATTTGAATGAAAAAAGTGACGTCATCATTGGTAAATACGATCACAGATGAACAGATGAGCACACCATGTTTTACTTACACCATGTGTGATAGATATACCCATGATGTGAGTAAAACACTTGTCTGCTCTTCTGTGATCGTATTTACCAATGATGACGTCACTTATTCCATTCAAATTCAAAACTATTAGGTAGATATCTTTCCTTGTATTTCAATCTTGCCAACGTCACTTTTTTGTCAGATGTTTTTTTACATCATGGATATACCTAGGCGATAGATCTCATCTAATGATAGACCTACCTAGGTGGTAGATATGCAGGATGATAGATCCATGTTTTTCAATAGATGGAAATATTCATTTATTCAAGAAAATAATTTTAACGATATAATATAGGCTTGAAATATGATTCTTCATGTGATTCTCTATTTAGTATTATGACTTTGTCAGTCGTTTTAATATAAGAAATTGAGTGTGTATCTTCGGTTGTGATACTTTACACAGCACCGAGTGTTTTCATATGATCAATTTATTTTGTGTTTCTAATGTGAGCTCATTAACTTGAGGCTTAAGATACCTAAGATGACTATTAACGTAATCGCAACAATCACCCTAATTCAAATTTCATAAAATTCACAGAAGAAATATAACTATCCGGTGAGGAATAATTTTATACAATATTCATGAAAAAAATCAATCTATTAGTTGGTATTCTTACTAGCACATATTTTAGTACAATCAAAGTTCAAAAAATACAACAGAGTTTAATGAATATTAATTTTTGAGGAGTTATTATGTTCACATTGAATGGAATAGTCATGTGTAAAACATTGCTGCATTAGAAAAATTCGAATTTTCTGTTTAATTAATGAAGATGACCATTTCATAATTGACATCTAAATTTAATTGAGTAACCATGATATCATGTTCTCCATTCAGGATGAATGCAAAACTGCATATTCAATAAATTTTTCATTTATCGATTATTGATGATGATATCAAAGTATAGTTCAATATAATACATATTGTGATACTGAATATAACAGGTTGGATTCAACCCTTCAACGATAAATCTTATTCAACACTGGATTTCCTTTTGAAAAATGAACAATGCAATTATTAGACCTGGTTAAAATTTTTCTTATATTTTAGGTTAGGTTAGGTTCTGGAGACTTGTTCTTGATCTATGTTATTCCTCTCAATATTGTCATAGCTTCAAAAATAAAATTTCGCACGGAATCGCTAAATCTTACCCCCACCCCTCTGCGCTTTGATGTTTATTCGCGGTTCTTTATGAAAAATTTTTTAAGTCCCAAATAAATTTTTTTTTCGAAAATCGTCAACCTTGTTATCCTTTCCTATTAAATCGAGGTCGTAGATCACGAATATGTCATTAGAAATCGTCCAGTGACAACCGTTCAGAAATTATGGCGGAAATAGTGAAAAAATTTCGAAATTTTGGTCAACTTTGAGACGTCGTGCCGACCAAAATAATGAAGCTGGGTGATGTCGAATTTTTTTACGTGCAGTTCGATCCTTTATCTATGCAATAAAACAGATTTCATAGTACTACTTTCATCGAGTCGGTAAAAATGATTTTTTGAAAAAAGGTCCAAAATTTTGTAACTTCAAGGACCTCTCACGTCCAGGACGATTTTTTTAAAAAATATCTGACCTTATATTCTTGTTCTACGCCCTCGAATTAGTAAGTGTGCCAAATTTCACGGCGATAGGAGTCGGAAAATTATTTTTCGAAAATCGAGATTTTCTTAAGGGTAACCTTAACCTTAAAATTTTACCAAAAATCGAAAAATCTCCGATCGACCTGAATTTGAATAGATCACGAATATGTCATTAGAAATCGTCCAGTGACAACCGTTTAGAAATTATGGCGGAAATAGTAAAAAAATTTCGAAACTTTGGTCAACCTTGAGACGTCGTGCCGACCAAAATAATGAAGCTGGGTGATGTCGAATTTTCACGTGTAGTTCGATCCTTTATCTATGAATTAAAACAGATTTCATCGGCCTACTCTCATCGAGTCGGTAAAAATGATTTTTTGAAAAAAGGTCCAAAATTTTGGAACTTCAAGGACCTCTAACGTCCAGGACGATTTTTTTTAAAAATATCTGACCTCATATTCTTGTTTTACGCCCTCGAATTAGTAAGTGTGCCAAATTTCACTGCGATAGGAGTCGGAAAATTATTTTTTGAAAATCGAGATTTTCTTAAGGGTAACCCCTTAAAATTTTACCAAAAATCGAAAGTTCTCCGATCGACCAGAAATTTGAAACATATTCGAGGGCGTAGATAAAGAAAATCCAATCAGAATGTTAGTGGAGAGTCTGGTTCGTTTTTTATGGCCAGAAGAAAATCGAAAAAATTGGACCTTTTTTAAAAAAATCATAATTTTTCAACCAGAGGACCTTCGTCTATAAAATAATTGGCTACGTACTCACAAAGGATCCAGATATAACCAAAAAAATTCGATATCGTCCAGCCTCACGCGTTTGACCTGTACGACGACCCAAAGTTGACCCAAATTTCGAAATTTTGGTCAACTTTGAGACGTCGTGCCGACCAAAATAATGAAGCTGGGTGATGTCGAATTTTTTACGTGTAGTTCGATCCTTTGTCTATGCAATAAAACAGATTTCATCGTCCTACTTTCATCGAGTCGGTAATAATGATTTTTTGAAAAAAGGTCCAAAATTTTGTAAATTCAAGGACCTCTCACGTCCAGGACGATTTTTTTAAAAAATATCTGACCTTATATTCTTGTTCTACGCCCTCGAATTAGTAAGTGTGCCAAATTTCACGGCGATAGGAGTCGGAAAATTATTTTTCGAAAATCGAGATTTTCTTAAGGGTAACCTTAACCTTAAAATTTTACCAAAAATCGAAAAATCTCCGATCGACCTGAATTTGAATAGATCACGAATATGTCATTAGAAATCGTCCAGTGACAACCGTTTAGAAATTATGGCGGAAATAGTAAAAAAATTTCGAAACTTTGGTCAACCTTGAGACGTCGTGCCGACCAAAATAATGAAGCTGGGTGATGTCGAATTTTCACGTGTAGTTCGATCCTTTATCTATGAATTAAAACAGATTTCATCGGCCTACTCTCATCGAGTCGGTAAAAATGATTTTTTGAAAAAAGGTCCAAAATTTTGGAACTTCAAGGACCTCTAACGTCCAGGACGATTTTTTTTAAAAATATCTGACCTCATATTCTTGTTTTACGCCCTCGAATTAGTAAGTGTGCCAAATTTCACTGCGATAGGAGTCGGAAAATTATTTTTTGAAAATCGAGATTTTCTTAAGGGTAACCCCTTAAAATTTTACCAAAAATCGAAAGTTCTCCGATCGACCTGAAATTTGAAACATATTCGAGGGCGTAGATAAAGAAAATCCAATCAGAATGTTAGTGGAGAGTCTGGTTCGTTTTTTATGGCCAGAAGAAAATCGAAAAAATTGGACCTTTTTTAAAAAAATCATAATTTTTCAACCAGAGGACCTTCGTCTATAAAATAATTGGCTACGTACTCACAAAGGATCCAGATATAACCAAAAAAATTCGATATCGTCCAGCCTCACGCGTTTGACCTGTACGACGACCCAAAGTTGACCCAAATTTCGAAATTTTGGTCAACTTTGAGACGTCGTGCCGACCAAAATAATGAAGCTGGGTGATGTCGAATTTTTTACGTGTAGTTCGATCCTTTGTCTATGCAATAAAACAGATTTCATCGTCCTACTTTCATCGAGTCGGTAATAATGATTTTTTGAAAAAAGGTCCAAAATTTTGTAAATTCAAGGACCTCTCACGTCCAGGACGATTTTTTTAAAAAATATCTGACCTTATATTCTTGTTCTACGCCCTCGAATTAGTAAGTGTGCCAAATTTCACGGCGATAGGAGTCGGAAAATTATTTTTCGAAAATCGAGATTTTCTTAAGGGTAACCTTAACCTTAAAATTTTACCAAAAATCGAAAAATCTCCGATCGACCTGAATTTGAATAGATCACGAATATGTCATTAGAAATCGTCCAGTGACAACCGTTTAGAAATTATGGCGGAAATAGTAAAAAAATTTCGAAACTTTGGTCAACCTTGAGACGTCGTGCCGACCAAAATAATGAAGCTGGGTGATGTCGAATTTTCACGTGTAGTTCGATCCTTTATCTATGAATTAAAACAGATTTCATCGGCCTACTCTCATCGAGTCGGTAAAAATGATTTTTTGAAAAAAGGTCCAAAATTTTGGAACTTCAAGGACCTCTAACGTCCAGGACGATTTTTTTTAAAAATATCTGACCTCATATTCTTGTTTTACGCCCTCGAATTAGTAAGTGTGCCAAATTTCACTGCGATAGGAGTCGGAAAATTATTTTTTGAAAATCGAGATTTTCTTAAGGGTAACCCCTTAAAATTTTACCAAAAATCGAAAGTTCTCCGATCGACCTGAAATTTGAAACATATTCGAGGGCGTAGATAAAGAAAATCCAATCAGAATGTTAGTGGAGAGTCTGGTTCGTTTTTTATGGCCAGAAGAAAATCGAAAAAATTGGACCTTTTTTAAAAAAATCATAATTTTTCAACCAGAGGACCTTCGTCTATAAAATAATTGGCTACGTACTCACAAAGGACCCAGATATAACCAAAAAATTCGATATTGTACAGCCTTACGCGTTTGATCTGTACGACGGCCCAAAGTTGACCCAAATTTCGAAAATTTCTCACCAAATCCGGAATATTTTCCAAACCGAATCAGTTACGCAAAATCTAATTACAGATTCGTAATCTACGTGTTCGAATCCATAATATATGATGTGCATATTGTCATAGCTTCAAAAATAAAATTCCGCACGGAATCGCTAAATCTTACCCCCACCCTCTCAAGGATAACTACCATATTTGTTTCCCTTCCGTCAAACGAAAGTGACTAACTTGAATCGAGACGCATTTTGATCTAAAGGTAAATCGTTTTCAACACTGCATTTCCTTCTAAAAAACAGAACACTACAATTATAAATCCTGGTTCATAGTTTCCTTATAAAGGGTTTTTCAACAAGAACTTTGTTTTTTAAAACAAAATAAAACAAAGAATTTAGTGGAAAATGAATAAAATTTTTATTGTATTACAAAGAGAAAACTTCGGCAATTATGAATGAAAAATGATATCTGACAAATGTCCACCACGACCACGCTGACAGACGTTGATTCTTTCATCAAAATTTTTAATCACTTTTTGGCAAGATGGAGGGTCTATTTCGTTAATGACATCACGGATTTTGAGTTTAAAGGCTGCAATCGATTCGATTGGCTCCGTATAAACTCTGTCTTCAACATAGCCCCACAAAAAATAATCCAGTGGTGTTAAATCACACGATCTAGCCGGCCACTTAACAGCTGAATTTCGCGAAATTATGCGATCGGGAAATTTGGTTTGCAATAAATTGATCGTTTCATTGGCTGTGTGACATGTGGCACCGTCTTGTTGAAACCACATTTCAGTGACATCCATGTCATGAATAATAGGCCAAAATTCAGTTGTTAACATCTCGCGTTTATGTTGTCCGAAAATATCACGAATTTTACGAAATGTAACTTTAACAGAACGACCATTTTCATAGTGGATTTGAATTAGTTTAATGCGATTTTCTAGCGAAATTGAATTCATTGTAACAATTGCCAAAGCATATACTGCGAATACGTCAAAAAACTAAATGTCAACACTGTCATGTGGTGCCGGTGTTACAACATCGAAAAACAAAGTTCTTGTTGAAAAACCTTGTATTTTTGGTACGTCAATATAGGACAAACCAGGAGACTTCTTCTTGTTCAATATATATTTTTCAGTACAATTTTCCATGTCAATTTTTCAATGGAATTAATCAATGCTTTCAGATCGTTCAGAACTTACGATTTACTTATTTAAGACACATTTCCATGCAAAGTTAAATCTTATTCAACACTGGATTTTCTTCTGAACAATAGAACACTGCTATAATTAATTCTGGTCCATTTTTGGTACGTCAATATAGGAAGGACCTCGAGACTTATTCTCGTTGTACATTATTCGGTTCAATTTTTCATGTCAATTTATCAATGGAACTAATTAATGCTTCCAGATCGTTCAGAACCGACGCTTTACTTATTTGAGACACATTTCCATGCAAATGTAAATCTTATTCAACACTGGATTTCCTTCTGAATACCAGAACACTGCAATGATTAATCTTGGTTGAAATTTTCCTCATATTTTAAGTTGGTCAATTATAGGAAGGTTCTGGAGACTTGTTCTATATTATTCGTTTCAATACACCTGCCAAAAACAATTCGTTCCAATACACCTTCTCAAGAATAACTACCATATTTGTTTAGCTTCCTTCAGAGGAAAATGACTAACTTCCAAGGTCAATTTATCAATCGTATTAATGCATCCACATCGTTTGAAATTTAATATTAACTCATTTAAGACATATTTCGATGCATATTTTCACAAATAACATATATTCGTCTTATGAAATCTTGAATTTGCAAGTGTAAAAGTGACAGTATTTGACAAATGAAATGTCGTGACGTTTGGTTGTGTCTCAGGCCCCGCCCATAAAATGCAGTTATCCGATTGGTCGAATATACCTGCATTGGTGTTGTAATGTTCAACATGTTCTGGATTTTCTAAAAAATCTTAGCAATTCAATTGAGATATCATTTTTTTCAATGGAAAGAAGGGTGATATTTCATCTATTTCTGTGAATTTACCGCTTTTTCCTAACTCAAACGGCTACGAAGGAGATCGCTGATATATGCGACGACTTTTTTTACCCAGCGTCACCTTATTCAATTAGTATAGTATAGAATTATTCAGGTGAAAAATTACATATATCAGTAAAAATACAGTACAAATTCATCAATGATCTTTAGTCATTCAATTAATGAACGTCGTGACATATAGTCCGTATCTTTCTGCAATACTCTCACGAGTCCAATTACCTCCTTCGACAGTTAGTAGGTACTCCTCACAATCTCGAAAAAATTCCCAACTTTGTGCATTCAAAGCATTCTCAAGTTCCACACTTGGAGAGTCGTACCGGTTCATTCGTCATTTTCCCATCGGAAAATAGCGCCCCGGAAAATGAGTCCTGTATCGATTTCTAATTGGTTCCTTAACAGTGTTTCGTGAAGGAATAACTATATCTGTGATCAAATTTCATGACTTGAAATTTTTACTTCGAAAATATTAGATTTTTGCATTTATTCAATCATGACAACTGTCAAATATCATTCCTTCATCCAACTCCCATGAAAATATCCCCCAAAATTTGTCAAAATTTCAAAGGCTGCGCAAGAATTCCTCTTCTGGTATCATTTTATTTTATGCACAATTTCCTATAATGTTCCATATGAAATATTCATTTTTCAGGTCACTTGATCCCTCAATAAACAACTATAAACTACGATTCGAGGCTAAATTATGTATGGTCACCCAAACGAAAGTAGAAAGCTTTGGAAATTATTCAGACGATCAACTGCAGTTTTCCTTTTTACTAGATATTTTTTGTCGAAATTCGTCCGCTTTTTATTGAATTTTCAGTTGTCTTACTCTGACCTTCATTTTCTATACTTTTTAAAGATCTGTGAACTCAATGAACAATTTGATCATATCACCATAATAAATTTCTGTTCGTTTCGCCTATTTCTTCCTTCGGATCTCTATTATTCACTCTTTTCAGAATTTCTTCTCGATTCTGATTCATCTAAAAAAATAAAGAGACAGTATTCAGTTTTTGCAAAATGTTTATTACTGCGAGAATTTTTTCGATATGATTTAGCTTCATCATGTTCTACATTTTACTGACTGATAGTATGTAGTACAACAAGGTTTAAAGATGGTCCAGAACCAGCCTTCATCTATATAAATAAAAAAGGATCTATGGTCTATCGATATTTTGACCAAGCACTACGTTCAAACGACTGCACCAAATTGGGTAATTTTTTTTTGTTGTGTTCATTATTCTCAGGTGAAGGTTTGTATAACGGAATATTCCCGGAAAAAATGCACGGAAAAAAGAACAAAGCCTTCCTTTTTCCTCCAACCATAGAACTCTATTAAACGTAAGTATGAAGTATTCGACAAAGCGAGCAATCATACATAGAGTAATTTGACACTTCGACGTTCGACACTTAGGTTGTTAGGTTAGGGTTACTTCAATCTGCATTTACATAAATAAACCACCTGTGTTACTTGTTATTTTCAGTAGAACGTCTTCTTTGAAAGTGTTTTATAGCATTGTGCTTGATATTAATCGTTGTGTTGAGTGTTTGTGTTACTCATTATCATTTATAAAAATGCCATCAATGAGGCGTCCAAATATTGGTCAGCGACGCGTAACGCAAGACGACTTTCAAATCAGCGATTGAACAACAGAATGAGAGGCTCTCAAGCAAGATCTGTCTCAGCTTCGGATGAATCCATACTATCGATCTCAGGCGAGGTACCAGAAAATATAATATATGGTATGATCCCACAGTCGATTATGCTGGCAATATAATGTTCCATTTCGGAACCATGAGTATTATTTGTTAATACTGCAATGCTCTGAGATATCCAAACGAACCCCCAGCATTATGTTGTTTGAACTGAATTCGTTACTTTCAAGCCAAGAACCTCTATCAAAACATTTTTTGCAGAATATTCAGCATTATAATAGTGTGTTCCAAATGACATCTTTTGGTTCAAACATAATTGAGGAACATGGTTTCAACCCAACTTTCAAGGTATTTCATTTTCTATATAAAGCAAACATACATTGATTATAACATTACCTGCAAACATGAAAATTCTGTTAACACTCATTAACGAAACGTTTCTAATTTTTTTCAACAGATTCTAGGACAAATTCACCATCGTGCAGGAGCATTGTTACCACCAGTTAATGGTGAATACAATTTTCTCCAGATTTATTTCCATAGAAATTCTGAGGATGAAATTAATCAACGTTGTGCCATCAATCGTGCAGCAAGACGAGAAATCATTGTGCAATTGCAATAACTTTGGCATGAACATAATCAATTGGTACAATTGTTCAAAACAGCCTTAGAAATGGTGCCATCAAACATAAATTAGTGACCAGAGCAGATAAAAGGCCAGCAGGAGAACATGGGAGACGTTTCAATGCACCAACGTTAAATGAAGTTGCTATTGTGGTAGTTGGAGAAAATATGGAGTCTCGCGACATTGTTTTTCAACGACGTGATGGTGGCAACCTTAGACGTATCAGTGAAACACATCGTATGTATGATGCTTTACAATATCCACTAATATTCTGCTGGGGAGAACCCAGCGACTGGTGAGTATTGATAAATTATATTATGAAAGAATATAGTAAGAATGCATTTCAATAAGATATCTTCAGAGAATAAGGTCCTTAGATTTGAGCACCATTTATTATTTTTTACTCCGTTTTCGTAGCTTTTACCACCAGTTCGTCAGAGTAATGTTGTTTCAAAAATTCTATGTTTCAATTCCTTATTAATGTTGATTATTCTCTTACAGGTCAGGAAACAAACAAGAAGGTCAGCTCGATGAATTTTTATGCATATCGTTTCATAATTCATCAGAACAAGGACAACCATATTTTGAAATGCCGCCGATTGTTCCATCAATTCGCCGTTGATTTGTATGTCAAAATTGAAACGGAATGTCTAACATATATACGTTTGAATCAGGGAATGTTGCATTCAGAAGATTATATTCATTTGCGAGATGCCATGAATGCAGATGGAAATGGAAATAATGTCAGTCGACTTACTATTTTACCACCAACATATGTGGGAAGCCCCAGACATATGCACGAATATGCGCAAGATGCTATGACGTAAGTGCTTCATTATGGTCGACCAGATTTGTTTATTACTTTCACTCGCAACCCAAAATGGTTCGAAGGGGTTGCCTCATGCTCACATTTTCCTGTGGATGGCTGAAAAAAGCAGACCCAATGTATTCGACTCAAACATCAGTGCAGAAATTCCTAATCCAGATGTAGATCCAGAATTGCATGAAATAGTGATAAAAAACATGATACATGGACCGTGTGGTGAACACAATCGTGAATCACCATGTATGATCGACAACAAATGCTCCAAGCGTTATCCACGTGCTTTATTGGAAGAGACAATATCAGGTAATGATGGTTACTCCCTATACCGTCGTCGCTCTGTTGAAGATGGCAGTGGAACAATAGCGTTGAAAGAATAAGGATGTTGTAGTCAACAACACCTGGGTTGTTCCATATTCGCCGCTGCTGTCAAAAACAATTAAGGCACATTGCAATGTTGAGTACTTTAATTCAGTAAAATCTATTAAATATGTTAGCAAGTACGTCACGAAAGGCAGCGACATGGCTGTTTTTGGTATTACAGCTCCAAATAGTAACCAAATAGGTGTCACAATATCAGATGGGAAGATATGTTAGTATTAATGAATCTATTTGGAGAATTTCTTCATTTGCCATACATGAACGTTATCCCACTGTAGTTCATTTAGCCGTCCATTTAGAGAATAGACAACGAGTTTATTTCACCAGCCACAACGTTGACAAGCTTTTTTGAGGCATGCATAAGAGATTCATTTGCAAGAACATTGCTTTACTCAGTAATGCAAAAATACTTCACATAGAATGCATCATCCAAAAAATTCCAACGGCGAAAACGAGGCCAGTCCGTACTGGAATAGGTGAATGTATATTCAACAATTGCATTGGGGCGCATTTACACAATTCACCCGAGCAATGAAGAATGTTTTTACTTGCGTTTATTATTGCTGAATGTTCGTGGACCAACTTCCTTCGAATATTTGCGAACCATCGATGGTGAAATATGCGCAACATATCGAGAAGCCTGTCAACGTTTACATTTATTAGAAGAAGGTATACTTTAGGATCATACACTCTCCGATGCTGTTATTTCTTCTACTTCATATCAAATACTGTCACTTTTTGCCATCATAATTTCAACATGCTATCCATCGAACCCTCATCATTTGTGGGACAAATACACAGACCATATGGCTGAAGACATTTTGCATCGAGTACGATCAACAACAGCAATTCCAGAACTAGAAATTAGTGCTGAGATACATAATGAGGTATTGATATCTTTAGAGGAATTGTGTACATAATTTGCAGCTGAAAGTTGGCTCAGTAACTATCATGCTACGCAACCTAAATCAGCCAAAATTGTGTAACGGATCTAGATTTTCTGTTAAAAGAGTTTTTACAAACTTGATAGAAGGTACTATTATCATAGAAAAGTTCAAAGGTGAGGATGTCCTGATTCCAAGGATTCCACTAATGCCATCTAATTTTCCTAATGAATTTAAGCGTGTCCAGTTTCCAGTGCGACTTCCATTTGCAATGACAATAAATAAATCACAAAGTTAATCGTTACAAGTTCGTGGAATAAACCTTGAATTGACCATTTTTTCGCATGGGCAGTTGTATATCCCTGCTCGAGAGTTGGTAATCCATCTGCTCTATTTGTTTTCTGTCAAGAAGGAAAAACCAAAAATATTGTACATTATAGGGCATTGCAATAAAGTATAATTTAGACATTTGGGTGTTTTTTTTACTACATAATATGTTTTGTCTTAGTGTTTTTCTTTAGTTACACCTCCCGTGCAAAGCCGGGCCGGGCAGCTAGTAATTATATAAACCGTTTTTTTAATTGGAAGGAGTTTCCACCAAGTAAAGACCGAATTTATCAAACATCTTTTTTATCTATTCGTCAATTCAGTCCTGCCATTTGTATCTTTCTTTGTGTTTTTGCCAGTCTCCTCTTCATTTTCGCGCGCATGTTCTAGGGGAACAGCGTGCTATCGTTTTGTCCAAATGTCTGTAGTTTTGGATGATTGAGCCGAAAATGGTCTCAATCGACTAGGTTGGACTCACTGATGACGAATCCGGTGTCAAAATCGATTCTGTCCGGCCGGCCGTAGACACGCTAACTGTCGACAGAAGCAAGCTAGCTACTTGAAACTTGAAACAGGATAGGTTGCGCATCAGAATGCCGCGGTTGAGTTCGTTAATGGGCCAAATCGGTCGAATAGTTTCGAAGTTATAGGCAGTTGAAGTTTTGAAGTTATTTATTTTTTATTTCAGAAACTACTCGAAAGATTAGATTCAAACTTGGCAGTTGGGTGGAGTATAACGACGCGCAACTTTGAGCCAAATTTCGTCAGGATGAGATTTTCAGTGAATTTTAAAAAAATTTTTTTTCGAAATTTTTTTCTAAAAATTTTTTTTTTCGGAAACCATGCATCATATTCAAAAAAATTCCACTCTCACTTTGAACTTCATATTTCACAGCAGTGTACCAAATTTCAGTTCGATACGAGCATAAGTTTCGGAGATATCCAGAAAAAATGTGTCAAATTTCGAGGTTTTCTTCTCGATATCGTTTATTTTTTCGGTATAACTCGAGAAATACTGATTCAGTCCTGATGAAATTTCACAGCTAGTTTTGAGATGCTAAAAAACAACTTCATGCGAAATTTCGTGATAATCGTGTCATCAGAACAATTTGAAAAAATAAATTTCTATGATTTTTCTCATCATATCATCCTCATCAAATTCTGTACGAAACTTCGAACTGTTATTTTTCGATGGAGTACCGGATTTCAATTCGATCTGATCTGTATTTTTGGAAATATTGAAAAAATAAAATTTTGATTGGGTATATCTACGGAATCATTGGGTGGATTTTACCCATTCACGAATTCGGCCTTCGTAATTTAAGTCCAAACCTTCTCTACAAATATCGAGTTTCTAAGTTGTTTCTTTCGGAAGTTATTGTGTTTACGCAGTCGGCCGTTAGGCTGACCGTAAACACAATAACTTCCGGAAGAAACGACTTAGAAACTCGATATTTGTAGAGAAGGTTTGGGGCTTAATTACGAAGGTCGAATTCGTGAATGGGTAAAATCCGCCCAATGATTCCGTAGATATACCCATTCAAAATTTTATTTTTCCAATATTTCCAAAAATACAGATTTGATCGAATTGAAATCCAGTAATTTATCAGTGAAAATTTCAAAAAGTACTGCCGTGAAGGCAGCAGCTTTTGCGTGCATGTTCAAATTCGTTGCTGAAGCGGTCATCTACATTGAACATGCTGCCTTCACGGCAGTGCTTTTTGAAATTTTTTTTTTATCTTTAATTCCTTTAACACCTTCTGACTTATCTTCCATTTTCTTTTTTAGTTTCTCTATGGTTTCTTCAGAATTTTCGACACGCTGAATCTTATTCCATTTCGTTAATTTTTCTGTTTCTTTCAAGGTATACATTTTTTTTTGTCATTTAATTAATTTAAATTACATCTACCATTTTTCTGCAATTCAGTCCACGTCACTTCAGTTCACTCAATTCTGTTCCATATTGCCCTAATCTCTTTTTAGCTATTAGTTGGTATACTGATATTTTCCATTTCAATTAAAAAATGTAATCCGCAAAAATTATTGATCTGATGATTCTGCCATTTGATATCACCCCTTCGGTTTTAATGAACTTCTTGACAATTCCACTGTGGGATACCTTCGAAATCAGGAATAATTCAAAATAATTTATTTTTGGTTTTCAAAGTGAACTTCCAATTCGCCATGATTGAGATGGTGATTTCTAGCATTGCATCTAAGTATTGTCTTGAAATATTACCAATGTTAAACTCGAACATTTTAGGAAATTGTGTATTCTCTACATCCTGATACCCTCAAAAAAAATTCCGTTCTGAATGACGTAGAAATCCAAGATTTGATCTGAATCAGTAGTGAATTTTGTTACTTTCAGAGAAATAATATTTTGCATGTCTACATAGGGCGGATTTCAGCACGAAGTTGGTTTTCGCAACTCAACTTTAGCATGAGCTGGATTATTTTTTAGGTTTTTATGGGTTTTCACTCCCAATTTCTGAAACAGAACTATTGAAAATTAAATAAAAATTGTTTTTTTTCATGAAAAACGCCCTTGCGGATTGCAGTATATCAACTATTTGTCAAGGGCAGTTTCTTGCAGAAAAGATTGCCTAATGAACAACACAGGAACAACACAAACGAAACAGAAAACGAACTGTGACGTTTCAGAGTACAAATCTGACTCTTTTATCAGACAAAGCAGAAAATTCCATACGGAAACGCTCTCGATCTTCGAAATATTTAAATTGAAATATATGGACCAATTACTTACATCCTTTTGGTAGCGCCGTGTGGTGGACTGATGCCTGAAAATACCGCTTCACCCTACCAGAATCTAAATTGCTTTAGTCTAGAAGTTATTGGGGTTTTTGAGTAGATGATAGTTTATCAATTCTTCGTCATCGAAAAATGTTCCGAAGTGTCAGTTATTGCATATCCTTTAACCTTACTATTTCAACTTTGATGTTGAATTATTTGACATAAAATCGATATTTATAGATACGGTGTTTCTATAAACTTCGCAGCATAATAGTTAAATTCCATAAATGTTACTATTTTTATCACTGAAACAAGCCACCACTGTTTTGAGATTTCGGGTGAATTGAAATTGAATTCTGTGGATCCGCGAATTTGACTCACGCACGATCGATGATAGAGAAGTTGCATGAAAATTGGCAACTTCGCTCATTCGTCATAATTTATACGAAATCTGACAGATGCATGGAAATCTATCTCATAACGGGATGTTTGGAGGAAGCTTCAAGATAAAGAGCTTCTTCTATTATGTACAATATCGATTGTATTGTATTGTTGCTGATTCCCCTAGGTTCCGCTGTGGAACCCCTCAGAAGCTAATGCTTGTGCGAGTGAGGAGTGTTCTGTGTAGGATTTGTTACTGATTCCTTGCGCCACGTTAGGAACAGCACTGTTAATTGTACACCCAACAGTCCCCTGAAAACTGGAAAAACTCTTTACTGGCCAAGGGCTTGAACCTCGGACCTTACGATCATGAGGCATGAGCTCTAACTACTGAGCTACCACCGCATTGATTTTAGGTTAATTTCAAGTATAAAAAGTGATCTGTCAATTCTCCGATGATAAACAAATACATGAACTAATTTCAGATTTTTAGTTCATGGAAGAGAAGTATTCCAGATATCAGATATAAGTAGTCAAAATAATTGGAACCTCTGACACGATAAATTCGTCTGGTTAAATATTCTTATGTCAAATTGCCATAAAGAATATTAGCAGGTAGATTTATAGAATAATTCATATTTTACTTTTTATTTTTATGTCAAATTGCCATGAAGAATATTAGCAGGTAGATTTATAGAATAATTCATATTTTACATTACCTTGAAATATTTTCCGAGTTTGTTTGAAATTTATATTTTTCAACATCAATAATAATTGCTTCAAACACATAACATTTTCATAAAAATTTTTCGACGAGATGAAACTATCCAATTCATGAGTAGGAGAATTAATCGTTCGGTTATCAACGTTGTTCTGGGTTCGAAATTACTTCTTGTGTCCATGAAAGTTCTAATAATGAATTCTATGGTGCTCCTATCATGTGAATATTTCATTTTATAAATAAGTAGAAGATGTTTCACAGTTGTTTTACTCATATTATATATAAGAAAGAATTCGAAATAGGGCTGGTCAACTAGTCGTCGTCATTAGAGAGATACATGATTTCAAATGTCCAATTTATATTTTAAGGAATATTTTCATCGAATCAATCCGATTATAGCTCGATATTCAGCGGAATTCATAATATTGGCTTCACAAAGCAACCTTAGCGCCATCGAAGATCACAGATAGAAAAAGAACACTATTTGACAAGAGAGGGAGGAACGGCGAAAAGACTGATCAGTTTGGAATATCTACATTTATCTCGAAAGTTTTGAAAGTTATATTTGTGTTTTCGGAAGTATGGCGAAGCATATTTTATGTTATTTCATTTTCAGTTGAATTATACAGATTGTATAGAGGATATAATTTTCGTGTTTTAGTGAGAGCATCTACACTTACTAATTCGAGGGCGTAGAACAAGAATATAAGGTCAGATATTTTATAAGATTTCGCGATTCCGTGCGAAATTTTATTTTTGAAGCTATGACAATATGCACATCATATATTATGGATTCAAACACGTAGATTACGAATCTGTAATTAGATTTTGCGTAACTGATTTGGTTTGGAAAATATTTTGGATTTGGTGAGAAATTTTCGAAATTTGGGTCAAATTTGGGCCGTCGTACAGATCAAACGCGTACGGCTGGACAATATCGTATTTTTATGGTTATATCTGGGTCCTTTGTGAGTACGTAGCCACTTATTTTATAGACGTAGGTCTTCTGATTGAAAAATTATGATTTTTTTAAAAAAGGTCCAATTTTTTCGATTTTCCTCTGGCCATAAAAAACGAACCAGACTCTCCACTAACATTCTGATTGGATTTTCTTTATCTACGCCCTCGAATTAGTATATGTTTCAAATTTCAGGTCGATCGGAGAACTTTCGATTTCTGGTAAAATTTTAAGGGGTTAGTTACCCTTAAGAAAATATCGATTTTCGAAAAATAATTTTCCGACTCCTATCGCCGTGAAATTTGGCACACTTACTAATTCGAGGGCGTAGAACAAGAATATAAGGTCAGATATTTTTTAAAAAAATCGTCCTGGACGTGAGAGGTCCTTGAAGTTCCAAAATTTTGGACCTTTTTTCAAAAAATCATTATTACCGACTTGATGAAAGTAAAACAATGAAATGTGTTTTATTGCATAGATAAAGATTTGAACTGCACGTAAAAAAATTAGACATCACCCAGCTTCATTATTTTGGTCGGCACGACGTCTCAAAGTTGACCAAAATTTCGAAATTTTTTCACTATTTCCGCCATAATTTCTAAACGGTTGTCACTGGACGATTTCTAATGACATATTCGTGATCTACGACCTCGATTTAATAGGAAACGATAACAAGGTCGACGATTTTCGAAAAAAAAATTTATTTGGGACTTAAAAAATTTTTCATACAGAACCGCGAATAAACATCAAAGCGTAGAGGGGTGGGGGTAAGATTTCGCGATTCCGTGCGGAATTTTATTTTTGAAGCTATGACAATATGCACAGCATATATTATGGATTCGAACACGTAAATTACGAATCTGTAATTAGATTTTGCGTAACTGATTCGGTTTGGAAAATATTTTGGATTTGGTGAGAAATTTTCGAAATTTGGGTCAACTTTGGGTCGTCGTACAGATCAAACGCGTACGGCTGGACAATATCGAATTTTTTTGGTTATATCTGGGTCCTTTGTGAGTACGTAGCGGCTTATTTTATAGACGTAAGTCTCCTGGTTGAAAAATTATGATTTTTTTAAAAAAGGTCCAATTTTTTCGATTTTCCTCCGGCCATAAAAAACGAACCAGACTCTCCACTTACATTCTGATTGGATTTTCTTAATCTACGCCCTCGAATTAGTTTCAAATTTCAGGTCGATCAGAGAACTTTCGATTTTTGGTAAAATTTTAAGGGTCAAGAAAATCTCGATTTTCAAAAAATAATTTTCCGACTCCTATCGCCGTGAAATGTGGCACAATTACTAATTCGAGGGCGTAGAACAAGAATATAAGGTCAGATATTTTTTAAAAAAATCGTCCTGGACGTGAGAGGTCCTTGAAGTTACAAAATTTTGGACAATAATCTGGAAAGAGTGTTGAAAAGAATCACACTTGTATTCATTAATTGCTATGGATCCGAGCACATAAATGAATTTCGTACAGAATTCTTCACTATTTACTTCATTCCAATCGTTCGTGACAATGCACAGAATTGAAGAATAAATCATTCGGAGCTTAGGATACCGTCCTGAAACCGGTTGCCCAAATGAATTAAAAAAAAATCTAGGAAAGGACTGACGTGAAGTCAGCAGCTTTTACGCGCTTGTTCACATTGCGAAATGGTGACTTGAAAATTTCAGTGAAATTTCAATGAAATATAAAAATTTTCAAAAAAAAAAAATTTTCGGATTTTTTCATGGATAATTCGTCTCATTGACACTGTTCATTTTCCAACCAAGTTTCATTTCGATCAGATGAATATTTTCGAGTTATTGAAAAATCGAAATTTTGGATGGCTATAGCACAAAAACCATTCGGCAGATTTGGCCCATTAACGAACTTAACCAACATATTTAGGATCTTAACCTAACCTGAAAATTTCAAGACTCTCGGTCCTTTCTTTCTAAAGCTACAGCGCACACGGCCGGTCAGACAGACAGAATCAATTTTGACCACGGATTCTTCATCAGTGAGTCCACCCTAGACGTTCGAGACCAATTTCGGCTCAAAATTCGAAAATTACAGACATCGTGACGAAATGATAATGCGCTATTCCCCAGAATAAGCGCGTAAAAACAGTCATTTAGCAAATATCGTTAATTAATCAATCATTTAAAATATTTTTATCCGAATAATAATCACCAATTTTCAAAACTGGACTCTTCAGTTCCAATTCAATGCCAGCAAAAAGTCATTTTCCTAGAGATTTACTGAGTGAATGCCTGATATCATTTCTAGCTGACGTAATAGGTTGCGAGTGGGAGCATTCTTCATCTCTCTCTCCATGCAAAAGAGCATACCAAGCACAGAATACAATCAAGCGGGTATTTATTTTTGTTTCTTGTCTATGGTCTTGCCCAAACTAGTTTCATCTCTCTTTCTCGGACCTATGGTCGACACCTGATATCGAAATGCAGCTTGATTGATAGAAACAAGCGCACGGAATATCTTTATTGTAACTCATTGCTTTCCTGAACTTCCGATCGATCATTTTGTTTCTCGTAGCCAATCCTTGTTTCCTGGCAACACCGTAAAAACCTAGAACCATATTTCTAATATGTAGCTCTTGCGTATACCGTGGACCCAGCTGCGGATGTAGCTCAATGACTCCATAATTTAATCCCTTAATGGAGGAATCCGAATTATCAATTATGCCCGAGCTCTTTATTCCTAGCTCGAAGGAGAGGAATAATTCAGGAGGTCTCTTCTGAAGATAGATCGTACGTTGCAGATGTCAAAGGAAAAATGATCAGGTAGATTTCGCTCAGGTTGACCGAGCTTTTTCTGTACCTCTGTTTATTGAGCAAGTGACAGAAAAACGAAAACCTGTGCGAGAGAGTCGCCATCGAACAGTTCTCCTTAAACTGTGTTGAAACGAAATATGAAAATAGTATAGTATTTTTTCTTCGACGGGAAATAAATTTGACATCTTATCTCTGTTGAAAGGTCATTAAATATAAATTTTCACGAAAAGACTTTTTTCCCGGAAAAAAAGTGAGTACTCTTTTCCCGGATATACAGGGTGAGTCTTCAAGTTGTACATTAATTTTAACCATAGACTCCTCTCATCAAATAAAACACTTATTTCATTTGCCATTTTTCCAGATTCGACTCAGGTAAAAAGTTATAAGCATTTAAACATTTCTCATTGTGCTTATACAGTCCTGCGCTTTGTTTGCAAGTTAACCACAGATATCTCTTACGGTGATTTCTTCTGGAGAATAACCAATCCAAGGTTTGAAATTCAGAGAAACAAGGTTGAGACAATTTATTCACTCACTTAATTATAATGATTTGGTGCTTTTTGGGATATTATCGCTAGGAAAACATTTCACTACACTGGACTTGAAATACTGATCTTCAACTTGATGTTCATGCAATATCCAATTTCATTCCACTATATGATAATACACAATTCCATCCTCGCCCATTCTCATATTGAAAACTACATAATTATACTTTTTTCACGAAATTTCCAAATGAATTATATGAAATCAATTAATTAACCTAAAAATATTCTCTAGACTTATAATAACATGTTATTCCATGTCTATGAATGTTATGGTTTGGTCTGTAGTATGATCACGAAATAACATATACCTTTATTAGTTCTATGCGAAATAAATAAATATTAATGTCTATTCTATGGTCCGGATGAACGTGAACCCAGCTTAATCTACTTCCTCTACTAGATCAGGGGTGGATCCATAAATATAAGGTAATTTTTCGAATTTTTCCGATTTTATAATATTCGTAGTTGAATATCTGCAAAACGTTTCAGGAGAAATAATAAAGAATAATTAAGTATTTTAAAATGATTGAAGATTCCTATAATGATTCCTCACGCTAATTTCGTATAGTTTGATGAATCGGTGAGTATATAACTCGGAAACTGTTTGAAGTTGGATGAAAGTGATAAGTGAAGAATATGTGTTTTAGTTATAGAAAACTTTCCACCGAAGTTCATCTCATTCGGAGGTACCATATCAAAGCTACAAAAAAACAACTGATTTTTTTTGGAAATTTAAATAGCCTGTATCTTTTCGCTGGAGCCGAATTTAAAATAGAGATGAAAGAAAAAAGTGTTTCATTTGATGAGAGGAATCTATGGTTTAAATTAATGTTCAACTTAAAGACTCACCCTGTATATACATATAGATAAAGGAAGATCTTTGATTTTAGAATATTTTATTGAACTTAAGTCACACTTCCTCTATATCAAAATTTCAATTATTAAATGTGCATTGCGTGAATGACATGTTCCTTGAACTATTCGGTACAATAAGTTATGTAATTAGTTTGGAATATCTTGAAATATCTACATTATTATTGGATCGTAACATACTTTTAAACATTGAATAATACGACCACACTATTGATGGCTTTTGTTGTTGTGCCAGTTCTGAAAAATAAGCCAATAACACTGTCTCCGAGAAAGAACTGTATTTCTTTTTCATTGTCCATTCCTTAAATCTTGAATACGCGGTTTTGTAAATTTTCCGCGATTTAGCTGGCAATAATTTTCGTGACTCTACTTGCGCTGCTTCTATCAACTCCGGTGGAGTCAGAAAAAACTCGGAATCAGACATTTTTTAACTTTATATTATTCAAAATAATTACTTAACAATTACTGAGTTCGCAATTTTTTAATCGAATCACAAAATTAAATTGACAGATATTTGATTACTTCGAAGTTTTCCTTAGCAACGCAGGTCTAATTTTCGCTATAACTACAACAGCTTACTAGTTTAAAAAATCAAATTTCATATCGATAACATTCTGACTTATATAATATATTGTAATGATATGTTCTTTCACCATTAAATTGTCGTTTTTTCTGTCACAGAAGAAAATAGTGTAAAATATTAGATTTTAGCTCTCGGTTTTTTGTCTCCGTCCGCTTCGCGTCGACAACATAACCTCGAGCTAAAATCTATTACTTTTTTCCCTCGTATTATAAATAACTATTGTTCCGAAAACTGTCAATCCTAAAAGAACAAGGTTCCGCTCAGCCTTGAGCACTGTAGTGTACCAAATTTCAGTTCGATCCGATTATAATTTTTGGAGATATTCAAAGAAAATATGTCAAATTTCGTGTTTTTCATCGATATCGGTGTTTTTTCAGAATTCACAAATTACCCACTCAATCATGATGAAGTTGATAGTTGGTAAAGGGTCACATTCCACTGCGACCTTAAGATCTATTGTGCCAAGCGCAAGAGCTTTTTTCTCACCTCGCTACCTACAGCTAGCCCTCCAGCTTTAGACTCCAATATCTGTGGTGGCTTCAAAGAGGCTGAATCATGTTTAAACTTGGCAGTTAGTTCGAAAATGCCAATCGACGAGTTTGTAAGAAATTTCGTGATTTCGCCATCAGAAAAAAATTTCAATTTTTTTTTCAATATTCAATATTTTGTGATCATTTTATCTTCATTTAATTCTGTATAACCCTTCGAATTGTAGTTTCTCGTTAAAATACTGGATTTCAATAATTTCCGGAAGAAACTACGAATCTCGTTGTTTGTAGAGTAGGTTTGGGGCTTAATTACGAAGGTCGAATTCGTTAATTTTTAAAATCCGCCCAATGGTTCCATATATTAACCCATTCAAAATTTCATCATCCCAATATTTTCAAAGATGAAGATTAGATCGAATTGAAATCCAGTACTTCATCGAAAGTTGATAAATAATTGTATTCAAATCCTGACGTCTTCACGGTGCTCTTTTTTTATATCTTCCCTAGTAACCTGATACTTCGCGATCATGAATGAATAATATCTTTCGAAATTTTTGCGAATGTTAGCTAACAATTCCCCAGTCGATTGGAAGTGCCCCTTCCTTCAAATTATTGTGTTGCTCTCTTCTCGCATTAGGACCGAAAGAAAACGATTATGACCCATCGTTTAGAACATTCTGCTGAAATGTGACACGCACGAGACCTTCTTTTTCACCTACAAGCATCAATTTCGGGGGATCGATATTAGTAGATGTCTTTCTTCGAGATGTTATGGCTTAAAAAGATCAGTTCCACATAGCTGTAAAATAAAATGTTGAGTTCTCGAGAATTCTTGATGTCAAACCTTCAAACGATGCTGTTCCAGGTTGAAAGAATAAGAGATAAGACAAAGAAAAACTATAAGGTGTCCCAAAAGAATTTATATATTTCAAAATTCGATAAAAATAAAATAAGCCGTTTATCGAAAAATATCTATTTATTATTAAAATACATCTTTGGGAATTTATTTCGTAAAAATAATTTCTTCTGGTTTCTGTCGCGTTCGCGATTTTTATTCAATCTAACATTTAAATTTCTGATGACGGATTGGCAGATACGCTCCGTGATGGCTCCCATTTCGTGGCGAACTGATGGTCCAGGGAAGTTGGTTTATTAATGTCAACATTAGTTTTGAGGAAACCCCACAAGAAAAAGTCCATAGGAGTCGAATCAGAAATGCGTGGCGGCCAATTTATGTCACCTCTTCTCGATATTAATTCGCCTGGAAAAATTTCACGAACTCGTGGCAGAGATCTATGGACGTGTGTGACGTTGCTCCGTCCTGCTTGAACCCTGTTCTTTGAATATAGCCAGGAAAATTCTGCAGTTCCGGTAATAAAACTTTTTTAACATCCTGAAATAACGCTTTGAATTCACTGTAAGAGCCCGTCCCCTTTCATCTTCAAAGAAGTAGGGACCGATAATTCCTCGAGATGACATTTCAGCCCATACGGTCACTTTTGGCGAATAAAGGTGTTTCTGTTGCTTATATTTGGGATTGGTTGCACTCCAATAGCGACAGTTCTGCTTGTTTAGGTGCCTGTTAAGATGAAAATGAGCTCCATCGCAAAATAAAATGTTGAATGTTTGTGAGCGCTCAATTTTTGGGTTGCAAATGGTTTTGAAAGATAGCAGGAATGCGCATTTTTGCCGGTTTTTATATTCACGAATTTCGAGGTGAATAAAACTGATACAGAGTGAAACATGGAAAATTAATAACATTGCGTATTCTCACAAAAAAGTTTAGTACATCCAAAGACAAAATTCCAAAAAATAATTACTGAAGCCTGCAGAACGAGACTACGTTTTCTTCTGTTAATGTCAAAATTTCACGCTTTCTAATATTTCTCGGGGCTATTGGCAACGTTGAAGTATGCGGACCATGAGCAGGTACCTGACCTTGAGATTTTAACGAGGTTTTTTGAAACTTGAATGGGGCTGCGTTGCCTGAATCCACGAAGCCGTAACTTTTCAGTCAGCGGTACTATTTGCTCCTGATTACTATGAATTCATCCTCGAAAGGTTACCTTACGGTGCAATAAGTATTTCAACATATGAAAGAAGTTTGCAAAGGTTATACCAGTGCACAAAAAGGTACCTACGAACGACATTGCGAACTATCATCCCGTTCCTATTTCAAGCCAGCTGTCTAAAGTGTTTGAGAAAATTGTATATTGAAGAATATGTGATTTCCTCGTGAAGTTTTCAATATTATCGAATCATCAACATGGCTTTCAGGCAGGTAGGTCGACGCAAACTGCTTGCTCAGAATTTATCGAGTTTGTCCAATGCTCCTTGGACGAGTCTTATCATGTCATGGGTATGCTTTTTGATCTCTCAAGAGCTTTCGATTGTTTACAACACCATTTCATCGTGGACAAGCCTCATCAGATGGGATTCCGTGGGATATTTCTTGGGTGGATGTGGAGTTACCTATCGGATCGTAATATATTTGTCAATCATAACTCAGGAGAATATCGCAATTAGCTTGGTGTTCCTCAGGGGTGAGTTTTGGATCCACTCCTGTTTTTGTTGTATATTAATGATTAACCGGACCACTTTATTACAGTAATCATTATTTTATTCGCTGACGATGCTCCTTCGGTTGTCCGGTCGAGGAATCTAGATGAACTGAGGACGATCTATGCTTATGCAACAGTTCACTTCATGGTGGAGACGCAATTCTCTCATGGTCAATTTGAATACCTCCCAAATTATTAGGTTTCAGTACCGAGAATCAATTCAATCCTACACACTGGTGTTTAAAGTTGCTGATCAATTCTTCGAAACAGTCGAGTGTGTTGAGTTCCTGCGACTATATGTTGATAGGTTCTTGACATGAGGCTTCCACTTTGAACATATGTGCAAAACTTTGAGCAAGTCATACTATGCCATTTATCGTTTGAAGGGAATTCTCCCAATAGATGCGCTCTTAGGTGTTCATTACTCCTTAGTTTACAGTCATCTCACTTACAACATAATTCGCCGGAGATGGATAGAGTGTTCATTATGCAGAATTATGATTTTCAATATTCGACCTAGAAATTCCCGCAGACAAATCTTCAAAAATTTCAAAATTCTCAAGCTCCTATCCATTTATATTTACAATTGCCTCTTGTATGTGCGAACGAATCTGTATAATCTCATCAGGTGTTCCGATTTACATAACTATAACACTAGAGAAGTCAATATATGATCAGTATCCCTAGGCACTCCACCTCCAAATTCAAATCTTCGCCAACACTCGCGGGTATCTGTTTGTACAGTCACTTTCCTGATAGATTCAATAATTTGAAACTGAAACAATTCAAAACGACTATCAAGGAATTGTTATACACCAGAAGCTTTTACAACACAGTTGAATATTTTCAAATGAGCTTCTTTGAGGAATTGTTATATATTTGTGTACAATTACTCTTCTATTTAATTATTGTTTGGTGACATATCTTTTGTATCTTTGTGATGTCATAAAGGACGAATAAATTATTATTATTATATTATTATTATATCTTATACCTTGTCTAAGGGGTGCATCGAATAATCCAACGTCCAACAGTATCAAGCGAAATGTCCAAGTTTCAACCTTATATTCTACAATATCGGTTCATGGAGAAAAAAGAACTCCGGTTAGAAAAAGCTAACATGAATACCAGCAGAAATGTCTGTCAATAAATCAACGAATATTCCACCTTGATCTTAGCTGATAATCCTACCTTTCGAAACATCTAAACATCTACACTAAACCAAAGATGTTCAATATGTTCGGTTACTATAGTACCAACAGTCGAACAGAGCAATTGCTTCATGGGGAAGATAGAGTTCATGTATTAATGAACTAACAAAAACGCATTGAAGGATATCTGTCGATAAGTCAACAAATATTCCACCTTGATTTGAGCTTATCATCCATATGATACTCCTGGGAGATGGCGCTGTATATTGTTAATGCTGCCGGATGTCATCGGCGGTTCCAAGGTAAGTCGGTCTGATGAACCGAACTCCTTGAATATAGCTATATTATGGCGTTGAGGTTGGCCCTTGTTGGCTCTCATGTCTTTCGTTTTTTCTTCTGTCTGTTTCCACATATAACTGACGTTACATCTGTTATTTGCGGATAAAGCGACGAACGAGAGGTCTGAGAGCGAGATGGAACTAGTTCGAGCAAGAACATATATACAGGATATAAATATAAATACCCGGTTAATTTTTTTTGTGCCCGGTATGCTATTTTGCATGGAGAGAGAGATGGAGGATAATCTCGCTAGCAAAATTTGACGTAGAGATGAAATCAGGCCTTTACTTAGATAAAGGGAAATTACTTCTTGATATTAAATTGGAACTGAATCGTCTTTTGGAAATTGGTAATAATTATTCGGATATGAATATTTGAAATGATAAAAATTAACAATATTTGTTAAATGACTCTTTTTCTTCGGAAGCCGGTTTCAGGACGGTATTCCTAGATCCAAATGATATATTCTTCTATTTTGAGCATTGAATGGTCCCAAACGATTAACATCAACTGAATAGGAAATAATTATGTACGGAATTCATTCCTGCGCTCGGATCCGTAGCAATTAATGAATACATTCATTTAGTTTTTTCAGTACTCTCTCCAAATAACTGTATTTTATATTTTTTTCTTGCGAAAATGGTCTCCAAATATCATAGTAAGACTTACTAAGGTGTCACGTTCGTTTTCGAATTAAAATCTTCTCGTTCTCCAGAAACGATATGGTTGGTCGAAAATTATTTTACATATTCGATTCAAATATGAATATAATCATTTTCAATTATTTTCGCCTTCAATTACGTGCACAACACGAATTCACCATTATTCATTCACCAGTTAGTCCGATTTGAAATCGAAGAACTCCAATATTACTCGGAAAGCTCACGAAAACGTGAACAACTAGAAAATTAGCTTATCTGCAGTCATCATAATCTGATTAGAAATGAAATAACATAGGGAAGGTTTGAAATACTCACGTGGACACAAATATTAAGTCCAAAACTTTTGGAAAAAGTTTATTCCAAACTGATCTGTCTTGTTATTGACGCATTCTATGAGTTTGCCGGAACTAGTTCCATGCTTGTGTCCTCGATTCCCCTATCTCAAAGCCATGTCCATATAGTTTATAAGTCTATGATGAAATCACTCACGTAACCTTAACACAGTAATTGAACTCTATAAAAAGTCTGGTTCATAGGCATGGACACATAGTCTCCATAAGTGTGCGGTCTGATCATATACCTAATATGAGTATATTAGATCTGGGTGAAATGGATAAAAATTTTTGTGTATTCAATGGTCCGAATAATGATCGTCGGGGATTTACGGCCTTGACTAGGTCAGCGGCGGATTCATAAAAAATAAGATAATTTACTGAATTTATCAGATTTTATAACATTCAATGTTGAATATCTCCAAAACCTTGTGGGTTGAGAGAACCTATGGAGAAAAATTAAATATTTTAGAATGAATGAAAATTTTAATGACTTTGAATTTTATCTGTATTCGTCACGCTTATTTCTTCTAGTATTCTGCATTGGCGAGTCAACTTGAGAACTTACTATTCCACATCAAAGACTATAGCAAATAATCAAATGAAAGTTATATGAAAACGAAACAAAAAAAATTCAGTTTCGAGTTGAAAATTCTCCCCTATCAGATATTCCAGACTACATAAAATCGTAACGATATCCTTGACTAGGCTATCAGCCACGTTGAATATTTCATCAGAGGAAGGATAAAGCTAGACACATAAAACGTAAATATAACGTAACCTATATTTCATATGCAAAACCCAATCCTTCCCCTGAATAAATCAAGCGTAGAAAGAAGGCCTCGAGCGCTGATCCCAACTACGCCTAAACCAAAGCGGTATTTTTCTAGCTGTTAAAATCTGATTTTGGAGGGCGCGTTAACAAGAATTTCGATTATTGAATTGAATTTTCTGCCTCGAGTCTCCGGTACCTTTTGCCATCACCTTCAGACGCAATGTGTTTTCCGGCTCCCTCGATTCCAATATCCGCTCTTTCGCAGACGTTTATCTCAATCTGTAACATTCAACGCTTTCGGAGTTGTTTTTGGATTTTAACGAAGTCTTTGTATAAGATTCGCCTGTGTTTCTGGATAGTGAACTGAACGAAGGTTTCATTTTTGCAGTGGAACGGCAGAGATGTTTCATTCGCTTTTAAGTTATTACCAAACTCTCTTTATGTTATGAACTAGACAGTTTAATGAAAATGGAAGCTTCTCCGGGAATTGCCAGGTCTTCTAGAGTTCTGACATATCAGTTGCATGAGAGCCTTCTTCGACGTAGGCGTATATTGGTTAATTATTAAACTTAATGAACCATTGTGCATTATTATGAAGCGTGTGCTGTCTACCGGTTCCGTACCCTTGGCATGGCGGCTCTCAACGATAACACCTATCTTCAAGAAAGGCGATCAACTCAATGCTGACAATTATAGACCAATAAGCATCACTTCCATCGTGGCCAAGACTCTCGAAAAAATAGTTTGTAAACAGGTGCTTCAGTTTGCATTGCAAAAATCAAAAGCAACAGCATGGATTCGTCCCGGGGAGATCAACTATTAATAATCTTCTGACTCGCCTGGAAAGTTGGACTAAATCTTTGGATAATGGAATTCCTATGGATGTTTTGTATTTTGACTTTGCAAGAGGAGCCTTCGATCGTGAACCAAAGAGAAGACTTCTCCACAAACTGGAACACTTAGGTATTCGCGGTTCACTTTTGATATTCATTGATTCCTTTTTCATCAGATCGTTTCTTTGTGGTAAAAGTTGGTGATGTTTTATCCTCTTTGACATCAGTTTCAAGTGGTGTACCACAAGAATCCGTTCTTGGCCCTCTGCTCTTCCTTCTGTATGTGTCTGATCTACCATCCATGTTGGCCTCTCTTTCTGCATCTCACTCTGATGATGTGAAACTCTACAATAGGTCGGCCTGTCATCGGACACTTCAGAGCTATCTTTATGTAGTGGTGGGTGGTATTCTGATTGGCTGCTTCCACTGAACATATCGAAGTGTCGTGTCTTGTATCTGAGCAACAATAATCCGACAACCTTATTTCATTGATGGTGTTGCTGTCGAGGGATGTCTAAGTCAAGTCGATCTAGGTGTTGTCATAAGCAGTGACCTGTCGTGGAGCCAACACGTACTTCATACCTGTTATAAAGTGAAATAACGGCTTTACGTGATCCAGCAGTGCTTCAGAGGTAGTCGTCCAGACACAGTCGCTGCTTTGTACAAGACATACATCCGTCCACTCTTGGGGTTAGCTAGTGTTGTTTGGTACCCATGGTTACGACGAGATAGTCATATGCTCGAGACTCTACAATGACGCGTTACGAGGCTGCCATTCGGAGTTCGAAGACCTAGCTACCAAGAAGTTTGAACATCATGAGTCTTGACACATTTGCAGATCGTAAGCGTAGAGGGGTAGGATAGTCACGATTAGGGCACTGAGGGGATTTTTCGGCACCGATCTATCGTATCTCTTTGAGTTAAATACTGATTCGCTCAGGGGGCAGGCTTGAAACTGGCACGGGAGAGATTCCATACGAGAAGCCGCGAACATTTTCTCAGCAATCTAGTTTTCGATTTCTCGATCAGCATGCACCAGGTGTAGTTGGAGCTCGATCGGTGAACACCTTCAAGAATAGGTTTGACAGCCGGAGGACTAGTGCGGTGCTGTACTGTGCGTGTGTGCATTTGTTCACTTTTCTTTTTCTGTTCAATTTCTTATTCGGGATATTTTTAATGTGATTTTGTTAGGAGTTTTATAGTTTTCCTCAACTCTGTAGCAACTGGATAATAATAATAATAATAATAATAATAATAATAATTTTTTGGGTTTTTCTGGGTTTTCACTTCAAATTTCTGAAATAAAGCTATTGAGAATTGAATAAAATGTTTTTTTTATGGAAAACGGCCCTGTGGATTGCAGGGTCGACTATTTGTCAAGGGCAGTATCTAGAAGAAATATTATCTAATGACCAATACTGGAACAATGCAAATGATCAATAGAGCGAACTGTTACTTTGAGAGTACAAATCTGACTTCTTTACCAGACAAACGAGAAAATTTTCTGAATTATGTTCTTTTGATTTTTCGTTCCTGAGACTTTTGTCGAATTGATATTTTCAGAAATCCACAGCAACACAGATTCACTTGGTATGGAAGGCGAATATTATCCATTTCTGCAGAACAATAAGCAAAATTACTCCTTCCATTCAACAAAATGCAGAAGGACTCTTTAATTTTTCTTTTCAGGTTAAATGATAAAGACATCAGTATTTTTGAATTGTCCCAACCTATCATTTCATTCCTAATGGTCGAACCCACATGGCTCAGTGTTTGAGATTTTCGTATGTACCTATCTATTCCTCAGGTTGTAATTGTGTTTTTGCTTTGCCTTTGCTTGATGTTGATAAGTAGTTCTTCATTTACACCAAATGCATAATGCACCATCAAAAACACAAACGCACTTGTTCACCATTCACTATGGCTGACATGGCGTTGTTTCCTATCTAAATATCCATATGTCTGCGATTCTACATTCCATACACGTATTCAGCGGTAAAAACGCTTATTGGTCGAGGGGGTCACGTGTACGTGCTTTCGAGATCAGAACACATTAAATAAGAAATGATATTCTTGATCCAAGAGAACTATGATTTTGAATTGAATTTGTTTCCTAAAATAAAGAGGACGTATGTTTTAGTTCAACTACATTTTCGATTCAAGAAAATTCATGTGAACAGGCAAACAACGGAATGAGTTGAGAATAGAAGTATATTGTTCAATTTCAGATTATTATTCTTGGGGAAAGATTATTTAATTCAAGAATATGATTTAAGAGATCCTTTTTCTCCGTGTTTGGGTCTTGATTAAGAAGATCGAATTTGTGAATGGGTTAGATCCGCCCAATGATTTCGTAGCTATACCCATTCACAATCTCATTTCGCCAATATCTCCAAAAATACAGATTAGATTCAATCTAAATCTAGTACTTGATGGAAATATTATAATATATAATATAATATCAATCTGATTTTTTAACAGTCTCAGTATATTAAAGTTTGTTTTTTGATGGGATATAGACTGGTTTGTGGAGAATTAATGAACTACTCTTCTTTGTTTTAACCTAGCTTTCGAATAATATTTTATTCTTCTTCGGGGTCTTTCTGTAAATACAAATTGAAATCTTTCACATCACAAACATCAACATTCATGTAAATCACATTTTTAACTCATTAAAAACTTATCTACTTACACAAAATGAGATTATTTTTATAAGTTCATTTGGAATTTAACTCTTGTTTTCTGAATTTACACGCCTTTTTCTATTTAAATAATATTAAGTTAGAATGTCAAATTGTCACCTTCTTTCTGTCATGTCATCGAACACTATTAAGTCCTTATTCATCTAGTGGTCCCATATATGTTTCTCTGGACTGAATAATATTCACACTTATCTGATTTCGAAGAACTGGCGACGACCCAGAGACACATATATGGGACCACTAGATGAATAAGGACTTAATAGTGTTCGATGGCATGACAGAAAGAAGGTGACAATTTGACATTCTAACTTAATATTATTTAAATAGAAAAAGGCGTGAAAATTCAGAAAACAAGAGTTAAATTCCAAATGAACTCATAAAAAAAATCTCATTTTGTGTAAGTAGATAAGTTTTTTAATGAGTTAAAAATGTGATTTACATAAATGTTGATGTTTGTGATGTAAAAGATTTCAATTTGTATTTACAGAAAGACCCCGAAGAAGAATAAAATATTATTCGAAAGCTAGGTTAAAACAAAGAAGAGTAGTTCATTAATTCTCCACAAACCAGTCTATATCCCATCAAAAAAAAAATTTAATATAATATCTATCACCTGATTGAGAAATGATAGCTTGGAAGCTCATGCAGAATTTCGTAGGAATATATGGGAAGAAGATCTCCGAATCCGTCTATGAGAAAGTGAAACTGTGTGTGGAGGGATCAACAAGCAGATGGCTCCTTTCGGAAAGAAAAAAAACAAGCGCGTGAAATCTCCTCACCTCACTTCAGAGCTTTGCTGGAACCAGTCGATAAAGTTCCTAATAACCTGTTTCTACTACCACTACTCCGTACTGATAGTTCGGTTTGTCAACATGTCAAAAACAGCATAACTTCATTTTATCTATTCTTCCTTGCTTCCAATTTACGCGCTCCTCTTGGAAACTTCAGGGTCGAATGCGACTGCTTATGGTCAAGAACGGCTGAATTGAAATTTTTAGATTCTGTTGCCAATATCTCCAGAAAAACTGATGCAATCAGACCAAAAATGCATAATTAGTTCATTAATACTAATGCGCAAGTTTTTGACTGATTTCGCGAGAATAGTATCAATAGAAATTAAAAAAAAACGAAAATTCATAATTTTTTTTGGAACCTAGCCAACAAATTTCTGATATTTGGCGCAGACCCTGAAGTCAATATTCCGCAATGGTATACAACATTTCATTTTAGCCGATGTTTATTCGGCTTGGGCAACGAACTTGAATAAGCTCGTAAAAGCTCATTTTGGCTTATGTATAAGCATATTTTGACCTTGACTTAGCAGGTTACTAGTTTGGGGAGGTTGAGAACTGATTTACACTAAATATGGAAAGGCGCAGTCCATGTTCATATGTCTATATGTCCACTCTACCATCAAACTAAGGCATGTTCAAATCCTATTCGAGTCATTTATATCCTCAGATAGCAGCAAGAAAGCGGAAAATTGGGAAGCGACTGTGGTTATACCTATTCGTAATATGACTATCTTCATTTTCCAACACTAAGCGATTTCCATCAGTTATGTGAATTGGATGCGACACTTGAAGCCAAATCAACCTTTTTAATATTTGGAACTGCAATGGAACGTTCACGGAGCTAATGGAAATGAGTTATTATTCATTTCCATGGGAAATTTCGGGAGATTGAAAATGAGAAATGACAGCGAAAATTATTCTCTGACTGTGTTCCTTTTTCCGAAAATTTTCTCCCAGGTTTTTTGATGTGTCATTTCCCCGAAGAGAATGTATGTATAATAGAATATGAAGTGGTATGTTCGTTATTATTGTCTCTAGAAATATATGGTTATCGTCAATATTGTTGCTTATAAACATCGATCTACGTTCAGCTAATCAAATGAATCGTTGCAGCCAACCATTTTTCATTATTATCGAATATTTTTTGGTATGTTCAGTTCCACTTATTAACACTAGGGCATTATGTTTGTCATTTGAAATAATAACCGAAGTGAGGTCATTATAATAATAATAATAATTTTCTAATAATAGTAATAATTTACTTCATGAGATTAGGCAGACTTGTTTGCACATACAAGAGGCAATTCAAAAAATGAATGGATGGAAGCGTGAGAATTTTGGAATTTTTGAAGATTCCTCTGCTGGAGTTTCTAGGTCGAATATTGAAAATCATGTGTATTATCAATCCTCTTCTGCATAATGAAGACTCTATCTATCTCCGGTGAAGCACCCCAAAGAATGGTGTGAGTGAGATGACTGTAAACTAAGGAGTAATAAGCATCTAAGAGCGTTTCTATCGGGAGATTTCCTTCAAACGATAAATGGCATAAAACAACTTGGTCAAAGTTTCGCACAGATGTTCAATGTGGGAGCCTCATCTCAAGAGCCTATTAGCATAATAGAGTCCCAGAAACTTAACACACTCAACTGTTTTGAAGGATCGATCAGCAACTTTCAGCATCGGTGTAGAGGATTGAATTGCTTCCCGGTATTGAAACTTAATAATTTGGGTTTTATTCGAATTGACCATGAGAGAATGGCGTCTACACCTCAGTTCATCTAGATTCCTCGACCAGATATTCAAAGGAGTATCATCAGCGAATAAAATAATGATTACTGCAATTCGGTGGGCAGGTATATATTGTCCAGCATATTCAGAAGTTAGAGGCAAACTACTTTATTCATTATGTAATCCAGTATTTTCTGTATTTTTTTTTCAGAATATATTTTGATATACCTAATTTATCTTCCTCGGACGTACTAGTTCTTGAATAAGAAGATCGGAATTAAATCAACTGGCATATCATGATTGAGGAATCTGAGAAATGGGCTACACAACAATAAAATAATAATAATATTAGACATACTTTGTCGTCACCCAACGATTGAGAATAATTTTTTCTACACTATATGCCATTATCTTACCACGTGGTGACAAACTTACTATATCGACACGAAAGTGATGACAAACTTGAAATTTTTACCATCTGTGCGTGAATAAAGAAAACATTTGAGCAAAATTTCAGATAGTTATTATTTCGAAACCGTTCAAACTGCTATTCGTAGGTTTTAAAGCTAACCTGAAAAACTCAAGTCTCTAGGAGTTTTCCCTCGAGAGTTGAGGCAGATACGGAAGGTTGGACGTATGGCCGTACTGTGGCAATTCATTGGAGTTTGACAATTGATTTTTCATCACAAACTAATCGTTTTGACCACTTAAAATAAAAGACATTTGGTTCGAATGATAAGGCTTCTGTTCCGTGGAACGAGCGCGTGATAATAAACTATCACAATACAGTCAAATGAATGTCTCACGTTTTCAAACAAAAAAAAAAAAGTAGGATGAGGCAGAAAAAATCAAAAAATTACATCAACTTACATATAATGATTGAAGTTGAAGTCAATAACTTGAGAAAACGGAAACCAAAAAAATATGATACAAAATAATACAAGACACAGTTTTGATATTTTATCTTCGGAATTCAAATTATCAATAGCATATATTTTATATATTTTCCGAAGAATTGCGAATGTGGTTGCCATATCACTCGATTTCACACGAAGGAGTTCGGAATCTAACTACCGACAAGCTTGTCCAAGTCCAATCCCACTAAACATGAAACCTTGAAGAAATATTTCAATTCTTCCCTACTGAGGACTTTTGGAAACATTACTTGAAACGTAACCCAGAAGTTTTTTCCAGGTTTTAGTAAACATTAAACCTTCCAGAAACATTTTAATTCTACCCTATTGTGGACTTTTGGAAATGTAACCTAGAATTTTTTTCCAGGTTCCAGTAAAAATTTCAATTCTCCCCTATCGTGGACTTTTGGAAACGTTACTTGAAACGTAACCCGTAAGTTTTTTCCAGGTTCCAGTAAACATTTCAATTCTACCCTATTGAGGACTTTTGGAAATGTTACTTGAAACGTAACCCAGAAGTTTTTTCCAGGTTTTAGTAAACATTAAACCTTCCAGAAACATTTTAATTCTACCCTTTTGTGGATTTTTGGAAAAGTAACCTAGAATTTTTTTCCAGGTTCCAGTAAAAATTTTAATTCTACCCTATTATGGACTGTTGGAAACGTTACTTGAAACGTAATCCAGAAGTTTTCTCCAGGTTCCAGTAAACATTTCAATTCTACCCAATGGTGAACTTTTGGAAACGTTTAGTGTTTAGTGAAACTGTTAATATGTCAAAGAGCTTAAGTTTTGTTTGTGATACTGCATATGGACTTCCCTTCAGTGACAAAGACTTTCAGAATACAATTTCTCAGTGGTCGAAGCAAGCTAGTTGGGGATATGCCAAAGAGTTTATGTTTTGTTCCTGATACCGCATATGTCACAATAAATGTTCTTTATTGTCAATCATACTGTATTCGAATTATATATTTATCTATATTTTAATAGGTTCGAACCATAGACATATTAAACTCTCTGGACACGGCGTACGAATCCATTTCTGAAGAGTCGAATGGGGATAATGAACCAAGTGAGAGGTCCGAGAGAGAGATGGAACTGGAGCGGACAGACCATAGACAAGATACACGATTAAAATAACATGCGACTAGTGACAGGGACATGAAGGAAATCGGCCAATCAGAGAAATTACGGAATGGCGGTAATTTTGAACTTCACAATTATGGAAAAACAGATGATCAGCCGGCCATAACTCCGAAATCTTAAGGGAGCATGATATATGTATAATGATTAACGAAACTTCGGACCAGTATTATAAAAATTATTTTGACCCCTAGAAACAGTTGAGTCCCATTTTTCAACCACAATCAAAATAGTTGCTCGGGGATTTATTTCGTTAACGAACATAAAACCAAGACCGCAGACCTGCCAGGCGGACGGACAGAATCCAGTTTGATCACAAATTTTTCATCAGTAAGAAAATTTTTTGCTCAAAAAATACTGACATTGTAACTGAAGGATATCGCGCTCTTCTTTCTAACAAAAAAATGAACAAATTCACAGTTATTCATGCAAGGTAAGCTCACTTATGGAATTTCACGTTTTCCTCTTTTTTATATCTCGTCGTACAATTAATGGCACAACAAGAATTCACCATTATTCGTTTGACAGTGAATCCGGTTTCTATTCAAAAACTTACGAAAACACAAAAAACGAAAACAACACGAAAATTATGTCTTACATACAGTCTTTATACTATAATTCAAAATCTGCTTTGAGATACTTTGGAAAAAACAAATGTAACTTTCAAAACTTTCGAAAAAAATGTATTGCAAACATAACCTTATAATTACAGTCTATGGCTTCAAACTGATCTGTCTTATTTTTGCCGTATTCTATGATGGTTTGGCCCGCCCTAGTTCCCTCTTTGTCGGCCCGCTTCCTCTCCCTTTAAGCCATGTCCATATAGTTTTATAGGTCTATGGTTCGAACGCAATTTTTCAGTTTTGGAACTTGGTACCCAATTAACCTTTTCCTCATAATCATATTCAAAAATCATATAAACTTGTGAAGGGGCAATTTTGAAATTTGAGGAATGCATAGCCATAGGTTGAATATATGAGAATCTTTTACGTCTATTATATTTTTCAATAGGTTTGTGACCCAACGCTTGGATTCGAAAAATTTGAATTCTTTTCAGAAATTATAGGTTCCAAAATTATCTATGAAATTTTGTTTTGTGGAGTGCTTTTCAATATATAACTGTTTGAAAGTGTTAAATCTTCCTACTTTTAGACGTTGAACTTAAGAGAAAAGTATTTTTGAGAAGGTGAAAAAACGTGTCCAAGATAGTTTTGGCGAAACCTGTCCAGGACAGTTCTGTTGGAACGTTTCCAGGACGGCTTTGTTGAAACGTTTCCAGGACGATTTCGTTGAAACGTTTCATGATACTTCACTGAGGTAGGAAATTTACATTACCTGGGACATTTCTGTAACTTCAAGGAGACTAAAGAGGAAAGGTTTCAGTTATCCAGAAAAAATTTCTGCAACGTCTCTGATACTCAAATATGTTTAGTGGGATGCTACTGCATGGAACAATAAGTTTGTTTCTACATACTCTGGAACCAGTTCTGAATCAGGCGGAGTATGCGCATATCGATATTAGCGTTCCAACGACGTTCGAACTGATTCTGGAATTCCGAACCAAGTGTTCCAACGTGAAATGAATTGTAGTCAGTTCTGGAACGGTGAATTCAGTTCTTGGTTATAGGCAAGAACTGAGAGGCACGAATCGGTCAGCTGTTACATGCCATTCGAATGCAGCAAGGGGCAATAAAACTACCTCTGGCAGAGACGGGTTGCATTTTTTAGGTGACAAACAACCCATAGGCTATAACAAGGGAATTTCTGAGAATGATTCATTTCCAATACTTTCGAACTATCTATTCAGAATTAGTCCCGAACTAGGATGAGCGCAGACGTGTGAATTGATTCAGTTCTAAATGGGTTCAAGACAGTAACAGAAATGGATGACGGACAAACCTAATATTGTCATCAGCTCCACACCTCCCTCTTTCATTAGGTTATGAACGAAATGCTGAAACAATACGACAATAAATAAATAAAAACCTTATTAGACTTCTGGGAAATTTCAAAGATCAATAGTAAATATCTCAAACTGTTTCCTTGCTTCGAAACTGGTGTATTTTGCATATTATCGGTTGCCAGGCGGACCGTTCCGTTACTGGCTTTACAAAATCAATCGATAGTGGAACATTCCGTAAACATACTATACCCGTCGGGTTCATTTTCAACAACAAAAAAAGGGGATTCATTCGGTATTTAAATCTGGAAAATTTAATACTCAAAATATGGAGGACGAATAATAACTGGGAATATGATCCCAACAACGTCAATACCGTTTCGTTTTTCAAATTGCGCAAGAGTTTATTGAAATGTTCTAAATAGTGAAAGAATTTTATTTGAACTGATTGGGGATTTTGACTGATAATACTGCCTTCTTATGTTATAGCATTTCAATCGGTCTGTACTTTTCGAATATTGCTCCAAAAAAGATCTTGAACAATTCCGAAACAGTGCGCAACTACTCTCTGACACCTAAAGAATAAAAGGATCTTACGATTTTTTCATTTATCCATTCAGTTCTCAAACAGATCTAACCATTTTCTTACATTAGAAACCAACATGTTCCCTGAGTATGGAAATATATCGCAGCAGCAAAAACTAGTATAACTTGAAATATGTAGAGAAGGTATTGCAAAAAACAGATTCCGAGCCAAATTAGAATCAATTCATTTCTGAAGTGTATGTGCAAACCAACGAAAAATTGTCTAGAAGAGTGGGCAAAGCTGAGATCATATTGGTCAGAGACACTGTTTGTCATCTTAGGAATTTTTATAATGGGTGAACCATAAATAAGAGTCGTCGTAGGAGGTATTTTGAAAAAACTTATTCAATCTGGTCGTACAAGATGGAACTGTCAATTTCATAACATATCTCAGTCGCGGTGTATCATAAGAGGGGGTAAAATTTTGTCTCACATCCCCACGATATCCTCGAATCTTCTTTTCTCAAGACACATAATTTTGAATTCATTCCTGGAGCCGAGTCGATTTGTATTTTGTAATATAGAATGGATATGTGTTTTCAAAATAAAGAAATCGCAGTAACTTGTTCTGTATATTCTCAAGTGTATCTCCTGTTGTTCTTGAGATAGTGCGGAAATAACTTAGAAAATCCAAAAAATAACGAAATGTTTTCTCTTATATCCAAAGGTGAGTATCGGATCGAATTGAAATTTGACTTGTTGAAAATTTTTATTCGAATTAATATTTTTTTAATTCTCTAGCAAATTTCTACAAAGTTTTGATCTGATGGAATCCGTTCTACATGAGGTATCGAAGAATTACCTGAAGTATTTCAAGTGGGCCTAATTCCAGAACTATTCGACCGATTTCATCCATTAACCTAACCTAATCTGGCAATTTCAAGTAGCTAGATCATTTTCTTCGAAAGTTAGAGCACTTACCGATGAAGGGACGGACAGAAATGAATTTGACCGTAAATTCTTCTTCATGTGTTCAACCGAATGGTGCAAGACCATTTTCGGCTTGAAAATTACAGACATTGTGACGAAACGATGTTACCCCGAGAAATCGTGTTAAAATGATAGCTTGAAGGTTCATGAGGACCATATGAAGGCCGCCAAGTTATTCCATTGCAAAATGAAGGTCATTTTGCAGGGTGAATATCAGGTGAACACGACCGCTTCGGCAACGAGTTTGAACATGCACTCAAAAAGTTCATACTTCGCGTCAGTGCTTTTATTATATTATTATATCGGGCTTATAGCTGGACTTCGGCCGACTGTGAACACGATAACTTTGCCAAGGAATTGTAGATTTTTTTCCAAATGACTGAAATGCCGTTCAAAAATCGGAAACCATACTTTTAGCTCAACCTTAGATAAAAACACACATTTGGGCGAGATGATATTGCTCTGGTTACCCAGAACAGACGCACTATTGGCGTCTGAATTTAAGATTGGAGCGCCGCGGTGGCCAGTGTCAAAACCTTAGATACAGACATAGATTTTGTTTTGATAGTCGATTTTTTACTGTTTGTTAGTGTTTGGTTTGATAATTTTTGATTTCACGATTCATTCGAAGACTTTTAGACTTTTATAGTTGACGAGAGTATTACTGGGAGTACATATTCCATTCTTATAAAGAAGGTATGTATCATCCTTCAACCTTATTGAGTGTAGCAACTCTTAAATTAAGGGGATTACGGGGACTGTATTCTAATATTATTTCTTTTCAGATCCAATTGGCCTGATTGACTTTGATGGATATCTTAGGCTGTCTTGAAACTTGAAAAACAGATAGTAAACATACTTTTTGGAATAACAGACAAATACTCATTACTTTACTATTTTTATAGGGAAGCACTAAATACTCAATATTTTGTGAATAAAATGAATACATTCACATGAAACTTATTCATTATGGATTGACAAATAAATTTTCCAACACTCATATGATTGGTCTTGAAAAAGCTGTAATAAATAAGCCTTGTACAACTTTGCTTTCATCGGCAGAAGCACTTTGAGCGAAGAGTATTCATCACCAGATATTTCCTTGTTGTTCCTTCTTTTTTTCAATAGTCATTTTTATCACTTCAACATTTACGTTATTCCTTGATGATCAGTTCAACAGGCAGATTTCTGGAAGGCAGAGCATTCCTCTTAAGTAAATTTCTGTGCTTGGATTATGGGCCTGGAAAAAAATTGTCTTCATGAATGTGATCTAATATTTCATGAGTAATTCGGGCTTACCTCTATAAAAATGATCATCATCAGTAAAATGCAGGTGACAGACTCACATAAATCTTGTTTGTTGGTTTTTATCGATTCTTCAACACTTTCAGGACCGACTTGTTAAAGGAAGTTTCTTTCACCTTAACTCCAAAGTTTTTACCGGGCTGCAGAAATCTATGGGAAGGGACATTTGAATTTGCTTTTCCTCAGTAGAAGCACTTGTGAAATCACACAAACGCCAAGAAAAATGCATAAACCTTCTCATTTTCTTTATAATTCTTTTAACTTGCCAATGATAATGTCTGTACCTCGGGTTACTCGGATAGCCACCAGAGGGAGTAGCGCTTATCTTCATTCGCCAATACTGAACCCATCTGCCCATCTGTTTTATAAATTCTGGGATGTGTGAACACAGTTTTCATTCGGAAGAGAGTTTATATTAGGTGCCGTATAATGCAAATGGGCTTTAAAGCTCCCGCTTATACGGTTTAATCAATAGTGTCACCGGTGTATGAAAATTCCGGTATAGCGCTCCATTAGATAATAATTGATTCAAATATGCAAAAGTATTTGAAATCATCGGTGTGATGAATTATCCGGAACATTATAACGATTATTACTGACTGGAAAATTCATACTATTGCGATATATGAACACTCAAACATGATGATGATAGATTACTTTGTGATCGACATAATCACATAATGGATTTCATAAACTATTAACACAATTCGTTATGTGAACGATAATTATTATCAAGGGCAGATTTGCAGGCCTAGAGGCTGGTAATGGGGGTGATTAGTCCCCCCCATGAGAATCGAAAACCTGAAAAAAAGTAACGCAACGTGGCGCACATAAAATATTCCTTGCAATAATTTTGAATAAGTAATTTCCCAACTATTGCAATCAATGACAATGAGGTGATTAAATATTGTGTACCTTATTCGTTCTCGATCGTTATTACACCCCCTACCTCCATGAAAAAAAAACTATATCATCCCTTGATTATTATGGAATACGAAAAGAATAATGGACTACGTGAACTTAGATGGAATTATAAACCTGTTCGTATAATCACAATAAAATTTGAATGACATCTACTTGGGGTCTTCGTATAAATTCAAAATAAAATATTTATTTCGACGCACTGTTGTTTAACGTCAATATTGGAAAGAATCTACTTGTGGACTAGATAATCGTTGAGCTGGTATGGAGTTTAATTCTAAAGAAAGAATTCGCGAGTTTATACAATCAGCCTAATGATTCCGCAAAAGCCGTCTCAAAATTTTATTTTCTCAATATACGGGTTGGATAGAATTATAATTCAGTACTTGATGGAAAATGATATTTCGAAGGTTAAGACGGAACTTCATGGGGACCATATGCTATGAGGAAGTTATTGTGCTTACGGTCGGCCGTTAGGCAGAACCTAAAAACAACTTCCGAAAAAAAAACTTGAAAGGTTGATATTTGTAAAGTAGGTTTGACCTTAATCACGAAGGCAGAATTGGTGAATGCATAAAATCCATCCTTTGATTCCGCAGAAATAGCCATTGAATTTTTTTTTTCCAATATTTCCAAAAATACAGATTTGATCGAATTGAAATTCGGTACTTCATCGAAAAATGACAGCTCGAATGTTCATGAGGATAATATGATAAGAAGATCACAGAATATTGAGTATTTGAAAATAAATTGTTCTAATGATACGATCATCAACAAATTTGGCACAAAGTTGTCCTACAGCATCTGAAAACCAGCTGCAAAGTGTCGTCATGATTGAATAAGTATTTATTGAGTTATGCCGAAAAAAAACAACGATAACGAGAAAAACAACCAGGAAACTTCACATATCTCTTCCCAATATCTCCGAGACCATCAGTCGTATCAAATTAAAACTTGGTATACTGCTGTGAAATATAGAGTTCAAGGTATAAGAGGAATTTCCCTCGAATATAATTAGGAATTCCTGAAAAAAAAGTTTTTTGCGTAAAAAATTTTGAAATTTTTTTTTCAAATTAAGTGACCATACGACCGAAACAAAATGCCGAAAAAATTGCACGTCGTTATGCTTCAACCTACTGTCAAGTTTCAATTCACCGCTTCAATAGTTCCTGAAACAGTTGGGAAAAACCTTGAAATTTCAAATGGCTATAACTCCGAAACAATTCCACCGTTTTGGCCCATTTACGAACCTTAGTGCGGTCTCTTGCATGTAACACGAATCATCATATTTTTATGTTTTTCTCATTCCATTTCGATAAAGAATCATAATCTATACTATTTCACACTGCAACAATTCGAGAATTTCGAATAATTCGGTATTGAAAATCGTCAAATCGGGACGCAAAACCAAACTGGGTGAAATGCAGTAGATCGCCTCCTACGTCACTCGTTATTCCACGATGCTCAGATCGATACAGCTGACGCTCCCTATTGGCTTGCTAGAGAGAAAGGTACACGAGAAGAGGGAGAGAGTGGATATATCGCGGCACGTCACGGAAGACGCGAACTAAGTGTTAAAACAACCAATATGTGGAGCTTTATTTTAAAGATCGTTCGTAGTTGAAAATTGAAATTTTTGACGACGGTTGAAGTTTTTCAGTATTCTTATGGATAGAATATTTGATTTCAATGATAAAAAAATACATGCAAGAGACCTATTCCAATGCGCAAATCACCCTGAAAGTTTCAAGTCGCTTGTTTGCTCCGTTCGACGGCTATCGTGTCCATGGCCATCCGGCCGGCCGCACTGACTGAATCGATTTTGACACCGAATTCATCATCAGTGAGTCCAACCTAGTCGTTTGAGATCATTTTCGGCTCGAAATTCGAAGATTACAGGCATTTGGACAAATCGATAGCACGCTGTTCTCCTAGATATGCGCGCAAAAATCATTCAGATAATATTTCGTGCAGCGTGACTTCATCATAAATATCTCTAATACAGGCTGGCTGAAATAGATTATGATTCAATATTACAATAATCCAGCGAAATAATGCAAGATATCATTTTAATGCAGAATATCATTTTACGTGAGTACGCGTGAAACCTGAAAGAAATTATGTTAATATGCACCACATATGTTATATTTATGAATCAAGTATCGAAAACCGAATGAATTAAACACATTTTTAAAGAACTGGTATGGATTTCAGATAGGTACATTAGTGTTTCATCGATATTTTGAAAATCAATTTTCCATAGAAACGAGCGTTCTTCAGAGCTATACATATTCGCGAAAATAATATACACACATATCAAGATGAATTTTCATAAGAATGAGATGGTTGATTTGATTTTCTTGTTGAGGCACTGTCATAAAAATTGTTTTTCAGCAAGTAGAGTTAATGTAACAGAATATACCGACAGAAGACATCCAACAGAAACGAGTTTCCGAAGACTCTTGAACAGATTCGTTGAGACAGGTGATGTGCAGTACGGGTAACAGGATAGAAAAAAATCGGCAACTTACGAAGAAAAGGAGCTCGAGGTTTTACCGACTAACTGAATCACCACAAACCAACAAAAAGGAACTAATGCAAGCCTGTTATATAAGTACTTTTTCTGTTCAAAAAATCCCCAAGAAACATAGGTATCATGCCTATCACATTCAAATAAATTAGGCGCATATCGATAGCGATTTCGAAAACCGTTTGAATTCCTGTAATTGCGCAAGATTGTGAGCGGAATAGGATCCCAGATTTTTCCGATTATCTTTCATTCAGCGACGAAGCGACATTTCATAGTTCTGCTTCGTTTAATAAACTTAATTCTCATTATAACCCTTGTGAAAATCCAAGAGTAATCAGAAAAGTCGATTGCAAACACAAATGGATATTAAATGTAAGGGGCCGTTATTAGCCCTCATCGGGACGGTTCTGCTTATTTGCATTTCCCCCAAAACATATTTCCGGGACAAATAGTACTGCTCCTCAATATGAAATATGGTTGCAGCATATTTGAGCGCCCGCTAATTATTCTCGACCTGTGAGAGATTTACTAGATTGGCACGGAATTTTTTGGACAATTATTTTCAGGGTTGAGAATATTCTTCCGAAACTTTCAATAAGTTGGTATTCAAAACATTCTTTTGAGTCTCGAATTTTTTCATCATTTGGCAGAAATCTGCATATCCTTCGATAATCAATGTTTATATGACAAATAATATTTTTTTGAACAGACTATGGTTAAAAATAAGAAAAAGGTTTTGACTTGAAAAGTAAGGACCTAGGAAAGCATTGCCGTGAAGGCAGAGGCTTTTGCGTGCATATTCAAATTCTTTGTCAAAGCGGTCATCTCCGTTGAACATGCAAACAAAAGTTGCTGCCTTCACTGCAGTACTTGTTCTTCAACATCCTCAAATTAGCTGCGAAGTTTAATAATAATAATAATAATAATAATAATAACATTTATTGATCCCTCAAGACACAACCTTGTGTATGGGACAAGTCAGATATACATTGGTGTACAAATGACTGAATAAGTATTTTTTGAGTTATACCAAAAGAACAACAATATCGGGAAGAAAACCTTGAAATTTTATATATTTTCTTCGAATATCTCGGAAACTCGAATTGAAATTTTGTACAGTGCAGTGGATTATGAAGCTCAAGGTATCAGCAGAATTATTTTCGAATATGATCGATAGTTTCTGAAAAAAACCGACTTAACCCACTCACGAATTCAACCTTCGCATTTTTAATTGCGACAGACCCTGAAATTTTCAAGTCGATTGTATTGGTTTATTATTTGATAAAATCAAATAATAAACCTTAGTCCGCCGTCCGTGGTCCGGGGCTTTTCTCAGAAAGTACTGAACCGAAATGAGTGAAACTTGGTAGAAAAATCGTGTGTCGCTTGGGATTGATCCTCCAAGCTTTTCAGCAGAATCATTGTACCCTAAGGGCTCAAAATGGTGGGGGGGAAAAAAATTATTTCTCGAAAACTCACCACTGAATTTTCATGCAACTCAGAACGTTGGTTACTGTTACAAAATTAAACCAAAAAAATTTCACCCGAATGATTTCCGACGAGTGGTTCCTGAGTTATAAGGAAAAACGCTGCAAATTACCAATAATGTCGAAAATAACATCATCGCATTCGGTTCAAAGATTGTAATTCACTGGAATAATCGGTTTACTTTTCATCCAGATTCATACATCTAAAAGGAGATGAAAATATTGATTACCAAATTTTCAACACATATCGAAAAATTTTCAATGGATGCGTTATTATTTTTAATCACAATTTGCAAATGCCCCGTCGATGTTCTTGACAATTTCATAATCGTAAGTAGTTCAGATTAAATATTTTTGGGTTTTCTCTCCCAATATCGTAAATATAACTACTGAAAATCGAATCAAATTACTATTTATAGAAATCACCCTGCGGATTACAGGATTCAAGATGAAATTTCTTCATGAAGCCCATTTTATATCTAGAATAAAACTTTTATTTTATTCATAAATCATTGGTTTTTCAGAACACAAAAACCAAATCCATGAAAAAATTCATTTGAAACATTGAAATCTCAATAAATAAATACTCTTTTATAACTGAATAACACATGCAGAATGCGAATTAGGTAGCGCAATTTAAAATAATTCAGATTTCCAAAAAATTTGGTTGATCGGAGGTTTCCATTAATTTCGGTTTGCGTAATACGATCATCGTCAACCTGTGGATATCCGTTACTGGTTTCAATCGAAATCCAAAATCTTTCGTACTGACAGTTTGAAATGAGCGTGAATATAGAAAATAATGAGCATTTATATGATAAATCAAATTGGAGGATATAATATGCAAAAAAATCAATAGCAAACCGCAAATCTCATCAATTGTCGATTGTCGAGAATCTAATACTGAGGGTTGGAGCCTTAGACTAAAGTTAGGAGCCGATAATCTATCTACCTGTTCTGAATGGGGTCTGTGACTTTAGACAAGGGATATAGCGTAGACAAAAATATTCCGCATGTATTATCATCTGGTTGTCGGCAAACTACTTGTTTGAATTTCACGTTTTTACATCAAACAGACTTTCGGATTTGACACCCTCTTGGTTGAGTGTATCTGACGACGATAACAACGAACGAAATTTATAATCTAGAATTATTCTTTCGAATTCAACCTGATGAGGATCACGATATATTTGATTGTTGCAGAAATGTTATTGAAAATAACTTTAGTTTTTCAGTTTGTGTGGTGGATACTTTGTAAATCAAGTGAATCGGATATCTGCTGTGGAAAAAAATTCGATATTGTCCAGCCTTACGCGTTTGATCTGTACGACGGCCCAAAGTTGACCCAAATTTCGAAAATTTTTCACCAAATCCGGAATATTTTCCAAACCGAATCAGTTACGCAAAATCTAATTACAGATTCGTAATCTACGTGAATCCATAATATATGATGTGCATATTGTCATAGCTTCAAAAATAAAATTTCGCACGGAATCGCTAAATCTTACCCCCCACCCCTCTGCGCTTTGATGTTTATTCGCGGTTCTTTATGAAAAATTTCCCAAATAAATTTTTTTCTTCGAAAATCGTCGACCTTGTTATCGTTTCCTATTAAATCGAGGTCGTAGATCACGAATATGTCATTAGAAATCGTCCAGTGACAACCGTTTAGAAATTATGGCGGAAATAGTGAAAAAATTTTGAAATTTTGGTCAACTTTGAGACGTCGTGCCAACCAAAATAATGAAGCTGGATGATGTCGAATTTTTTACGTGCAGTTCGATCCTTTATCTATGAATTAAAACAGATTTCATCGTCCTACTTTCATCGAGTCGGTAATAATGATTGTTTGAAAAAAGGTCCAAAATTTTGGAACTTCAAGGACCTCTCACGTCCAGGACGATTTTTTTAAAAAATATCTGACCTTATATTCTTGTTCTACGCCCTCGAATTAGTAAGTGTGCCAAATTTCACGGCGATAGGAGTCGGAAAATTATTTTTCGAAAATTGAGATTTTCTTAAGGGTAGACCCTTAAAATTTTACCAGAAATCGAAAGTTCTCCGATCGACCTGAAATTTGAAACATATACTAATTCGAGGGCGTAGATTAAGAAAATCCAATCAGAATGTTAGTGGAGAGTCTGGTTCGTTTTTTATGGCCCGAGGAAAATCGAAAAAATTGGACCTTTTTTAAAAAAATCATAATTTTTCAACCAGAAGACTTACGTCTATAAAATAAGTGGCTACGTACTCACAAAGTATCCAGATATAACCAAAAAAATTCGATATTGTACAGCCCCACGCGTTTGATCTGTACGACGACTCAAAGTTGACCCGAATTTCGAAATTTTGGTCAACTTTGAGACGTCGTGCCGATCAAAATAATGAAGCTGGGTGATGTCGAATTTTTTTACGTGCAGTTCGATCCTTTATCTATGAATTAAAACAGATTTCATCGTCCTACTCTCATCGAGTCGGTGATAATGATTTTTTGAAAAAAGGTCCAAAATTTTAGAACTTCAAGGACCTCTCACGTCCAGGACGATTTTTTTAAAAAATATCTGACCTTATATTCTTGTTCTACGCCCTCGAATTAGTAAGTGTGCCAAATTTCACGGCGATAGGAGTCGGAAAATTATTTTTCGAAAATTGAGATTTTCTTAAGGGTACTAACCCCTTAAAATTTTACCAAAAATCGAAAGTTCTCCGATCGACCTGAAATTTGAAACATATACTAATTCGAGGGCGTAGATTAAGAAAATCCAATCAGAATGTTAGTGGAGAGTCTGGTTCGTTTTTTATGGCCCGAGGAAAATCGAAAAAATTGGACCTTTTTTAAAAAAATCATAATTTTTCAACCAGAAGACTTACTTCCATAAAATAAGTGGCTTTGTACTCACAAAGGATTCAGATATAACCAAAAATTCGATATTGTCCAGCCTCACGCGTTTGATCTGTACGACGACCCAAAGTTGACCCAAATTTCGAAATTTTGGTCAACTTTGAGACGTCGTGCCGACCAAAATAATGAAGCTGGGTGATGTCGAATTTTTTTACGTGCAGTTCGATCCTTTATCTATGCAATGAAACAAATTTCATTGTTCTACTTTTATCGAGTCGGTAAAAATGATTTTTTGAAAAAAGCTCCAAAATTTTGGGACTTCAAGGACCTCTCATGTCCAGAACGATTTTTTTAAAAAATATCTAACCTTATATTCTTGTTCTACGCCCTCGAATTAATAAGTGTGCCAAATTTCACGTCGATAGGAGTCGGAAAATTATTTTTCGAAAATCGATATTTTCTTAAGGGTAACCCCTTAAAATTTTTTTCAGATCAATTGCACAGGAAGATTTAGTTTTTTTTTCATTTCATCAATATTTTTTAGAACAAAGTTGAATCCCAGTAGAAATCACATCTACACATTTGATAATAGCGGAAAGTCTTTACGTATTGGTGTTTGTTTGAAAGATTGAGTTTATTTCCTCAGTGTCAAGAAATACGAACGCTTTCGGTTTCAAACATTATGACTAATTGTGAAATATAGACACTCGATTTAATGCAAAATTTTTTTTTAAACATTTTTTTTTCGGATACATATTCATCAAAGTTCAATGAAATTTGGTACAGGTTTCAGAGTCAACATTTTGAAACAGTGTTTCAAATTTCAGTTTTGACCGATATTTATTTGTGCAGATATTGGCAAAAAATTTCGTGACCATTTTGAATATTGAGGTTATTTCCCTAATATCTCAAAAAGGACAAACCCTATCTGATTTGTAGTTCATTTTCAGTTGTAGAATACCGACACGAAATTTAATAATTGTGGAAAATAGTTAGATTTTCGAAGAGGTGAAACGACTGTGGAAAGTCTCTTCTCATTCAAAATATTTTAAATTTTGCTACTCAGTTAGCGTTCTGCATGTCGAAATGTTATTCAATTATAAAAGTGTATTTATTGAGATTTCAATGTTCACATGAATTATTTCATGGAATTGGTTTCTGTGTGTTCTGTGAGAAACCAATGAGTTATGCATAAAATATAAGATTTTTGAGATATCAATGGCATATTGGGTTATTTAAATGAGAAAATAATAAACCCTTGTGTAAAATTTGCAGCGTTTTTTTCCGTACGCCCGAAATCAAATCTACGGGAGATCGGGCAGAGAGAATCGATTTTGACACCGGATTCGTCACCAGTCAGTACAACCTTGTCGTTTGAGACTATTTTTGGATAAAATTCGAAAATTACAGACATTTGGACATGCTGTTTCGCTAGAACATGCGCGAAAATCTCTGGCAGTTTTTTGGGTACTCCGTGGTATGCTCCATGTGTTTGGAATTCTGTTCGTCGCAATTCTCGGAAACACATCATGCAGCATTGTTTCCATTGATTCATTCCGAAATTAATAATTATCAAGCTTTTCAACTCAGGGTTCAGATATTTTTGTCGGAATATTATATGAATCATAAGGTTCACGTGAAATGCAAGCACACTCTGTTGGTGCCAAGTTCCACTGAATAATTCCAAAGTCTCATTAAATTGATTACTTTGTGGTGAAATTTGCCTTGCGGTGAAATCTTATTTTTCCAAGCAATAGTTTCTCCTACAAATTACTAGTCTGAACATCTGTGTCTCCTTCACCTCAACTTAAGCTCGTATGAATACGACCTCGAATATAAGCACAGATATGTTTAAATAATCCTTTGGAATTATAATTTTCTTGAAATCCCAAATTAATTAGGACAGGTAACATATAAAGAGATTTCAGAGAACTTCTGGATGATATGAACAATCTTAATTGAATCCTTTAGTTTGTTGGATCCATAACTGCAACATAATTACTTAATATAACCTCAAGCAATAATTACTTTGGTTCCCCCAAAAGGAATACGCAGGAAGAAATTCCTTTTCAGCTTCTCAGCAAATGAGAGCCCACTTGGATATAATTCATTTACGAGGAACTCAAACGGAACACAATATCATGATTCATTATTATGAAACTGGTTTCCAAGTTGAAGAATTAGTTTGTACTCTCTACTGGGATTCGATATACCTACATGTAATTACTTATAAGATTCCTCGGACTATTTTCTAATGAAATCAAGACGGAAGTTTCAAATCTCAGATGAACATGTGGTATACATTCATTAACTATCACAGACTTTTCTGTAATAATACGGATTTTCTGTAATAATACGGATTTTCTGTATATTACCTTCATGCTTAGTTTCCACCTAAGAGTAAATCTGTAGAGAAAGTCACGAGATAACTCTCACAGTAATGTCAATTTGAGATCACAAGTGGATTTGAAATTGGCGCGGGAGACTCGATCGTGACTCGACTCTCTAGACTCCAATAATTCTGTAGCGACTTGAGAGTCAATAGTCAACACGCAATCTGCTGTATTCACGTCAGGCCCTAGCAGTTTTAGTTACTTTCGAAATTTTACGAAAGATAAAACAAATCTAGAAAAGCACTGACGTGAAGTCAGTAGCTTTAACGTGCTTGTTCAAATTCGTTGCCAAAGCGGTCACTTATTTACGTATTGACCCATCTAAACGCAGCTTCACTCCCTGATGGAAATATTTGGTGACTTTCTCTTCACGATGATCGAATACTAGATTTCAATTCGATTAGATCAGGTTTTTTGGGAATACTGGAAAATTACATTTTGAGTGGGTATCTTTATCAAAAGAATCATTTAACCCATTCGCGAATTCGAGATTGAATCAAAATCCTACACTACAAATATCGAGTGTCTGAGTCGTTTCTTTCCGAAATTATTGTGTCCACGGCCAGCCCAACCGCTGATAGTGAAAATAATAACTACTTGAATACGCCTATTAGAGACTTGATAATAATTGTGTGGTTGGAAATTAATTACGGAGGCTAAATTGGCTAATTAGTAAAATCCTCCCAATGCATGATTCCGCAGATATACCTACATTCCTCACCAAAATTGCATTCTCTCGAAGAAACTATTTCAGAAAAAAATGTTTGATGCTTTTTGAATTGATTGATCTATTACAGGCTAGCGCTCACTTATCGGCAACAGCCGCGGCCGCGGCATACCGGGGCCGACCGGAATTTTATTCTTTCTATGTAATTGTATTGGACAGCGCGCGCACTCGATCGCTACGGAACACGATAGACCCGGTCGCTGCGGCCGGAATTCCCTGGAGAGAATACTTTTGCCGTTGCCGGCATCCCCACTCCTGACACTATGCTGTACGATGATGTATCAGCTGTTAGCTGTAGGTAAGTAGGCGTACATTTCGTTCAGGGGAGTCGTCTTGTCGTCTTCTGTAGTCATGAATAGAGAAAAAGAAAGGAAGCAGGAAAAGCTTATACTTCTAGTCAGTGGATATCGGGAATTGTTTGATTTGAGTGATAAACATTACTCAAATCAACAGAGGAAAAACAATTGTTGGAAGAAAATTGGGGAACAGATGAACCAACTAGGCAAATTCGGGTGAAAATACTTTTTTTACCGTCTTCGAATGATCCGTTGATTTCAAATCGACATCCGAATGCAAATAATAAGATGACTGGAAAAATCTACCGCCATTCATGATGGCTAGGTTTCATACTTGAAAATTTCGGAAAACTCTGTAGATTGGAGTTGCCAAGTGAATATCTGAATAGATTTTAATTACTACTAGCACATTCTTCGTGCTACCACTAGAAAAAGTTTATATTCATGCCTGTTATCATTGGAGAAATACTTCGATGAACAGTAAAATATGATTTCGTAACCAAATATTTTTGAAACAACACTGAAGGCCGAGTTGATTTGAATTTTTTCTATAGTGGCACAAACATTACATATCGGGCAATTACCGTTTCAATTCTATATTTTATATAATAACTGAAAAATCCCAAAAATAATGAAGCATCTTCATGATATATTTCGACAAAAAGTATGTTTTTGACCATCACAATTTAGTGTTTCAATGAACCATTTCAATCTGCCAATTCAATTTTTCAAGTTTTTGTTCACGTTCCGCTTCCTCACACAGCAAGCTAACTATAATTATATTCGCGTCTACAAGACTTTCCATCGGCACTGACTAAAATTGCCGGTCAAGTGCGCACAGGAGGAATAAAATTCCGGTCGGCCCTGGTATGCCGCGGTCCCGGCGATTGCCGATAAGTGAGCGCTGGCCTTATTACGGAATTTCAAACAGATTCGCTCATCAGTATTTGAAAGCCATTTTCGACATATTTTCCTCCTTATATCTCCTAAGATATAAATGTCGGATCAAATTCTGAATCTGAGCCATTGTTGTTGGGTAGAATAGTTACGATGGCATGTATTGTAATGACACATGAAAATTATTTTACCAATAGATCCAATGACTGCATTTTCCAGAATACCAGCGAATCCCAGGAGCCATGATGAAGATTTTTTCCACAATTTTTGCTCTTTCATGGATTCTTCAGGTATTCCTTCTCTCCTTCCGAATTGAAGAAGTACTATGAAAATTGAAAAAGCAATAACGTGAGGTCAGGAGTTTGTTTAAATTCGTTGCCAGAGTACCTGTCACCTGTTCACGTATTGACCTCCCCAAACGTACGTATTTTCGAAAATATTGAAAGAATATGTGCTTGTTATCCATGGGGACACACACTCAAGTGCCCTTACTGAGGGTATAATATTCCTCACAAGATTGATTGATAAGAATTCGTGGAAATCGGACGACTATCGGAATTTTCAGAACTGTTAGGATACAAAGTCGAGGATTAGAAATTTACTTTCATCCATCAAGTTATTGAGAAGATGAATTTTTTATATTGCTTTATTTGATCTCATGTTTAAACCTGAGTACAGAAAAGTTCAAACAAACTAAAAGTCATGCCAACCTAATAAAATGTATCATTACGGAATGAATTCATTTCGCAAACAGTATACGCAAATTTTCAATTGAAAGTTTGGCTTCCAAGTTCAGATTCAGAATTGTTAACACTTAAGATCCAATTTTATTGAATATATATTTTGAGAGTTATTGCGAAAGAAATCCTGAGTGGAATGACTTCAAAGCTATTGAGTAGATTTTTCCTTCAACTCAGCATTTAGGATAAGCAAACTACCACGAAGATTTTATGTTCCTGTAGATTTGAGAAAATTGGTAAAATGGTTCTAAAGACCCAATATCAGCCAAATGCTGTTTGATTTAACATATGTACATACCAAGAAGCAGATATTATCATTAGGATGAATCAATCAACTGCACTAGTTCTATGCTTAACTAATTGGAGAGTGAAACATGAGGAGCTTAAACTCAAAATAGAAATGATGTTTTGATTATTCTAGCTAGACCTAACAATTGAACTGAAGAAAGTGAGCGTCAGACGATTACAATTTTTTTCAAAAATGATCACATTCGCCTCAGTTAGTGATCGGTTCTCAATTAATCTGGCCAAAAAAAAAAATTCTATCGCCTGAATTGATTGATGGCCTTTTTAGGTCATATGATTATGACTAAATTTTTCAGAATCCTTAAAATCTTATTATTTACTATTACTTTGCCATATCAACGAATCAGCATGTTTCGTCTTATTGAAAAAACAAAATTGTACGGATATATTTTATACACCTAAGTTGATTTGCAGGATAAGATATAAATCCAGCCGGTGCGTCGGAGCTCCTCCTGATCCACATTAATGACTCCAAATTAAAATATGAAGGGAAAAACTGTCAAGCCGATCGTTAAAATATCACAATCAAATAATTCTCCACTTGGTATTCAGATTCTTCCATAAACTAGTGAATGAGAGGATGGATTCAACGAATACATATACGGGGTGGTCCAAGTAGTGACGTCAATAAATTTTTTTAGATTCCTCACACCTAGGGCTATCCAAAAATACCCCATGTTTGTCACGCGATTTTTCGTAGTTTTCGAGTTATAGTTTTTTTTTGTGTTTTTCCGATTTATTGTGCCAGCGAAGTTTCAAAAATTGATATCTTTTTAGGTAGTGTGTATTTTGCAAGATTTTTTTCTGTATCATGATCCTACGGAATGTTCCTTTGAAGAAAAAAATAACTCAGTATCGTGAAATTACTCAAAGCTTTTCAAAACGAGCTTGAAAATTAGAACTTCAGTTTTCAGTAGGATTCACTCAAACATTCAAGATCCATTTAAAAATATAAAAAGCAGCTTTTATAGTTTCTGACTGAGTTTGAAAACTTCGCACGGTCCTGAACTACCAAAATCATGAGAAAAAATAGTACTTTACTGGCCATTTTTTGCTGTAATCGGCCATCGAAGGCGGATAGACTCAAAATCATTGAAACACGAGTAAAGTTATATTTCTACTTTTTATCACTTTTATGGCAAATTAAGCTTGAAAATGTTACTTTAGAGTAATTTTAATTCGAATTCCTGTAAAATACTTGTGGCTCGTGTTATTTTTACATTAAGATGGATTCTGCGTGCAGGGCCGATCGAATGGCCTGCACGTCCGCCAGACCTGAACCCCATCGATTTTTCTATTTGGGGATTTTACAAAGAGCTGGTATTAGCTACGAGAAGCAACAACAAAGCATAATTAAGACAAAACTTTTGGAAGCAAGACGAAAAATAAAACACAAAACGTTGACGATTAGGTATTCAAGATAGAGGAAGGGATTTTGAAGATTTATTTTAGTAAATGCTAATTTTTCAATAAGCTGTGCTTTTAGATCTCTTTCAAAAGCAAGTAATTTTACAACTACCAATTTTGAAATATGCCAAAATCAGTGGTGAGTCCAGAATTATTGTAAAAATCACACAAGCTACAGTCAGTTTACAGGAATTTCAATTAAAATTAGTTAAGAAACACATTTTTGTGTATAATTTACCATAAAAATGATTACAAGTAAAAAATAACTTTAATCGCTGTTCAATGATTTTTAGCCTATCCGCCTTCAAAGACCGATTACAGCAAAAAGAGACCCATAAAGTACTATTCTTTTCTTATGATTTTGTTAGTTTAGGACCGTGCAAAGCCAGAAGCTATGTAAGCTACTCTCTGTATTTTCGATTAATGTTGAATGTTTGAGTTAATCCTAGTGAAAGCTAAAGTTCTAACTTGCAAGCCTTTTTTGAGTAATTTGAGTGTATTCAAGATGCTGATTTATTATTGTTATCGAAACAATTTTTAGGGAGATCATGTTACAGGAAAAATATCTACAAAATACCTATTACATAAAAAGATATGAATATTTGAAACTTCGCTGGAATAATGAATCGCAAAAACACAAGAAAAACTATAACTCGAAAACTAGAAAAAATCGCATAACATGCATTATTTTTGGATACCCCCAGGTGTGAGGAATCTAAAAAAAATGCGTTGACTATAAAGCTTCGAATGTTTCACGTCATTCTTTAGGAGAGGAGTGTACATAGACAAACACATGAAAATATAAATATTCTAAGCAGAGGGGGTCAATTCATTTTCACCATTCTATGAACTATAAAAGAATAAGAATTGGGTTTGGTGAACCTCTAATATTTCAGTCCAGTCATCTGATCTGGGAAAGATTTCTCGTATTGATTAATCAGTCTTAGTCTTCCAAATGATAGATTCGCCGTTTTCAAGATTCATGGTAAAACTTTGAATGGGTGGGTACCTTAATCTACGGAGTTATTGGGCGAATTTTACAATCTACAAATTCGACCTTCGTAATTAAACAGAATTCTACGCTACAAATATCGAGTCTCTAAGTCATTTCTTTAGGATTGTATTTTGTCCACGACCGCCCTTACAGCCGATAGAAAATAAAATATCCTACAAAAGAATCTACTAGGAGACATGATATTTGTATTGTAGGTTTGGAGTTCAATTACGGAGGTCGAATTTGCGAATTGGTAAAATCTTCCCAATTATTGCGCATACAGTATTCAATTATTCCAACATTTCCAGAACTACGAGTCTTATCGAATTGATATCCAGTACTTCAATTAAAATGTCATACGGGATATCGTGAGGACCATATGATTATTAGACAGCCTCGTACAAATATTTGAAAAAAAATTTTGAAATGTTTTTCGAATTGATCTCATTAGAAGATCATCAAAAAATTTCTCATAAATTTACCAATCAGCAATTGAGAACTAGTAACCAAGATTCATTATCATCAGATCAGAATTTCTTGAGGTATTTCGGAAATAAGAAATTCAACAATCTTTTTTTAAAATCTTTCTGAAGATTAATATCGGATCATCTGACATTTTGAAGACTGTTGCCGAATATTGACTTCAAGGTGTGTGCTGGAATCTGATGAATAGTTCGTGAAACATTTTTTGCCTGTACGATCCTTGGAAACTTCAATAAAAATTGCTCATTCGTATTCTACAACTATCTACGGAGTTTAAATAAAATCGCCTTAATTGTTCTCGAATTATTCATATATTTATTCTCCAATATCTTCAAAACAAATATCTCATCCAACTGAAATTTGAAGCACTCTTGCTGAATAATGACTTGCAAATTTGTGCCAAATTTCATGGCAGCCTGATTAATGGTTCCCGAAAACCAATTTTCGCCAATAAAACTTTTTCACCATTATAATCCTCAAGACATTTTTCGTAATGTTGAGCGAGATCGAAATTTGTCATTTTGGTTTATTATTTGATAAAATCAAATAATAAATCTTAGTGATCGACCAACAAAAAAAAATTTTTAAGCCCCCCTGTAAATTTCACAGTTTACGTTTTGGAGTATGAAAATTTGAATAAACTAATAAAAAAAATTAGTCCGTCCGCCGTCGGTTGTCTGGGGCTTTTCTAAGAAAGTACTGAACCGAAATCAGTGAAACTTGGTGGAAAAATCGTGTGTCGCTCGGGATTGATCCTCCAAGCTTTTCAGCAGAATCGGTGTACCCTAAGGGCTCAAAATGGGGGATTGGGGAAAAAAAAATATTTCTCGAAAACTTATCACCGAATTTTCATGAAACTCTGAACGTTGATTACTGTTGCAAAACTAAACCAAAAATATTTCACCCGGATGATTTCCGACCAGTGGTTCCTGAGTTATAAGGAAAAACGCTGCAAATTTCCAATAATGTCGAAAATGACATCATCGCATTCAGTTCTAAGATTGGAATTCACTGGAATAATCGGTTTACTTTTCATCCAGAATCATACATCTAAAAGATGATGAAAATATTGATTACCAAATTTTCAACACATATCGAAAAATTTTTAATGGATGCGTTATTATTTTATAAACACAATTTGCAAATGCCCCATCGATGTTCTTGACAATTTCATAATCTTAAGTAGTTCAGATTGAATATTTTTGGGTTTTCTCTCCTAATATCTCAAACATAACTACTGAAAATCGGATCAAATTATTATTTATAGAAATCACCCTGCGGATAACGGGATTTAAGATTAAATTTCTTCATGAAGCTCATTCATATCTTGAATAAAACTTTTATTTTATTCAGAAATCATTGGTTTTTCAGAACACAAAAACCGATTCCATTTAAAAATTCATTTGAAACATTGAAATCTCAATAAATACTCTTTTATAACTGAATAACACTTTTACATGCAGAACGAGAATTAAGTAGCGCAATTTAAAATAATGCAGATTTCGAAAAAATTTGGTTGATCGGAGGTTTCCATCAATTTCAGTTTGCGTAGTACGATTATCGTCAACATGTGGATATCTGTTACTGGTTTCAATCGAAATCCAAAGGCCTTCGTACTGACAGTTGGAAATAAGCGTGAATATAAAAAATAATGAGCATTTATATGATAAATCAAATTGGAGGATATAATATGCAAAAAAATCAATAACAAACCGCAAATCTCATCAATTGTCGATTGTCGAGAATCTAATACAGAGGGTTGCAGCCTTAGACTAAAGTTAGGAGCCACATCTACCTGTTCTGAATGGGGTCTGTGCCGGGTCGTGACCTTAGACAAGGGATATAGCGTAGACAAAAATATTACGCATGTATCATCATCTGGTTATCGGCAAACTACTTGTTTGAATTTCACGTTTTTACATCAAACAGACTTTCGGATTTGACACCCTCTTGGTTGAGTGTATCTGACAACGATAACAACGAACGAAATTTATAATCTAGAATTATTCTTTCGAATTCAACCTGATGCGGTTCACGATATATTTAATTGTAACAGAAATGTTATTGAAAATAACTTTAGTTTTTCAGTTTGTGTGGTGGATACTTTGTGAATCAAGTGAATCGGATATCTGCCGTGGAAAATTTTTTTTCAGATCAATTACGCAGGAAGGTTGAGTTTTTTTTATTTCATTAATATTTTTTAGAACAAAGTTGAATCCCAGTGGAAATCACATCTACATATTTGATATTAGCGGAAAGTCTTGAATTTTGTTTTACGTATTGGTGTTAGTTTGAAAGATTGAGTTTATTTCCTCAGTATCAAGAAATACGAAGGCGTTCGGATTGAAACATCATGACTAATTGTGAAATATGGACACTCGATTTAATGCAAAATTTCGTGAGAATTGTATTGGAACAATCGAATTTTTTATAAACATTTTTTTTCGGATACATATACATCAAAGTTCAATGAAATTTGGTACAGGTTTCAGAGTCAACATTTAGAAACAGTGTTTCAAATTTCATTTTTGACCGATATTTATTTGTGCAGATATTGACAAAAAATTTCGTGACCATTTTGAATATTGAAGTTATTTCCCTAATATCTCAAAAAGTATAAACCCTGTCTGATTTCAAGTTCATTTTCAGTTGTAGAATACCGACACGAAATTTAATAATTGTGGAAAATAGTCAGATTTTCAGAGAGGTTAAACGACTGTGGAACGTCTCTTCTCATTCAAAATATTTTAAATTTTGCTATTCAGTTAGCGTTCTGCATGTGGAAATGTTATTCAATTATACAAGTGTATTTATTGAGGTTTCAATGTTCACATGAATTATTTCATGGAATTGGTTTCTGTGTTGTGGGAAACCAATGAGTTATGCATAAAATATAAGGTTTTTAAGATATCAATGGTATATTGGGTTATTTAAATGAGAAAATAATAAACCCTGGTGTAAAATTTGCAGCGTTTTTTGCTACATCTCCGATAACAAATAGCGGATCACATTGAAATTCGAAATAATGTTGTTCGATATTGATCTCAAAGTATAAATTCCATAAAAATCTGATCGATAGTCTTCGAGACAAAATTGTTTTACAGAAAGTGAAAAAATTTAGAATAATTCTTTTAATTTCCTTACAACTAAACCAAAGAACTCAGTTGCGCTTTGTTATTCTTCAAATGATAACGGAGTTTGAAATCATTTGCATCTGTTTTTCTTTAGAAATGCTGATGGACAACTGGGTGAAAAATTTCTTCATGATCGTGCCATCAGAACAATAAAAAAAAATTCAATTTTTTTTTTCGAATATTCAATATTCTGCGATCTCCTGATCATATCATTCCCATGAAATTCTATAATATATGAACCTCTAAGCTGTCACTTTTCGATGGAGTACTGAATTTCAATTCGATCTTCTATTTGTTTTGTGAAATATTGGAAGATGACCGCTTTGGCAACGAAGTTGAACATACACGCAAAAACTGCGGATTTCACGGCAGTGCTTTTCTAAATTTTTTTAATAGCACCTTTAAAATGAATAACTAAGACTTAACCACAACAAATCTTGATAGAGCTGAAATTTAGTGTTATGATCTCCATTGTCACTTGAGTGCGGAATCAGACAGAAAGTTTCTGATATAAAAAATCTTGGAAATGTTTTCCCTTGAGTTTTATAGTGCTTGATACATTACGTCTATGAACCAAGTGTCAATTCCATTCGATTAATGTTTTTCGAGTAATTAAAAAAAAACAAAATTTCATATGGCTCTCACTCAGGAATCGTTTGGTGGAATTTGCCCATCAACAAACTAAATCGAGATATCAAGGCTCTCAACCTACCCCAAAAATTTTAAGACTCTCGATATATTATACTGAAAACTAGAGCACTTACAGACAGACAGAATGGAATAATTTGACCTCAATTTCTTTGACAGTTAGTCCAACTTAGTCGTTCAGATCCCTTTCGGAAAACAATTCGATAATTGTACACATTTGGACAACTTGATAGGACTTTTACTCCCCAAACAAGCGCGTTAAAAGGATAATCCAACACAATGTTTCACAACTTCACAGCTTATCTAAATATGTAGGTCAAATCAGTTCCTGTGAGCTATTATCTAGAATCGAATAAAGGAAAACGAAAGTTTCTCTGGAGCAAGATGGGAAGGTACCTGCAGCAACAGATTACGACCAGAATATGAAAGCAAACTGGGATATTTCCAAGGTACATGTCACCGTCTCATTTGCTATGTCTGATATGCGACAATACAAACGTTCGCTTTGATTCTAAAAAGGCACTTTACACTAATTTTCTGTGCGCATGTTACTGGTGTATTGATTCTGCGCTTCTATCCCTCAGGACATAAAAGGCGGGATGCTGAGGAAATGATAATTTGATATATCATGCCGTTTCAAACAAATATCCTACATTAAACTGATCGTTTCTCATTTTGATCTCGGATTCTTCGTTTAAAACTCTGAAAGGAATAAAGCCTTACCGCCGAGACCTGGGGAGTTATTCTGAATATTTATCAGTTCAAATTATTTTCAATTTAAATGTAATGAAAAATAACGAATATGACTTTCAAATTATCAAATGATAAAGATTTTTTTTGATTACCTTCATATGATATCTTCCGGTAGTGGTATCTAAGGATATAATACTTCATTGTCGTTGGAGATTCCACGACTTGATTGACTAAATTAAAATTATATCAGCTAAAATAAAATAACCATCAAAAAAAGTGAAAAATCTGAGGAGAAGCCAACCCAAAGCTATATGACATGGAAAATACTGCTACAGTCGCAGTGTTATATCCTCTATCTCACTTTAGGGAATTTTCATGATTTATTATGCGTCAAAATCTTATCACTAAACAAAACTCAATTCAATTGAACTGGAAATTTGATCGTTTGTCATCGCATGAACACTATTTTACACCAGAGTAGGTAGTGTAGCTCTGATACCGTTCGTTGCGGAAATGTTCACAGTTAGTGTAGTCACAGAGTGTGAAGAATTAGGTTATCTTCTGTAAAGATAATTTATTGATATGAATCATGATCATAGTCATCTAGTGTTGTCTCTAATTCTATGTATATGCGTCTACCAGAAAACAAAATGTTTACATCACACAAAACAATTTCCTAACCAAATTAAGCTTACTGACAAAAACAATAGGAACTAGAATACGTAGACTAATCAAACTTCTTAGACCTAACAGTAATAATAATCAACAACAAGTTTTATTTTTCATAAACCATCCTATACAGATATAACTATCCATCCCAAAAGTTTTTTTCTATACAATTCAACACAAATACATTTATCCATTAATCATAGTGTGACACACCGATTATTAAAATTTCCTCTGTCTCCAAGGAACTTCGATTACGAATTGAAACTCATTAATCAAATGGTATTTAAAAAACATGAAAGTAAAATTATCAGTAGTTTATCAACTTTCTTGTGGTTCATGCCCTAAAACTTATAGAGGCCAAACGGAAAGATCATTCAACATCAGAATAAGAGAACAGAGAAATTTATTTTTGAATATTTAATGGAGAATAATTTTTTCGCCATCTTTTTTCTACGCAAAATCTAGAAATAATATCTGAAATAGAAAAAAAGGACTCTCTGACCAGGAGGCTCTTTCAAGCAGGTCCGGTTCTCCAAGCGATGATATTTGAAATCCTCAGATAAGCGGAGAATGCTACAGGCCCCCTCATACTGGGGAATCATCCCCCATAGATCTATATTTGCTTGTTTTGCTCTAGAAATCGAAGAAAATATCAGGAATGAATGGAAAACTCATATATTAAACGACCAATCGTAACAGTCTAATTCACCATTGTTGAATCTTTTCGGTTGGGAGTCTGGTTGGTTTTTTCATAACTGACCCGTTGGAAACATCTCTGTACCTGTGATATCGGTTTATAAAGAATAATTGTACACTTGGGAGACAGTTGCAACTTGGCAGCTGATAAAATCAAACAAATTTGTGTCTTTTAATCAGTTAAAAGTGATCTTTTCTACTGAAGAACTTCTAGATGCAATAATCACTGAAATTGTTTTTACTTATATCAAAAATCGAAAAGTTGAGTTAGCCAGTGGATCTAGAAATCATGGATATTGACCGCAAAGTTGAAAAACATTGAATACCCAGGTGAAGGTCGAAAATTTAATTTTTCAGATTTTGACGTTCAAAGTGGGATTCTTGAGAACTGATTGACTTCATGAAACGTCTTACTTTGCGTAACTAGCACAAAGTGAAATATTATGCAACTGGTGACGAAAAATGGATTTCACAATGAGTGAAAAAAATTACATTTATTTAACTGTTATAACACAAGATGAGAACATTATTTATAAATTAATTATTATAGATATTGATAAAACAATTATTGCAATCAGTTAAATTAACTCCTGAATACTAACTTGTTTTATGGCTTGCACTGGCTATTCTTTGGGGAGTGGGGGAGACTGCATTAGATGTTTCACCAAGTGAATTATCCTTTATATGTTGTGCAATACGTTTTTTTATTTTCTATGGAATTGTCAACATATCCCTCCAACCACCATGCCTCTTTAATTTTGAAATATCCGCGCCACTGTCAGCTGATAAAGTGGCAAAGCTCCTTCTACATCAATGGCCACTAAAAAGAGCAGGATTTTTGATTACAAGAAATTGTGCAATAACTTTTGGCAGACTGCTGAGTATGTTGATTCTCAGAGCATTCCTTGCACATTTGCAATTTACATATTCAACAAAAAATCTGTTGTGTTTAGGGTTCTGAGGATGCAACCTTATATATTTCCTTGAAATAAAATTCATATGTTCAATGTAACCAATAAGAACTGCCATATAATTTTTGTGTTTGACGGAGAGATATCAACACGAAAAATCTATTACATTTTCAAATTGAAGAAATTTAAACTCTGCCTTTCTGTGAGCTCCTGCTATCCAATGATCATTTCAACCTTGGCAACTATGTATTCTCTGTCATCAGCTTCTAACGAAAATTCGGCAAAATCTTTTTTTGTAAGAACTTTCGACTTCTTAGCACTGAAGTCATCCGATTGCCTTTCAATTTACACTATCTAATTTGTGTATTCTTCAATATCAATATTCTTTTTCAGAATCAGTTCGTATCTTTACATTGAATAAAGTGCCCATAATGTGAATACTTTAAGATCTTTCTTACGCTCAAAATATGCAAGCAAGTTTTTATCATTAAAATGTTTTAGCTCCTTGTCATCACACCAAGTTATAAATCGTAAACTGCTTTTGATTTTTTTGGAATTCCTGATGAAAGAGTTTTCTCTTCAACATTGCATGGCAGCTCTTAGGAACTTGGATCACCCATTTTGTAAAATTCAATAAAAACCGTGCGTTCTGGCTTATTTATATTCAGGAAGGGTCAAACTGACAAAAACTCACTATTTTTATTCAAAATAAGGGAAAATCTTGTATGTATGCGATTATGTGTAAGTTGTGAGCGAAACGAACGCAGTCTCATACGTTACACAAACTAGGCATTTCGTAACTGATTACATAAATAGCTATCTTTGGTAGGCCAAAAATTTTATTTTTTTTCAACAATATCCGAGCCAGATAAACAAGGAATGAACACTTCATAATATTCCACAGGAACTGTGAGTACAAACCACCAGAGATACCAGAGATTTGTTTTCCTTCCGGCTCAATTAGATTGCAGTTCCTCTGAGTTCAGGTCTACAGGAATGCTGATTCCGAACTAGTATTCTCAAGGGCCCCAATTCGCTTACTTCAGACATAAAGTTTAACTGAAAATGAAACGATTTGCTGGGAGAGCAGTTTGCTTGTGAGGGGGAAATGAAAATTGAAACCTGTTGATGCATAATTTTCGAACTCAATGATGAGTTGACAATATCGTCGCTGGAAAATGATGTTTTTTGATGGAAGATATAGAAATGAATCTCCTATCGTTTTGTCCAAATGTTTGTAGTTTGAGATTTTTTTGCCGAAAATGGTCTCTACTAGGTTGGACTCTCTGAAGACGAATCCGGTGTCAAAATCGATTCTGTCCGGCCGGAAGTCCGTAGGCACGATTACGGGTGAACGGAGAATCCTCTCGACTTGGAAATTTCAGGATTGGAAGCATTTCAGAATGCGAAGTGGAGTTTTGAGTTCATTTTCCTGATATTTCGGGAACCAATGGAGCAATTGAATTGAAACTTGGCAGTTTCGTAACTTTCACAGTATTCTGTTGAGATCGTGCTGTCCATATATATATATAAAATTTCAAAATTTTTTTCGAAAATTTTTTTTCCAGAAACTAATAATTACATTTGAACCAAATTCTGATCATCGAGCATAACATTTCGGAGCAGTGTATCAAATTTCATTTCGATGCGGTAATAGTTTTTGGAGATATTGTGAAAAAATATGTCAAATTTCGTGGTTTCTTCTCGATATTGTTGTTATTTTCGGAATATCTCAAAAAATACTGATTCATGCTGAAACTTGGCAGCTAATTCGAAAATGCTGATGAACAACTTTGTGCAAATTTTCGTGATGATCGTGTCATTCAAACAATTAAAAAACATTCAAATCTTTTTTCTTAAATATTCAATATACTGTGATCTTTTTCATACTGTCCTCATGACATTCTGTATGAACCTTCGAAATTTCATATTTCGATGAAAACCTGGATTGCAATTCGATATTATCTGTATTTTTGTTCAAAAAAAATTTGGGAAAATAACATTTTGAATTGGTATGTCCACGGCCGTTAAACCGACCGTTAACATAATAACTTGCCGAAGCAATGACTTAGAAACACCATATTCTAAAGTGGGTTTGCGGCTGAATCACGAAGGTTAAATTCGTGAATGGGTTGAATCTGCTCAATGATTCCGTAAATATACCCATCAAAAATTTTATTTTCCCAAGTTTTGAAAAGATACAGATTAGATAGAATTGAAATCTAATATTTCATCAAAAAAAACTTAAAAAAGCACCGCCGTGAAGGCAGCAGCTTTTGCGAGTGTTCGAATTCGTTGCCAAAGCGATCATCTCCATCTAACATGCGCGCAAAAGCCGGCAGTGCTGTTTTAGGATTTTTCGGTATTCTTTCGGTTTCCGCAAATATTTTGAAATATTGACGCGATCATGATTAACTTCTTACTAGTTGGTAAATGCATGGTGATGATCGTATGCTTAGAATCTCCCGCATGAATTGTGTATCATTGGAATCAAATACTCTATCGCTGAGACTACCGAAAAGCTTTAAACGCCATCAAAAATTTCAATTTCCAACAAGAAAATGATCTTTTAAATTTAATTTTCCGACTCCTATCGCCGTGAAATTTGGCACTCTTACTAATTCGAGGGCGTAGAACAAGAATATAAGGTCAGATATTTTTTTAAAAAAATCGTCCTGGACGTGAGAGGTCCTTGAAGTTCCAAATTTTGGACCTTTTTTCAAAAAATCATTATTACCGACTCGATGAGAGTAGGACGATGAAATCTGTTTTAATTCAAGGATCGAACTGCACGTAAAAAATTTCGACATCACCCAGCTTCATTATTTTGGTCGGCACGACGTCTCAAAGTTGACCAAAATTTCGAAATTTTTTCACTATTTCCGCCATAATTTCTAAACGGTTGTCACTGGACGATTTCTAATGACATATTCGTGATCTACGACCTCGATTTAATAGGAAACGATAACAAGGTCGACGATTTCCGAAAAAAAAAATTATTTGGGACTTAGAAAATTTTTCATAAAGAACCGCGAATAAACATCAAAGCGCAGAGCAGTGGGGGTAAGATTTAGCGATTCCGTGCGAAATTTTATTTTTGAAGCTATGAAAATATGCACATCATATATTATGGATTCGAACACGTAGATTACGAATCTGTAATTAGATTTTGCGTAACTGATTCGGTTTGGAAAATATTCCGGATTTGGTGAGAAATTTTCGAAATTTGGGTCAACTTTGGGCCGTCGTACAGATCAAACGCGTAAGGCTGGACGAAATCGAATTTTTTTGGTTATATCTGGGTCCTTTGTGAGTACGTAGCCAATTATTTTATAGACGAAGGTCCTCTCGTTGAAAAATTATGATTTTTTTAAAAAAGGTCCAATTTTTTCGATTTTCTTCTGGCCATAAAAAACGAACCAGACTATCCACTAACATTCTGATTAGATTTTCTTTATCTACGCCCTCGAATTAGTATATGTTTCAAATTTCAGGTCGATCGGAGAACTTTCGATTTTTGGTAAAATTTTAAGGGGTTACCCTTAAGAAAATATCGATTTTCGAAAAATAATTTTCCGAATCCTATCGCCGTGAAATTTGGCACACTCACTGATTCGAGGGCGTAGAACAAGAATATAAGGTCAGATATTTTTAAAAAAAATCGTCCTGGACGTGAGAGGTCCTTGAAGTTCCAAAATTTTGCACCTTTTTTCAAAAAATCATTATTACCGACTCGATGAGAGTAGGACGATGAAATCTGTTTTAATTCATAGATAAAGGATCGAACTGCACGTAAAAAATTCGACATCACCCAGCTTCATTATTTTGGTCGGCACGACGTCTCAAAGTTGACCAAAATTTCGAAATTTTTTCACTATTTCCGCCATAATTTCTTAACGGTTGTCACTGGACGATTTCTAATGACATATTCGTGATCTAAGACCTCGATTTAATAGGAAACGATAACAAGGTCGACGATTTTCGAAAAAAAAAATTTATTTGGGACTTAAAAAATTTTTCATAAAGAACCGCGAATAAACATCAAAGCGCAGAGGGGTGGGGGTAAGATTTAGCGATTCCGTGCGAAATTTTATTTTTGAAGCTATGACAATATGCACATCATATATTATGGATTCGAACACGTAGATTACGAATCTGTAATTAGATTTTGCGTAACTGATTCGGTTTGGAAAATATTCCGGATTTGGTGAGAAATTTTCGAAATTTGGGTCAACTTTTGGCCGTCGTACAGATCAAACGCGTAAGGCTGGACAATATCGAATTTTTTTGGTTATATCTGGGTCCTTTGTGAAAACGTAGCCAATTATTTTATAGACGAAGGTCCTCTAGTTGAAAAATTATGATTTTTTTAAAAAAGGTCCAATTTTTTCGATTTTCTTCTGGCCATAAAAAACGAACCAGACTCTCCACTAACATTCTGATTGGATTTTCTTTATCTACGCCCTCGAATTAGTATATGTTTCAAATTTCAGGTCGATCGGAGAACTTTCGATTTTTGGTAAAATTATCATATCATATCGGCTGTTTAAACGGACGAAACTTCGCGGCTTCCGTGACGTACCGGGATATATCCACTATCTCCCCCTTCTCGTGTACTTTTCTCAATATGGTATCATATCGACTGAAGAACAGAAAACATCGTATCCGATTGAATTAATAACACTATATAGGAGAAACGTGAAGAAGAGATGCAGATCCAAACTTTCGGATTCCAATGAAGTTCAACATTTACTACTGCAGCATTATACACTCAACGAAATTGTCCTGAAGAAGATCCCCATAAAGGATCGAAACTTCCGCAATTCGATAAAAAGTGTTTTAATTTACCCCAGAGTCCTGAAGCCAATACCACCTTTCCCAGTATTCAACAGCACAATTCCGTTCGTTATCGTAGTTAGATACACTCAACTAAGGTGTCAAATCAAAACGTTCAAACAAGTAGTTTGCCGTCTTAGGTCACGACCCAGCACAGACTCCATTCGGAACAAGTAGATCATCGGCTTCTATCTTTGTTTAAGACTCCTACACTCAGTATTAGATTTTCGACAACTGATGACATTTCCGGTTTGATATTGATTTTTTTGCGTATATCCTCCTATTTGTTTTATCAATACATGCTCAATATCTTTTATAATCATCATTATTACCGATTACGAAAAATATTGAATAATTTCGATTGAAACCAGTAACGGATTTCCACATATTGACGATAATTGTACTACGCAAATGAAAATTGATAGAAATCTCCGATCAACCGAATTCTTTGGAGATTTCGCTATTAATTCGCGTTCTGCATGTAATAGTGTTATTCAGTTATAAAAGAGAATTTATTGAGATTTCCATGTTTCAAATGAATTTTTCGTGGAATTGGTTTTTGTGTTCTGAAAAACCAATTATTTATGAATGGAATATAAGTATTATTCGAGATAAAAATGAGCATCATGAAGTAATTCAATCTTAAGTTCTGTAATCCGCAGGGTAATTTCCAGAAACAATAATTTTATCCGATTTTTAGTAGTTATATTTCAGATATTGGGAGAGGAAACCCAAAAATATCTAATTTGAACTACTTTATTACTACTACGATTATGAAATTGTCAAGAATATCGATGAGGCATTTGCACATTGTGTTTATAAAATAATAAACGAATCCAATAAAACTTCCTCGATGTGTGTTGAAAATTCGGAAATCAATATGTTCATCTACTTTTAGATATATGATTCTGGATGAAAAGTTAACCGATTATTGCACTGGATTCCAAGCTTAGAACCGAATACGATGACACATTCTCGATATTATTGGGAATTTTCAACGTTTTTCTTCATATCTCAGGGGCCGCTGGTCCAAAATCATCCAGGTGAAAATTTTAGGTTTAGTTGCAACAGAAAGCAACGCTCAGTGTTCATGGCTCATTTACTTTGAGACGATGGTACCTGATGAAATTTGTCACCGAATGAAAGTCGAACATTACAGTTTTGTTCATGCACAGCTTTCAACCTCTTTCAACCCCCTCACGTGAAAAATTAGAAATGTGTGAAAAAATTTTTCACGTGAGGGGGTTGAAAGAGGTTGAAAGCTGTGCATGAACAAAACTGTCATGGTCGACTTTCATTCGGTGACAAACTTCATCCGGTACCATCGTCTCAAAGTAAATGAGCCTTGACACGTGTACTTACTGAAAATCTCTTCGGACTTCCATTTCTGCGATTCCATGAAAATCACCCCTAATTGCTATAGCGTTTTCTAAAGTTCAGGTAATTCACAAGCTGTCTCTTCGAATGCAATATATCACATTAAAGACAAAAAATCTATTTGATTCCAGATCTGATTCGCTGAAATATCTCTCGATAAATCAAACCAGCAAACACAAACAAATAAATTTAAGTTTCAAGCTGTCTAATATATCACCAGAAGCGGGGAAATATAGGTATGAGGTATATAGGTTGAATGAAAATATTGGGCTGAAATTCGATTCAATCACAGCAGTAGATTTCTCAGGGATAACAAAAGAATTATAAGCTGAAATATGCACTAGGCAATGTCCGCCAGAGGCACCCACGACTACAACCTCAGGCATTGTGTGAACACGAAGTTGGAAATTTACTTGTTCATCCATGATTTTATAATGAAATTAAGGCACCCATTGTTGAAAGTTCTATTATATTTCATGGAGATATTAAGCAAAAGGAAAATATTATTTAGTTTGTTCATGATACAGAATGAATAGAATTTCAGTTGGGAATATGACAAGGTTACTTTCTACTTTTGGCCCGTTAGAAGAACAGAGCAATATACTCAAGTATCTAGCGCAGCAGCACACTCTTCTACCCACTTTATATCGGTTACCTCAAGCTTTTCAGATTAGTCTCGAAAGATTTGATTAGGCAAGTATCGTACTGGTACTGACACTGGATGTATCCATATGCTGTAAGAAGTCCAGTAAATCCTTACTACTATCATTGTTTTAACATTCCTTAAACAATACTACTATATTGGAACTTTTGTTGATAGATTATCGTTCATGATCGTTTATCATGTCCTCGGTGTTTTAGGTAGGTACCATGTCCATGAATTGAAGATGGGAAGTGCTCCTAGAAGCACAATTTTCCAAATTTGTACAATTTATCAAAAACTGAAATAGAAATCCAGATTTTCATTTCTCTGATAAGATATTTGGTTTTGGACTGACCAAGCTGAAGGGATGTAATAATCATTGATATTTATGAATATTCCTTCCTGCTTTCCTATTTCATTGACTCCTATTCAAAGTGTGAATTATTTTCAAATTCATTGAAAAATATCTGCAAAAACTACCAAGTTGTTCCATGATAATTGAATGTGTGGCGGAAACTCCTTCATTCAAATAGACTCAGCAGATCTAATTAATTTATGTCCTATAAAATGAGCTGCCATATTTAATGATTTCAGGGTGGCCTGAAATATGAAATATAAACTGCTGGATCAATGATCATTTTTTATTTCACGAAAATTACCAATTCAATCGTTCGTTTTGAAGTGGGAAATAACCAAAATACCTTGTGGATATTGCCTATGATATTTTTCAGTTCTGGCATTCCGATCTCAAACAAAGAACGACAATTCAAGGAAATGATAACTAGTCATCCATTCGTTCACCCACAAATTCAAAGGACAAGTATGATAATCCTTACCTTTGTAAGTTACAATTCATTGTCAGCCGAAAGGACATAAACGAGCGCAACCAAAAATTCGATCAATTCATCTGATTTGAACATGCGATACCATATTCGGATCGAAATTCTGGACTATCTTAGCAGAATTATACTAATCTTCTTCTACAGTCGAAATCCAAAGTAGGCATTCGCGATCATATTTGACAACGCAAACGTCATCTTTTTCGAGAAATGTTCCTTGTTGCCTATAAGAGAATAAATTAAAAGAAGCAAACAAAATAGAAACAAAAGTTGTGAATTCCCACCAAAGAATAAAGTACATGCCAATAAAAATATTTCAAAAAATAATCACTGAAGCCAGCAGGATTCCTATTGCAGTCGAGATTTCACGCATTCTGATATTTCTTGTTGCTATTGGCATGCAGACCGTGCCTGACCTTGTGATGTGAACGAGGTTTTATGGAACTTGAATGTGGCTATTATACCAAAATCCACGAAACATTAATTTATCAGCCCGCTTTGCTGTTTGCTCTGAACTATGAATCGAATATGATCATGAGTCAATGGGATCGTTAATTCCAGTAAAAATTTCGTGAATGATCGCATATCAGCGTGAAGCAGTAAGAATGGAAAAAAAAAACATTTTTCACGTAAACTGACTAAAATTTCAAGCGCCGCTAAAGTCTCGACGCTGAAACTATTATCAGAAATTCGCGGGTAAATATGGAAAGATGTATGAGCTCACATGGTGTACTTCAAGGAAAATTAGAAAGAACCCTGAAAACGAAAGGACATTTATCTTTAGTGAAAAAGTTTAAACTATGAATTCTGCTACACTTGGTCGATGTACTCAATGCTGGACCTTTGTTATCTGTAACAAAAAATATTGACATCGGCCCATATACGAAGTCGATTGCTCACCTAAAATACTAATCTGTTGAAAACAAACAAAAAACACCGAAAAAGAATTATTCAATCAAATTCCTAACGACAAATTCATGAAATATATTCGAACGTCAATCCAATACTGCCTTTAAAATGTGTTCAGCAATTTAACACTACATTTTTTCGTGTGAAAATGAATATGTTTTAATTTCTTCTCTCCTTTTAGGACCTTTCGTTTGCGAAAAAAGTGTAGCACTTTCCTGCACTCGGTGTAGATATACTATAGAATATCTACATCCGAGTGCAGGAAAGTGCTACACTTTCTATGCAAACGAAAGGACCCAATTTTCATCAAATTCCTGTGGTTTCGTTAATCGAAGCCGCAGAAACGCTCACCGTGGGTTTCACAAAGCTTGATCCTCTGATCAACGTGTTGATATTCTGTGGTATTGCTAAAAATGAACTGAAAATGAACATAGAATTGTCTTGATCAGAACAATCAAGTTAATCAGAGCTTTGTGAAACCCGCTGTAAGTTGTCAGACTGTATTCCTCGATCAACTGATCGACGTATTTGACGGAGTGATTATGTTTTGTGGAACTCAAATTCGTTGATCGGCTCTGATCAAATTCGACGAAGCTTAGTATGCGATCTCATGAAAACAATATAAAATATAATATAGAATATTACTGACCTTCCAATTCCTTTGGTACTTCTTTTGAATCAGGACTGGTTGAGTTGAATCAGTTCATTGTCCTTAAAGTTTACAATTACTGCGATTCACCCTATTCTGCACTATATTTCCCGTAATTGGTAAAGCCTCTTCATAACAATGATTTCTAACTTATTAGTGGAATGAATAATGTGAAAGGAATCTGAGAGTATATACTTTTCTAACGTGAACAACTGTATTGTATAAAAAGGTTTCTCCAGTTCTGTTTCCAATTCAATGCAACGATTCTCGTAGAATTTTCAAATTCTAGAACATTTCATCATACATAATATTTCATTAAACTTCGTGATTATATCGAACAATGGAGTTGGAAATCTATAAACATCATCAGATAATGGAGAATGTTTTCCATCATTCAATTCGAATGGAAACTCTTCTATTCGCAGAAATCCTCAATACGTTTCATTATAGATATTTCTTTCTCAAATTTCACCCACTCTCGAACGCGGCACTGAATTTCACAATCTCTCATATTTCCATCCTTTGCTAGTAGGAGATGGATAGGATCGACCCCAATACTGGAAAATTGGAGATGAAGGGCAGATATGAGAGAAGTTACAGGTAAAGCTCAGTTTGTGTTCTCCTACAATGGCGGGATTTCGGTGAAGTTGTGCTTTGAATATAACGCTCTCTAATCTTTCTCCCCTCGAAGATTTTTTGCCAAGTGGAAAACGAGGGAGATGAATACATCAATCCACCTGTCCCTTCATTTTTATGTATAACCGAACATTCGACGATGACTAAGTAATTACTTTTTTCGAATAATGCTAATCGTTTATTGCTGGCGTGTTTGAGCATTTTATGCGCTTGTTCTGGGAAACAGCGCCTTATCCTTTCGTCACAGTGTCTGTAATTTTCGAATTTTGAGCCTGAAATGATCTTAAACGAATAGGTTGGACTCCCTGAAAAACAGTCCGTGGTCGAATTCAATTCTCTCTACCCGTTTGTATGTGGTCCATTTCGAAGGAAAGCAATAAGTGACTTGAAATTGTCAAATTATGTTCAGAGTTGAAATATCTTGGCTGAAGCTGTTAATGCGTGAAATCCGTGAAATATATTCGGTTTTAGGTCCATTTTAAGTTTTGAGCTTGGTTCCTCTTTATCTAAAGGATTAATGACTGATAGGACTAGATTGAAACTTTGTTATTGAAAAAGACCAAACCATCACATAATGCAGAATTTGATGTGGATCTGGTCGTTGGAAAATGAAAAAAAAAATTTCAGGAACCGCGTTAATCAGAGTCCTATGAAATTTGGCACAGACCTCAAATTCAATATTTATCAACAGTATCTCGATTGTCACTTCCATTTCATAGAATGAAAATTATATCACAAATCTCGTTTTTGAAATTTTGAAGTTATTTTCTCAATATCTCAAGAAGAAAAGGCGCGTTCCGATTGAGGCATTGTTATAAGTTGAGGATGACCACACCGCAACTTAGCGCAAAGTTTACCCAGCTTCCTGAAATCACACAAATGGTCTCAAAAAAGGCTTGAAAATCAGAGCTTTAGTTTCAGTAGGAAGCACTCAAACATTCAACTTCAATCTAAAATACAAAAAGGTGTTCTCATAGTTTCTGGCTGAATTTATACTTCGCACGGTCCTAAACCACCAAAATCATAAGAAAAAAATAATATTTTATTAGCCTTTTTTTGTAATTTTTCTACTTTTCATCATGTTCTGGAAAATATTGTGTTCATATTCAGACACTAGTTGGATTCGTAAGAAGGGATATTCGTAGTGTACGTTTGTGGTATTCAATCACAAAGGTTAAAATTGAAAATTGAGAAAGTCCGATGTATGATTCCGTAGATCTGTTATTCATTAGGAATTCTATTTTTCAGTAGATTCCAAAGGAACTAAATACAATTCTAATCGAATTAACCTCAGTACTTTCTAGAATATTTTAATCTTTTTCGAACCACTGTCAAACCGGAATACGTTAACAACATGCTTTGAATATTCTGAGAACATCAAAACACAGTTTTTGCATCTGAATCAATAAATAAGGCAATACGTGAGGTATAAAGGTTTGATTCTCACTATACGTTCCGTAACCTTCCACTATCCCTTCCGTATGATTTACGTCAAGATTTAGTAGACAAAAATGTCATTTAGACGAAACGTATAGTGTGCATAACTCAATTCATTTAAACGTTATAATATTTTACGGGAATCAACCTTAAAGCTACCTTTAATGCGAGGGAGATTCGAGTATTTGGGTAATCGGAGATTTTTCCCTATTGGCTGACGACGATCACGTGATTGTCGGGAATCTCTCGACCAATAGGGTGAATCTCCGGTTCCCCAAAAAGCAGAATCTACCTCGCACAAAAGGCCCCTTAAAGGTACCCTTCATATGGTTAACTCCAATGTTTTAATACGACGAAACTGAAATTTTGTTCCAATACGGGTTTATGTATATTCAACACATGTATATTCCCTTGTGGATATTCCCCAAGGTGTACCTAGGGATAAGTAACTACTTATCGGTTTGAGTGGATTTCATCTGATTGATTACGTGTTTGCACGCACAGCTTATAAGTTAGAGATAGAGGGACTTCGTCGAATTCGATGATGTGAATTGCTAAATTTCACCCGGAAAGATCGAGAATGGTTTATTTAATACTTTCGAAAACGTACTCACATTTTAAAGCAAATTGATTATCCACATCATGAGATCACTGAACTTTTTCAGTTAAATTTCCAGGAAAATAACCTTGTAGGACAACGTTATTTCCGATAAAATAACTCGCTTTATAAAACTCGATCCATATACCAACATTCGACTTCTATTTCCAGATATGTAACTGGACGAGATGCTTAAATATTTCACCCTGCATAAGCACATGCACAAATATTTTTTTGATTCGACGAACTGGTTCTGGAGAACAGATCAACATTATTTTTCCCAATTGTGATGTCTGTATGTCTGTAATTTTCATTTTTTTTTCCGAAAAAGGTGTTGTAGTTAGTGAAGAGACATACCTCTTGGATCTTTCAGGGTATTTTCGGGGCCTTAATATCTCAGTTATGTTCGTTAATAGGAGGTGTCGGTTGAACGGTTTGGGAGTTCCTCCCGCCTTTTGGAATTTTGACGTCTTCTCATCAATGTCCTAGGAATTTCTGATGCGATGGAATTGAAACTTCGTTTTAAGTTGTATTACATCGATGCGCAACTTCTTGGGAATTTTGAGAAGATCTTATAGCTAGAAAACAAGTTTTAAAAGTATTTATCAATCAATATTCAACAAAAGCAAAACAATACAGCCTAAACAACGAGTTGAAACAAGCAGGTGGAAGCTGACCTCACGACAGAATTCCTCTAGACTTCTCATCTTGCGGAAGTGCAGATCAACATAATACCAAATCGCCAACCTAACTCATTTGCTTTGACGTTTCTTGAACACTTCCTTAATAGTAGTAGTTACCTATTTAACAGTGTCACAATTCGAGGGTAAAGGAAAAAAACAAGGAATATCACAATTTTCAGCAAATGTATATAATGGCGTCATCTGGAAGGTATTAAAAGTAATTAAAGCATGCATTTCTCGCAGTAGAATAGTAGAATATAACTAGGACCGTCCGGTAGAGATGAAAATTTCAAAAAACACCACCAAGGACAAAAACAAGAAATGCCCATGCGTGAAGGATTAGAAGAAGGAGGGTCCGTCACAACAACGGTAACCTAAGTTCGCATTTCAATCACTCCATTCGTTCATAGGAGTTATGGCTCAAGAGCAACGTATATTTTTTGTGTATTAACGAGTACTCTTTGATACTTATTGTAAGTACGAGGAAAAAGAAGAAAATGAGAAGATATGTTATGAAAAATAAAAACTACAGAAACGGCCAATGTAAGAACTTCATAGCTAAGAGTATTTTTCTCGAGGGTAGGGTTCAAAAGATCATCCTGAGATGGCGCTTATCAAATTTTCTTCACTAGGCTACCAGCCAACAGGACAGAAGTACCGAGAACTCTTTCGCAAACTATAGGGACAAGGCAAGACGTGCCGATTATCTGCAAAACTGCAGTACATTAATTGTTTGGACGTCATTTTCTTCTTGTAGATGCTTTGGTTATTGGCTTGATTACCTCATGATTCAATGAATATTTGTTAATTTATTGATGAGTATTCTTCTTTGTGATTATGTTGATTTATCATAATATATTTTAGCCTTTCTTCAGACTCCCGAGACGAGTGATTCCTAATTTGTTGGACGTTTCCTATTTTCTTCAGTAAATTTTTATACTTATGTTTATTTTTTGACTTTTCCAGCAATCCTTCATGGATTTGAAAGGAATGTGTCCATCAATATAATAAAATAAATATTTACTTCTGAAGAAAGCATGATCAATGTTCAACCGATATCTTGGTCTGAAGATATTCAATCAGGAATACAAAAACTTCAATTATCCCGAAACGAAGACATTGTGACACTCCTGTTTTTTTCCTTTAACCCTTCAATTGTAAATACATGAAAGTCATATCATAATAAGAATAAATTTAATTTTGAATTTCAGGATATATCTTACATTCTGAATATTATATGGCTCATACGCATAATAACAAGGATAAAAAGCTTCCTCATTAACGTTTTTTCATGATGAAATTCATTAGTTATAGTAACAAACAGTTTCATACACGTAACATGATTATTTTTCAGTGTATGTGGTATAACTATGTAGCCACCTTCTTAGATCTCTTATCCTTATTTTCAAAATCTATTTGAATATTCGCACGGAAACGTCGGAAACATCCCTACAAGACTGTCTGTATTTTATGCTGAGCATACCTCTAAGAGCTACTTTTTGAATAATAAATAAAAATCAGAGCATGGCCTGTTTCCCCAGCAAACTATTCCATTTGATTAAATTGATTGGATATAAGCAAAGTATACCATTCCTAACGTTCACCTATCCACTGTTTTAGGCGCGCATGTTCTAAGAGAACAGCGTGCTATCGTTTGTCCAAATGTCTGTTATTTTTGATGATTGAGCCGAAAATGATCTCAAACGACTAGGTTGGACTAACTGATGACGAATCCGGTGTAAAAATCGATTCAGTCTGGCAGGCTGTCCGGCCGGCCGTGGACACGATAACTGTCGAAAGAAGCTAGCTAGCAACTTGAAACTTGTAAAGTAGTTTGCGCATCGGAATGCCGCCGTTGAGTTCGTTAATGGGCCAAATCGGTAGAATAGTTTCGGAGTTATAGCCACTTGAAATTTTGAGGTTATTTCCCTGATATTTCAGGAACTACTGCAGCGGTTGGATTCAAAATTCATAGTTTGTTGGAGCATAATGACGCGCAACTTTGAGCAGAGTTTCGTTGAATTCGTATGGTCACTCTTGGTTTTTTTAAACTATTGTTCATATTCGAGAAAAATCACAGTTATACCTTGAGCCTCAAATTTCACAGCAGTGTAGCAAATTTGAATTCGATACGGATATTAGTTTTGGGATATTGGGAAAAAATATGTAGAATTTCGTGTTTTTTTTCGATATCGTTGTTTTTTCGGTATAACTCAAGAAACACTGATTCACCCGCGAATACGAATATGGCATTAGAAATCGTCCCGTTTATAAACTATCTATTATCGATATCTGAGGAAATTGTACTTTCATTAAAAAAATCTACATAGGTGTATCCGTGCGCTACCCTGAACCACATAAGTCCATATTAAGATCACGTTCGCATACTTCATTTAGTTTATTAGCGAATGTTAATCAGAAATCACCAATAAAAAAAAATTTGCATCCGTAGACAATAAAATAAACGTTGAACAAGTGTTAAGGGTTATCAAATGTTTAAAATTAATATTATGTCATTATGTGAATCAGTAATAATTGGTAGCACCTTAATAGTTTTTTCAAAATAAAATTAATACAGAAATATCATATTTATATGTTCATATCTATTCGAATTGTTATATATCATGTAATCAAGGTGTAGGTCACTAGTGAATGTATATTATGAAATTTTATTTATTAGCGAAATATTTTTTATCTAGTTTCTTATATTCACGAATTTATCTCAATTTAATAGATATATGCAACGGTTTCATAATTAAATTAACTAGTGACCTATTGTTCGTATTTTTTGAAAACGAACTATAATCAAAATAATATTTTCACATTACATTTCAAATCGAATGAACGAAAATTCAAGAAAAATGCTTTAAATTGATATCTTTCAAAAATTCCCAAAATATTCTTTAAAATAGCGAAGATGGGAATATCACCCTTAAAGACGTTTTATTGCTCTACAGATGGGGTTCCACATCTGGCGTAGACTGGAGTTTGTCCTTGCGGCTAGCCTTTGTGTGCATTTTTACGTATTCATTTTTTGGAAAATCCCACCGTTATTTTGGGTTTTTTTTCAGTTAGGAAGTAGAGAATATGTCTAACGGAATCATTCTTGTACACAGTTCCGTTGAGATTATACCTCCGTCACCAGACACAAGCCAAGCGAGTAGGTACCCAAAGTTTTGAAAGTGAAATCAGTGATTTTGATATTGGGTAAGAATAGCAAAATAGAAAAGTATATATAGCATTAAAAATATTTCTACTGTTTCAGAAATATAGAAAATTTAGATTATTTACCTCCGCAACAGCCTGCACGTAGAAAGAAGTGGTGCTGTGTAATTTTGTAAAAGTAAGTAAATTATAATCTACTAATTATTACAATAGTAGCACTATTAGGCGTAACTAATTAAACTGAACATTTCCAGGTATTGTGATAACGATCTTTTCCTTGTGGCCATATAATCTACCTGAATCTGAAAAAGTGGTAAGTCCAAGTTATTTTATCTGTATACTTACATTAGCAAATCGTTACGGAAATTGACTTTTAATTATTGTAGAAAGAACACGAAATGACAATAGATTTTTTCATTATTTGATCTTGTGTCGAGCAGAGAAGACGTGGTGCATAAGTTATAACGCTTGTTGAATAAAATCAAAGTGCTGTGTAATATCTACTACGTTGGTAAATATTTTTTTAATTATGGATTATCAGGAATGGCTTAGTGATATAGATCCGGATAATGAAATGCCAAATTTAAACCGCGAAAAATTTAAGTATTCTTAATTTCATAATAGTGATAGGATATTTTTGGCATGTTTCTGTATACAGAATATGTGCGATCCTGTCGAGATTAGTTTAATGATATGATAAATTTCGAAAATTTCTCACCAAATCCGGAATATTTTCCAAACCGAATCAGTTACGCAAAATCTAATTACAGATTCGTAATCTACGTGTTCGAATCCATAATATATGATGTGCATATTGTCATAGCTTCAAAAATAAAATTTTGCGCTTTGATGTTTATTCGCGGTTCTTTATGAAAAATTTTCTAAGTCCCAAATAAATTTTTTTTTTCGAAAATCGTCGACCTTGTTATCGTTTCCTATTAAATCGAGGTCGTAGATCACGAATATGTCATTAGAAATCGTCCAGTGATAACCGTTCAGAAATTATGGCGGAAATAGTGAAAAAATTTCGAAATTTTGGTCAACTTTGAGACGTCGTGCCGACCAAAATAATGAAGCTGGGTGATGTCGAATTCTTTTACGTGCAGTTAGATCCTTTATCCATGAATTAGAACAGATTTCATCGTCTTACTCTCATCGAGTCGGTAACAATGAGTTTTTGAAAAAAGGTCCAAAATTTTGGAACTTCAAGGACCTCTCACGTCCAGGACGATTTTTTAAAAAAATATCTGACCTTATATTCTTGTTCTACGCCCTCGAATTAGTAAGTGTGCCAAATTTCACGGCGATAGGAGTCGGAAAATTATTTTTCGAAAATTGAGATTTTCTTAAGGGTAACCCCTTAAAATTTTACCGAAAATCGAAAGTTCTCCGATCGACCTGAAATTTGAAACATATACTAATTCGAGGGCGTAGATTAGGAAAATCCAATCAGAATGTTAAAGGTGAGTCTGGTTCGTTTTTTATGGCTAGAAGAATATCGAAAAAATTGGACCTTTTTTAAAAAAATCATAATTTTTCAACTAAAGGATCTTCGTCTATAAAATAATTGGCTACGTACTCACAAAGGACCCAGATATAACCAAAAATTCGATATTGTCCAGCCTCACGCGTTTGATCTGTACGACGGCCCAAAGTTGTCCCAAATTTCGAAAATTTCTCACCAAATCCGAAATATTTTCCAAACCGAATCAGTTACGCAAAATCTAATTACAGATTCGTAATCTACGTGTTCGAATCCATAATATATGATGTGCATATTGTCATAGCTTCAAAAATAAAATTTCGCACGGAATCGCTAAATCTTACCCCCACCCCTCTGCGCTTTGATGTTTATTCGCGGTTCTTTATGAAAAATTTGATTTTCTTCTTAAAATTTTACCAAAAATCGAAAGTTCTCCGATCGACCTGAAATTTGAAACATATACTAATTCGAGGGCGTAGATTAAGAAAATCCAATCAGAATGTTAGTGGAGAGTCTGGTTCGTTTTTTATGGCCCGAGGAAAATCGAAAAAATTGGACCTTTTTTAAAAAAATCATAATTTTTCAACCAGAAGACTTACGTCTATTAAATAAAAGGCTACGTACTCACAAAGAATCCAGATATGACCAAAAAATTCGATATTGTCCTGCCTCACGCGTTTGATCTGTACGACGACCCAAAGTTGACCCAAATTTCGAAATTTTGGTCAACTTTGAGACGTCGTGCCGACCAAAATGATGAAGCTGGGTGATGTCGAATTTTTACGTGCAGTTCGATCCTTTATCTATGCAATAAAACAGATTTCATCGTCCTACTCCCATCGAGTCGGTAATAATGATTTTTTGAAAAAAGGTCCAAAATTTTGGAACTTCAAGGACCTCTAACGTCCAGGACGATTTTTTAAAAAAAATATCTGACCTTATATTCTTGTTCTACGCCCTCGAATTAGTAAGTGTGCCAAATTTCACGGCGATAGGAGTCGGAAAATTATTTTTCGAAAATCGATATTTTCTTAAGGGTAACCCCTTAAAATTTTACCAAAAATCGAAAGTTCTCCGATCGACCTGAAATTTGAAACATATACTAATTCGAGGGCGTAGATTGAGAAAATTCAATCAGAATGTTAGTGGAGAGTCTGGTTCGTTTTTTCTGGCCCGAGGAAAATCGAAAAAATTGGACCTTTTTTAAAAAAATCATAATTTTTCAACCAGAAGATTTACGTCTATAAAATAAGTGGCTACGTACTCATAAAGGATCCAGATATAACCAAAAAAATTCGATATTGTCCAGCCTCACGCGTTTGATCTGTACGACGACCCAAAGTTGACCGAATACGTTCCCCAACGTTCAATCCTCGTCCGACCCAGTCACAATTTCACTCAAGTCCACAATCAAAAAACCCTGGGCTTAGCATCACCTAGATGTGAAAGATTTTCCTGAAAGGAAACTGGTGTTTTCAGCATCCGCGTTGGAGAACAAGAGTTCATGATTAAGCTCCATCTGAGAAAGCGAAAATCATAAAGAATGAATAGCAATATCAGCAGCCTATAGATTTTTCCAGGAAATGCTCGAAGGATAAAATATTTCGCCTCCTTGAGAAGTTAATTTTTCATTTGAATAGATCGCTGAATACACTTCGTTCTGGACACAGCACTTTTGAGCACGAAATGAAATTTTTTCTTCAAGTTCTATGAGATATTATCCTGTAATAGGAGGAGTTACCTATTTTTCCTTCGATGACTTTCTAATATAGTTATGTACTTGGCTATGCATTATGTACTGGAATGTTATCGCCAATTTCGATGGAATCAGAGGTACAACGGATATTGAACTTTCGTAGAGAAACGGATGAATCTATATCCAAGAACTTATGAAGTTGATTAGTGGAAAGAGTTGATTTGATTTTGAAAGTATTATTCTTCGGTCATTTTTATCCTACGAATTTCATAGGCTCTCAACAAGTTTTAGAGGTATTATTAAGAGCAAAAAACGTAGAGGTAAATCACGGCTAGGCAACACAGCCACATCAAACGTCGTTATTATTTGAAGGTCAGGCACCTACACACGCTGTTCATGCTTCGACGTTGCCAATAGTCGTGTCCAATATTAGAATTCGGAGAAATTTCGACGTTGATAGGAGAAAACGGGGTGTCGTTCTGCGGGCTTCAGTGAGTAATTCTGAAAAATTGTTTTTTGGGATGTATGAACTCAATTCTTTTCTGAGAATGCGCAATGTTGGTGACCTACCATTTTTAACTGCATTTCAGTTTTATTTTCCCGAAAATTTTTGAATCTAAAAAGGAACAACATTGCGCATTCCTACGATTTTGTTCAACCATTTGCACCAAAAAAATCTTTTGAAAACTTGAACTCTGGCCTCCGGATGTCACCACGTTATATTCGAGGTATTGTCTGCTCCTAATGTGATCAACTTCTGTTGAAATTCTCTGACCTCCACGTTGAAATCTTCGACAGCACTATAGCTGGCTTTAAGAATTCAAGGAAGGCACTTACGCGAAGTCTGCATTTTTTCGCGCTCGTTAAGATCAGTGGCCGAAGCTGTCACCCATTCATGTATTGATTCCGTCAAATGCAGCTCTAGGCCCCGGTGAAAAAATATGGCGATATCCTTTTCATATGGTCCTAGTAAAATTCTGTCTGAACCGTCGAGCTTTCATTCCTCATTACGTACTAAGTTTTAGTTTGAGTCGATCTGTAATTGAAAGAAAAATGAGGACTAAATAGAAATTAGAGACTTGATCGACAAATGGCATTGCAAAAAATAGCAAAATATGAAAATGTAAAAAAAGTTAAATTTTTTCTATTCTTCAATAACTAGACTCAGACATTTTCCGCAAACCTTCAGATCCGCGCTTCTGAATTCTCTATTTCTCGTCCGAAAATAATTGACATCATTTCCTTAGTTGATATGAAATTTATATGAATATTACAACACCAACTACCAAAGTTAGATGAAAAAATGATTTATATTTGAAATAAGAAACATTCTTTTTACAGGCATACCTATATTCAAAATAAAAACTGAAAACTGGGCGGAATCTTTTGAGAACTGTAAATGAAGGAAATTATGATTTTTTCAAATAACCTTTGCGGTCGAATTTCCATTCGAAAATTTATATTTTATTTCAATGATAAAACTGTTCTAAGAAATCCAACAGTATATACACCATCTCAAAAATTAACATAAGAGATGACTTGAAACACATGAGTGAGAATTCTATATTTTCAATGGCACCAAATTCAAATCCTATAATTATTTGAATGCGATACATATATCATCAACATCAAAAAACTCTACACATCTCAGGACATTCCCAGAGCTTCATGGAATCTCATTTCTGGAAGCTGAAATCAACTGAACTTGAATAGTTCGATATTTTCATCTTTTCTAGAAATAATATCTGTGGTGTGAGTCATAAGTATAAACATTTTATAGGGATTAAAAGCTAGTTTTTGAGAAATTCATGACTGTAAAAATTTTTCATTGGAGTATTTATTTTATATGTTGTTCATTTGAGTGTTTAGATGAATCTATAATGAAAGGATTGAAAGTATAATTTGTTACTCTACGTATCTTAAACATAAGAGAGTTTGATAAATTGAACGTTGCACTTTTGCGAATGACTATTGTTCATTTTTTTCAGTTCTCCCCATTCAAGTGATGATTTTCATAATTTCATTTCATTAAGTTCACTTCAATCATTGTGATCTTGATATAAATATGATTTCGATGAATACGTTCATTCCATCAATGAATACCGTTCATTGAATCAATAAATCAAAATCATTGAATCATTGAATACGTACATTGTATTAACGTATACTTTCGTTATTACAATGAATAAATTCCATTGAACGAGTACATCGTTTCATTGAACTCGTTCATTGCGACAATGATTTTCCATACATTGAGGCAATAAATGCATTCATTATCGTGATGTATCATAGTAGTAACATTAACGATTCGGCACATTGTCCTAATGTATAATTTATTCAGCCCATACGTAATAACTAGTAAGTTATAATCAAAAAGTACATGGTTTGTCATACTTCAAACAAATAATTCTAAGGAATATCTAAACTCAAAAATGTTTTCATGGTGTAAAAACCATGGGAACACAATAACTTTTTTAATGCTCTTCATGAAGGGTTTTTCGGGTAACTCCTTCATTTTAGGTAGTAGCTTATTGAACATTTTTCCCCAGTAGGTGGAAAAATTCTGGGTTTTCTTCTTCCTGTGCAAAGGTGTAGTCAGGTCATTCCTGTATCTAGTTTCGTATGAGTGATATGATCCGTTTAGTGTCAAGCTGTTTCTGTTGTGGTGTACATATTTCAAACACTCTTTCATATACAGTGATGGTTAGGTGAGTATTTCATATCTTATATAAATCGGCTTACACGACTTCCGCCGATACCAAACATAAATCGAATAGCATTCTTCTGCAGAATGAAAACTCTCGTAGCTTCCGACACGTTACCCCATAGGAGAATACCATATTGCAACACACTCTGGAAGCCCTTAAAATATGCAGTCATCATATCGTGAGTCCCACAATTCCTCAGCAAATACAAGCTCCTAGACAGTTTAGCACACAAGAGATCGATATGCGAGGCCCAATCTAGTCTGTTGTCCAAGGTCCTGCCCAAGAATTTGGCGCTTTCTCTATTTTACCCACTTCCAGACCCTAAACCACTTGTTTTCTCCGAATTAAGTTTGAGAGAGTTCTCGAGAAACCATTCGTTTACTTCCTTCGCAACAATTTTTTTTATTCAAGAGATCACTCAATATTTTTGAAATTAGCACTATTGAAGTATCATCACAATATATGCCTAATCTGTTGCAATGCTGAATAATCATGTCATTAATGTATATGAAAAAAGAATTTGTCCCAAAACTGACCCCTTGGGTACTCCACACTCAATTTTCTGTTAATTGGATATCCTACCATTCGGGTAAACTCTCTGATATCTATGAATGCGTTCCTTGAATTAACTTTGATGAATACATTCATTATCTCAACGAACCTTTCCATTGTATTCACGTACCTTTCACATTCAGTGTAGAAAATTGAGTGATATCATTGAGTATTGAACATTTAATACTCAACGGTGATATTTGATTCTTTACATTGGAACGAATAAATTTATTGTTGCGTTAGTTGGCATACAAATCTCGTCCTGAAAAACCAACTTTTCCGAAACATATTAATCTCAGTCTGGAGGGCACAGCATGAAGCTGCAATTCATTCGTAAACTGCCATCCTAGGAAAGAGAAGCAGACAATAAAAAAGTGTCAAAACTTCCTAATTGGATTATTTTGAGACAGCTGTTTGATTTAGTGGGATATCCCCTAACTAGAGAGTGGAAAAGGGTGAACTTCGGATGTAGAGAACTTTTGACAGGACTGCTAACCACCTTGATATGAAATAATTCTAGAAAGCGGATAAAAGTACGTCAACTACGTGATTACCTCCACAAGCACAAAAACAATACGGATCTCACGAAAAGAATTGACATTACAACTAGTTCGAACGATAAATATTTACATGAAAATATGAACAAGCCTGTTATGTGCTATGACTAATCTTGACATTCTTCTTTTTGTGCTCATGTTCTGGGGAAACAGCGTTCTATCGTTTTGTCTAAATGTCTGTAACTTTTCAATTTTGAGCCGAAAATGGCCCCGAGCGACTAGGTTGGACTCACTCATGAGGAATCTGGTATCAAAATCGATTGTGTCCGTCCGACTGGCTGGCCGTAGATACGATAACTGTCGAACGGAGCCAGCAAGTAATTTGAAACTTTCAGGGTAGTTCGCGCATCCAAATGCCACGGCTAAGTTCGTTAATGGGCCAAATCGGCCAAATGGTTTCGAAATTATAGCAATATGAAATTTTTAGATTATTTCCCTGATATTTCAGGAACTACTTGAGCGATTGAATTGAAGCTTGGCAGTTAGTTGGAAGATAACGTCGCTCAACTTTAAGCAGAATTTTGTTGGGATCGTATGGTAAGTTAGTCTGAAAAAAATTTTACAATTTTTTTTTCGGAACAATTTTTTTTCAGAAACTATTGATCATGTTCGAAAAAAATTCCGCTTATACCTTGAGCTTTATATTCCTCAGCGGTTTACCAAATTTCCGTTGGATGCGACCATTAGTTTTGGAGTTTTGGAAAAAAATATGTAAAATTTCGTGGTTTTCTTCTCGATTTCATTGTTATTTTGGATAAGAATAACTCGAGAAATACCGAATCTATCATGATGGAAATTCATTGCTGTGTGCAAAATTTTGTGATGATTGTGTCATTAGAACACTTTGAAAAAAAATTAAAATTTTTTTTTTCGAATATTCAATATTCTGTGATCTTCTTATTAAATTATCCTCACTTAATTCTGTAAAAACCCTTGAACTGTCATTTTTCGATAAAGTACTGGAGTTCAATTTGATCTAATCTGTATTTTTGGAAATATTGGGAAGTTAAAATTTTGAATGAATATATCTGCAGAATTATTAGGTGGCTTTTACCCATTCACCAATTTGGCCTTTGCAACTAAAGTTCGAACCTCCTCTACAAATATCAAGTTTTAAGTAGTTTCTTCCGGAAGTTATTGTGTTAACGGTCACACAAACACAATAGACTTCAGCCTTCAGACGATTTTGTTGAAATTTGGCATTGTAATTTAGAGTTTAGAGTGGCTTGTTTAATTCTTCCTAGATTTTATTCATCATATCCAATAGCGTCTTGGAAGGTTTTTTCACCAATAATTTCGACCAGAAAAATGTGCGCCACTGAGTTGTGCAATTTAAGTTTTTTTTCGTATTGAGCAACAGAATATACAACTTTATATTTTTTGCATTATTTTAGTATCTTGCTTTGTTTTTGAGGAGAAAATAGAAAATCTGAACTGACAAATCATCAGAAACTGGGGTCAAACCATTATTTTTTTCATATCCACACATTCTTTTTTAGTCTTAGAAATTGTTATGGAATGTGATCCAATCAATAAAATATTAGGAGGTTCACTAAAATATTCACGGAAATTTTAGTCCTTCTGAAAATGTTGCCGCCTTTTATATTGAAATCAAAGCATTATGGGACCTTTGTTCATATAATTTTTTCAATTATCTCAGAAGATTTAATATACCTTCATGTACTCCATTAGTAGATCCTCCTTTATCGTCAGAAACCTACATTCCTATATTTGCAAATTTAATGAAAAATTAACTTATCCCGCAAGAGCTACGAGTGGAAAGGCTGCCACATCTTCTCATCTTTCAGTGACCTCACTATGATGTTACCCTCAAAAGAAGCACTCATCACTATTTTATCGAACACTGAAAAGACTGAACATAGTCAAACATCGAGTTCCAATTTCCATAAGAGTAAGGTATGTTTACTTCGGAATTCGGTATTACTGTGAAGAGTCAATCAACATCCCACGTTTTTTTTTGATGGTGCGTTTTAATAGCTTTCAATTAAGGGCGCTTCCCAATTGAAAAAAAAAGAAATATGCTACTGCACCAAAGAATTGGTTTAGGAAATACTTGATATCGGCTAGGGTTTTTGTTTGCACTCATTTTTCCTCTTCGAATGAATCGCTCGGAAGAGCAAATTGAGTCTTCGGGGTTCAATATACGAGTTTATTTATTTTTTCCTGAATTTCCCATCAACATCCTGTTCCCCAGTTGGAAAATAATTCGAACTGTTTACAGATAGACCTTTCGGTTGGCTATAGGGCGGAGTATGACACAAAACTATGGAGCACAACTTTTATTTTCTATGGACACGGGTTGCATTAAGGTGAATGGAACGATGGTGCTTTAATTTTAATTTGCTTTCCTACTGAATCATTAGATCAAACTGGGGAAACTAATTTTCTTCCATACTCTCGCCACCGACACAAACGCCACCAATTTACCGATCAGAGTGCATGACATCATTTGTGGTGGTTCGGCAATTGTCATTTTAAATTCATTTATGTTTTTTCAGATTATAATTTAGTTATTGATAAGTGCGTGACACTTTTTCGTGTTAGCTTCGAAAAAAAGTGTAGATCCTCAGAAACTTTTAAATGGGTCCATTTTGTGTTTTGGTTGGACAGTGCAGATGTAAATGGAAATTAGTGTTCAGATGAAGAAAAAATTTTATTTATATAAGGTATAAACTTCATGATACTCAGAAGCATATCATCCTTTCCATAATTGTCAACTCTTGATAGGTCTCAGTCTGATTTAAAGTAAGGTTGCAAGGAGGTTAAATCTAATACACTATATATTCGAACTCTTTATTCTCCTTTCATACAGGCTTACATGTTCCGGCTATCAAGCCATTCTCAAAGCCATCTGAAAATTATAGAACATTAAAATTGACACAAGTTGCCATAAGTGTGATGTTCAGGCTGTAAGATTATTCGGAAAATTCAAATTCTAGGAAGCACATGGCAACTTACTATATGAATATTGAGTTCTTGTCAGATATGACGAACCATCTCCAATTATAGTTTCAAGTCGAGACAACATGAAAGGTACAATACAATAATAAGACAATAATAAATACTACATCATATACTCTTTACAAATCTATCTCATAAACTCGGCTAAGATCATAACACAGAGTGGACGGCGTAGGTATTACCGACACTTAATTGAAGATTAAATCATAGAAAATGAAAGAAACTTTATGGCACAGAAGAATATTGTTCTCTTTCTTAGATGTGGAATTGTAAAAATGTCGGATGTTTAATCATTAATGAAAAATACTGACTGAACAAAACAAAAACATCATTGAAGTCAAAACTAGCAAAGGGCAAAAGAACAACCTACAGTCTTCACTCTAATCCACTTGCAGACTTACCTTTTTCAACAACCTGAATGAGTCCTGAAAACTGTTGACCATAGTTGCATTCAAGGTCTCAAGGTTGGGAATATTCATATGTTTGTAAATCTCTGCCTCCTCAAGGACTTCCAGTCTTCTACTGAATTCACAATTATGCAGTAATCTTGTGTTCATTATTGAACTTACGATTCTCTTCTCTTAAATGCACTCCAAAAATAGATTTATTCTTACTGTTGACTCTATAGCTAGTAAGATGTTCATTTATTTGTGTGTTGATGCTCCTTTCACTTCCTCCTATGTATATTGTATTGCAGGTGTTGGCCTTATGTATTTAAAGATTTGAACGAAATTTCAAAATCACTTATTTGTCTGAATAAGTTGGCTATCTTATGACAGATGCTCCCATAGAAAGGGATACTGATGTACTTCTTTCTCGTGTTTTCTTCTAATGTTGATTGATTGTGCGGAGTTTGTAGCAGTTGGTCAATCCCTGATTTGTTCAATTCTGACAATTCCACATATAAGAAACAGAACAATATTCTTCTGTGCCATGAAATTTCTTTCATTTTCTGTGATTAAACCTTCAATTAGGTGTAGGTAATACGCCGCCCACTCTGTGTTATGATCTTAGCCGAGTTTTTGAGATAGATTTGTAAAGAGTATTTGATATAGTATTTATTATTGTTTTATTATTGTATTGTACCTTTCATGTTGTCCCGACTTGAAACTCTCATTGGAGATAATTCGTCATATCTGACAAGAACTCAATATTCATATAGTAAGTTGCCAAGTGCTTCCTAGAATTTGGATTTTTCGAATAATCTAACAGCCTGAACATCACATTTCTGGCAACTTGTATCAATTTCAATCTTATATAATTTTCAGATGGCTTTGAGAATGGCTTCATAGCCGAAACATGTTATTAGCCTGTATGAAAGGAGAATTAAGAGTTCAAATATATAGTATATTAGATTTAACTTCCTTGCATAGATTCTACACTATGGGTTTTCGAGAATTGATAAAGTAAGGTTGATGCTAGTTCTGTTTCAGTTGCCTTGACGACCGGTCGTGATTTCCAAATAGTGCCACCTCCAGTGAAAAAAAAAGGATTCTAGCGAATTTCCCAACATTGGTCGAACAAGAGCACATCTTTGAATCACCTTATCTTCTATGCACCTTTGGTAACGTCACATATAATATATCTGAAAATTTGTTTGTTAATTTTCTATGGGATTACAGCCCGAATTCGTAGATTTAGTGTAATGAACAGATGAACACTCTACTTCTCTTGGAAGATCGGCGCTATTTCAGTTGACACACCATCGGTTCTCATGATTTTCCTCCACTATATGAAAATCTCCGGTATTCACACAATACCGAAACATATCTGTTATATTGTCTGACGAAGCATGAATAGACTTAAAAACGTTGCAGTGCACATCAATGATTCAAATTATTGTTCATTAGGTTAGTTAGTTTGAATTCCGTTCTCTCTAGGGGCGCGTTCTATAAATAATATAATAATTTTATTCAATTTTGAATTGTTCTTCCTCAGATGTTACGATTGAAAACTGCGAATACAATGCTTTTATCTCATCGAAACTCTGTGAAAAGTAACGTTGTCATATTTTTGTACAAACCACGTATCTTGACAAAATAAAGAAATGCTCGTATTGAATAGAATCAAGAACAAACAGTAGAAATAGTTTAACTATAGAAATTATGTCTTAAACACTGAACCAACTTGCATTTGAATGCGTAACCCATGAAATCTGCAGTGATACGTAATTTTTTATTGTAAAGAGATTGTAAAGTTGAAATGAATTCACATTGCGTAAATTGATGATTCATTTCAATTTGCGAATGACATATAAAGACAGAACAGGAGGAATTCATGGATTCTTCTCAACTAGATGTTACCTGATGTGTAATTAAGAGGATGGAGGTAAAATTTTTTACGGAATTGACAGGATAATATGGATGGATTTAGGTGAAACAGGAATGCTGGAGTTTTTGCTACTTCATGCAAAATTACTTAATTCCTTTTTGCGGCACAAGATGAATAGAATAATTGGTGTCGAAACTTTCCTACTATCGCTCTATCAAAAACGCGTAATTACAATTGTCAAATACTGTTTTTTCATCATTTTTTAGTTTTTTTCTGGTTTTCACTCCCACTTTCTGAAACAGAACTATCAAAAATTAAATAAAAATTGTTTTTCCATGAAAAAAATTCAACTTGTAATAGTTCTGTTTCGGATATTGGTAGTGGAAACCAAAACAAACCTAAAAATGATGCGAAATCCTCCCAAAAGAAGCTTCCATCGATACTGTTATTTTTCTCTCCGTAAACGTTGATAGTGTTAAGGTCGCATTGACAAGTTCATACAATTAATTGCACTGAATAAAATCTATTGAGATCTAATATACTTTTGCACAAAAACTTAATTCGATATTTTAAATCATGGATTTGTCTAGTAACTACGATTATTATTTTGGATTCCTTCTTATACAGCAAGATGATTGGGTTAAACAACTGCATACACAAAGAAAATAAGCAACAATAAGCAATTTATATGCGATGTAACAATACAGGATTCATTTTGAAAAGGATAAAAAAAGTATATTCGATGCAAAAAGTATGGTAAATACGGAACGGGAGATTGACATTACTCATGAATTTATTGGATGGTTTAGATTTCCTCAAACTTCTTTCAAAGAACTTTAGTTCGTGAATTTGTACGTATTAATTATATTTGAATTCAGAGTTTATTATTTTCTAACATACTAATGAAACATAACGAAAAAACGCTCATGTTTACCATAAATAAAATATAAATTATTTATTTCTGTTTATGTTATTATCATACGTATTCGCCATAATAATTTTAAAACGGACAGGTTAGGCGCATCTTACGTTTCAATTATTCCCCATGAAAGTTTTTGAACACGAAACTCACATGGACCAAAAAATGAAATAATTATTAAATTTTGTAATGTCAATCTTCAGAAATATCGAGTTTCAAATACGATATTTCGTGAAACCCTTGTTTATGATTTTGTCATTCTGACCGAATACAATGATGAATCATAATATACATTCGTCAAAATGATTTCATTTTGGTAATTTTTAAGAATATTTACTAAAAGGTAGTGGTTGCATACGTATAATCCATATATGAAATATATCTACTCCAGTAATGCGAGCCTGCTAACGCGAGTATTGATATATCTCCTACATCCACTTCAGGAAGGGTAGTCATTCGCGAACTTCGATTCCTAGAACACAACCTACATCCTTATACACATCCTTATCACAATAAAATGGGATACAGTTGGTGTACCAGATATCAGGCTGTCTGGAGAGTGATGCACCACGTTACAGTCAGGCCCATTCTATCAGAGTAACTCAGATCAAATGAGTAATTCGGGAGAAGTAGTATTTATGATAAATAAGAACTTCTGATATGTTGTGATCAAGTATCAAGCAATATTCAACAGGGTTGTTTACATTCTTGTGGAAATCAATAAAATATATATTCTTCAGATAACTCAAGTCTGCACGCCGACACAAAATGAATTGGATCAAAAACTTCTATGATGATATAGTTGAAGCCTGTCAGTTGGAAAAATCACATTTCCCTGAAGTCAAAGCTAGGAGAACAAAAATATGAAAATGTGTTCGAGATAGGTAAGCGGAACAATGAAGGTGAAACTTTATCCGATTATCTCAACAAAAAGTTCATGTTGCCTAATCACATTCAAAATCACACAAATGGACTTGGAAAAGACAAGACAGCCCAAATTAAATTGACTTTATTCTCTCCTATAACAAAACAATATGCAAGGATGTGACGGTGCTCAACAGACTTGATTAGTGATCACAGGATAGTGAGAGCAAAGCTTGTCATTAACAAAAAGAGGAGCAAGCTCCTGAAGAGAGACGGAATCCAACCCTTGGCACCATGAAAATGAAAGAGAAGAAGATAATATACATCAGAAACTTTCAAAGGTTGATCCTGAATAACTAGGCATAGATGAAGTAGTTGATGATTTTTGGGACAGTGAATACATCGATAAGGAACATGACTGAACCAGAAAACAATTGGACTGTTGAAGCAAAGACGAAATGCAACTGACAAAACAACAGACAAATATAAGAAGATGAATAGGCGAAGGAAAAAAGCAAAAAGTATAGACAGTAGAGAATATAATGCGAAGCTTGTAAAGAAATGAAGGACCTACGAAGAAAACTCTTGAAAAGAAGAACAAAATATCGAAATTACGCAAAAATAATGATGTCAAAGGACGGGATTCAGAAGACATAATTCAATTTGTCAAATCCTTCTACACCGGCCTGTATTCTTCTTGATTACGGAACTCGGCAAAAAAGTTGAACATCATGAATATCAGTTCTGAATACTTCCCAGATATAATAAAGGATGAATTGAGGAAAGCACTATCTGAAATGCAAAATAATAGACGCCTAGAAACAGAACGTGTGACTCTAGAAATGCTGAAATTAAATTACTTCCGTTCTAGTTGGTGTAACTTGGAGGTTGCACTTCTACTCAAAAAGGGCCAAAGTACAGATATAAAATTATAAATCTATATCCCTATTATCACACCTATATACGCTCTTCACTGAAATAATAACACACCGCTTGTCCTCTAAACTAGATTATTACGAACGAACAAGCAGGTTTAGATAGGGCCACAGAACAACCCCTTGGAAAAAGGCACAGAATATCACTTTCCATTTCAAATGGCCTTTGTTGATTTTCAAAAGGTGTTTGCACCGAAAATATCTTTGATCTGTTACCGGACGGACACTTTTGAGTAAAAATGTATGACAGGGAAACACTATCTCGTTCAAGTTGTTCTCACTAGCTTTGGGAGACCTATTCAAAAAACTGAAGATGGATTCTAGAAGCATTGTGGTGGATGGTATTGGGCAACCAATTGGACATAGTCCTTATATGTAATAACATCACAAAACTGATCGAGGGTTTTGCTGACTTAATTGGAACCAGCAACGTCTAACCTAAGACTCAAAATGAATTTCAATAAAACTAAAATCATGAGCCCGGACAATAGCACCATATCAGAAACAATAGCATTGTATGCTTTACCGAATTTACATACCTCATCCATACTTTCAAACAAGGGTAACAAGACAGGAGATAAGAATGACATGGGTAGCTTGCGGTAAACTAGGCCACATACTAAAAATTGTAGAAACGAAATGACGTGAGGTCAGGGGCTTTTACGCGCTTGTTCCGTTGCCAAAGCGATCATAAATACACGCATTGACCCCGCCAAACGCAGATCTTCTTTTCATATAGTCCGCAAGAAATTCTGCATGGACTTCAAGTTAAAATTTTCGATCAAGTACAAGATTGCAATTCGATCTGAAATTTTGAATGGGTATAACTATCAAGGAAATAATTGGCGAATTCAACCCATTGAAGCATTCGAGCTTCTTAATTAAACTGAAAACCATCTCTATATATATAATCTCCCTATGTAGATTCTTTCTGGAGGTAATATACAACATACCGAAAATGAACTGTCTCACATTTGAAACAACTGAGATACAGGGTGTTTTTCATCAAATGGCAGCTGTACTAATTCTCGAAGCACTTGGTCGACTAGACTGAAATTTGGGCCAAGTACTTCTCTTCACAATCCCGAACAACATACCGAAAATGAATTGTCTCACATTTGAAATAACAGAGATGAAGGTTTTTTTCCATAAAATGGCAGCTATACCAACTCTCGAAGCAATTGGTCGATTCGACTGAAATTTCACTGATAGTGAACAAAATAACTTCCCGAAGAATCTACTCAGAAGCTTGATGATTGTTGAGTAGGTTTAATAATAATATTAATATTTATTAATTTAACCACAATAATTGACGATACAAGAAAAGGGGAAAGATGTGATATACGAGAATAAAAAAAAAAGAATGAGAGATTCACTTAATTTCACTTCTTGATAGAACAGTGTTCAAAGAATTCTTGCGTATTATTAGTTATAAAAACGGTAGTTCTTAGGTTAGATTTCCTGTAAGTTTCTGTTAATTTCTGCGTTTTGTCTACTTTTGATTTGAGATATGAGTTTGACTGATCTATATTACCTCTTCTTTCAGCCGTTTTTTCATTATGTGTTGTCGCTACTTTTTCCATCAACAAATTATTGTTTTCAATCAATATACCATTCTTCCCTTGCACTTCCTTTAATAACACCCTAAGGTAGGATATCTCAACTTTCAGGATCTTGTTCTCATTTTGAAGTTCAATAACTTCAGCGGTATTACCATCAGACTTGGATCGTTCATGTTTACGAACAGACGATTTCTGATTTGCAGACTGTCCCATGCACTTAGGATGGTAACTTTCATTACACTTAGTACACTTTACATAATCACCAACTTTTCTCTTACATTGAGCACATTTAGTATCGTTTTCTTTAACATTCTTGGCAGAGCCACTTTCAGAGCAATCTTCTTCAGACTCCATTTTGCATTATTGGTTTGGAGTTAAATTTGAAGGTGTAATTGGAGAATTTGTAAAAACCATCAAATTGTTTCCAAAAACAAAGAAAAATTACATTTTTATCAATCTAGTTGAACGGTCATCAAAAAATTCCGCACAAAATTGCTCATCAACATTTTGAAAACACTATCTAATCACTTTGATTTTTTTTGGGATATCGAGGAAATGAGCTGAAAATTTCGAATAGCTACGAACTTCTATATTATTTGTATCCAGTATCTTCTGGAATGATCATCGGTTCGAACTGATATTTGAAACAATTTCATTGAGATCTGCTTGATAGTTTCCGAAAAAACATCTTTTCGAAGAAAAATTTGAATGATATTTGAAAATTTATTGAATATATAATAATAACCAAGGTGGAATTCGAATGAACATTAGCTACAATTTCTAACCTCCTGTAGAACTTCAGGAGAATCAGTACCAATCATGAGTTCAAATTACGGTGAATGTTCAAAATTGAACCATCTGTGATCGATCTCGCAAAACCCCCTGCTGCAGTTTCATGCATTTTTCGAATGGTTGAATCGCACTCGACCGAAGCTTGTTGGAATAAACAATGGGTGAATGAAATAGATGACTACCGTCCGGGCTGAATACAGCCTGACAGTTAAATTGTAAATATGATGAAACGGCAGCTTTCTTGGATTACACAATTTCTCTTACTGAAGAAGTTAATTAAGACCGACCGCAGACCGCAGATATTAAAAATTCCTGCACAAAACCCTAAGTCTGCCCTAGCTCTATGCTACTTTTTCAATCTATTTGTGGAATCATCTGTTATTTCAACCGTTGCGCTAATTGATTAAAATAGTTCTTCCACATCTTAACATGTTTACGATATACTTTATTTAGTTATACTCAGTCGCACTAAAATCGTTATATTTAGAAGAAAAAACTTCTAAACTATCTTTGAAGCCTGGAAGGAAAACGATATCAACGTTTTATTTTGCACAAATTCTTTGATTCCATTTGTGAATGAAGCAATTCTTAAAGCTTGAATAGAATAGTTGATTTTAGTAATTGTCTGGCACTCGGCTTCTGATTAGCTTGAGTTAAGCTCGAAAAAACCTAGAAATGCACTGCCGTGAACGCAGAAGCATTAGCGCGCATGTTCAATGAAGATGACCGCTTTGACTACGAACTTGCAAGTAAGAGCTGCATTTTTGAAATATTGGGAAAATAAATTTATGAATGGGTTTATCTGCGGAATCATTGAGCGGATTGCACCTTTTTACGAATTCGACATTCGTAATAAAGCCCCTCACCGACTCTACAAATATCGGCCAACCATGAACACAATAACTTCCAAAAGAAACAACTTAGAAACTCAATATTTGTAGAGAAGGTTTGGACATTGACTACGAAGACCGAATTCGTGAATGGGTAAAATCCACCTAGTGATTTCGCAAATATTCCCATTCAAAATTTCATTTCTTCAATATTTCCAAAAATACAGATTTGATCGAATGAAATCCAGTAATTTTTTGAAAAATTACAGTTCGAAGGTTCATACAGAATTTAGTGAGGATTATTTGATCAGATGATCACAGAATATGGAATATTCGAGAAAAAAAAATTTGAAATTTATTTTTTCAGATCGTTCTGAGTGCAAGACAATCACGTAATTCTGAACAAGTTTGTCCTTCAGTATTTCCAAGCTAGCTGCCAAGTTTCGTTATGATTGAAATTGTATTCCTCGAGTTATTCCACAAAAAATATTGTCACTTGAAAAAAGGCCACGAAATTTGTCATACTTCTTCATCATTTCTTCGAAAATTATGATCGTACCGAACTGAAATTTAGTACACTGCAGTAAACTATAGACTTCTAGGTACGACCTGAATTTATTCCAAATGTAATGAACAGCTTCTGAGGAAAAAAATCTATTCGACAAAAATTTCGAAGAAAAATCTTTTGGAAAGTTACTGACAGCACTATCCGAAAAAAATTTCTCAAAATATTGCAAGTCCTGACGTTCCAACCAACTGCTGAGGTCAACTCAATTGCTCCAGTAGTTAAATGAATATCAACCTCAAAAGTTCAAATGGCTATAACTCAGAAATTCGACCGATTTTGCCTATTAACGAACTAAACCTCCGCATTTTGAAAAGCAACCAACCCTGAAACTTTCGAGTCGAAAGATTCCTCCATGCGTCCGTAATTGTGCGTACGGCCAGAGAGAATAGATTTTAACACCGGATTCATCATCAGCGAGTCCAACCTAGTCACCGGATTTCTAACCCATCGAACACGTTCGGGAAATGATGGGTAAGAGACTGGTCAATTTGCATCAGCCTTCACAGGTACTTGCTCCGTTTATTCACGAAGTTGAAGTTGCTTGGTAATAGTTGTCATAAGCAAACCTCGACCATCTTCTTTCGTCGATGGCTAGATGCAGTGAGCTATAGGGTTGTTGAATGCATTATTTTTATTTTCGGCTAAATCATAACATAAATTTCTGAAAGTGTCATTATTTCATTCCTTATGTAAGACAACCATATTGCGAAAAAATGAAGTTCACGATGAAGCTGTAATGCCTATCATGAACACAATAACTTCCGAAAGAAACGACCTAGGAAGTCGATGTTAATTATGAAGGCCTAATTCGTAAGTGGGTGGAATCAACCCAATGACCTCTTTGACAACGAATTTGAACTACATGATCCTCTCGGAAACGAAGTTTTGCACCAGCAATCATCAACTGGTTTCCAAGTTCCATTAAGATGAATCAATAGTTTTCGAGGTATTCTGAAAATAATAAGGATTTCGTGAGAACAAAAATGAAAATCGTATCTTACTGAAACTCAGTGCATCGTTGTTGAGCCTGAGGTCCAAGGAATTCATTCGAAATCTGATGAATCGTTTCCACAAAAATTTTTTTCAAGAATAATTTGATTTTTCTCAATTCAGTAACCGAAATATACTAATGAATTTGCTGTTGGCTGCGCGTGAGTACTCTCCAACTGAATATCAAGATTCAATCCGATCTCTTCAGTACTTACTGAGATATTGAGGATATAATTTGAAATGATCGAATGACAAAAGGTTTGTTTTGGTTTCGAAATTCAGAACTGTCCTAGGACAGTTCTAGAACTGCGTAGAATCGATGCGCTGTAGAAGCCCGATAATGAACTATCCTAGGACAGTTCTGAAAGCGATGAAACCAAAACACGAATTAAGTTCGGGTTCTCATCCGGATTGTAGAGGAAGAAAAACTTCTGTTTGAGTTGGCAGAAAAGAGGGATGTTAATCAGGTCTTACATATTGCCTGCGGTTTAATTAAAAATATGCGAAAGTTCTTGTCGCACTATGTAGAGAATATAAAAATATTTTTGGGGATACTTCCGTCCACTTAATTTTTTTTTGTAAAAATCGTTTTTCGGAACTTTCGTCATTACTTAAATTATATTTCAAAATGAACCAACAAATTATTGATTGATATATTAATGAATTTAATCATGAAAGTATTTCAGATATGTGCTTTTCCGGAAAAAATTAAATCGAAACATTATTATTATTATTCAATAGAGGAAGAGGACTCTTGCATTCATAGATTTATTTAAGAAATAGACATCCGAAATTTGAACAATGGAAATAAAATCCATTAGATTATCATGGGAGGTCGTAGCGAAGGAGTTATCCTCAACAACAAAAACTTATATTTAACAGTTAATCATTTCCTCAACAAATACAACAATCAAACCAAAAACCAAATCAACACGACGTCGAAAAAGTCAGGTTAATCATTTGAATCGTTGAGAGCCACTCTACACTTGTGCGAACTACCAAATTCTGTAGCAGTTCGTACTCTAACGTCCAAACTTCTCTCGCAGTTCTAGAACAGTTCAGAATCGATTCTGAAAATACCCAAAACAGGATTACTCAAATCTCGACCGGTTCTGAAATGAACCAAAACACAAAATTGCAATCACGCATGCCGAACCGTTCCAGAACACTTCTGAACTCGGAACCAAAACAATCCTTATAACTCGGAAACTATTCAGCTGATTCGGCCCATTAACGAGTTCAGCCGACACATTTTAAGTCGCTTACTCGCTCTGTTTTATACTTATCGTGTCTTCGGCTGGATATAATCGATACTGTTTCCGTATCGTACCTGGCCGTTGGAGGTCATTTTCAGCTCAGAATTCGAAAATAACAGACATTTGTACGAAACAGAACATACGCCCGACAGAGGTATTAGAGGTGAAAGGGAGAAAAATTCACAGTTCGTACTTCCTTGGAATTTTCATATAACCTAAGTAAAACAAAAACTGAATATGTCGATACTTCGTTGTCGTTGTATTGATTTCATGAATAATATCTTTTCATATCTCCATAATGATGTTATATTGATTGAAAATGGGGTATAGCCATGTCGTTGTTATTGAAACAAAGACATATTGAATACACTGATAATGAATTTAGAGGTCAGCTGCATTGAAATTGCTCTGTATGATGGTCAACAATACGATGGATGCTAGAGACAAATTAAACAGAATTTGTGGTTCGCTCTAGGTTGTTCCTCGTTCAAGAGTGAGAATGTTAGTTGTAAACCCAGAAACAACTTGAGAAATTTAATGTTGCATTGAATTCATCTCTGATCCTTCCGGTGATGTTAGATTGAATTGAAACTGCGCGTAATATACCGGGTGTCACAGGACTCAGGTTCACCCCCGAAAAATCTGTATTCAAGATTATGAATTGAAATTTTTAACATTGATTCTAGAGATTATCTTCCAGCGACTGAAGTTATTAATGTGTGTCTAAGACTTCCGGTTTAGCCGGAAGTGGACGTAACTTTCGTTTCTCTTATGAACTGATTTATGTTCTTGCATATTCGAATTTTACGTTGGGTTTTGAGTGGAGTTCTTCAGAAAAAATGAAATCAAGAAAAAGACGTTATGATGGGAAAATTTTCTTTTCGTATTGAACTTCGGTCTGATTCAAATGCTTGAAATATAAATATCAGCCGGAAAAAGAAATCATCAAAATTCATTTCCACTAAAAGTTAACCACTTTGGCCGAATTCACAGGTATTTCGTTCTAGCCCCTTGCGAGGGGTGAGCCTTTCTGCTCTTACCTATTCCAATTATGCTGGGTCTAGGTTCATACAATTTGACACACATATACTTTGATCATACAATATTTGGATTGGAAAATAAATATATTCAATTCCCAACCAGAGGAAAAGGGGACATTTTTGCTCGCATGTTCTAGGGGAACAGCGTGCTATCGTTTTGTCCAAATGTCTGCAATTTTCGATGATTGAGCCGAAAACGGTCTCAAACGACTTTGTTGGACTCACTGATGACGAATCCGGTGTCAAAATCGATTCTGTTCGGCAGGCCGTCTGGCCAGCTGACGACACGATAACTGTCGAACAGAGCCAGCTAGAGACTTGAAACTTGTAGGGTAGTTCGCGCATCAAAATGCTGCGGTTGAGTTTGTTAATGGGCCAAATCGGCTCGAAAGTGTCGGAGTTATAGCCATTTGAAATTTTGAGGTTTTTTTCCTTATATTTCAGAAACAACTTGAGCGAATGGATTGAAACTTGGCAATTGGTTGGAGTAAAACGACGCGCAACTTTGAGCATAATTTCGTTGACATCGTATGGTCAATCAATCGAAAAAAAATTCGAAATTTTTTTCGAAAAAATTTGTTTTTTCAAAAACTTTTGTTAATATTTGGGATATTCTTTCAGTTGAACCTTGAATTTCATATTTCACAGCAGTGTAACAAATTTCAATTATTATTATTTTTGTTTTGAAGAAATTGGGAAAAAATGTTTGGAATTTCGTGGTTTTTGCGCGCATGTTCTAGGGGAACAGCGTGCTATCGTTTTGATCAAATGTCTGTAATTTTGGATGATTGAGCCGAAAATGGTCTCAATCGACTAGGTTGGACTCACTGATGACGAATCCGGTGTCAAAATCGATTCTGTCCGGCCGGCCGTAGACACGATAACTGTCGAACGAAGTGAGCTAGCAACTTGAAACTTTCAGGGTAGGTCGCGCATTGGAATGCCGCGGTTAATTTCGTTAATGGGCCAAATCGATCGAATAGTTTCGGAGTCATAGGCATTTGAAGTTCTGAAGTTATTTATTTTTTATTTCAGAAACTACCTGAGCGATTAGATTCAAACTTGGCGGTTAGGTGAAGTACAACGACGCGCAACTTTGAGCCAAATTTCGTCAGGATTATATTGTTGGTAATTTTTAAAAAAAATTTTTTTCGAAATTTTTTTCAAAAAAAATTTTTTTTTCGGAAACCATTCATCATATCCAAGAAAAATTATACTCACGCTTTGACCTTCTAATTTCACAGCAATGTACCAAATTTCAGTTCGATACGATCATAAGTTTTGGAGATATCGGGAAAAAATATGTCAAATTTCGAGGTTTTCTTCTCGATATCGTTGATTTTTTCGGTATAACTCGAGAAATACTGATTCAGTCCTGATTAAACTTCACAGCTAGTTTTAAGACGCTGAAAGACAACTTTGTGCAAAATTTCGTGATAATCGTGTTATTAGAACAATTTGAAAAAAAAAATTTCTATGATTTTCTCATCATATCATCCTCATTAAATTCTGTATGAAACTTCGAACTGTTATTTTCGATGAAGTACTGGATTTCAATTCGATCTGATCTGTATTTTTGGAAATATTGGAAAAATAAAATTTTGATTGGGTATATCTACGGAATCATTGGGTGGATTTTACCCATTCACGAATTCGGCCTTCGTAATTAAGGTCCAAACCTTCTCTACAAATATCGAGTTCCTAAGTTGTTTCTTTCGGAAGTTAATAGATTTACGGTCCGGCTGTTAGGCTGTTGTTGGGAATTAAATTTATCAAATTGAAAAACTCCTTAATTTTTCGGTGAAACCACCAAATGTAGGAATGGTGTAGAATCATAGTGAACTGAAATACATTTTATGCATGTAGTCAGATGCCGAGAATAAATTCTATCTTGGTTATCTGGTAACAGCTATGTGATGTGAGTTCAGTTTGAAATTCAATGGAACAGAGATCACAAGATTAATAAGCAGTTGTGCAATCTAGCAGGCGGAAAGGGGAGGTGGGTGTGGAACTTTGGTAAATATGATGATGACTAGTTTCACATATCCATTGAGATTTCACACTCCAGTGGAAAGTTATGTCATGTATGAAATATGGACTTTGAATGAAATACCCATATTTTCACGACCGAATATCGATTGAAGAATATTTTGGTAGTATTTTGCATCAAGTTTCAGTTTTTTCCAGGTATTCCCTCTCAATATCTGGAACAGGCTTTCTTGAATGAAACGGAATTGATATTCGCCAAAGCCTCGAAACGAGGAAATATTGAAGGAAAATAATTCTGCAGATTTTCTCTTTATTGACTAAGAAGGAGTCAGATAAATACCCTGAAAGGTTTCAGTTTACTTTTCTGACTTGAATATTCCGATATTGCTCACGAGGCGTCATATTTTTGAGTGGCAACCCCTGAAAAAAAGTTCAAATCTGGCAATCCGCTAGGACGTTTTCTATAATTATTAATTGTCATTTCACTAAGAATGTCAGTTTTCAAATATTGGAAGTGAAATCTCAGCGAAAGCTTGAAAATAATTCACAACCGAATATTCATCTTGTCTCTTTCTATACGACATATGCTGGGTGCCTGATTGAAAAGGTCGAATTAATTAATGGGTGATATCTTCCCATTCATCAAAATATAATTACTGCAATATTCAAAACGTTCTAGAAATGTATAGCCGTGAAGTCAGCAGCTTTTGCGTCTATGTGGAAAGTTATAGGTTGAATTAGATTTTGAATTCTCCTAATTTCACAATTTTCCATAATTACCGAATCAGCATTCTACAGGGTCCTCTGCTAATGAAAATGATACTGAAGAGGAATTCCCGAAATTTGCTGTATTAAATCAAATTTTTCAGATATACAATTGAATCAAATTGAAATTTCAAAAATAGCCGGAAAAATTCATTTATTTGGTGACATTAGCAGCTCAATATACCATTGACTTGTATGAAACGCCATTTACAGAAAAAAATATTCTCCCGTTTTCGAGAAAGCTCGTGTTGCTAAGATAAGTGAATCAATATGTATCTATCTGAAAACTTGGTAAGCTAGACGAAAGTTTTCTTCCATTTAACCAATGAGCGTATAATTATATAAATACGGCTGCTTATATCATATTTTCGAAATATTGAAGAATCTGCCTGCACCGGTGAAAGAGTCTCAACATATAACTTATATTTTCTACCCTCTCCGTAAATCAAGTAGGTCCAAAAACGCTGTTGTAAATCTACATTTATCTTCATAATCCTGTCTGCTATAATTGAAATGATTCCGGATCCGCTGTGCGCCGTGAATTCCACTTAGGGGTGCTCAGATCGTTCCATTGAAAAAATTCATGAATACTAGACAGAAGAAATTTTACATGGTGAAGAATCAACAGAGAAAGAAACTCGATAATCGTCTCCTTACATCAAGATCCATTAAATCAACGGAGCCCATCGACAGATACGTTTTTCTGATGAAAAGCTATCATCCATTGATTACGAGCCGAGTCTCAAAATTGACAGATAAATTTTAATTTCAGCCACCTTCTTTGTCACCGGAATATCGAGGAGATGTTATAAAATCAGGTTCTTGAAGGAAACGAGGGTATTTCGGAATAGAATGGCACGTTTGAGTTAACAGAGGAAACAAACGGTTTTAATGATGGTTGGAAATAAGGGGAAGACTGTCTGTTATTCTGAACTCAAGATACTCTTTGCTGGTCCAATTGGGTTCAGAAATCGAATTTAGGTTATAGCGACTGCGAATATTTGACTAAGAGGTCAGAAGTGGAAATTTCCCCTCGATTAGGTCCAAAGAAAATAATGCGGAAAAAGTAGGAGCTTTGGGTATACCAAAATTTCAAGGGAATATTATCTATGAGTTGTTTCGACTAGATCGAAAAAATAAATATGAATTGAAATTAAGTTCAGTGTAGAAATATAAATATTCTTATGGGAACGAGCATTACATTCTTTGGTATATCACAGTGTTAGCAGAGGAAATGTGAACGGGGTACCATACATTTTTCCGTATGATACAAGAGCACATATAAAAACCTCAGCAAAAACTCTGTCTCCCCATATAAGTGTTGTAATTTGTCTGCAGAACATGGATGGCATCTTTTTCATTGGAAAATTATTTTTTCGTCATCTTGAATTTATTTTGACAAAATATCTTGACATAATATCTGAAACAGAAAGAGGGACAAAAAACCAGCCGGGAGCAGTTAATAAAATTTCCTACAGTTGCTTTCTGATCTGAGAGTCTTTCGACCAGGTCCGGTCCTCCAAACGATGAGGTTTGAGGCATCTGATAAAATACCAGAAATAAATTGAAAAACTTGTGACATAATCTTAATCTGCCTTATCACGAACAAGTATCGAAACGGGACTTCTAGGTGAATATTTTCAAACATGATCATCTGAAACTGTTGAAATTTTCACTATCCTTCTTTGTTCCTTAGAATTGATACAAAAACAGAATAAATAGATATATTTTGAGGCTCTTATGAGAAATTTCTAATCGGACAAAAGAATATTTTTCAAAAAACATCAAGAACTCAAAACTGTGATTCGAGACTGCTGTAATATTCTTAATAGTAATAGAGAATTATTTTAACATAATTTCATTTCAATTTCAATCAAACCTTGGTGGGAATCAAATTCTCCAACTCCGGAAGCCAGAACGTAAAGTTCCTTAAAGTTTGATCCTCACTTCATGTTTCGCAACCTTCCAGTATCTGTTTGGTAGAAATTCAGTTGGAAAAATGTTATGAAGACCGAACATCACCAGGAAAGATAGTGTGCACACATATATTCATTCGCACCTTACAATATATTACGGAACGGATACTGGAAGGTTAAGGAACGTAAAGTGAGAATCAACCTCAACGCTGGAATTTTAATTGGGAATATTTTAAGCAAATGACTTGGCCTCTGAAAAACTAGCATCGTATTATGATTGGATCGAATAATTTTTCTTCAAAATGGGATCGCTGCTGATCTTGTGTGAAATTAAAATCCGTGTGATTAACTTCTGAAATGATATTCAGCTGAATTCACTTGAATTATCGAAATAATCTCGTTGTTTTGATGGGTAAAATGGATACAGTAACAATTACTACTAGTCTATGTCAATTAACTCCACCCATAACAGCCAGTTCGATTTGGGTTACAAAATGGCGCATGAACCGGGGTACCTCCTACTGAGGTTTATTAAGGTATTATTCAAAGAATTTTTGTGAAATATTATTTTAGAGTCTATAAATTAGGAATTTACCCCTTCAACCTGGGGGGGCCAGAATTTACTCGGAAGTTGAACCTCAAAAAAGACAACGACAACAGAGTCATTGACTAAGGTTGCTAAATGGCGCAGGGTAGAGATGAATTGTCGATTTCAAGAATGTTTTCGGAATCGTCGAAATATCAAGTTCTTAAGTTAACTTGTTAGGTCTATTTCGCAGCTTACTTGGAAAATAGTCGAAATTCGAGTTTAAACTCTTTGTGAACGACCGAAGAGGTTCGGTTGCAAAATGACGATCGATTAGGGACATTTAGTACTATTTTGATTGATGAATAGGGGAGAAATTTAGAAATAGATATTTATATCATATTTTCAATTGAATTTGTCTTCTTTCACTTAGAAGATTAAAATTCATTACAAGCATTTCGTGATCAGATTTATAAGCTTATTCGAATTCACGCCTTATCAATCAGTATATGTATATCGTTTAGTAAGTTTTCCTGAGTTTTTACAACCAATATCTCAAACAGCACTATTGAAAATTAATTTAAATTGGTTTTTTATGTGAAACGCCCATGCAGATTGCAGGATTGAATTATTTGTCAAGAGAAGATTCTAGAAAAAATGGTTGCTTGATGAAGAATACCGGAATAACACGAACCATCGACTAAGCGATTTGTGACGTTTTTGAGTACAAATCTGACTTCTTCTTCAGACAAACGAGAAAATTTGTCGAATTTTTTTTTGAGTTTTCGTTTTGTGAGACTTGACAAATAGTTCAATCCTGCAATTAACAGGACTTTTTCATGAAAAAAGTTTCATTTAGTTTTATAGTTCCATTTAAGATTTGGTAGGAAAACCCCAGAAAAAACCTGCAAAATGATGCAGAAACCTTCCAGAATCACTTTGAATCGATATTTCAAAGAAAAGTATATGTATTGTTATTGCAATTCATCTACATGTGATGAGTTACCTTTTTTCAATTTGTTTCCACTGAAATTCTCAGGAAATACTTTCACTGACTTAAAGACTGAGTTAAATTACTCATTTTCATATAAATTCCTAGGTTCATAACTTAAGTTCGGCCTAATCCTCAACGAACATCCTGTGTGAATTTTTGAAGAACATATTGTCATGTATTCATTCAAGCCACGAATATAATGACTCTGAATGAAATGAAAATTGCATTTGCTATATCTTGCATTAATAGTGCAGTTATTATTATTTTTACATGAAACATTTTTTCGTAACACATCTTTTCTTCTCTCCACGGTTCTTTTTTTTTTCAAACGATTAGTCTTCGAGACAGTAGGCGGCATTCTTGTTTAGACAAAATGGATCAGTTTCATTAGGTTACCAGTGTTGCATAATTCGATTCAGGTCAGAACGGGGACAACGAACAATTCTGAATTTAGTCTTCCATACATTTATTATCAACATTATATCTCCCAACCTCCACTCACACGCTTTTTTCATTCCTTTTCTGATTAAATCCTTCAAGATCAGACAAACCAAACCTCCAAACAAATAAGTTTCAAGATAACAAGGAATTGAAAGTTTTTCAGAATAAAGGAAACGTGAAGTAAAACGTTGAGATCAAAACGCGATTATAACACATGTCGGCGTAACAAGTTTAATGAATATCGTTACACCTGACAGGCATTCAGAGCAGTTCGTACGGAAAGCGTTACGGGGGTAAGGGGCGTAAAACAGCCTCCCCTCCCGAAGCAGAAGCGAAAAGTTGGTCAGACCCGGTCTCAAAGCGGTCCGCGAGAGTCAAAACCCGGCCAAATGAGTACAGTCAGCGGACGCAGTCGGTTAGTACACCAGGTCCAACTGTAGGTGTCGACTGTGTCTGAGTCGTTATTGACGTCATCTGCGTGGCAATAAAGACGCGTGTGCATTCTGTCGGTGCTCAGTAGAACTCCGATTCTGATCTAGATCGGTGAAGTGCGCTGCTGGTTTAGGGCATGACTGTTGATGTAGTTCTTTTAGAGTTTCCGCTACTGATCCCTAGTCGGAGCAACAGGCCGTTTCAACCGGATAGTCTACGCTACCCAGCAGGACGTTACAGTACACGTTTCTGAGGCCCGGACTGGGAAAATGTTCTTTATCTGGCGAGATTCGTTGACGAATTTGAATCTGCGATCGCGGTTATCTTGAATGTCCCAGGAACGCATGTCTGCCGCTGTGGTGCACCGAATCCCGTACTAGATGTTTGCCCAGCTCCCCTCCGGGAATATTGGAAGTGAACACTAGTTGCTCTAACCACCTGTAACCATAAGCACTCTTCGGGAGCTGTGCTGTGTTTGTACGATCCGGCTGGGCACTCAGTCCTCAACACCGCTGTTTCGGCCGATACACGCCTGGGCATGAGTTGAATAAAGTAGGTGATTCAAACTTTAATTAGTGAAATTGTTGAATATCTTCATTGTTTGAGAGGGTCGGTGTGGTAACGATGCGGAGTCCAGCATGATCTTCCTGTATTTGTTGTGAAATATACTTTTTGTCGTTCGTAATTGTTTTGAATTATTAGTGTTATATTTAGTATTTGTTATTTTTAATTCTCTCTTGAAATTATAATTTCTGTATCTAATAAATTCTACTGTTTGTTTGTCTGTTTTCTATTTTATGCATGTGAAATATGTTATGAAGTTTCTTTACATTGGTGGATTATTTTATTGTTAATTTTAGTCAGTCTTGGATTTTCCGATGAAAATTTCGTTTTACGAAACATATCCGACTTTGGCCAGTAAAAATATTTTTCGACCCATATGATCAAGGAAAATCAAATTCATTTCGTTCCTGTGAATTAATTGGGTCTGTCTGTCACAGGAGATCTGAAATTGTTAAGTGTATATTCTGTAAAATCACGTCCAAACTTGAAAACTTACATAATATGAAATTACAACTACTATTCTGTATTGGTAATATCTGTAAAATATAAGTTTTTCAACTGGATTAACATAAATGATGAAAGATATCACCTCAATTAATTGAAAGATAGGCTCGCGTATTTGTTCGTTTTCTTAATTTTCTCGAAGTTTTAATGCTTGTTGTTCTCAAAAATGTTATGAACTCACTTGTTATAGTTTTGTTGGACACCGAAGCTTGCTCATTGCTCACATCGTCTTGAAAACTTTCTGAATTTTGTCTGTGCATTGATCTTTTTATTCTCATTAATTTATTTCGACTCAAATTTTCTGCTGACACGTTGTTCTTTACAGAACAAACCAGTGAAATTTGCTGCTTTATTTGATAAAATAATTATCTAGAACAAAGCTACGCCTTCTTTCTAAAATATCGACCCTAGGTCTCATTGCACAACTGAATGAAATTAATTCCATAAATCCATGTCGTAATTTCAATATAAAGGCATTCAACTCATATATACTGAGTGGTTCCACAAAATCCGGGAGCAACCAATTTTTCTCACTCCAAAGTGAATTCTTTGTAATTATCGGGTTAGCTAAGCCAGGCTTTCTGGAGTGAAAATTTCCCTCATTAGAGTATTGAGAGCGATTCTTTGTATAACTGAAAAAGAATAATTTTGGTTCAAATCTATCGTGATTCCACTTCTAGTCAAAATCTCTCCCAGATATTTTACTTGAAGGTACTGATGGGAGTTTGATTGAGCAATATAATTTTGAGATATCTGGACTTAGGAATATTCATAACATATAGCTGAAATCTTCTTCAATGAAATTTTGTGGTTGATACAACTAGTAATGACGAAAAAAAATTCGTCAAAATATATCCAGATATATAAAATATTATATCCAGGTATAGTGATTTCCGGGAATTATGCGTCTGATATTCATACAGGAATAAGACAGAAATTGAAGATGATATGAATTAAAATGGAGCATCCTTTAACCTGACAGAAAACCCTTGATCAAGATATATTAATGCGAAACATAAAAAGAATTCAACTTAGTATCTCCGAAAACGTCCTCTTTTCCAATAGGGTGATCCGATGGTGACCTAACCCAGAAACATAATCAGGTCGGTTCTGTTAGCATTATTGCTAGGCAAAAGATATTGCTATCATGACGAGATTGGAATTATTTGTATTCTGATCAACGATTTTGAGCAATATGATCTGTCTCTTTAACAAGAATCTTGCTATCAATATTACTATCTTAAGCCTCAGAATAGTACTTGCTATGCTTGATAACAAGATAGGTTAGAAAGTAAATCTTACAGAGATCCATTTGTTTCAGTATTTAGTTCTTCCAAGAATTCGAAAATATTGAAAATAGAGAAGTATGTGCTAATGGAAATTTGTTCAGGGTTCTCTAGAATATTTAATTTCAAGGAAAATTCTTAGACGAAAATATCGGCATAGTAAGCAACAGCTGAGATGATTATTCTAATGAACTCAACAAAAGCATTTCCTTTGAATTGCCAACAGAGAAGTCCATCGAATTTAGAATTATTAACGCCTGCATAAAATTGCTGCATTCTATTTCTGGAAACCAGTTTTCTATTGTTATACAGGAAATTGGCCAATTTGACTTTAATTGCTTTTTTTTTTGTAACATTTTTGTATAAGTCAATGTTTAGATGAATAAAAAAAAGTTTATGCTAATGGAATGTGTTCAAGGTTCTCTAGATTATTTAAGTTCAAGGAAAATTCTCAGACTAAAATACAGGCATAGTAGACAACAGCTGAGAATATTATTCTAATCATCTCAACAATAGCAATCCCTTTGAGGTGCCAACAAAAAGTTTATCGAATTTCGAATTATTAACGCCTGAATAAAATTGCTGCATTTGATTTCAGGTAACCAATATCCCATTGGTATTCAGGAAATTGGTTGTTGTTCAATTTGACTCTTTTGTATCATAAAATTTTTTGAAAGCCATAGATAGAGGTTGTGTATGCGAAATCATAAAAAAAGCTCACGAATTAGTTTAATTTTTTTCTTCCTTGTAGCTCTAAAGACATAAAATACGGTGTTGTTAGCTCTAAAATCACCGATATGGAAGTCCATGATAGCAATATTGCTATGACAAAATTCATAACAAACATTGATGTAACACTTGGAATAGAATACGTAGTAACCTGACCATATTGCTATAAATTAGAAAGATAGCAATATGACTAGAAAAGAAAGGTTAATAGCAATGCGCAAACAGAATCGACCTGAATTTATGGCTATTTCAGATTTCAGGTATTATAGAGAAATCAAATTATAGTTGTTATTGATATTAATAATTATGCATTGTAATCTTTTAGATATTAATGCTTTCTAGAACCAGGACGATAGTATTAAAGTTCATTTGATATTTCAATTAAAGGCTTGAATAAATACAAAATCATATAATCCAGCCAAGAATCATAGAGAATCATGAGGATATTTGATCTTCACGAAAGCGAGGGCATGAAACTATCCAGATGTGGTGAATGCAAATTCTAGTCTCAAACGTTTTCACTAAACCGGCCTAGGATCTCTCAAATTGACACACGAGATCCCTTTGGGTGCCGGATTTCATCGGGTTCCTGAAAGTTCCGATCTTCTGGTTCAATATATCCCCAGTGGAATATATCATAAGAAAATGAAGAATATCGGAAAAGAATTATCCTCTGACCGTCTTCCCGCAGGGCATTTTCCGACACACATAGGAGATAGATATAAAGTAATGAAAATTTTTTTTATCTTCATCGGCACTGAGAAGGTATATATATGTCGTTAGGAAAAAAATGGAAAATTGACTGGAATATTAGAGAAATTTTTTTTTTATTATTCTCACGAGATTGGGCCACTTCTTACTACGCGAAGATCTCTTGAAAATTCATGAATAGATGAAGAAACAATGAGATACCATAGTTGAAACATTAGCGAATGAAATTGATCCTATTTGTACTCCAAATATTCATCGATGATAGGGTTTTTGCATAACTTTGTTATTAGTTCCATTTCGTTCTCATAATTTTGATAAAATTATTATTTCGTGATTTGAATTCTGTGAATATAATCATGTTAATGCGGTTGCTAATAGCAACGCTTTTAAGGGGTGACTTTATGTCTTCCGCCTTTCGGTCTCATACTGGAACTCATATTCATCAGTAGGGGTCAGGCGAAGCAATTGTTTATTTTGAAATTTTTTCATCATTCATTCGAATCTGCTGAATGGAATTCCTCACTATTTTTTTTGTTTTGACGATTCCTGACGCTGAAATGAAAACAAGATTCAACCCCACTCTGAACTTCTACTTCATATATTCTGGGTCATTATCACCTTATGATCTCTTCTGTTCATCTATATGGGATATGATTTTTTCATGTTTTGTGAGAGGCCTTCGAAATTAGAATAATTGGTCCGCTTCGTAGAAATAGGACAAATACAATGTGTCTACTTTAAAAAGTCCAAAGCTTCAAGGCGAGATTGTACAGGTGATTTCCAACAAAAAAGTCATATAACACATGGTCGAAATATTGACGGTAATTCTTCAATTCAACATATTGTGTTTTTACGGAATATCTCAATTTTTTTAAACAATCGCACTCCAGTTATCCTTGCAGCCTAATCAAATTTGATCACGTGTTTCGAGAGAGCATGAAATTGACTTTAACACCAGATTTTTTTTGCCTCAAAAAATTCCTTACTGCGGGCGTGGTAAGCAGATAAACATAGAAGTTCTTAGGTGAAAATTATCAATGATATTTTTTCACTAGGTTTATCGATGAAAAATGAATAATTACGATCATGTTTTCTCTTCAGCAAAAACTTGTCCATTCAGTTATCTTGCGAATAACATATAAACTTTTTACTAGCTGTTTCTTTTAAGCCTCACTATCAATGCTAACATGATAACAACGAAAAATAATAAATTATTCAAACGTAATTTTCTTCCATTTTGAGGCTCTCAATGATTGAATCAGTTGTTTTTCTGATTGAATATTGGAGTAACTCTCAGTAGAACTGTTTTAACGGTCGAGTCAAACGAAGGAACTAAATTTTATCAATACATGATAACAACGAAAAATAATAAATTATTCAAACGTAATTTTCTTCCATTTTGAGGCTCTCAATGATTGAATCAGTTGTTTTTCTGATTGAATATTGGAGTAACTCTCAGTAGAACTGTTTTAACGGTCGAGTCAAACGAAGGAACTAAATTTTATCAATACATATTATAAGAAAGAAGTTAAGTGGAAGGACAAAATGCTGTAACAACTCGCTATAAATAATTAAACTCTAAACTCATATCAAATTTTCAAAATAGCTGCCGCCTTATTCAATACATTTCATACATTTTTTCCTACTGAATCTACAACCCCGCGTAGCTCAGAACGTTTCTGACCCATTTCTGCACAACACAATTTGATTCTATTTATCAGATCATCTCGAGTTTGGACGCTCATTTTAAAAATGAAATCACCTGTACAATCTCGCCTTGAAGTTTTAGAATTTTCAAAATAGACACCCTGTATAGTACTTGAAAAATAATATTACTCAGAATATTGGAAAAATTACTCATATGCTTGAAAATATTAGTGCAGTGGAGAAGTAGGTTGAGCCGAATATCTCACTCCTCCATTTCAGTTTTGTGGAATTCACATCAACAGTTTCAGCGTGATCTAAAACGGAAAAATGAAACCTGAAAGAACTTGATTCCTCGAAACCTCTATATCAATCACAACCTACCAAAAAACGTATACTAATGAAGTTTCAATGAAAGCAAATAAGTTTCCACGAATTTGGATGAAATCGTTTTCAATGTACTTCAGCTCAATATTGTCGACCAAGTCAAAAATAAATAAGCTCGATCTCAAGAGAATTCAGTTATACTGCTGAAAATCACGTTTTTCCTGAAAGCCGAATTTTACTCAGTTTCTTTGATATTTATTTTCACATTTTACAGAGGAAAAGTTGCATGTTTTCTTATTCTATTTCGAATAAATAGTACAGCATGATATTTCTTCACTCAGTAAATGTTTAATAACGCAGAAAGATGTACGAGAGAGATGGACAATCGATTACCTTGCCGACCTTCTGTATCATTTTCTTTGATGTGTGGTTTACGGAACACTGAATTTGCGAAATGGAAGTTCAGATAACCTGAAACTGAGTACTCGAGTTCTGCCATGTCAAACTAAGTAAATGATATGAAATATGTCCAACAGTAGAACCGTTCTGAACTTTCATTTCAGACCTTTGTACCAAATATCCATTATTTATTCGATATACGAGAATGAGTGTGTGTAGAAAACTTGTTAATTGTTCAAACCTGCTCATATTCATACAGTGCCTCTTCACTCTCATCTTGATAGCTGTGTCTATGATTGATTCATATTTCGTTCCATATTATATAAGCTTCGGATGAAATCACTGATTGACAGCGGAATTAGAAAATTCTTCAATGAGATATAAACTTTTGAATATTTACAGTTTGATTTGATAAGGAATACAGAACGTTTATATTTGATGTTGTTTAACGGATCGACATGAATTCATTTTGGGTTTGCTTTTGAGAAAGTCTCATGAAATTTGGTTTAAACGAGAGTTCGAATGGAACGTTTTTTTGAGGGAAAGACCTACTTGTTTATGTCCACTCACAAGAAACTTGGACAGTGTGCGATATGTATAGAACTATCGTTAAAATCACTATGATTCGAATTTTCGAAAGCTTTTATGAAAATTTACTATATAAACATGTATATAGACCTGACAAAATTGATATGTGCTCCAAAAACTTGTAGGTACTAATGTTAATGTTGATTTGTATTCGATAGTTTTCATCTTATTCTGAAACATTCATATCAATTTCAATTTCTTACCTCTGAGCCAGGTTCTTATTTCGATATCTTCAATAATCAGATCCTCATAATCGAATATTTTTGATATCCTTTTCGATAATTATTTCAAGATATATAGGTGTCTCAAAATGAGTGGTCAATAATTCACTATGTTCAAAATTATTGAAGAATTGGTTTTTTTTCGAAATCTGATTCTGGACGGAACAATAACAGTTCAATGGTTTCTCTTTGGGATATATTCTATTGATTATCTCCAAAAGTAATGCTCAAAAGACATGAAATTTGTTATTGATTTCTGTCGATAAGAAGGTCAAATTTATAGGTGAACATACTTGAACAATTCAGAATCAAATGCGCTTCAAACTAATGACTTTCATAACGAGTTTTATATTCCAATGTATCACAATTTTGATGCAACATTTCGGATGTCGATGTTTTCAACTGAAAGTTTATTTTATTCGATCACTGATTTCGATTGAATGCATTTGAAAACTTTCTATCGTTGAAATGTTGCATCAAATTGGAAAGAATTGAAGTGGAAAAATGATTACTTGTGGCATTAATCCCAACAGCCCCAAGATTGATGCGCCTCTGAATGTAATCTCAATAGTATGTTCACATTTGTCTAGTTTTATCCACTAAGCAACTAGGGTCGTACCAGATTTGAAGAATTGTGCTATGTTAGTTTTAAGGTGAAGTTATTAGACTCGGTCGTATTTCTTGAAAAAAAAATTATTTGTATTTCCTCAAATGATTTCCATCAGTGGTGAATTATTAACACTATTTTCGGGATACTTTAAACTATTTCAATATCAATTCACCAGAAAAATTCGATGAAATACAATATTAAAGAATTTGATACGAAAGAAATTCATCTTGAGCGGGTTAGATTAATTCCTCTTAAAAATTTTACCAACCCTGAGAATTGTTTCCTTTCAAAGATAACAATATAATTTTCAGCACGTTGAGCGATTTTTTCATTTATACGTTCTTGTACAATAGATACTGACCCGCTTCTGGAGATTGCGAAATAATGGAAGAATCTGGCTCTATTTAATGCTGGTTCGATTTTGAAAGTCTCTCAAATTTTAAATTCAGAGATGTGAATGTTTTAGCTAGTAAGGTACTTCGATCTTTTATTTATTCCTAGAAAAGTTGGAATTTCATCGAGTCTTTCGAAATTTGGAGGGTTGAGCTCTGTGGAATTCACTCCTTATTCAATTATAATTATATAGAGCTCTGATTATATGATTAATGAATATTTCTTTCAAACTTCAAAAATCTGAAGTCATAGCTGGCTTTATTCACCTTCAGAATTCGGTTTTCATCAGTGTAAAGTAACTGTGGCTTTCTGGAACAATGAAAATTCTAAGAAAATTGTCAAAAATTAGTTATAATCAGATCTATAATATGTAAACACAAAACATGTACTACAAAATGGCGAAGGAGCAGGTTTTTATTTGTTCTTGGCATTTATATCGAAATGCATACATTGTTTCGATATCATCTTCCGATGAACTTGCCATGATTTTATATTTACAATTCACAGATCTTAATTACCAAGAAACCAACATTCGTCTGCTGCTAAATGGTGGTATTATAAACTCATACATTTTATCCTGACGAAAATAATACACTTGAAGTTAATGTAATCGCAGCAGTTTCTTTCTGAGATATGTTTCATGTCAAATAATGTATTTCGAACAGAAACGTGAGAGCTCCTAGTTCTACGTCAACATGGTTTCAAAATTCGCGAAATTGTTGAAATCTCATTTTAGCAAGAAAAATATATATTTTTTCGGGCTGCATTTACTGGGATCATCCAAATATACCCTATTCCTTCAAAACCAAAACAAATATTTAAATTAATTCGAGCGACTACATACCATGATCAAATCGTTGGAGCTTATTGTCTATTTGAATCCAATTTCATATGAGAAAAAGTTGAACAGCACAATTGTAGTGTATTTGTACCTTTCTGGCATAGCTTAAACTTCATGTAAAAATAAAACAAATTCTGGTTTATATTCTATCTTCAACAAATTTGATTAGAATTTGCGTTTTATATTCCAGTTTTCACGCACTTGTTCTGAGGAACAGCGCGTTATCATTTCGTCACGATGTCTGCAATTTTGAGCCGAAATTGGTCTCAAACGACTAGGTTGGACTCACTGATGAAGAATCCGTGGTCAAAACTGATTCTGTCCAGCCAGCCGTCCAGCCAACCGTGTGTGCGATAACTTTCGAAATAAGAGACAAGAGTCTTGAAATTCTCAGGTTAGGTTAAGATCCTGAATATCTCGGTTAAGGTCGTTGATGTGCCAAATCAGCCGAATGGTTTCTGTGCTACAGCCATTTGAAATTTTGATTTCACGTCAGTGCTTTTCTAGATTTTTTGATTTATTTTCTATCGGATAGCACACAATATCCACTTTTTCAAAACAGCTGGTGAGCTAATTTTTTGTTGAAACCCCTACTCACTGATTTCGAAGAGAAGTATTCATTGATATTGTAGTTTCGCTGGAAATCGGGATAAACCATGTTTACCCTTAAAAACCTCACCCTCTTCAGCATCCTGACCTCAAATAGCCTCCAAATAATTTTTCCTTTCATTTATTATAATTTTTTTCACTCTTTCCATATTCGAAGGTTACAGCCCTAGTCTAATTAATCCAAACCCATTATAACGAGACAGTGATCTCTATTTGCAGGTAAACGATAATTATATGTCCAATTTCCATAGAGAAGCATTTAAATATAATAATATATCTAAAACTTCAGGGCAGGGGGATTGATTGAGGAAGTTGAATTTGTGAATGAGTGGAATCCTACTGATTCATATACTCATTCGGCATATTTTCCTAATATTTCCGAAAAGACAGATCTGATCGGAATGAAATCTCGTTCTTCGTCGAAAAATTACAACATGGTTCATCCAGAATTGAGAAAACTATACGCGTGAAGAATCAAAACGAAAGGCACAAAAGCTCCTGACCTTACTCCAGTTATAACCTCAAGTTTTCTCGTATTCGAAATGATATGGTTTCTATGATATCCTCAAAGAACATTCGAAACATTCAAACATTCCGGAACCTAGAACAAGTGCAAAAAACCAACTGAACATTTCAGCTACCAATACAGTAATGCAAAATTATATAATCTCGGGTATAACCACATTACACAACCGATAATGGAATTTCTCGTTCATGCAAAATCATCCAGAAATTCCAGAGCCTATATGAAGCAAGCTACGAATATTTTCCCTCTGAATTTCTCCGACATTCTCCACCCTCCTCTGGTAGTTTTATCTTTCTCCTCTGCACAAAGAAATTATTCAGCTTCGTCAGCTTCAAGTTCATTCGTGTCCTCTGATTGCTAATCGAATTCTCGGCTAGACTGCCTCGAATATGAAAGGAAAATATTCTTGGTATTTTCGTGACCTGCATTTGGGCTGATGGAAACTGCGCCTTTCTTCTGTTCGTTTTTGTGGGTCTCTTCTTACATTTTTTTGTAGTCCAGTTTCATCATAACTGTCTTATTATGTCAAATATACCAGTCCATCTCAAATCAGTCGAATGACTTCAATCGATTTTAGAATATAATGAACTCCACAAAATTTATATTTGAGGTGGTAGTTCAGCTGAATCTGTAGCTTTAGAATTGAACTAACTATATTTGGAAGTCTATTCTTTGAAATGTCTGCATATTACCGAAGTCGAAACGAGATTTTTCAAAATCCCATTGTAGACACTGCTGAAGAATGTTTAGTAAATTCCATATTCCGCCCGAAAACAAAGATTGAGTTCGCATATTTTCAGGTTTCAGTTGATGAAATTCCCTTTTTCGTATGAAATGATGATATTTTATGGAAATTCCACTAACCCCTCAGATATTCTTGAATGTTGAGTTATAATGGGAATGAAATATTCCAGGTGCAAAAATGTAATTCATTCTTAAACTAAACCAGTATTTGTTTTTATATGATTTAATATTCTTGTGAATACTGACAATTCTGATTGTTCCCAATGGAGCAACAATGAAACAGATGAATACTTGTAGCAAATGTTTTCTGTCGGAGATGTACTGTGCAAAAAATGTTCCTTTGATTCTAAATCAATTCATTTCCAGACGATCAAACTTAACTCAAAAGCAAAATAAGTTGACTTCGATAAGTTGCCAACTCAACAATTTTAGAAGTTTTTTAGCTCTGCGAAAGGTGTTGAGGTTCACTCAATCTATTAAGATTCATGAACTGCTCTTTGGTTTTTTACGTTGGGGTTACTGATTTCACCTCAATAATGTCAAGTCCATGATGTAAAAAACATAGTGTGCTCATCTGAAACATCAGTGACGTCAGCAAGATTAAAATACAAAGAGTTGTATATTCTGTGCTTCGAATTTGCATGTTGTTCTATGCTATGGATATTTTAACACAGAAAATCGACTGTCGTTTTAGTAAAAGAAAATTTATCGCTTTCCCAGCAAATAGATTTGAAATAACCTCTTATCATGAACCAAACGAAGTTTTTATGTTTATGGTCCGAAAAATTCGCAAGCCAAATAACCAGGTTGATTTGAATAATATATCCTATATAAACTTGACAATACTGACGTGAAACCAGGAAGCCGCTTTCAAGTGAAACCAAAAACTCCAATTTCATTTTCAAATAATGAGAAAGGAACACCTCTAGTGGGATCCAATTAACTGTTTTGAAGAGCTAAGAGACAGTTCACGAATATCATTAAACAACGTCAACTTCAACCTGTCAAATTCGTTCTGAAATTTCCGTGCCGCAGTGCTAGAAAATTTTCCAAATTTGGGTTGGCAGCTTGGACCGAATTATCCGATTGCGAAGTCAGTCAGAGTCAATTTTCATGTGGAAAATCAAATATACTCCGCGGAACAATTAGATACCATATGAAGTACATTTGAGCTCTTCGTCCTTATTGAAAAATTTGCTAGAAAATTCTTCATAGCCATTCACCTTGAAGTTTATATAATAATAAAATTTTTTCTACATGCGTTCGATTCATTGGAATTAATTCAGAAATGTTTTCATCTAGATGTATCTACTAATCACAGTTCAGAAATGGTTTTGAACTGAATTTTGCTGCATTAGAACACATACACAATGTTATTCTTGTTCATTCCAATAAATTTTTCTTCCAAAGTAATAAACTTTTATTCACCAAGGACCATAACACTTAAGTTTGGAGATATAAAAAGAATGAAAATGTAGAATACATCGAATGGTTATGCTAAAGAACGAAGCTGTCACTTCTAATTAATACTTATCGTTGACATATTTGGAGTCGGTCATGATTATCGTGCAGAAAAAAAGAACTGTGGTCCGCAAAAACGACATGCAACGGATGAATTCAACTTGTCTCTCTCAGTTATTGTCGAGAATATAGGACACCGTTCTAGATTCGGTTCTATAGTGATTTGTTCAACGTGAGAACACTCTGCTATTCCAGAATAAGTTCTCACTTGATTGGAACGTCAATAAGTGCATATTCCACTCCTTCCCGTTTAGGAGGAGTATCCATGCATTTATATTAGAGGCTCATTTTGAGTGCAGTCCCCGGTTTTAAATCTTCAATCGAGTCAGAAGTGTCAATATACTAGTAAAACAGGCAGGAATGTATATGGCTGCGAAATGGCGAAGAGGCAAAGATCGACCTATTGGTCTGTCTGGGATTTTCCTTCAAAAATACTCAGATACATACAAAAAGGAAATTTGTAGCTCATTCATTCGCTTTATTTCTTCACACATAGAGTGGAGTGTTGAATGTATACAAAGGCTTCAATATAGAACCAAGAACCTTTCGAATTTTGAAATAATCATTCAGAAAATATAGCGTTTAATTCACAAACAATCCATTCTGTATGCTCCAATAAAGGAATTCAACCCGTATATAACATTTCTGAATGAACTTTGCTGTTACTGCCATCAAACGGTATGTCATCGATCTCATTCAATTCCTTTCTGGGTATTCGTATTTTGCCAATAGGTATGTCTATTGAACAATTGAATTCTATTGTGTTCCAAAGAGTCTTCAGTTCCGTTTTCTCTGCAAAAGGAAACTTCTTGTGCTTTTGTATTAGGGAATAATTCAAAGTCGAACATGGTAAGAGGGTTTTCTATGTTCTCTCAATCCAAATTGAGTGTAGTGCTGAGAGTTATGTAACCAAGACCAAACTTACCGACTAAAGGTTGATTCTCACTATACGTTCCGTAACCTTCCATTATTTTTCCCATAAAATATTATAACGTGTAAATAAATTGATGTATGCACACTATACTTTCCGTTCACGTTACGTCAACATGGCAGTTTTGCCTACTAAATTTTGACGTAAAACTTACCTAAGGGAATATATCTGACCTTATATTCTTGTTCTACGCCCTCGAATTAGTAAGTGTGCCAAATTTCACGGCGATAGGAGTCGGAAAATTATTTTTCGAAAATCGAGATTTTCTTAAGGGTAGACCCTTAAAATTTTGCCAAAAATCGATAGTTCTCCGATCGACCTGAAATTTGAAACATATATTGATTCAAGGGCGTAGATTAAGAATATCCAATCAGATTTTTCGTGGAAAGTCTGGTTCGTTATCTATGGCCAGAAGAAAATCGAGAAAATTGGACCTTTTTTAAAAATGTCATAATTCTTCAACCAAAGGACTTACCGTCTGAAAACTAAGTGTCTACGTACTCACAAAGGACCCAAATATAACCAAAAAAATTCGACATCGTCCAACGTCACGCGTTTGGTCGGTACGACGGCCCAAAGTTGACTGAATATTCGAAAATTTCGCACCAATACCGAAATATTTTCCAAACCGAACCAGTTACGTAATCTACGTGTCCGAATCCATAATACATGATGTGCATATTGTCATAGCTTCAAAAATAAAATTTCGCACAGAACCGCGCAAACCCTTACCCCCACTCCTTTACCATTCGAAGTCACTTCGCGGTTTTCTATGAAATTTTTTTAAGTCCCAAAAAAAATTTTTTTTTCGAAAATCGTTGACCTTGGTATCGTAATCTACGTGTTCGAATCCATAATATATTCCATAGTATGTCTCTGTTTGCAATGAAGATGGCATGATAAATTGATTTCAAAGAACAAGTTCTTGCCAAAAAACTACCTCTCCTGTTAGTAAATGACTGTAATATATCTTCTTTATTGATGAAATAATTAAGCAAATATACATTAAACTCAGCTTGCTGAATTCATTTATGTCAAAAACAATGTGGTAGACTTTACATAAACATGGTAAATGTACTACAATATAGGTACTGAAAACTTATCGAATAACATATTTATAAAAGTAATAACTGATAGTGTTATGGAAAAAATAATGAATGCAACGTGAAATGTTTTCAAAGACTTTCTATTTCTTGTTTATCAATTTTAGAAGTTTCTCCATTCCTTACACATTAATTCGATTTGATCCACCCATACTAGAAGAAGGCTTGCAATGAAATAGAACACACCCGAACTCTTAACCTTAACAAGATTATGGGAGGTTTCCTAGAGACCTATCAGTCACCACAAACAGTAAAACATAAATCCTGATGATTCTTTTGGATCGTGCCTCTATAAGACAATCTTCTGTCATATTCTCTACTGGTTCAGATCATCATCTGGCTCTAAAAATTTCATATTTTGTACCTTCTACATCTTTTTAGTTGGCTTGGAGCAATAAAAATAGAGTAATTTATTTGAATCCATTTGCCTCTTATACGAATAAGAAATCTAAAAATTTCCTTCCATGGATTCATGTCAACCAGTTCATTTTTCAAAAGATCTCGAGTCGAAAACTTCTCCGATCAAGGAAAAAGTTTTGCCATAGCCTACATATTTGCATTTACTCCAACTGAGTTCTTCAAATCATCTACATAGTAGTTTGAGATGAGTCGAAATACTCGCTTTAGTATTAGGAATTTGCTTTTCAAATTATTACTGTTTCGTCGAAAATCTTAGTCTGATTTCCGATTTCGATCTAGTGATTCTTGAATCCCGTCAAATCCGTTTTTATATTTGGATTGAAGATATTCGGAAGTCAATTTGACAGCTATTTCCGGGGAATAAGAAAGTGTGGTTTTGTCTGTAATTTTTCTTAAGGTCGGAGACGCGATTCCCGCAAACGATGAAGTGATTTGTCTTGTTGGTCTATGATTCAAATTAGAATTCAGCAGGCAAATAGTACATTGTTTATCGAGTAGGAAAGGCCTAACATTCCTGGACGGCTGTGAAGATTGCTAAGTCGAGGGGCAAGCCGAGACTTAGCAACACCGAGTCCAGGAATGTGGCTTCTCCTACAAGGTAAACATACTTTTTTCCGCAAATCGTTTGAAATTAGACAGATATTAATCATTTCTGAAAAAATCACGAATTATTTCATACATAAATAAATGATGCTTTGATATTCGTATAGGTTGGTTGCGTTACTATGAAAACGTATTATCGTTGAATTGTCGAACTTGAAGCATATAAATTTAGTTGCTGGTATTTTCGAAAACAAAACAGTATAAAATACAGTGAAAACTGCTTCATTAGAATTATTGCCAGAGAATTCAAGAGAAAAGTAAAGAACACTAATAACTGTAAAGAAATATCATTTTCTTACAGTAAGGAAATGAATATTTCCTAACAGTTGGGAAATCTTGATTCTTTCGTTGAGAAATGTTGTCTGGAATGTCAAAATTTTCTTGCGATTTGCGGAAAAATATCATGTTGAAGGAACGTAAACGAGACGTACAGTGTGCAAACATCAATTTATTTAAACCTTATGATACTTTACGGGATGGATACTGGAAGGTTAGGGAACGTTTAGTGAGAATCAACGTTTGATGTCTTTGAGAACATGAAATAAAGGCTGATTAATGGAAAAGGGGGAAAGATAGACGATATGTTCCTACAATTTTCGTTTATTTAAATCTTTGTTGTAACCGTCAAAAACTTTGCTGCTCACTTCCACTTTCAGAACACTTGTATTTTCTCGGATTTCCACAGGTTCGTTCCAGTTTAAAATATTGTTATAACCACAAATTCAAACTAGAGCATACATGCTCAAGTCAGTACTTCTCTCAAACTCTTAGGTTTGAAGACTTGATTCTGTTGTCAATTAGTGATTCATCGTAAAATGATAGATGTAATGAATTTTGAGTATATATTTCATTGTACAAATGTGAGCAGAAATTCAGTGTTTGGTGTTCAGCAGGATGTACAAAGTGTTACCAACAACATCAGTGACAATGAGGCGTCTATTAGCAGAAGGAGCGACTGAACGGGTCATTGTAGGCGGAAGAAGATAAGAAGATTGTTGTATTTTGCTGCACGAGTGAAGCTAATCCAGAATGAGCCATGGCACAGATACCATCGCCACGCTTGCGGCACTACAGGTCCGCACCTGAAATAGTTCTTCAGGGCCGTCTGGTTCTGAAAGGGTTTTTATATATTTCCTATAATAATTGCCAGTTATATTCGAGACACTTGAGTTATGTTCATTGCCGAAATCACGAATAAGATTGATTCATTTTCGAACATGCTTGGTGATCAAAAATGATTTCATGTTTTACTCGAAAATTCAGCTCCACTTACTGAAAGTTCTTTTTCAAAAAATGACATTTAACATCACATGACCTCCTTTTGTTCAATTCATGGAATGTAAATTATCTTCTCTACTCTTTTTTTGTCCTAGTCAATACAATTGACTATTTTGGTTGATCCGTTTGGGATTATGCATGAAACGTTTTGCATATAGCAAAACGAAGACATTTTTATGCATAACAATTTCAAATGAATATGTCCAACAAATGTTTTTTTTCTGTGTCACCTTATAAATTTCAAAAGGGTTAACCTTATCTACAAAACTGATGATTTTTTATAAATATTATCCGAAGATTCCCACTTTTTTCAAAATTTCCTAGACTATGGCAAAAATGAAGAAAAATCATTGAAATATTTGATAATAATATACCACTGTCGCAGTTCCTACATTCAGTCAATTCTTGCAGAGGTGAACTGTCGTATTAGCATCCACGGGATATTCTAAAATGCTATACGAATTATGTCCATAAAGTTAGCAGAGCCACTTGCACGGAAGTCATTGAAAACCATCTCATTAATTGTCGTATATTTGTCGAGAATTTGTCGTGAAAGAAAAAATTTGTCGCGCTTCTAGTTTTTTTTAGGGGTGGCTCTACTAACTCAATATTAAGTTAGCAGAGCCATTCTTAAATATGCATCGAATTAGATCAGAAATGTTATGAATAATTGTCGAGTATTTGTCGCAGACCATCTAACCAACAAAAAACAGAAAAAGCCATTTTTATAGCTTTTTTATAGGTTCTAATGAATTGTTTTGGTTTCCATTATTCAGCATTGAAACGAAAATTGTTCATCTCGGGAAATAGAAGATTTAGAATATACAACCCAACATCAGTCAATAATGATACGAAAAATATACCTGAAATAACAATTTACCAATGCAGTGTTGCCGAATCTGACAAATTTCCTAAAAAACCAGAACATTTCATTAAAACCTTTAAAAAAGCTATAAAAAATGATTTTTTCTGTTTTTTTCAGGCTAGATCGTCTACGACAAATACTCGACAGTTACTCATAACATTTCTGATCGAATTCGATGCATATTTTAGAATTGATCTGCTTACTTAATATTAAGTTAGCAGAACAACTCCTAAAAAAAAAACTAGAAGCGCGCAAATTTTTTTCTTTTACGACAAATTCTCGACAAAAATACGACAGTTAATGAGATGGTTTTCATTGACTTCCGTGCAAGTGGCTCTGCTAACTTTATGGACATATACGAATTTCATGAACTAGCGAAGGTCTATCTCCTCGATTTCAAACGGAACACATCATTTCCTTTCATCAAAATATTAATTCACAGCCGTCCTGGTGTGCTCTATTATTCAGCGAAAACGACTTGATGTCTTGAAATTTTCTGGATTCGGGTTTGGTTTGTAGCCTAAGTATCGGCCAAACGCTTTCACAGTAATATAAATTGGAAATGTCAATTGTTTTATACGAAATTTTATCTAATTTTTTTTTTAAGGATTGAGACTCTGCAGCTAGTTGAAGAATACCGTTGCACAACTTTTTACGAATTCTCTGAGGATTTTTGTGGTCAAAATTTTCCAATTTTTGTCGGGAAATTTATTTGCAGATAATATACATCAGATTTCAAAAAATTGAGCACAAACCATTCAATACTTTCCAAAAGTGCTCCCAATTTCATTTCAATACGATATCTATTTCAGGACATAGATAAAAAATATTTTCAAATTTTCAAACTGCTATGAACCATTTCAAACCGCGTTAATAGGAGATATTGGGGAAATATTCTTAAAATTTCAAATAACGAAATTTGACTTGAGATTTGGTGATATCTCTAGAAACAAACATCAGATTAAAAAAAGGTTTCTTAGATAAAGATGTGGATACCTTTAGAAAAACCATTTTGTCGAAATGTTTTAACGATTGAAGATGCAAAAAACTTTGTGGTTAGTTGCGGATTGATAATCTCCAACTAATCACGAAGTTTTGATGTGATGGCTTCTATACTTCTTGAGATATCAGCAAATAACCTTAAAATTTCAAACAACGAAATTTTACATATTTTGTTCATATAGCTCCAAAAGCAAATATCGTATCGTTTTTAAGGTCTGTGCCTCGTTTTGTTGAAATCTAATAAGCATTTTCCGAGAAAAAAAATTGTTTCAACAAAAATGTCAAACACATTTCAAGAATTTTTTAACTACGGGAGCCATACAAAATTCTACAATGAGTTTTGCGTGAGTATTTTCCATATAGGTAATCACGAAGTCTCGATCTGACCGAAATTGTACTCCTTGAGATATTGAGGAAATACCGTCAAAATTTCGAAACGGACAACGAAATTTAACATTTTTTTTCCATATATCTCTAAAAGTGAATATCGTATCGAATTTAAATTTGAACGTTGTTGTTTAATACTGATTTGCAGGTCTGTGCCTTATCCCGTTGGGATCTGATCAACATTTTTCGAAAAAAAAGATTTCAACAAAAATTCCAAACAAATTCGAATACATAACCATTCTGTTAGAATTTTCTAGAAAACTGGATCCATACGAAATTCCGGAATAAAATTTGCATTGGTATTCTTCATACAATTCCGAAGTTTCAATTTGATCGCATCTGTACTTCCCGTGATATAGAGGGAACAACAGTGTTTTGATCTGATCGTATCAGTGCTCCATGAGATATCGAATAATTAACAGCAAAATTTCAAGAAGCCCTCATTCCGAAACTATTCGACCGATTTCAACCATTAACAAATTTAATCGAGATATTTGGACGCCAAACCTAATCTTGCAATTTCAAGCCACAAGTGTCATTTTCTCCGAAAGTTAGAGCACATACGGATGGACAGAATTGAATTTGACCACGGATTCTTCTTCAGGGTATTAAACCCAATTGTTCAAGACTATTTTCGGATTAAAATTCGAAAATTACAGGCATTATGACGAAAAGATAACGCGCTGTTCTCCAGAAAAAGCGCGTTAAAACTAGGTTTTGTTGCATATTCTTTAACTGAAGATTTTTCTGTTTTCATATTGCTTTGAAATTTATATTTTTGGCTGGGAAGAAATGGGAGAAAGAAATCCTATTGAACCAGGTTAATCTTTGATAGATAAGGCAGAATAAATTTTTTGATGCCTAATAAGTGCTGTAACTACTTCACTGATACGTTTGGAATTTCGAAAATGATTATGTTGTGAATTTTCGCTGGTGTGACTGGCTATCAATAACGTTATCTATTGAAAAACATTGATTGGTTGTGCAGTTTTTCAGATGGAGAAGGAAATATTGAAGGTTACTCATTTTAGTTGAAAATCTGATACCTACACTGTTTACAAGACCCATCGAAATATCTCATTCTCATCTACTGTTCACTGTCAGATTCTCAGAATTCACAAATAATCACCCACCTATTTCCGCCCACACCACGACTGTATGAGAAATGAGGTTTGTCCAAAACATTATGGGTTAAACATCTCAAAAGACAAACAATGAATAGAACTGCTGGATATGAGTCCTCCAATGAAATAGCTAAAACGAACTGGGCCAATAATTAGAAATACGTGGAAATTAAACCGATTAGGCATAAGCATGCTACTACCGAGTTCAATCTACGATTGTAGTTGAAAAATATATAATTTTCCCTAGACTTCGAAATTAAATTCTTTCATGATCCACCGAGCTATTTCAGGACGCAGCATACAAAGAAACGGACCAACAAAAAAAAATACATTCGGAGTTTTATACAACGTAAAATGGATTACAGTATTGTTATTTCCAATCAGTCAGATTGCGAGCTAGAAAAAAGAATTTCTCCAATACAATCCTTCGTGGTAATGAAATGAACCTCTGTTCAGGTTTTCATTAATTCTGTGAATTGGTGGAGAACCGCCTTCAATCAATATTGATTGTTAACAGGTTCAATCAGGAGAGTGTTTTGGTTATTATACCCCTACATCTCCACTGCTGAGATGTTAACTCCATATTTCGAATATTAATTGCTTTCACCATCCATTTCAAGCACGAAGTTGCATGCCACTAAGCAATGAACGAATGCTCAAACGCTCAACAGTATTGAAAAAATGTCTGCTCATCATTAAACTTTTCCGTGATTAGATATACTACTCGATGTTTTTTCCATTGTGAAAAAAAGGCTTCTCCTGAAGCGTAGAGTGTCTCGAATTTGTCTGGCAAATGTTTCATTTCCATTCTTTAGCATGCGCAAACTGCACTTCTACCGAAGTTGATTCTGCACCAAATATTAGACGGTTTTTATTCGAAATTTCTCTTGACTGAATTTTTTCTATCACTTTATTTTTCAGGACGATGACGGCGATCTGTTTCGTTTGCAACCTGCCCATTCTCTCCCATCAAGTCGGCCTTGTGTGGCAAGGAGGAAACGGATGGGACGACCTGGTACGCGAGCAAGTCGAAGAATCCACCATACGACAACGCCTTGGTGGGAGAAGAGATTCCTCAACGCAAATATGCAATATTTCACCGCCTCTAGATCAAGAAGGTTCTCCTCCACCGACCGCAAGACGCAGGAGAAGCTCTCTGGCACAACTAACAGATTTACTGAGAGAATGGAGCGGAACATCTAAAAAGCAACAGAAGCAATTATGTCGTCGGGAAACATTAGCAGATCTTGCACGGTCATTACCATGGGGACGACAAACAACTACAGATGGAGGTGGTCCTCCACCATCCATATCCACAAGAAAAAGAAGAGAATCCAGTGCTGATTCAGGTATAAGAAGTATTAGCTCGAAATCTCGTAGAGACTCTCATAATGTAATTTCCGATTTTAAATCAGAGGTGGCGAAACTCTGGCATAGACGAGAGTCAAACTCCACAACAATAATGACTGCTAGTCCTTCTCCCAGAAGAGACAGTGGTGAATCTAGTAGAAGTGGTAGAAGAGACTCTTCTGGCCATTCGGGTCATTCCCGTGGTGCCTCTAGAAGAGGATCTGGTGAAAGTGGGAAGAGTGCTAGGAGGGATTCATCAGCCATTATGACACCTTCTCCTCCTAAGACTATGGGAAGTACCAAAAAGAGAAGAGAATCTAGAAATCTGAATGAATCAACGTATTACAGACAAGAACAAAGGCCGTCAACTTCATCTACGGCATCAGACTCGGCAGGACCTGCGAATAATTTTCCTACTTCTTTAGTTATAAGTGTGGCAACGACTTCTGATTTTGGCACACAAATGTTACCACCTCCGACTATAATAACTTCTAGTGTAACCCCACCAGCAACCTCTCCAACTGTTCCTGCCCAGGCACAAGCCACAACACCAACACATCCCCTCCTAAGCACGAGAAGAGATTCCACAACTCAGTGTGGTAGACTCAACAGAAGAGATTCGCGCCCACATGCAAGTCCTGAAAGAGCTAGTAAACTGTCAAGACTACAAAGGCAGAATACTGCATATGATGAAAGTTGTCTTCCACCAGGAGGTTGGAGTCGAAGGGGGTCCCAACCTACGGCTTTGAGTCCAGACGTGGATGAAAATGGTAGAAAAGCTCGAAGAGATTCCCTCAGCCCTGACTCTGCTTCACGAGGAAGGCGAGATTCAAGGACACATCTGAGTCCAGATAGGTCTGGAGAACGTGATATAAGCCCAGTTCGAAATTCAAGAAGAGCTCGTTTGCGAAGACAATCAACAAGTATCGCTAGAGGACCAACAGTGAAATCACCGGATTCCTCCAGTTGCTCAAGTCGGGATCCGAGTCCTTGCAATAGAGCTGTGCCGCCTTCTACAGAAACACATAGACCTATGATAAGAAGACAATCAACTACTGAAGAAATATTAATTGCGAGAGGCTTTAGAAGACAATCAACTACCGAAGAAATGATAAGGTGTAGAAATTTTAGAAGACAGAGTTCACAGAGTGACGACTGCCAAAGATATAGAGGAAGAAGAGATTCTTGTGCTCAAATTCTTGATGGGACGATTGCTTCTATGACGGTCGAGACTTCCAGTACGTTTTTCGATTCGAGCACACAAACGGGTAAGTTATCTTTGGATTATTTTAAAGGATTTTCGACGATTAAATAACCAATTTCATTCCATTGAACATAAAGGCATTATCACTTGTGAAATTCCATGAATAAGTAGGAGAATGATCGAACTAAGATGAACATTATCGGATTAATAGCAGGTTATCTTATTTGAAGATAAGAATCAAATATCTGAGACTGTACTGGATCAATATCAATATACGCTTGTTAATTATACAGGCTAGTTAAATTGTATAAAATTCGAATATTAAAGAAAGCTAGCCAGTAGATCTATACAGGTTGGCCGGCGAATAACTATACAAGGTTTGATGGTATCTTGGAAAGCCAGAAAACAACAATTAAATATGGGGACTGAGGCTATCGTTACTGATATACAGGGTGATTTATTGATTTTGGTAAAATCTCCAGATGACTATAACTCATAAACCCTGAACGCATTCCACGTAATCGCTTCAAATTCGGTATTGTCATCTCAAGCCTTCAAACTTTTCATCTACAACAATACCAAAATAGTACACACCAGGACCAGAAAATTTTGATTTCTATTTCCAGATCTAATGTAACACTCTGTACATGGAATTTCGATTGGTCGTAACAACCATCTGATTATGAATCAATCTAGCACACTGAGAGTTCTTTTTCTTCAATCGAAAATAATTGAACGCAAATAATTTTTGATATTAATTGGGTTTGGCAGAACTTTTGGATGGCTTGAACTTCTGATGGGTTTGACTGATTTGCTTCGAAGTTGTGTATTTAAGAGATCAATAAAAAGCCTGAGCTTATATTCAAATGCTGTTCTTTGGCTTCTTAAGGTACCATATATCCACCATCAAACGATGTACAGTTATATCGGAATTCGATGACAAAAATATTTGAATATATCATATTTCTTGGATAAACGTTTTTTGTGTGATGGGGATATAATTTTTTAACAACAATTTGTTTAGCGAGTGATAATAATACGGCCTATAATTTGATGATACCGTAAGGAGATAAGTATTCAAAATTACCGAACGACCATACAAGTTCATAACTCTTGACAAATCATATTATATATTATCATATTCATTGTGTCTATGATCATAATGGTTACAAGGAAAATATGAAAAATTTAGGTCATACCCATAACCTATGACGGCTTTTTCACTCCTTGTGAACTCCAGGTTCTATGATCCGCTTTCTTCACCAACAAAATGACAAAAAATCCTTATTTGTGCAAACTAAATTGTTGATCATAGTATGATTTGAATATGGTAATTCTTCTATCAATTCATGCAATCGAGAATAAAACTGGAATTTCATCATTAATCAATTAAAGAGTTTCAACTGTTTTTCCGGATCGAAAAAAAATTTAAATATAACCATATCCTGTTCGGTACAAAAGCTTCAGAACCCAAATGTTCGACATGAGTAGATAACCTGCTCATCATTGGTATCATCAAAACGAGGTGGAAATACTCTAAAATTTTCTAGTCTTGTTGTTCAGCTGAATATTCGGTATGGAACAATGAACATAATCAAACGACGATGAATACAAAATGCTCCAACCGAACTTTCTGAATTGGATGAACAGTTTTTGAGTACGGATACGTTGAAGACATCGGAAAGAGCAACTACGTTAATTTTGCAACATTTTCGTGCTTTTTCATCCGTTCATTTACACTATGAATCCACACTTCAAGTCTTTTCATTCTAAAAACACGCACTTTCAAAGGTGCGGTTACCCATGCAGCTACTGATCCGTATAAGTGCTGCTCCGATTCTAAACGAAAAAATCTAATATTCTCATAATAGTACATTCGTCATTAAATAATTCCTTCTCACGGTTGTCATTCGTCAATTTACAACTTAGTTTCACTCCGAGCGGATCTCTATTTTGCGCGTCGCGTGATCAGACTAAATCTGATTGAAAATCTTTTTTCCCGATATCAGAATGGCTACTTCAATTCTATCACAGACGATTAGCGATTGCCTTCACGCTGAGTGATCAGCGCAATTCATCTAGGGTTTTCTCATTATTTCGACAACAGACTTAAATGTGCGCGTCGGCATTCCAGTAATATCTGTGATAACACAGTCGAAATCGATCGGGGGTGGGGTCCCTAACGTCCCGACGCTACTTCAGTGGCCCCGTGGCATTCTAAACACGTGGACCGATCTTTCGCGACGCATCAGTGGACGGACATTTTCGTGTCATGACTAGGTTATTGGTGAAATTTCTGATCGGAATTATGATTTACCAGTAGGCCTTTCAGGACCATCATACTGCACGCTGAATTATAATTGTAACGCGTGGACTGGTTGGGAGGAGCCTGTTTCAAACAGCGTGACTGGAAGGTACGAGAATTCCTGCTGAAAATCATTCAAAATCACCTCTGATAATCCCCAAACTTTCAAATTTTGCTGAATTTCAATGCTGCCTCCAATGGGTGGAGCAATCCTATGAAGTAAACAGACGAGCCCTGGATATTTAAGGTTATACTAGCTTCCTAGATTTACCTGAAAGGGAAAGTTGAAGGTTATATAACGCCCGAAAATTTATTCTACCCCGTTGAAAAATTCAACATGACATTTCATGACAGAGTTACCTCCGAGCTAAGTTAAATAAACATGAGTTTCGTGTTTCCAAACCACCAGTTGCGTTTATATTATCAAGTAAGTGACGTATTGATTCACAGCGTACAAGTGTTTGTTTGTAGGCGGTGCTGTGGAGGGAATTTTGCTTTGAGGAAAATGTGCTCAGAGTGAATTAACTTTTCATGGGGGATAATATCTTTGGAGCATCTAAAATCGAGGGATTCGTGCCAATTACAAGTGAGTGTTTTTAATGGACACAACTGACATTACATTCAAATATACTGTTTCACTTGTTGACAGCCACTACCAAATTCTCATTTATAATTATTTCCTCATCAATTCATTTTATTGTATGCCATTATCTTTTATTGTTGTCAATTTATAACCATAAAACATAAGGGTGCAAATGATATATTTTTTTCTAACAAAGGGCTCACAACAAAATTCTGCTCACAATCACCTCTGTTTTCCATATGTGAAAAGAAGGTTTTTTGAGAGTTTGAGAAATATTTATACAAAATAGAGATATAACAGGAATACATTCGTTGTTATCATAATTTGTTGAATAATTATATAGCATTCATTTGTAAGCACTTGTTCTCGGAAACAGCCCGTTAACGTTCCGTCACAATGTCTGTAATTTTCGAATTTTGAGCTGAAATTTGTCTCAAATGATTAGGTTGGACCCACTTATGAAGAATCCCTGTTCAAGTTTGATTCTGTCCGGCCGGCCATCCGTCCGTATGTGCTCTAACTTTCGAAAGAAGGGACCTGGAGTCTTAAAATTCTCAGGTTAGGTTTTGATACTGAATATCTCAGTGGAGTTCGTTTATGGGCCAAACCTGCTGAATGATTTTTGTGTTTTGTGTTTCAAATTTGATTTTATTATAAGTCGAAAAATATTCATGTGATCGAAATGGAACTGAAATTTTTTTTGAAAATTTTCATATTTCATTTAAATTTCACTGAAATTTGCAAGTCGCCATTTCATAAACGCGTGCTTCATTCCAATCAGATTTACCGATTTTCCTGACAAAGAAATCAATAGAAAAATTTAGGAATATTCTTTTAGGAATTCATATATGTATTACAGAAACCATATTTCCGATTTCGTTGAAATTTTACTTCAATCGACTCCAAAAACTCTGTTACAATCCAGTCAGATATAAATATTCTCTGAATTTTCCTGAACTTAAGATCTAGAGTTTGGACTATTAATTTGCATCAACCCTTCACGATACCCACTGGTGAATAGTCGAAGCATTTACTGGATCCTACAGTGACTCTATACAAGGCAGTGGCATCAATCGACGTTTCAATGTCGTCTGTTCACACTCTATGCTTTATGAGATGATTCCCAGCAAGTTTCCGGGTACTTCCTTGTAGCGCATAAAAAGTATTTCGTCTATAATGCTGATGCTTATCGATACTACCATCTTCCTTCAAACAATAATGCAACAGACTGGCGCAAATCTTGAGGTCACCACTTAGCAGCAGTTTCAAATTTCATCAGAATTCAATAAAATTTGGAACAGAGCTTGAAGTCAAAATATAAAATAGTGCTCCAAATTTTCTTTCTCAGCAAATATTTATTTCTAGAGAAATTGGAAAACAAATATGTCAAATTTGTGGCCTATTTCAAAATTTTAAATGATTTCCTCAAGCTCTCGAAAAGAAGTGAGTTTGTCAAAATGGAACTTCTTCAATAGTAATACCAACGCATATTTTTCGAGATTTCTGTTGAAGAAATTGGTTTTTCGAAAACTATTCATAACCTGACCATGGAGTTTGGTACTGACCATGAGGTCACTATTAAACAACAGTACTTTTATCAAATTTCGGAATTTGATCGAATATTCATCTTCGGAGATATTAAGCAAAAATGATATGTTCAATTTCGTGCGGATTTCATCGATAGCATTGTTGATTATTTCCGAAATAACTCAGAAAACACGTTCTTGTAAGATCATCTATTGCAAGGGCATGTACGAGTATATCTGCGAGATCACAGGATTGATTGCAAGAATTTGGCGTGACTCCAAACTTGCTCTACAATTATTGAGTCTCTGAGCAGATTCTCTAGGTATTCATTTTGTTTACGATTAGCGGTTAGGCTAGACATTCCAATTTTTCAAAATTAGCCGTTAAACTTTATCGCGATATATTGGAAAAATTCAAATTTTCGTCTTTATTCTATCGATACACAAATCCGCATTTGTTTCTTCAATGCTTTTCCAAATATTCGAAGTAAACTCTCATGAAAGAACATCTTCTCAAACACTTTTGCCTTTTTTCTTGCCATATGAAACAGCTGTGAGGCTGAATTTTCATATAACTCATTTCATAGTTGAGGTTATGAAGCCACAAAATTTCAGTATCAGATATTAGATCTTCATGGAATTTTGGACACATTTCATCTTTAGTACTTTTTTACCGCAAACCGAGTATCGATCCAATTGAAATGGTAATTTTTAACTGGCGCTATCTTCGGAATTACTTGGCCGCTGAGCTGTGGAAGTAGTAGTAGCGTTCATAGACCGCTTCATGGTCTATGGATAGGGTTGTAGAACTCATAACGATCTCCGCGCATTGGCGTCCGTCATCGTTTGCCGGGCTGTACGGAGTTGCGAGACTCCCCATTCCGCTGATGCTCTGTTCGGGTGCAGGGGGACCTATCCGTCTCCCCTAACCCTCCGGAGCAGTCGTAAACTATGATTCTTTTAAGGTCAAGGGGTGGCGCCGGTAGCACGGCCAGTGGAACTTCCACCATCCTGTGATACCATGTGTTCAACTCCCTAGAATGGTAACGGTCGCCCGCGGGAAGTTCAGCTTGGATGCTAGATGATATCCATAGGAACACATGCTCCGCTACCTCGAACGCTGGCCTCCCCCTAGAGCTAGTACAGATCTGAGCACTGCCTCGTTCGCTCATTTACCCAGCATGTGCACTGATATGAGGTAGAACCACGACAATTTTATGGGGACACGACCTGAACTACATCGTGAATCCTCTACCCACCCGGGGTAATATTGTTATCTCCGAAGAGCCTACCTAGAGCTTGAATAGTAGCGGTCGCCCGTAGGAAGTACACCTGGGATACTAGCGACTTGCACGACGCAGGCTCCGACACCTCAAACGTCATACTTCCCCTATGGCTAGCACAGTTTATAGAGGAGTGTTAGCCTAGTACTCAAAGGATCGCCCTGAGACAAGGTAGAACAAACCAGTTTTATGCGTGTGCCCCCTGTGTTGCGAAACATACCCAGATGTCGACCATTAAAAAACTCGACTGAGATATTCAGACTGCAAATGTTCTTCGAAAATTCCAAGACTCTAGATGTATTTCTTCGAAAATAAGAGCACAAGTGCTCAGACTGCCGGTTGGAAAGAATTACATTTGTTCACAAATTCTTTTTCAGGGTGTTCGATCGAATCGTCCGGGGCTGTTTTCAAGTTTCGAATATAACAGACATTTGGGCAAAACGAATACGCTATGTTCGCAGAAGGAACTCATGGAAATATATCTTTGGTTCAAAATGGCAACCGTTAAACGAAAAATTATATCGTCTATCGAAATGAAACCATAAATAAACCACCGATGTCCATGGATAAGGGATACAATCAAACCTCCAACCAGTTTAAGTTTGGGTGCGTTTTTATTTTCATCGAATTGATTAATCTGTGTATCTTCCTCTCTCTCATATTTTGTTCTCCACGAAAGACAAAAAGATAGAGGTTAATCTTGATGATTAAAAAGTAAAATAACTTATTTCCGCTTTATATATTTATTTTCACAACAATTGTTTCGTCATGATAACATGACTTCATCAGGTGAGTATGGTAACTGACTACATTTTTGGGACACATTTCTTTAAATAGTTGAAAAAAATGAAAAAATATGGTGCGAAATACAAGAAATTATGGAAATTCCTGGGTTTCAAGAAAGGTTGAGTAAGGGAGATTTATTCAGGTCCGTTTGGTCGTTGAGGAGAATCTGTTTTTTATTGTACCTATTTATCTCCATTGCTTCCAGGAAGTTCAATTTTAGGGTCTTATTTTCCACGTGCAAGATTTCGAAATTGTTGTCGAAGTCATGTCCGGTCTCCAACAAATGTTTTGCATATGTTGAATTATGAGCTTCGTTTACGTATGCTTTCTGGTGTTCTCCTATCCTAGTTCCAAATGATCTACCCGTTTGACCAACGTATACATATGGGCAAGTACCGCAGTTCAACTTATAGACTCCAGACTTTTTATCTTTTGCGACTCTATCTTTATTGTTTTTTATTAAATTTCCTAATGAGTTTCTAGTCCTGAATGATATATGGCAATTATTATTTTTCTTTAGATATCTTGCTACTTTTTCAGATTTATGTCCGATGTATGAAAGAGAAGTATATTTATTATTTTGTGAAATTGTCGGATATACAAGTGAAATGGATTTTTTCAGTTGCATTCGATTAAGTAGTTTGTTAATGACGGATGGATTGAAACCATTGTTAAATGCAATCTGCTTTATTGTATTTAGTTCTATATCAAAGTTCTCATGTGTCATGGGTATGTTGATCAATCTAGAGATTGATCAACATACCCATGACACATGAGAACTTTGATATAGAACTAAATACAATAAAGCAGATTGCATTTAACAATGGTTTCAATCCATCCGTCATTAACAAACTACTTAATCGAATGCAACTGAAAAAATCCATTTCACTTGTATATCCGACAATTTCACAAAATAATAAATATACTTCTCTTTCATACATCGGACATAAATCTGAAAAAGTAGCAAGATATCTAAAGAAAAATAATTATTGCCATATTTCATTCAGGACTAGAAACTCATTAGGAAATTTAATAAAAAACAATAAAGATAGAGTCGCAAAAGATAAAAAGTCTGGAGTCTATAAGTTGAACTGCGGTACTTGCCCATATGTATACGTTGGTCAAACGGGTAGATCATTTGGAACTAGGATAGGAGAATACCAGAAAGCATACGTAAACGAAGCTCATAATTCAACATATGCAAAACATTTGTTGGAGACCGGACATGACTTCGACAACAATTTCGAAATCTTGCACGTGGAAAATAAGACCCTAAAATTGAACTTCCTGGAAGCAATGGAGATAAATAGGTACAATAAAAAACAGATTCTCCTCAACGACCAAACGGACCTGAATAAATCTCCCTTACTCAACCTTTCTTGAAACCCAGGAATTTCCATAATTTCTTGTATTTCGCACCATATTTTTTCATTTTTTTCAACTATTTAAAGAAATGTGTCCCAAAAATGTAGTCAGTTACCATACTCACCTGATGAAGTCATGTTATCATGACGAAACAATTGTTGTGAAAATAAATATATAAAGCGGAAATAAGTTATTTTACTTTTTAATCATCAAGATGAATTTCCGACAAGTAAAGACTGAGACAATCAAGTAGAGGTTAATCGACTAATCAATTCGATGAAAATAAAAACGCACCCTTTTATTCGCCTCAAAAAGCCCCTAAAAGAGTGCAGGCATTAGATGAATTTTCAAATATGTCAGAAAAGAATCATGCCAACTAAAACGCGCCGTGACATATTCCATTTAATGTGCGCTAATTCGAGAAATTATAATAAGCAATGACATTGAGAGGCTCGGAATCATCACCATCCTTCGTTTGCTGCATTCAGAAATATGATGAATACTGAGTACTGATTTTAACCGAATGAAATAAAATTGACCTTTCAATTTATACTCCCTATGTTGATGTAGATATCTACTCAAACTTCTATACTCTAAGGATTGAAGGGATCCCATTTTCTTTCAACTTCATGCTTGTGCGAGATATTTGAAAAGGTCAACCGAATTACATTTGGATTGAATGAATATCAGCCCATTGAAGAACCGGTATATTTAGGCTCCAGACCAGCCTCGAAAATTCCAGGACTCTAGGTATACAGGGTGGGCAAAATTCGTTGTCTACTGAAGGGATCTCGAGAACTATAGCAGCTAGAAGAAAACTGACAACACATTCTCTAGCTCTTTTTTTGTGACTAATCCGAAGCTGAAAACAGATCCAGCTTATCGCGCATAGAACTTGAGTTATGAGCGAAAATTGAAAAATTGCCATTTTCAATAATGCTGAATAACTCGCTTGTTTGAACCCGTATTCGAAATCTGTTGATACATTCTTCAGGCACTTTTTTTAGGAGTCATTCAAATACAAAATGACTGAATTTTTTAATCTAGCCATTATCGAGAAATGAGAAGGATTTTGGATTTTTCACATGTAAACTATAGTCGAAACTTCTCTTATCTTGCTACAAAATTTTTGCTGATTTCAAAAATGTATCATATATCGCTATTTACATGAATATTACATGAGGAAAGATTCAATACTTTTTCCTGCTTTTCTATTTACTGTTGAATTATGAGTAGGCTGACGTTACCATAGCGACTATTGAATATGCATTATCTTTGTGTGAACTGGCGCCTCTATGATTGGGTCAGGGATTGCTGAATAAATATTTCTATGGTTAATTTGTCATTGTTCTTAAGATCAGCAATAGAAAATCTGTTTATCATCACTAATGGTCCGAAATATTTCCAATTACGAAAAATTCGATATGTTGGTATGCAATATTCAAGCGAATGGAAATAGCCTAGTTGCAAGGGAAGTCTATTTCGAGAAATATCCAGAACGACAGCAACTGAGTGAAAAATATTACCAGCGGTAAGATCACAATCTGAAAAATCATGGAAGCTTCACCAAATCAATCAAATCATTCAAAAACAGAGAATACTATCAATATAATTGAAGCGTTGACAATTAATCCAAATATTCCATCTAGAAAACTGGAAGAGGAAGTAGGCATCAAACGGCGAAATGCGTTGAAGATATTGAAACTAAATAAATTTCACCCTAACAAATATCATTAAATTCATCATTTGCGAGTTTGGGACTCTGAAAGCAGGATTCAATTCTGCAATTGGTATTTGAATAAAGTAGAAGCAGATCCCTTTTTTCATGAAAAAATTATTTGGACTGATGAAGCTCGCATCGAAAATTGTGGAATCATCAACAGGCACAATATGCAATATTGGTCTGACCAAAATCAACACTTGGTTATGGAAGAAGGCTTTCGACAAGGACGATTCGGGTTCAATATATGGGTTGCTTTGTATAAAAACAAAATTCTGGCATATCACATCTACAATGAAACACTTAATGCAGATGCATATCTCAACCTCATGCAGCAAACTATGGAACCTGAACTAGAAAATCTACCATAGATATCTTTGAGGGAAATATATTTTCAACAAGATGGAGCGCCTGCACAAAACGCCAGAGTCTCAACAAATTGGTTAAAGTCAAATTTTGGTGAACGTTGGATAGGTACCAATGGCCCTGTGAGATGGCCCACGCGTTCTCCAGATCTTACATCACTAAATTTTTTTCTATGGGGATATTTGAAAAATAAAATATACGGAGCAAGATCACCGAACTACGAACAATTAAGAAGCAGAACGAAAAACGCCCTGAGGGAAGTCACCAGAGTTCACATCGGCAACGCCCTACGTAGTGCTAGATCGAAATGTATGGCGTGCTTATCTAACGATGGTTTACAATTCGAACACTACCGTTGATATATTTTTTTCATCAATTTACTTTTGTGAAAATGATAATTATAGTAAACTATCGTATATTTTTTTAAATTACTGACTTTTCAAATTTCTTTCATAAATAGAAAAGAGATAATTGAATACATTTTTTTCTTTAATAGGCAGATGAAAGTCGTTTACCCTCTACCATGACGTATGATGTTTTTTGCATCATGCTCTCTACTAAAGGATATCGATACATAAAAGAAATAATTATTCGATGGTCGGTGATTCCTATCACAGAAGGTTGAGTTCACATAGAATTATGAGGATTTCACAAACTATAATGCATATTCAATGGTCGCTATGGTAACGTCAGCCTACTTATAATAATTCAACAGTAAATAGAAAAGCGGGAAAAAAGTATTAAATTTTCCCATGTTATATTCATGTAAATAGCGACATATGATACATTTTTAAATACAATACAATTTTGTAACAAAATAAGATGAATTACGACTATCATTTACATTTGAAAAATCCAGATTTCTCGAAAATGGATGGATTAAAAAATTCAGTCATGTTATATTCGAATTACTTCTAAAAAAGTGCCTGTAGAATGTATCAACCGATTTCTAATACGGGTTCAAACAAGTGAGTTATTCAGCATTATTGAGAATGACAATTTCTCACTTTTTGCTGATAACTCAAGTTCTATGCGCGATAAGCTGGATCTGTTTTCAGATTCGGATTAGTCAGGAAAAAAGAGCTCGAGAATCAGTTTTCTTCTAGCTGCTATAGTTCTCGTGATCCCTTTAGGAGACAACGAATTTTGCCCACCCTGTATTCCTACGAAAGATGAAGCTCATACGATCGGGCAGAATTGAATATGACCCCGAATTTTTTATCAAGAAGTTCAATTTAATCGTTCGGGGCCGTTTTCAGCACGAAATTCAACAATTTCAGACAATTTAGCAAAACGAAATCGTCTTGTTCCCTAAAAAGATAGTGAAAATATATTTCTGATCCAAACTGGCTACGTCTTTGATAAGAGTTGAAAAAAACAGTTATATCGTCTGTCGAACTGAAACCTAAGAAAAATTACCTTTCAATTTATACTCCCTATGTTGATGTAGATATCCACTCGAACTTCTCAATTCTTCGGGTTAAAGTGAACGCAATTCCCATCAACCTTGTGCTTGTGCGAGAAAGTTGAAGAGGGCAACCCAATCACATTTCGCTTGAATGAATATCAACCTATTGAACAACTCGACCGAGGTCCCCGAAAATTCCAATAATATTTCAAACGATCTATTGGGTTTTCAAAAAAATAATAACAATATCAAAATCTTACCTGCTGATAAACGAAATGCTACTGTCATTACTGATTCATCTGAATATCATACGAAACTCTCTTTTGTCGTTAATGATGTTAACAAATATTTCAAAAGAAATAAAGATTCAAGCTCCATATTTATATGGCCTTCCGGAAATGAATAAACCACTTATTCCATCAAGCCCAATTGTAGGTTCTATCGGATCCCCATGTCACAATCCTGCGAAATATCTATTACAATTTTTGAAACCACTAACAGGAGAGAAGAGCAGTTTTTTGGGGAATATTGAAAATTTTTCTAGATTAATCACGAAATTCGAATATGAACCAAAATGACATTCTATTAAGTTTTTAGGTTAATCTATTTTCAAACGTTGACACACTCATGAACGACTCGAAATCTTGAGATGTTAGGAACTTGTTTGAATTCGAAATATTTTCAATTGGGAGATGTTTTTTATCTTCAAGATTTTGTAATTGTACTGGGTTCTCCGCTCTTAACTTCCATGATTAGGTAACATATTTATGGGAAACTTTGAAGAAAAATTTGTAGATACATATTCACTAAAACTGAAACCTGGGTGGCGATATCTTAATGATGTTTTCGTCATCTGACAACATGGGAAAGAAGAGTTAGACAATTGTTCGGAATGTATAGATTGTAAAGAACCCAAAATAAAATTGACAATGAAATCAGAAGAGAATAATAAACTTTTATTTCTAGATGTTCAAGTTTAAAAATATCAGGATAATGTAGAAAGAACTGTCTTTAGAGCAAACAGATATCTAAATTTTATTCCAATCATCTATTCAGTGTGACAAGTGGTATCATTTTAATCCTATGATCTATTCAACCCATGAGATTTGTCAACATGAATTGAGATTCATCCAAATCGTTTCCTGAAGTAAATTTAAACTTTAGACAAAAAACTTTTTCTGATACACAATCAAATTGTCAGGGACAACTACAGAACAACATAATTTATTGAATATGATTCCTTATGCGAAATTCGATATAAAAATGTTTTCCAAATCGAAAATGATTTGAGATCTATACTTCCTAACACCTAATCAATTTACGAAAAACAAAATCGAAAAATTGTGTTTATAGTTTATGCCTGTATTTTTTAAAAGACATATACGGGGGAAACATCTCGACCGTTAGATATCAGATAACGAGAACACAAAATCAAATTGAGGATTAAGGACAAATCCCGAAGAGCGAACCATGTGTGTTCGACCATTGGAAATCACAAGAATGCTGATGTCGGAAGTAAATAGTTTGAAAAAATTAAGAGTCCTACTGCATTTCTTGAATGGAGAAAGTCATTTTTGTCATGGTTCTGTAGGAATGAACCATATTTCGCTGAATTCCCCGAAAAAAAGAGGTAGAAATAGAAAACTTTCTAACCAAGTGAATCTGTGTTACTGTACCTACAGAATGATGCAAAATCCTCCAAAAATGGTCTCTCACGGTCGGACAAAATTCAATTAAAGCGCGAATTTTCCTCAATGAGTTCAATCTAATCGTTCTAAACCATTTTCAACTCAAAAGTCGAAAATTTCAGTCATTGTGACGGAATTAAATTACCCGATGTTTCCAAGAAGGAGCGCGTGAAAATATATCTTTAATTCAAACTTGCAACATTTTTGACATAGGTTGAAAGAGAATTATATCGTTTGTCAAAACAATACCATAAATAACAATGCGAGGACCGAGAAAAATGGGTATAATTAAACTCCCCTCCATTTCAAGTGTTATTCGCCTTAAAAAGCCGCCAGAAATAAAATCGAATCAAATTTAAAATACAGGGTGTTCCATTAGTGAATAAACATACGGTTACGTGAGGTAGAACTTCCATAGACGAGTCCAAAAAACCTATAGGTATATATTTTTCAGAATCTTCCTTCGAAATAAGAGAAAAAAGGAAAAAAAAAATTTTCAATTTCATCGAGAACTTCGAATTATCTAAGAATTGAGTGGTTTTCTCTATTGAATCAAATCTTTCCGTGACATATACCCTAAGCAATTCAACGTATGGAATAATCGACTGGTTCCAATTGAAAATTTTCTGCTTCTCTGAAATATTAAAATCCTATTTTGAAATTTCAATATACAGGGTCTAAACTTGACAAAAGTCCTATATTATCCTTATACGGACCTGGAATTTTTCAATTACTCGAATATAAAACGATTGATCCGAATGGGTTAATCATGCGTTCTGAATATCAACGAATTAAACTGGGGGATTCGAAAGTTATTGGCAATTACAAATATTGGCGAATACAATAAACGCCCTGTATTTCGGTTATGGAATTGATTAGATCTACCATATATAGGTTTTTTGGACTCGTCTAGGGAAACTCAGGTTACGGTACTTTCATTCACCAATGAAGCACTCTGTATATTACGAAAAGAATCATGTAAACAAAATGCACCATTACACATTTCAATCAATATCCGCTTATCCTAGAAATTATAAGCAATGATATTGTGAAGGCTCCGAATTATCACCATCTTCCTCCGTTCTCACATTCAACAGGAATACGGTAAATACTGAGTGCTGCTTTCTGCCTATGTTGAAGATGATCTTCTCGAACTTCCATATCCTAAGGATTGAAGGGGAAGTATTTCCCATGAACTTTATGCTTGTGCGAGATATTTGAAAAGGTCAACCCAATTACATTTCGCTCGAATGAATATCAGAAGACCTATTCAGGGCTGATAAACATACTCTATGAATCCCATTTAATTTATGAATAAATGCTTTTTGACTACACTACCGTTACTTTGACCTTCTCAGAAAACATACCATCAAGTTTGGACGAGTCTTTTATACCTGGCTTCAATAACTCTGGAGATTGAAATTTCGCCCTGAAGTATACTTTACCTCTGACCCATTTCACATTAGCTTTCTCCAATTCCAAAAATAAGCAGTGAGAGATCTGAATACCTTCACAAACACGTATTAGATGGAGTTTGGGTGTAGAGGTGAATTTTCCTATTCCGAATTCTCGATTGAATCCATGCATATTCTTGCTGGTTCAACGATATATCTATGATATGTTGTGTTGAGGGGAAAATAAATACGTTACCAATTTCACGGTCTACAGTACTATATGCAATATCTGCTCGATATCCCTATTTCCATACCTTACACTTCGAAAATTTATTTTCATCTCTCTCTTTCGCTCTATATTTTCCTTTCTTCCTAATTCGCTCCACTGACAACTGCAAACTTGTTATAAATTAAATTGTTTCTTCGACAATCCGAATCGTATTTTCATCGAGATTTCTACACCCAAATATGAATTAATTATTTTTTTAAATCATAATTCTAAAATATCTTTGGCCTCACGAATTGAATGAATGTTAATAATAGAATATCTCGCAAGTAACAGAAAAAATTATATTCATTTCTGTTCCGTAATTTTTTTTTGTCACAATATCTCCATGTTTTCAATCACATACTTTCACAACTCGTGAATTCTGAAAAATTAGGTGGAATTACGACGCAAATTCGAATTAGGTGAAACACTTCAAATATTTATATATATATTTTCCACACTTACTCCTTGTAAGCTTGCTAAATTCTCAAATCATAATGATTCAATTATTTTATAGTGCTCCTAAACTTCACTTTCTGGTTTATCTATTTCTCCTTAATTCAATTTCTCTTTCTGATTTGAATTTGTACTATCCTGAAATAAACTAACCTAACCTAACAAAGATCCTCGAGAATTTAAAGATGAGATGGAAGGGCACCACATTCTTCTGAATTGGCACTTTACGAAATAAAACTAACCAAACCTTACCAAAAACCTCAAGAACACATATTATGAAATTCAAGGGCACTATGCTATATTTGATTTACTCTTCAGATATGACCTGGCACTGTCCTAAACTTAATCAACCTACCCTTACCTAACCTGCAAGTTTCTTAACAACTCAGAACACGAAATTTAAGCTACAATCCTGAAATACATATCAGCTTCAGACTTAAACCGGCACTGTCCGCAATTAAAGTAACCTAACCAGACGACAAAATAAAGTTAAACCAAACTCTATTTCATGGACGATGTTCGATTTCGATCGAGGTTTTCAAATATATTCAGTTTTTTTAGGCATTTCGATCGGTATCATTCTTGAATCCGGCTAAATCGTATTCAAGGAGATATGTTTTGAAAATTGAATTTTTTTCACTGAATTCGACATAAAATTGTCAAATTATTGAAAGGATCTATCGAAATTTCACCATGCTGCCATCCTATTCGAGCATGAACGTTGACCAATATCATTATTTTTCAGGACACCGATAGAGAGCATAAAGGTTGAATCTAACTATTCATTCCGTAACCTTCCATTATCCCTTTCGTATGATTTAAGGCAAAATATTGTGGGCCAAAAGTCATGTTGACGGAACGTAAACGGGACGTAAAGTGTGCATACATCACTTCAATAACACCTTTTAATAATTCACGGAAAGGATACTGGAAGGTTACGGAACGTACAGTGAGAATCAACCTTTACTTTACCGTCCTCCGTAAAGAAATACGTTGAAGTTGAGTACAAATCGATTTTTCATGAAAAACTGTTTCTATGAAAAATCAGGATCAAAATCGAGAACCGTCCGTGAAGTAAAGTGGAAAGTTATTTTTAAGTTGTCTTCTCAGCCTAGAGACGAAGGTCACTCCTTCATGAAATACAGATTAGGTACCCTATATTCCACTGGATAGTTTGAAGGCATAGGGCAAATAGTATCTGAGATATCGAAGTTTTCAAGAATATATGATTCCCATAAAATTCTGCAGAAATCTTTATGTATCAACAGTGAAATTCGATTCTATCAAACGGGTATTTTTGGGTTAGCGGAAGGGACAAATTTCACTTTGAAAACGTTGGAAGGATTCGGTCCATTTACTGATTCAATTAAAGTATATATTATTCAGCCTCTAAACCTGCCCTCAAAATTTCGAGAGTTGTTTCTCTTCGAAAAATAGAGCTCATACAAACAGCCGAATGGAATTGAATCTTACCACGAATTCTCCTCCAGAGGGTCTAGCATACGATGATTTGCTGGTCGAAATTCGAATACATCAGACAATTATTCGAAATTGAATGATCTTGTTCCGTAGATTAATCGCGTTGAAATAACAAAAAGAAAATACAGAAGATTCCAAGAAACCAGTTCTAGTTGTCCAAAGAGCATCGAACAATCCCTTCTTATTCATGTCGTGAATATTTCAAAATAAATTGCCATGTTCAAAAATTAGGAATGAAAATTACCTGAATAACTTGATTCATTGAAAAAACCTGTTTCTCGATTCAATTTTATCATTTCAGCTCAGGTGCTCCTTCGTTAATGAAAAATTTCTCATAGACATTAGCAAATTCCCTTTGATATTCCATCCGATAAAAATTGGATCCCAATATTCAGTTATGATCAAAGGGTCACGAGGGCTTTGGTGTTAAATTTCAAGTCTAATCCTTTCAGCTCATGCTTGAGGAGGGCACACTGCTTCATCAATATTTGTACCAGACTGAACGAAAAAATGCTGCGCATTGACTTTTCCCTTGAAAAGATTATTTCATCAAGAAGTGATAAGTTGAATAACTTTTTATGAATGTTATTTCAATTCATTGTTAAGAACGAATATCTATCAATAAATGAACAAATCGTTCAACTCGATTTGAACTATTCGAAACTCCTTGAGTTACAGTTCATAAAGATTCCGTGAGATAGGGTTAGTGAAATTCCATTCTCAATGCTCGCATTCAGCATCGCTCAAATATCCCAAAATTTTTCAGTTTCATACATGGAGAGTCACTCTGATGATTAGTCAAACTACAAAACTGCATTCCGTAAATTCTATGGACAATAATTTCTATATATAGATGGTTTTAGTACAGTATGACATGCTTAGATGAAGGTGAAAAGGTGGTTCATTTATTGAGGTATATTCGTACCTGTCTTTAAGTTATAGTGATTCTCCATATTATGAAAGTAACAAAGACACTCGGCTGGATGCAACTCTTACATCTGAAATATGGAATTACTGCTTAGTATGATTGGACCTATAGAGTAGCCAATTATCATAATCAAATACATTTTCTCTCAAATTCAAAGAATCTATTTGATCTTGATCTTTCTTGACTCGATTGGAACATTCTTTTTGGAGTCAGATCTTGTCCAAAATATGCATCATCTTGTTCCATTTTCAGCTGTGTTTTTCTGATATATGCAGAGCATTCGGAGCTCATTGGCCTATAACAATTCTGGGTAAAACAAAACACTGAACAACTTTGCAATCTGATGATTTGTGAGATGCAACTCAATCATTTCATACAGATAGGTGCGAACATATTCGAAAAGGAATCAAATTTCGAAAATAATTCCTCGTTTAGTTCTCTTTGGAAGTCTAATACACAATCGACTTGGGATACCCTGTTGAATTGTGCAGACAACAAGTGAGTAATCAATCATTACTCCTAACACTTACTATAACTTTAGTTTCAAAAGCGTGGTGCCTGGTTCTTACGACGTGAATAGTTTCTTGTGAAAACAGAGACATTTCACCAATTTGATGCTCTGAATAAATAGCCATCATAGATTTTGAGTTTTTGAGCTTCTTCATGTATCTAAAGCAAAATTTTGCTGAGGTGGTCTATTTCACGAAGGGATATTTTCTGAGTTTCAATTGATGAACTTCCGTCGGTTAGGTTATTATCAATGTTCCTATGTTGCCATCTCTGTGAACACCTGCTCTGATTGGACGCTATATTTTGCAGTATCGGCTAAGGCATGTGCGAGAAGGATAACAGTTATTCGCGTACGGGAAACACAAACTTCCAACTGAACACAATGGGTTTGTTTTCCCCAAATCACCACTGTCCCTAAACAATTTTCAACCAAACATCAATATTTTGTTTTAGGGACTGCAATCATATTAGAGGGTTAATGGGATACTCATTCGAAGAAATGATTATGGTAGATGATATTATGTACGTCGTAATATTCACAGCATTAATCAGATTAAAATAAACCCCTACAGTATTCACTTTATCTCTGGATATTGAAAAATTATATATTCGATATATCTCCATTGATTAACATATTTTACTCGTTGTATGATTCAGCGTTCTTCAGAATTCCAAAACAATCACGAAGTTCCTGGAAGAAGCTTAGTGTTTCGTGAAGAAGTAGATTCGAATGATAATATTCTCAAACAGGCATTCCAATTAAGGTTAATGTCAATAAGACTATAATAAGTCCTCAGTTCTTGGAATTTGTACGAATTTAGTTTTCTCTCATTCTTGTAAGGCCATATATTCGATCGAAGAAATATCGTCGAACACATTTTTCTACCTCTTTCTTAATGATGCTACTTTCATCATTGTTGGAGAAATTCTGTGCAACATTCGATTTTTTAATCATTATTATTCAGTAGAGAAATTAAAGTGTGTTCAAAATATCGAATATTGTATGAACAACCCGGAATTCGAAAAGAGATTACAGTTCACACAATTCTGGAGATTTTTTTTTCGATCACTAAAAACACAGAAGAAGTTTCATATCTTTCTTGCGGAAAGAATGAAGTTATTAGATTTTTTGCATTGTATTGTAACTGGCGATAATCCTGAATGGTGAGGGGTTTCAAAACTGTAGACTAGTGTAAACCATCAATCTACTTTCTTGACATTTTATTGAGGCGGAAGTTCAAAAGCTTCAGTAGGAAAATAGCCATTGACGTGAGATTCTAGAGTTGCAAATTGGCGCAGGAGTCTGTATCGATCTAGTACTGGTCGATGTTTTGGAATGCATAAAGGTTCTCGGGAACATCGCTGAAATACTACAGCGTATGGGTCAGGTTAGGTTATGAAATGTATCATCTGTCTAGAAGAGTCAAAATTGTTGTCTTCGATAGCTGGCCCAGTTAGGCCTAGGATTCATTGTTCAGTTCAAAAGTTTGAGCTGGAACGAAACGTGGAATGTTATTCCTGCCTTTCGAGGTTTTATGAGGGCGCCCAGATTACAAGTCAAATTTCACAAGATGCTTCGTAAGAAGTTATATTTCTTTCTACCTTGATCAAAATCATTTCCAAAATATCAGTGTTTCGAGTTTTTGAGCCAACAGCAGAAGTTTGAGAAACAAAGATCAGTCTCCTTTGAAGCATTATCGAAAATAAGTAATACAATTTTGTTGAAATTATTCTAGTTATCTCAAGGTTGATGTAAAAGAATTAAATAATTTTGTTACTATTAAAGACAATGATTTGGAACTGAAATAAGCCCCAAGTGAAGATCGTGTAGATAGTGCTGGTCTGCATAAGACCGCTGTAACTGTAAATTCTTCAGCAAACACTGCGATATGCCAAATAATGTAATGCTCGCATGTATTCGATGAGATGTTGGCACACTGGCAATGTTCAATCATCACTTTGGTTCTTCGGAAATGTTTTGGCTCCAACGATACTAGATTGTAAAAAGACTGAAACAAGAATTGCGTATGGAGAGCTCACCCTAATTTTTGGCAAGGAATATCCCGTCAATTTTTCCTCAACTATTCATTCACACCCTGTACAAAATGCAATTTTTAAATGGAATTTTGTGAATTCAATTGGATTTATATGATCAATTAAAAAAATTGGTGAATACAATAAACGCCCTGTATCTTGGTTATGGAATTGATTAGATCTACTATATATAGGTTTTTTGGAACTCAGGTTACTGTACGTTTATTTACCAATGAAGCACTCTGTATATTACGAGAAGAATCATGCAAACAAAATGCACCATTACACATTTCAATCAATATCCGCCTATTCTAGAAATTATAAGCAATGACATCGAGAAGGCTCCAAATTATCACCATTTTCCTCCGTTTTCTACATTCAGGAATAAGGTACTCACAAAGGACCCAGATATAACCAAAAAAATTCGATATTGTCCAGCCTTACGCGTTTGATCTGTACGACGGCCCAAAGTTGACCCAAATGTCGAAAATTTCTCACCAAATCCGGAATATTTTCCAAACCGAATCAGTTACGCAAAATCTAATTACAGATTCGTAATCTACGTGTTCGAATCCGTAATATATGATGTGCATATTGTCATAGCTTCAAAAATAAAATTTCGCACGGAATCGCTAAATCTTACCCCCCCAACCCTCTGCGCTTTGATGTTTATTCGTGGTCCCAAATAAATTTTTTTTTTCGAAAATCGTCGACCTTGTTATCGTTTCCTATTAAATCGAGGTCGTAGATCACGAATATGTCATTAGAAATCGTCCAGTGACAACCGTTTAGAAATTATGGCGGAAAAAGTGAAAAAATTTCGAAATTTTGGTCAACTTTGAGACGTCGTGCCGACCAAAATAATGAAGCTGGGTAATGTCGAATTTTTTACGTGCAGTTCGATCCTTTATCTATGAATTAAAACAGATTTCATCGTCGTACTCTCATAGAGTCGGTAATAATGATTTTTTGAAAAAAGGTCCAAAATTTTGGAACTTCAAGGACCTCTCACGTCCAGGACGATTTTTTTTAAAAATATCTGACCTTATATTCTTGTTCTACGCCCTCGAATTAGTAAGTGTGCCAAATTTCACGGCGATAGGAGTCGGAAAATTATTTTTCGAAAATTGAGATTTTCTTAAGGGTAACCCCTTAAAATTTTACCAAAAATCGAAAGTTCTCCGATCGACCTGAAATTTGAAACATATACTAATTCGCGGGCGTAGATTAAGAAAATCCAATCAGAATGTTAGTGGAGAGTCTGGTTCGTTTTTTATGGCCCGAGGAAAATCGAAAAAATTGGACCTTTTTTAAAAAAATCATAATTTTTCAACCAGAAGATTTACGTCTATAAAATAATTGGCTACGTACTCACAAAGGACCCAGATATAACCAAAAAAATTCGATATTGTCCAGCCTTACGCGTTTGATCTGTACAACGGCCCAAAGTTGACCCAAATTTCGAAAATTTCTCACCAAATCCGGAATATTTTCCAAACCGAATCAGTTACGCAAAATCTAATTACAGATTCGTAATCTACGTGTTCGAATCCATAATATATGATGTGCATATTGTCATAGCTTCAAAAATAAAATTTCGCACGGAATCGCTAAATCTTACCCCCCCCCCCCCCCTCTGCGCTTTGATGTTTATTATTTTTATTAAGTCCCAAATAAATTTTTTTTTTCGAAAATCGTCGACCTTGTTATCGTTTCCTATTAAATCGAGGTCGTAGATCACGAATATGTCATTAGAAATCGTCCAGTGACAACCGTTTAGAAATTATGGCGGAAATAGTGAAAAAATTTCGAAATTTTGGTCAACTTTGAGACGTCGTGCCGACCAAAATAATGAAGCTGGGTGATGTCGAATTTTTTTTTGTCTGATTTATCCATTGGTGTTCACGAATTCATTTTATTTGATCAGATACATTCAACGGTTTCATAATTAACCTTAATTAGTGACCTATTGACCTTTTCATATATTTCGAATCTGAAAAACAATCTACACCTCAATCTAATGACGTATTTCTATTCGAATATAAATCAACGTATAAATATGCTATTTCAGTATTAGAATGAGTTCAAAACTCTATTTTTACTCAATATTGTGTATGACTTCCGGGAGCTTTTGATATTGAGAAATAACAGAATTAACTTATCGATATTTTAGGCATATTTTTATAAATAAAATTTATTACCCGATCAGTATAAAATTAAGGTACCACCAGGTACAGTGAGTACCACTGAGTGCTGCTTTCTGCCTATGTTGATGATGACTACTCGAACTTCCATATCCTAAGGATTGAAGGGACGTATTTCCCATGAACTTCATGCTTTTGCCAGAAATTTGAAAAGGTCAACCCAATTACATTTCGCTTGAATGAATATCAGAAGACCTACTCACAATTATTCAGGGCTGATAAACATACTCTATGAATCCCATTTAATTTATGAATCTATACTTTTTGAATACACCTACCGTCACCTTGATCTTCTCAGCAAGTTTAAACGAGTCTTTTATACCTGGCTTTAATAACTCTGGATATTGAAATTTTGCCCTGAAGTATACTTTAGTTCACCCTTTTTTTTGGCAAGGAATAAGCCCTTAATTTTTTTCGAAACTTTTCATTCAAACCCTCTACAAGTTGTAAATTCAATTGGAGTTGAGGGAGTTGAGTGGTCTAGGAATCTATCTGATTGGTAGACATTTTCTGATTGGTAGACATTTTCTGATTGGTAGACATTTTCTGATGAAGTGTAAGAAAATCTTAGATCATTTTTGGAGTACTTGTTTTTTTGTAGAGTTAGTGAATTTTGTCTGGATAATAGCTATTCCCTCCAACTAACAGGATATAATTGAAAATATTTTGCCCCGATCAACCGATGCTTGTCATTTGTCGGTATATGCATATTCGTTCCTAAAATTGAGTTGACAACAAGCATAACGTTCGATATTGATATCTGATGCACAAATACCTGACTGAAATTTCAATGAAACTACTCAGTTCCGTACATTGATCTACCTATGTTGGTGAGTACCAAGTAAAATTTGTAACAAACAACCCTGGAAAAGCAAGGCCGTGCCAGCTTTCGCACGTATGTTCGAAGGAAATGACTGCTTTAGCAACGAATAAGAACCTGCATCCAAAAGAAAGCTCCTTCCTTCCACTTCAACTGCAACCTCCCTTAAATGTTTCAGGTTTATAGGATTTTCCGTACGCTCGTTATCATGCATAAGGCCGTCCAGACAGAATCGATTCTGACACCGAATTCGTGTGACCAAACTAGAGATTTTAGACCATTTTCGACTGAAAATTCTAAAATTACCGACATTCGAACAGAAAGTAAGCACGCCCCAAATCATGCGCTCGAAATAGACCTATATATATTATATTTCCAATATAATTTGGACTCTTCGTGAAAGTTGACCGATTTTAATGTCATGTATAGAATTTTAGTTCATTTAGAGAATGTATAGGTAGTATTGTAGTGTGTGTTATATTATAATCCGTATCCTGTGTATTCTATTCCTCTGCTGATACTGTGGTCACACGTATTGTTTGATATCAGAAATTCATTGTTCATTCTCGAAAGAATATATATCACAATTAAAATCATTTTAGTCAAGAGTACGATCGAAATCTGGATCGAAACGTCGACTGCCTAGAATTGATTATTCCATTTGCTCACTGCCAAAGCCATATCCCAACTATCTACTATCATATAGAGACAATAAAGAAGTCGAATATTCAGTTGTATATTGTTCCTAAACTAATTTTGTTCTCATGAAAACGCGTATGTCCCTGTCCTTTGTCCTCTTGCCTTCTTTTGCAGACAAATTTGCCTTGAACTTCAATGGATTATCGGAAATTTTGAATCTGGAGAAAAATATTCCTGAAAGATTTGAAGCTACATTCCATCGAGAAATCAGTTGTGGCTAATTTTCAGTTCAGAGAAAGTTCTTTCTTGATTTGATTATAGAACTAGAAGTATTCTAATATTTTTATGAATTGCAAAGGAAGCGTGATATTTCAAAAAATTTTCTTTTTTCAATTCCACCTTGAATATGTTGGGACGTCCACAGGTTCATCATACTCGTAATTCAAGGGCAGGCTAATAAAAATTTACTCAGACTACGAATGTGAAAAAAAACTTGAATTTGAATTGGTTGCAAATATTCTTTGAAACACATCAGGTCTACACCAAAATATTCAATGATGGTACTTCTCAAAAGTTGAGATAATCATTCTGAGGCCAAAAGATAAATAACAGATCGAAGTTTTATCTGACATACAACAAATATCATAGCACTAGGTTTTTCGAACAGATCAGCTACAAATAAACTGAACTCGTTTATTGGCCATACTTAGGAGTTTACCACATCTTATATATTTCAGATTTTATCTAATGAATCAGAAAAAAAAATTATATTGACATTTTTAGGGACCGAGTTAATTCGATGAAATGATGAATAATAACTCTGCTTCACAATAGGAACTCATACAATGTTAGAAAGTTCATCTATATACTCTTTTGAAGTGAGTTATAAATATTATAATAGAATCACAATTCATATTACGCTTGCCCCTTACCTCATAAACCATTTTATCTGATGTCATCGATCAGCTGACATACATAGTGTTTAGATATGATTAATTAACTTTACTATTGGTTGATGTGCAATTACGCTATCAACGCTTCTGTCCTTCAGTCGAAACAGACTTTTTCACACCAGTCAAAGTTGAAACCACCTCCCACCAGACCATGGGTAAAGTATTCGTTTCATACATTCAGCGCTATTACCAGTCTGTATTTGTTTCTTTTGTTCATTCCAGTATTGCCGAATTGACTATATAAACTACTCTACAACTGTCAGTACAATTGAGTTATTTCGAATCTTATTCCAATCACGAGTTCATTAATCTGGAAAATAGGAGGGAAATGAAGAGAAGTAGATTAGAGTTTCATGAACTTGCCGCAAGTCTATGCAAGAACTCCAGTTATAGAAACCGCTCTGCATTACTTCTTGATGAATACAGAACACAGTGTTTCTAACTTTCTTATCAAGTTACTCTCAGGCTACGTATTCTCAAGAAGTTGAGGTTGGGAGTTCTAGAAATCATGGAATTATGGTCATTAGAAATCGAGGCAGAGCAAAGAACTAATTATTTGGTTTCACCTTCTTTTTAGATTCACTGGAATTATATCTAATTCTATATCACAGACCACAGAGTCTCATTCCAACATTTTGCCATCGAAAATTCCTAACTGGTTGTCGTTAATACAAAAATCCCCACAATATCACTGTCTGGAGGTTTTAGATACCATTCCTGGTAAATACTGCTTCGAGTTTTGAAAGAAACAATTTTGATCTTCTAATTGTATGATCTGAACAAAATTTTGTATGAAACTTGAGGTGGTTTTTTTGGAATTCTATTTCGAATAGTAATATCGATACGAGAAAAGCGATGATGTGAAGTCCAACTATCGTTCAAATTGCAAAATACTTATTCAGTATGCTCAAAAATTGTAAGTTTCTAGACGAACCACACAGCATAGATTTCAACATAAGTTCGAAAGATAATTCCTGGGTGCCTTGTATCTCTGAAGCGCAATTTTAGGGAGCCGGCGAGATCACGGGATTTGAGCCTTTGTTTCTTTTTCTGTCCGAACTATCTCAAGGACCTCACAATTCGGGAAAACTGAAGACACTTTTTAAAGAGGAAGTATCTGCGATTCCAATCAATATGTAGCAGAATTCATCTGAAAACCCCGGAAATCTCCTACATTATTAAGTGCATCGCTTCTATAGGACATTATCTTTTTGATTTGGTTTTAAAACTCAAGTGACAAAATAAGGCATAGTACTAACGCAAGTCCAATGAAACACTTTATCATGACTTGTGGCAACTTTTTTAGAGAACGCGTCACAGCTGTATTCTTTTTCTCGTGGCACCCTGTACAGTCTTCCAGAGATGCAAACCTCTTTGTGCCATTAAATTACACATAAAATTTCCATTTCAATCACCGAAACGATATCATGATGAGAGGTGATAAATAATAAAATTCTTCCTAATTCACTCTTTTCTCCATTCTAAAATATGACTGCATTAGCTGAATACAATTAAGTATCATCATAATCATAGTCTACGACAACGCCAACGGAAACTACCGAACACATACTTTGACGATGAGAAACATTGGCCCAGGACTGACTGAAAGCCATAAAATGATACAGATGTTTATATAATACGTTTTCTCAATACCTCTAGATATTAATATCCTACGATATACTAAGTTGAAATTAAATCAACTGGTATGAAATGATTGAAGTCAAAATCTTGAGCAACAAGTTACACTGAAATCAAAATATATGTACATGATAAAACTAGACGCAGTTGTGTTGCATATTCTTTTCTATGATTCAGAAATATCAAAAGCATCTTTTCCTTAATACATGTCCAAATCTAACCATGAAGGCACGAACACGAACAAACATTCGACAGAATGAGTAAGGCAGGGAAGTGATGAAAGATTGTCGTAAACTTGTGCAAAGAATAATATTGCTCTCAGTTCCACATCTTCTTCTTTCTTCAGCAAATGGAATGTTGCACATAATTTTCACCAAAAACCTTTCTATTTTCCACTCATTCAACATGATTGTTATCACGGTATATGGCAGGTGTACACACTTGGCTGGCAGGGTCGAGCTAAGGCCGAACATAAGTTCATATAGAATTCTGCAAGTATGCAGGTCTGAACGTCCAAAGATCTTTTACTTGAGAAAGTAGGAAACGCGCTTGTTCAAATCCGTTGCCAAACTCAGCTCTACTCCTATATGGTCCTCACAATATTCTGCATGAACCTCCTCAACATTTCGAATGGTTACGTTCACGCACAGAATCATTAGGCGAATTTATTTAATTCACAAATTCAACCTTCGAGATTAAACCGAAAATTTGCTCTGCAGATATCGAATTTCTAAGTCGATCATTTTTGCAATTATTATGTTTACATCCGGTCTAACTGCTGATAGTGAGCAAAAGTTCGATTCTGATCGCGTCGATATCTACTCGTCGAGATATTAGGAAAATAACCTCGAAATTTCAAATACCACTGAAAGTTGATATGTTTTTTGTTTAATGTCTCCAAAATTAACATCGAATCAAATTGAAATTTGGAATACTTCGAAATAAATAAATAAATAAATCGAAAAACAATTTTGTTCACATTTCCCAACAATTGGATCCTCATAAAATATTGCACTGAGTTGCCAGTTTTATTCTTCAACTAATAACAGAATTCGAATCTGATCGCATCATAACAAACCTTCAATCTGATCGTATTTCTTGAGATATTGTGAAATCAACCTCAAAAAAGTGTTTTTCTTCTGATACGCATTATCGCCTGAACATAGTCAATTGGTAGTTTTATCAGAACTGAACTAGTATTTCTAGAGTTATACCGAAAAAACAACGATATCAAGGAAAAAACCTCGAAATTTGACATATTTTTTCCCGATATCTCCAAAACTTATAATCGTATCGAACTGAAATTTGGTGCACTGCTGTGAAATATGGAGCTCAAAGTGTGGGTGGAGTTTTTTGGATATTATGAATGGTTTTCGAAAAAAAGAATTTTTGGAAAAAAATTTCCAAAAAATTTTTTTTTTAAATCCACTGACAGTATGATCCTGACGAAATCTGGTTCAGAGTTGCGCGTCATTTTACTCCACCTAACTGCCAAGTTTGAATCCAATCGTTCAAGTGGTTTCTGAAATAAAAAATAAATAAATTCAAAACTTCAAGTGCCTATAACTCCGAAACTATTCAATCGATTTGGCCCACTAATGAGTTGAACCGCGGCATTCTGATGCGCGTTCTACCCTGAAAGTTTCAAGTTGCTAGCTTGCTTCTGTCAACAGTTATCGTGTCCTCGGACGGCCGGACAGAATCGATTTTGACACCGGATTCGTCATCAGTGAGTCCAACCTAGTCGATTGAGACCATTTTCGGATCAATCATCCAAAATCACAGACTTTTGGACAAAACGATAGCACGCTGTTCCCCTAGAACATGCGCCCAAAAATATGAATAAGTAGCCGATCCTTTATTTTTCGAATATCTTCACATTGTCTCAGATAAGTCGGTATCTAGCAAACTATCAGTTCAATAATCGTGCAAACCTTCCGAATGATAATTAATTGCTCTTAAAGTTTTTGCATCAGGAATTTATCGACTCATTAATATAATTATTCGCTGTACGAATGCGGTGACTTCATTCTTCTATCGAAATACCCAGCCAAATTTGAATAATTGAACACTTATGCTCCACGAAGGCAAGGAGGTCGACTGTAAAGTGGAATAAAAGGGCAGGAGCATCATCCACCTTTTATCAAAACCGGACCAGCCTTCAAGAACCCGCAAGGCGGAAGTTCGTAGAAATACACAGACACGTCAATTAACGTTGAACTCAGAACTAGAGGGGATTTGAGTATACTGACGACTGTCTTGAACAGAGGGTATGACCCCCAGCGGATGATAGGACGTGATTTCTGCCAAATGAACACGAATAATAGGACGAAGCGTTCGAACGTTTTCAAACTTCGGCATTGTTGAGATATTTGTTGGGGCCTTCGTCAATTTGCTGTATATAAAGCAACGAACCGTTTGTTCCTTCATGAATTGAAAGACTGTTTACGTTGCAGGGGTATAGCATCAAAGAACTGTAGTATCGAAAATGAATTAAGTAAATTGTAAACTTTTAACAATTGTTTCATTTATTAAATTCGAACGCGTCTACTTGATAGAAGTTATCAATATGATCATTAATTCATAGAGGTTAAAAAGGCCTATTACACTATCCAATCTCTAGGGCCCGGTATGCCGGGGGCCCGGTTTGCCGGGTAGGGTGTCGCTTATTACACTACCCTAGATACCGATCTGACTTCTGTCATCTGAAAGTCAACGTAGGGACATCTACAAATATCCAATCGTTATGTCCCCGAAATTATCGAAAAGATAAAAAGTTGCATTAGTGGTGAGTTTGGCGGTCAGTACCTCGAAATCCACCAAACGGAAGGAGATGGGAATATGGGTGGAAAAATATTTGCTCCTCAGAGAAAAACTCTCAAATATGCAAATACTTCGTTGTTCAGACCAAACAGATTCACGTAACTACTTGAGACTAGAAACAGACTAATTTGGAGAGCTTCTTAACTCAGTAGCTTCGTTAATCCACAACAAAGACAGGTTGTCACATTGGGATGTCTAGCCACTGGAGACCCTTATCAAGATTCGAGATTTAGTTCTTTGATATCTCAACCTCTCTTATCAAACATTATAACCCTGACTGTTGTCGTTTCATCGAAGTTTTTATATATTTTCTTAGATTTGTAAGAGCACCTTATAGCCATCATTTCTCAAGTTCATTGACATAGTCTTTGTGGTCTTTCTTCCACAGATACTGCATTAACCTGTATATTTCTACTATATTAAGTAAGATTGCTTTTTCTCTTGCATACGACATCTCACAGAATAACGCATTCAGGCTTATTACACGTTTAATTGTATTGTACGCTCTCTGCGTTGCTATGCGACTGAGCTCCCTAACTCCCTAGCGCTTATTACACTGCACGGTATGCCGCGTCCGACAGATTGGGTCTACTCAATCGCCCTAGATCAGGAATCTAGCTGCCGGTTCTTTATTACACTACCCGGTCCCTGCCTGCCGGGTCCTGGAGATTGGTTAGTGTAATAGGCCTTTTAGCTGCACTATCTTCAATTCATTCGTTTCTATGATACGGATATCTTCGATACCCTAAAATGTACTGTATTACTCCCGACCGCAACAAGACCTGAATGACAGAATCAAATTTATACCAACACTTGAAGTTTATAATGATTGGAGTCAAAATCTTGAGAAAAATGTTCCACGAAATATACAATACAATAATAATACTATTCACAGTGTTTCATCTTCTTCCTTTCGATATAGAATTGTCATTAACTTCTATTCTATATTATATGTCACAGTTTTACACGTGGTCAAAGTAACAATTGATTCAAACGAACAAGATCAACATTAAACTACTTAACAAGCTTGACAGATGCTTGAGTATAGAAGAATATCGCCATCAGAACCACATCTTCTGCTTCTTTTATAAATGGAATGTTTGTCGGCAGTTCCATTTCGATCTCGTTCGTTCGAGTCAAGTGTTGTTGTTACTACAAGTAGGATATAATACAGAATAGACGTAAAAGATAATTCTTGATCAAAAGATAGAAGATAAAACAAAGCTGATGTAGAATTCTATGTCAAATTCAATTCTTTACTCCATCCGTTATTAAATATTGATTTATTCTTTCCGTAATGTTTATTTTCTATTCAACACCATAACGAATAACAACAAGAACGAATATCTGTCGAAAAATGAACAAGTATTCCACCTTGATCATCCAATCAACCAAAACATCTACACTGTAGATGCGGCGTCCAAATAGAATGATCACAGCGGTTTCACAGTATTTAATGATCCTCAGTCTACCTTACGGCAGAAAAAGAATCTAGATACTTACCACCTGTCAGATGGAATACTGTAGTATAACCACATACACTGCGCCCTCTCTCAGGAGCATCTTGCGAATCCTTACCTTCGAGAGCAGAATACTTTGATCGGTGTGCACGACGTTCATCCTTTAGTCGTATCAATTCGCTGCTTTTGTGATATTGCAGTTTTCAACCTCTGTCACGACTTGAAAATACTCGGTTCATGTGGTTTCTCACAAAACGATAACGTTCAACATAAAACAAAGATAGGAATTCGTTGAACTCTACCTTGATTTATCGACAGATATTCGTCATCGTTGTTATATTACTTCATTATTACTGGAGCACTTTATCCACGAACTAATTCCTGACTCTACATTGTGTTCGGTATGAAATGAATATCGAAAGAAAAAGTAAATATATCGTCACACGAAATAACAAGGGTTTTTCTGCAACTAAAATAGTTTTTCTCAGAAATCCCGTTTCTTGTCTCAAAGTGCAACCAATAAACTTTTCTCAGTTTTAACAAATGAAAAAAATCTGGATATTATTATCCCAAAATAATGAATACTTGACAAACAATTATTAAATGGCCATCGACATAGGACTTGGATCGAGCAGCTGAGTTTCATTCCATCCACCGCAGTTTATATAGGAAAGAAAAAATTATCATATTCATTTCCAGGTAACCCTGAGCCAACAGTGATACTCGAGATCTGAAACTGAATTACGCTAAAAGCCCCCTATTAGCCTCGAACTGTATACACAATTCGAAAACTTGAATTACATGAAACGAAGTTACGTTGGTATCTAATTGTTTTCATCCCATTCCATTAGCTTTGAGAACGTCATCTGAAATTGAAACTCAATGCAGACCGTAATTTTGCCATTAATTAATAGAATCATTTTGATTCGAATTATATTTAAATATACTGAATTATTTGGTTTTCATTTGTGTGAAGATGAACATAAAATTAATCAACAGAAAGATCGAGTAATTTCGTGTCATATTCAATTAAAATTTCAAGTTTCACCACAAAAAGCTTCGAACACAATAAATTCCTGGAAAAACGTCTGAGGTCCTAAATATTTGTGAGTAAGTTCGGAGTTCAATTACGGAGGTTGAAGCCGTGAAAAGATGAAATTCGCCCCTAGATGTCGAAGGAATAGCCAATAGATTCGACTTAATCAATGCGAAATTTCAGCAGAATCTGGAAAATAGTTTCTGAATTATGAAATCCATATATTTTTTTATTTTATAAATGATGCGAATTGAAAAGGAACTCCGCAGAAGTATTCATGTCAGTAATTAACGTCTATGTTTCATTCACTTTTATGAAGTCAGCCAGTAGGCATCGGTAGAATTCGGTTTATCAAGTTTTCATCATTTGATGATATTCGTGATATGTCATAAGAGTGAAGTTAATTTGGCGAGACCTTGTCATAAAACCTCAATCTTTTGCTTGAGTAACCTCTGTTACTAATAGCATACTAATAGCTTTTTATACAATGCTGATAGGTTACCATGTTGAACGAACAACGTTGCTTAGTTATCTGTCAGAGAAATGAATCTAACCCCAATTTTTTTCAAATTTTGCAGAGTCAGTTATCAATTCCTACATAATTTAATGGCAACCTCTATCGTTTTTTTTTCGTAACATCTGTTACCACTAGGATCTTCATGTATAGAACGGACAACGTCACGTAGTTGTCGAGCAGGATAATGAATCTTACCTTACATTTTTTTAAATTCTACTGAGTGAGATGTTTAAAACTTCCATAGCCTACCGACTGACTTGACAGGAGTGCATGTAGACTAACAGAGTTTCAATCCAATCGGTATATTTCTTACTCATGAATTATCTGACTTACGTTTATGATGTATATGAAATATCAAATTTTTTGAAGAAATGTTTTCAAAGCAATCCTAAAATAATTTTCCTGAAGAAACGACAAACATTACAGAAATTATAAACATGAAGTGTCCGATTTTTTTGATCAGTATTATTCGAAACCCCTAAAAATTTTTTTGTCCAACTCACATTTCTGCCTTCATTCTCGGCATAACAAGAAAAATTCACCACTTGGGACATTTTGAAGCAGACTTTTATAGTGCTTATTTCATTGAGATAGGTATATTCTGATAGTGAGAAATCCGGCATACAGGGTGTTTCACCATAAACTGGTTAAACATATATATCCATATAGATGACATTGGGAAAGTCATTTTTGCAACATGACATATACCCCGTTTTCGGAGCAAGGTGTTTAATGTCAATTTTGAGCAAAATTCGGATAACTGTGGTGGTTTTTACGGGATATTGAAATGACGATTTCTTGTCACATCTTAGTATTTTTGGGAGGTCAATACAATTGTTGTGTAGAATTCAGGAGACAATATTTCAAAATAGTGGAAAACCTACAAAGTTGAAATTTTTTGTTTTCGATTGCCAAATTGAATAGCACTATTTCAATGCCCTGAATTTTCTGAGATTTTCCGTGAAAAATTTTTTCCAGAATTCAAACTCAACTTTTTTCCCATGTCTACAGTGAAAAAATAATTTTACCCAAACTTGTTGAAATCTTTCGAGGTTGAACTCACATTAATTCTTAATACTGTGGTGAAAACAGAATGAAAAAATATCCATTAGTTTTCATTTTATAGCCTGGCGGCCCTTTAGATGCCAAAATTATGCTAATAGGCCTCCAGAGTGAACTGGATAGAAATATGAATTGATCAAGAAAAAAATATCTTCTAAAAAACTTTGGTGGGAATCGAACTCCCGCCGCATTCGCAAAATAGGGTCAAATTCCCGTTGCTTGTTAACGGACGTCATTATAATCAGAATAAATCCAATTTATACGCGACCCTATTGTCCGTAAAATCAGTGAACGAAAGGATAATTATCTGCATCATCATGTACCTACACCATATCTTGATGAATATGATTCCATTTGTTCTAAGAAAATCCCCAAAATAACATATGTATTTTTTCCGATTATTTCTTTCTGAACAGTTAGGTCTTCTAGATATCTGAATCGTGATCGGACCTCCAGCCGATTATTCTCGAATTCCTCAGGTGTACAAAGGAAGTAACAGTGATCTTATAGTGGAAAATAATCTCTTATTCAACAGAAATATATTTAAAAAGTGAAGCATTCGATGGTTGGGTTGAAAATGAGCTGAAATCGAGCACAGAATTTACTGTTGACTGACAATCAAGCCCTTGATAGGACAATCAGATCACAATAGAGATTCATGAAGGAAATCATCGAAATTGAAATTAAATTAATATAATGGAAAGATAAATACGCCATATTCTCGTGAAAATCGATTCATTCTCATCATTCGATAATTTCGATATATCTTGATTCAGGGACCGAGTTTTCATTCGAACCCCGTCTGAACTGCTATTAAATTTGAAATCAATTTCAAGCGGGATTTAAAAGCTGATACGAAGGTTTGGAATCCTTTATTTTATACAGATTGCAATCTATACAGACATCCCCTCATGAATTTTGCATTCGTTTTGTGATTCGATTCTTTCGAGTGGGAGGTTCATAAAAGGACGACCCAATTTATGATTCATCTAATTAGTTCGCTATACCAACCATTTTAGAATTGATGAATACATTACATTTACTAGAACGGCCTCAAAAGAAATAATTCTTCTTTACTGAACACTTGTATATAGCCGGAAGTAATTGAAATGTTTGATTGAGTTGTTTCCTCAGCTTATGGAAACAGAAAGTATGAATTATGATTAAAATATTAATAATACTAATGTTTATTTCCAAATCCAACAAATACATATACATCATATACATGTTGTGAAATTTCATTTAAATTATATGCCTATGTGCATTCATATTGCTGCTCCATAATAACTTATATACCAGAACGACCTAAGGAAAATTTTTGCCCATCAAAAGGTATTTCATAGAGAAGTGAGGAGAAGTCTCGGAAGATCTAGGCCTTACTACATGGTATTTAAATTTTTCACACCATCATTAAGTAGAGATTTCAATGAACAAAAACCAACATTACTGAAAAGTAGATTTTTTGACGTGAAACTTCTCGATTGAAAATAGAGGTACTTTTTCGATATTTAATCGAAATGAGGCGAACAAATATATATTTTAAATCGAAAAAGGAATAACGGTGTAGTTGAAACATAAGGTGGTCAGATTTCACAGGATTTCGTGGAATTTTTTTTTTTTTGGAAAAAAAATAAAACTCAAAAGTCTTCCTTTCGAAATTTTCACATAATTTTTGAGGATATGTGAAAAAATGTGCAGTCAAAACGTGTGGATCTCTTCATCACCTACAACTTTGCATTCGACTTTTTTGCATAGAACCGTTCTTTACCCCCGAACACGCACCTTATTCCATTTTCCAACGTCAGATCGCCTCTGAATTATTAGTCCTTCAATTCTTGATATTTTGTCTTCCTTTCACAATTGGTTTCATCCTACTATAATTTTCTTCGGTTCAAAAAGTTATCGACCCTAGCTTAAAACACATCTAAATGAATTCCATGAGGAATAACCATGTCAATACTACGAATGGAAGACTGATGTTTTATGGAAATTTCAACAGCTTGTATGTTCCCACTGGATCTGAACTTGAAAATGGCTAATGAAAAATGTATCTCATTTGATGAGAGAAATGCATGGTTAAAATTTATTCACAACTCAAACACTCACCCAGAAAATATCATAAAAGATGGAAAATATTTAATCATTATGGATTTGTTCTAAATTATTCAATTTCATGATCAACATAATATCTGTCATGATGTTCGAATTACAGTAAAGCGATCCATTTCCACGAAATCCGTATCAGGTTACATAGCCCAAGGCATCCATAGGCGTTTTGTTTAGTTTGTTACTCTCCCTGCACCCAGTTTGTCGCCCTTGTATAGGGTAAAATTCATAATGATATATACTTGAAAGCAAGCCAGTGTCACGTTCTGATTTTTTCGAAGTGGAAAAATTATTTTCTTGGGCAATTCCTCAAATTATTTCTTTTAGAGCAATGTCCGGATGAGGTATCGAGAATCCTGCAGATGCTAGCTCAAATACAACAATGTACTTACACTGTGTAACACCAGGAGAAAATTTGAATATTTTGTCCATCACATAAGCTGTCTCTTACCAAATATAATGTAGGGTATTCATCCATTGAGATATAAAACATGGTTCTTGAAGAATTCTATTTATCTTGGTTTAAAGCATAACACGTTCCGCTACGTTGTAGCTTCTTCAGATGCTATTGGACAACTGGTTCAATAATTGATTTCAAATCTATTAATTAAAATTAAATTATTCATTTTTTTTGGAGATATACCAAAATAGCTGACTGAGTCGAAAAACATAGTTTCGATTTATGTTGAAAACTCAAAAGATTTCAAATATTTCCTTACCGAGAAATTCATTCTCTAACTGTTGAATCTGAACCTTAAACCATTCAAAAAAGATTTTGTACTCCTTCAGGATCGTCTGTTGTGAAATGTTTGCTCATTTTCTCTGCGTTTATTATATTGATTATGATTTAGAGAATAACAAATGTGATCATTATTATTATCATTTAAAAATTCACCTTCCACTGAAATAATTTTGCAGGAATATTACAATTTTCTTTTTTTTTCAAGAACCATCACCTCTTTATGACAATAACCACTACCACGAGGAATGTCTCCGTTGCAACTCCTGTGGATTGAATCTAACAGGACCGAACCAAAAGCGCGCACGGCGCTTCAAAAATATAATCCTCTGCGACTTGCACTTTGCTGATGTTGCTCTGATGGAGTGCTCTGATTTCATGCAACAGCTCCGTTCTTTCAAACCACAATCGTTGGGCTGTGCTGTCGCTAGGAGAAAAAGTTCCACAACACTTATTTTTCCATTGCCACCACAAGCATGCTCAGGTGAGTTATGATAAATGACAATTTTTGACATATTTTGGGACTGAGTGACTGAGTGGTGGTCTTCATATCATCAAATTATGCCGTTATTTTTCTACTTCAGCTTTCCCTGTAGATGGCTCCATTAAAAAATCTGCCATATAAAATATGAAATATATAAGTAAGTAACCGAAATGTTATACCGAAACCAGTCATATTAGAGCTTTTTTCAATCTTCCAAGTTGAATAATAAAAAATTTTCTTAATTGAGATAGATCCATTTCGATAAATTCATTTAATTTCATTCAGCAAAAATATATTATGGATAATCATGACTAATCTTCGCTATTTTGTGATTATGTCTTGCTTGAGCACTCCTCAAGGTAGATCGTTCGTAGACTTGCACTGGCGAAGTGGTGCTCGGCAGTCAAGTAACCAATTTGGGATAGACGCGCGTCGACTTAAGACGTTCTCAAGTCAGGAGTATCGACTATGCGTACGGGCATCAAATCCCCTGAACTTTTGAGATTTTGAGAGTTGCTGTCATCACGCTTACATGGTTGATATACATTGAATGGGAGCCCCTGTATAGAATATCTCCTTACGAGAAAGAGTTTACCTATTTTTGTATTCATTCAGATTTGCATGTGAGCAGATATTTAAAGCGTGGTACCTTTTAAGGATTGCGACCTGTATAAAACCTCCGTGTCAAATATTCCATTTTTTCTCGTGTCACCGCTTTCGTGATGAACGAAATCATGGCTTCCTAAGAAATAACTTAAATTATGGAGATCGATATGGACTATTGAAAAAATATTATCGGAAATTATTTTTTTAAGAGCTATGAAGGAAAATGGTGAAGCAGCGCTGAAATAGGTTGAATAGAAACTGTGGGATGAGTAGAAACAAAAACTAGGAAAGTTATATTTCAATTCCGTACTCTCATAACATATTATTTCTGAAGGACCAATGAACGCCGACCGATTTCCAGTAGCTCAACCATACAAAACCGAAGTTTCAAACCCTTAGTAACCCTGCTCTACTGAAAAATAGATCTTGTTAATCATTCGGGAAACTAATTGTACTAAACGAAGTTTGCTGGGTGGGTGTTGAAAAACATTATTTCTAGTGTAATTTTTTTTCTGAGTTGAAGTTGAAAAAATGATGTTCATGTCAGTGATATCAATATCAGTGATGAGAAAATTTAGTTTGTAACGAACTGTGACCAATTCGAGGCTAAAGTGAGGTCAATATAAACACTTGTTCCTTAAAAACATTAACAAACGCCTCTCGGGGGTCGCACAAGAAATGACTCACAGAAGGGCAGCTGGAGTTAACATAATTCACTTTTCTGTTCTACACAGAAATGAAACTCTTCCAACGAGGAAACTAGGAAGTCAAACGGAATTGGCTGGCGTTGATTGAAAGAAATGATTTTATTTTCTTCCAAAATCTAAAAAAAAAATTTACTGAGCTGTTATATTATATACTTGATTATATATTTGTTTCCATTCGCCTCCACTGTAGAGCCAAAGCAATATAGACGAGATTTCAACGTTTTCTTTCATTCCCCTCACCTCGAATAGAAACAAGCGAAATAATATTTTTTCGGCAAGAATTATCAATTGAATACATATTTTCTGGACGCGGGTCTCATATATGAACTGTGACCGGACTTTTGACATAATTTGAATATTGAATTATTTTACCTCCAAGAGATCTAAGCGTTCAAACATCTGGATGTGTTTCTATTCACCCCATCTTGAAAAATAATGGCCTTTCTTACTCAGTTGGTTTCATTGAATAAAAGGAAGATATATTTCAGGCTGTAACGGAGCGAAATGTATAACTTCTTCTGAGAATCTCGAATATTTCTCCTTGGCAATTTAAATGATTTCATATTATCGCAATAAAGGTCTGAACAGCCAGGTTTACAGCAGAAAAACAATTAAATGTTATATCGTGCTGACATTAGTGCTCCACCCATAATTCAATCATTTTTCATGCTAGGTTCGTTATTGCCAGAAAAAGTTCGTGTGATATAAAACAACTTTTCTACAGTAGCACCCTGCTGCTTCTAATCCAGATATATTTCACCGTTTATATTCTCTAGAGTAGACGGTTGATGGGCACCGCTTCCGTGAAAACATTTATTTCGGCGAAGGTTGAAAATGTACTATCCGAAAAGATAATATGGTAAGTACAATATTTAGAATCATTGATCAAATCGCAGTATTGAACACATTAGTGCTCATTTCATAAAGATTCAACATGAATTATCGGCCTAGGGCTCGAAGGGTTTATTTCATTCAAATATTCGCTTGCAACTGACTCTGTTCAATTATAAATAAACCTAAAAAGCTTCAGAGTTTATCCTCCAATTTCTTCAAGTTGCGTTGTTGCAAACTTGACCGTTGGCTTCATCATATGCTTGATTTAAAGGGTGATTTCAAATGGGACGTTAGCCTTGGAGAAGATGTTAGTATGACTCATTTGTTATCATTCAACAGTTTCCGAAATATATAGTAGTTTTTGAACGGTTCCTCACTTTTGGTAGATTTTTCCCATCTTGATTTTCGGTTCATTTTATCAGACAAGAAATTGGTATGTATAGAAAAAGCAAACTATGCTGTATTAGATGTTGAAAAAGGATTAGTATGATTACTTTCAATCCCTTTTAGTTACACATGCACTATTTCTTATGTACTATTCCTTATTCGAAAGGTTGCTTCTCAAAAAACCTACTGAAACAAAACTAGAGAATGCATTCTAATGGAAACTTCGAGGGTTTGAAGAAGAGAGACGGCAAGATTTAAAAATGATTCTGGCATACACATTTCGTCGAATTCGAAAGTTTCAGGCAAATATTGAAAATCACAAGAACTAAAACATCTCGGAAACTGTTGATTTTCAGTTACCAAAAGATATGATTCAAACGACAGCAAAGGAGTCATACTTATTCCTCCTTAAAGGTTCACGTCCAATTTTCAGTCTCGCTCTATATTCGAATTGCGAACTACCATGAAAAGCCGTTCATTGCCTAAGTGAATGAATTTGAAGATACATTGATTATAGAATGGTTAGAATTTATATTCAACTCTCCAGTGAAATATTTCATGGAAAATTCAAAAAACGTAATGATACTCTACAGCTTTTTAACGCAAATTTGAAATATATCAGATAATGAAATCAGATCAAACTGAAATTCGATACACTGTTGTGAAATATATGATGAAAGGTTTTCGAAAAATTTTGCAACACGCTAATTTTAAAACTTACGGATCACAGGATTCCACGAAACTTTGCGAGTAGATGCTTATTTATATGCTTCAACTATCCATCGTTTTTCAATCCGATCGGTGTAGTGGTTCCTAGGATAATGAGGAGATCACCTTGAAAATTCAAATACCCTATCACCCTGAAACGGTTTGACAGATTAGACCCATTTACGAAACTAACCGTCCCATTTTGATGTGCAACCTACCCTGGAAGTTTCATGATGCTCGTTCTTTCGTTTCATCTCTTATCAGATTCATTATCAGCGAGTACGACCTGGTAGTTTAAGGAAAAATTCTGAAATTACAGATATTTAGACAAAACTGTTTTCACAATATAACAATATTTTCACATAATATCGCCAAAACTAATAGCCGTATCGAATTGACATTTGGTACACTGCTGCGGAATATGAAGCTCCAGGTATAACTGTAATTGTTTCCAAGTTGAGATTTCTGTAGTATACCGTGAGTCCCAGGAATACCGTTCGTTAGAATATTTTTGACAAGGAATCAAAATTCACGTTGCAATTTCGGGATCAAGCTCTCACTAGATAGATGTCTGAATGCAAATATTTGAGATTCGTGGGACCTCAGGTTTCAACAGAAGTGACACCAACTCTCGTTTTTCAAATTGGAAGACCTATATTTTATGATTAAAAAACATTCCTTATGAAGTTCTGATATATCTTGATGTGAAATTTCTGTCAGAAAATTCTTTCTCAAGGTGAAATTCCAATAAAAGAATTGAAAATGGCGCCCTGCTGAAAAATTGATATCTTCCAGCTTTTTTATTGGAAGGATGTATTTTTTAGTATTCCGCGAAAAGTAGGAATAATATTTCTGACACAATAGTCAGGGTTAACAATTATACTACAGGAGGTCACAAAAACTTTGTTAAAGTCGATAATTTCGAAAACGTGACAACTCAGTTTTTCCAAATGAAATAACACTTATGCCCTGAAATTCATAATTTCTGAGATATTTGTAAAAAACAATGTACGTGATCATATTTCGAATTTTATTCTCCTCAGAAAGGAAATTTTGGTCTCGGAGGGAATGGAGGACATATTGAATATTCATTTCAGACTGTTTTCGTACAAATTCTGAACTCAAGGTTTGCTTGTATTTTCAAGAAGATTGATTTTAGAAATGATCTTGCACTTATTTCCACATCTTGATTATTTTTCAACGTACATTATAATAAAACCGCAATAATGAGGTTCTGATTTGAAAATATTTATTGTTTTCGTTTTCGGAATTTCCACAACGCTTTTGTGACCTCCTGTCTATTGCGACAGGATTTCGTGATGTTGCACGAATTTCAAGTGGAAGATTAATGTTTCAATGGTCAAGTGTAGTGAAATATTTTTTCCACAATAATACCGCAAAAAGAACCAAATGGTGAAACTTAATGGAGTAAATTAGATTTTGCAATTATATTTCTTCTATATTTCTGCAATATAAATCACCGTAAGTGATATCTGTGTTGAATAACTTGCAAACAGAGTGCGAGAGTGTTTACGCATATTGAGAAATGTTTAAGTGCTGATAACTTTTTGCCAGACCCGAATCTGGAAAATTGGAAAAAAGTGTTTGATCTCATAAAAGGTGTCTATGGTTAAAATTAAAGTACAACTTAGAGACTGACCCCCCTGTATGTAGGTAAATCAAACAGGTTTTTTTTCAATTATGATAGCTTGGACAATATTCTTGTTCTTCAAAGTGTTCCACCACCAAGCGAAAGGCTGTCTAGCGATATCGCAATCTCTCGTGTACTCTGGCTGTACCCCATGAATTCATTCATAAATATTATATGAATGTCCTTGACTTGGCGGTACCTGTCAGTGTCGCTATCCTATACCTCCCAAATGAATTTGAGTTTAAACAAGCATATTTATTTACGTTGAATATCGAAGTCCAAGAGATCTCTATGATATATTATTATGAGATGTTATCGTGACAACAGCTAGTGAAAATAGCCAGATTTGAGAAAGGACAATTTATGGATTTTCCACCATGACAATGTATCGCCGAATAGAACCCTCTACGTGCTGGAGATGGTAATGGAACATCCGATGCCGTGGATCTGTTCAGCTCATGAGAAATTCTAGGAGAACTGTTGCACCTTCACAGAATACTCTAATCAGCTCAGCGCACGAACTGTGTGTGTAGTCAGATCACTCTAAGATTGAACACCAAGCTATTTTATTTCGTTTGGTGTTCTACCTTACAGTGAGCGGACTGCACAACCATTTACCACATCTTCAAGAAAGAAACGCAAGGTTATGCTGCAATCGATACCAGGTTCGTCAGTAGCGTGCAACTAATAGAATTAAGGGTGTAACAGATGGCTGAGGCAATTTTGATACATTTTTCATGTGATGAAAGATATATTTTTATGTAATAGTACTCCTATATTTTGTTTATTGTAATCAATTATATGTGAATAAATCTTGAAGACTACCAAATAATTTCTATATAGAATATAATGTTGAATATGTAAATAATTGAACATTGATTTTTCCTCATACAAAGTCCACAGAAATGAGTTGTGAATATGCAGAGCAGCTCATCTATAGTCTATAGTTTCGTTCAGAATATTCTATGATATCTCTGCTCTGCTTTTGTACATTTTTTAGTTTGAAAGTTGGGTCTCTAGATGAACTCAATCCTTCTCTGTTCATTCATGCAAGAATAAAGCTAGAAAAAGTATCTTTATTCGGTTCTCTTTTCTGATATATAATTTCCTTGCCTGAAACACCTAAAACGTTCTCAAATAATATTTATGTTCTTCGACATTTTCAAATATAAAATAAGTCGAACAGAATTCAACTGTTGGCATTGAAATCTCCGAAAAATAAGACGTTTGCATGATTCTTGTACTCTCCATCCCTAATATAGGAATGGCCTTGAATTGAGCTCTACCCGCGTTCATCCGGACCACCGAATACACAGTCATTTATGTATTCTGTCTCCAAAGCATAGAAATAGAGACTAGGTTACCATGTCTATGGACCTGACTTTCCATAGAATTCACAGAGTTCGCTTAATGTGATTATGGGTTAGCTGAATAATTTCATATAATTCATTTATAAATTTGGTGAAAATAAGGATACTATGAAATTTTCAATTTGAGAATGGACTGGGATGAAATTATGTATATTCTTGGTGGAAACAATTGGATATTGCTTGAATATCGGGGGGTAGATCAGTGTTTCAATGGTAGTGTAATAAAATGTTTTCCTTGTAATAATATTGCAAAAAGTACCTAATTAAAGATTTAAGTGAGTAAATACGATTTCTCTTTCATGTTTCTTTGAATTTGAAGCAATGAATTGATGATTTATCTGTGAAAGACATCCATGTAAGGGGACAACATTTTAAGGCTTATAACTTCTTAACTTCTTTTTTGAGCGGAATCTGAAAGAATGGCAAGCGAAAAAGTGTTTTAACTAGAGGATTCACCCTACATATAAATCATTTAGAAAATGTACCCTATTGGGTAATCTAGTTTTCATTAATGGATGTCGATAAAATGTAGCAGAGATTATTCACAGTAGGTAGCAATGATATAACGGAAAAATTATTGCCTCTTTATTTAGTCCAACAAAAATTATGTGCTTTTCCGTTAGGGTTCCAATAGAAATGGCCAAAAACTCGGTTGCATCAGTGATATACTGTCGTCGATATTGCGGTATCTAGTGTCCATATCAGCTGGTATAGAGTCCAATTATCTGGAATGTGAATGAACAATTATTTCACAGTATATGGAAACTGGAGCATTGAATACTGTTGACAGGGTTTGTTTTACAGTTAAAATGGAAACAAATGAAAGTTTCATGTAGTGCTCTGAATTTGAATAGAGAAATTGAAATATTAGTATTGAATCCGGAATTGAGGTTGAAGGTGATAAATGGAATCTTTTGATTCACCGTGACATAACCGACTGTGTCCTAGACATATTATGTCGACGTTGATGAAATTTGTTACATAATAAATGACCCAAAAAAACTTCTTACTTGTGTTGAATAGGTGGGTAAAAAGTGGAAGGGATGATCCACTTAAGAGACAATACTGGTAGTTTCAGGAACTTTCATATTATTACAGATGTAAAAGTGCGCAAGTTCATCCGTCTACCCATTTCTTACTCAAAATGTTCGGATTTTTTCGTTAAAATAAGTAGTAATCATAAAAAACACACTATTTTTTGAATTCATTTTGATCTTAGGCGATCGATTTTGGTTAGCTGACCATCATCAGGCGAGCTGAAGTATACAGAATAAAAATATATGATTCCTTTCACAAACTACGTCTTATAAAATGTTAGTTTTTAGGTTAAGAGTGTGCAACTTACCGTCAATTGAGTTGAAATGAATCGAATTAACATCAATATATTTTATATGATTATTTTTTTTCTCATGTAGGTTTTCTTTCGGATTTCTTAATTGTTTCAATATTATTCTTCCGAATTAACACACTCTTTTCAATATCTTGATGGCGTAGTATCATCTGTAATGAACCGATAAAAGGAATATACGCCGGTTATGCTGATAAAATGAATTCCTCCTAGGTAGGGTGGGAAATTGGAAAAGTTTATTTATTCTTACATGTCTATAAGTTTGAATACATTTTTTCGTCAGATTGTAGATTGTCATTTAAGAGAAAAGGGTTGTTTTTATTTTTGGGTATCTCTAGTTGTTCGAGTAATGCTAGCCTAAAAAAATCACTTTCTTTGTGTAGTATTTTCAAAATATCTAAGTTGTTGTATGCTTAGAATCTTCAAGGTGTGAACCCAAAGCAGAATGCGGCTGATTTCTTTTATGTTCCTTGAATCTCTTTTTACGCGCTTGTTCTGGGGAACAGCGCGTTATCATTTCGTCACGATGTCCGTAATTTTCGAATTTTTAGCCGAAATTGGTCTCAAACAACTAGGTTGGACTCACTGATGAAGAATTCGTGGTCAAAATTGATTCAGTCCGTCCGGCCGTGTGCGCTGTAACTTTCGAACGGAAGGACCTAGAGTCTTGAAATTTTCAGGTTAGGTTAAGAGCCTGAATATCTCGGTAAAGTTCGTTAATGGGCCAAATCTGCCAGATGGTTTCTGTGCTACAGCCATTTGAAATTTTGATTTTTCAATTACTCGAAAAATATTTATCTGATCGAAATGAAACTTTGTTGGAATATGAACAGTGTGAATGAGAATAATTATCTTTGAAAAAATTGAAAAAAAAAAATTTTTTTCTGAAAATTTTTATTTCATTGAAATTTCACTGAAATTTCCAAGTCACCATTTCGCAATGTGAACAAGCGCGTAAAAGCTGCCGACTTCACGTCAGTGCTTTACTAGATTTCCTACACTACGTGTCGTCATTCCTATATAAAATGAGGGGCAGTCTTCACATGTTACTTCGTATATTCCACTGCATTGTTCTTGTGTTTATTTTGTTTTATCGGTAACCAGTATATCTTCTGATGTTTTGTGCCGCCTGCTTGTTAGTGTATAATTGTATGTTCTCATGGTTACATCTATCTTCTCATGTGGGATTTTATAATATAGGGTGGACACAGAGAATTTTCTAGTTGATGAGTGGGATAGATTTCATTAGTTATGCGTTTTCTTTTCATGGATGTAAGAATTTCGTCTATGAATTGTCTAGAATATTGATTGTCCCTACCTATTTGATAAATAATGCCGATTCTTTTTTTATAATTTTCTGGGGACAAGGGTATGTTGAGTAGTCTGTGAAATAAAAATCTGAATGCTGCTCTCTTTATTGGTGGTGCATGATAGGAGCTGAAAGAGATAATTGGATCCGTTTGTGTTGGCTTTCTATATATGTCGAAAGAAAAGGTTTTATTTTCATTTAATGTTATCTTTGAATCTAGAAAATTTATGGACTTTGATATAGATTGCTCTAACGTGGATTTGATTTTGAACTTAGAGTTAATTTCTCAAAAGAATCTTTCTTTTCGTTCCACTATTACAATCAACTAGTTTCAAAATAATGAAGAAGAATCGTCTTCTACACCGTTTTGTTTCAAATGATCCTGGAGATCACGTTGCTCCTATTTTATAGGTATCCTAGGTTCTGATATGATTTGAAAAAAAAATAATATTTGAATATAACAATGTTTCCAATTAGGAAATCGTAGGTACAGAAAACATCACAATACACAACAGTGACTTTTGGTAGAACTTCAGTGAGATGATTTTCGCAAGGGAGCATTCATTTTGTTTTTTATCAAAACGAGCCTTGAAAAAGGACAAATGGTGTCCGAAACCTCGCGAAGCTGTATAAATTTCAACGAAAATATACAGCCTATTCCAAATCCCTGTAAGTGCTCCAATAATATCAAGTATGGATGCAATCACTCATATACTAAATAATAAATATTTTTCAATATTACTGTGGATACTTTCATACCATGTATCTAGTGAACTAGCAACTGTGGGCAAGTTTGTCACGAAGTTTGTTCATTCTGTTTAGTTGAACTACATTGCTTTATCAACTTCACCAGTTTAGATAGTGTGATATCGATCGATATGTTTTGTTGTAAACTTGTAACACAGAATAGAGTTTCATTACAAAAGCGACACTCTCCCTTTCCCAATGTCCCAAATATACATACGCATGATACAATCCGTGGGATTTTTTGTCATTAGACTGACACAGAATAGAATTAAACCTTATTCTGTGACCAACGTCAACTTGTCTTGTTCTTCTTACTTCCACGTGTTCGAATTCATTGAACTTCTAGTTTTTCGTACAGTGACTGTTTCGATTTTGTTGTTTGATTAGTTTTAATATAATATTTATACAATACCAACATAGAATCGAGAAGTATATAATATATGTAAGACTTACTAAACTTGGGTAAATAGAAACCAATGGAAATGGAATGTCACTTCAATAATACTTCTCTATTCTGCGCTTATGATATGTGCATTGCATTCATTCGTTAATTCATCCATAACCTCGCCTGGATTCGAACCCAGTACTTCACAAGCAAGCCACTGCACCACCAAGGCAGTCTGTTCATTGCATAAATGATGGAAGTTAGTGTATTCACAGATCACTAGCGCAGTGCATATAGTGGTTATCTTATGTGATGATTGTGCGGAGAATAGAAATGAGGTGAATTCATAAATGCGCTGTTTTGATGTTATTTCCTAATATCTCACGAAGTACTGATGCATTCAGATTGGCATAGTGCTTCGAATTCAAATTCGATCCCATATTCATATTCGGAGAATTGGGGAAAAATGTCAAATTTCCTAGTCATTTCACATTTTGAGGATATTTTTTCGTAACAAGTTCTAGATTACATTTTCGCAACATAAGGCGATATGATCCCAGGATCGGAAGAATGAAAAATTTGAAGAAAATTGTTTTCGAATAATTTCTGATTGTTTTCGAATATTTTTTTTCAGATGCAATCGATTGAAATTCAAAGGAATTCGGCATTAGCCTTCAAGACAATAGTCAACAAGCATGCTCCATTTCTCAGTTTGATCCGATGTTCTGAAATGTTACGGTATTTCCTCAGTAACTCAAAAGGAAAAAATGCAATTACATGCGGACTTCGTGCATTATTATAAAATAACGATGTGCAACATAAATAATTCTTTTTTTCGCAAATTGATCTTATATTTTTTTTCAAAACTTTTATAAGCCCTCAACGAAATTCGGCAAAGATCATGAAGTCACTAGTAAAAGAAAGGTTTGAAATTTGAAGTTGATCGCATATTAATTTTAGAAGATGTCATACGATTCTGTTGATCCTATATGCCCTTCAAAACTGTTATATTTTCAATGCTTCTATAAATATGACTCAAATCGATTCAAAATCTTGTACTTGATGAAAAATTATGGATTGAAGTTCATGAGGATCATATGAAAAAAGTAAAACGTAAATCAAAGGTACTTTCCATCATTCAATACGTTCTCAGGTGACCGACCCGACAACGAATTTCAACAAGCGCGTAAAAGCTCCTGACCGCACGACAGTGCTTCTCTAGATTTATATCGGAAACTATCCGTCATATTTGAGAATAATTCTGCCAAGATGTCGAACCTTATATTCCACAGTACACCAATTTTTATTGTGATACTATTGTAATTTTTGGAGATATTGGTGAAAAATATGTCAAATTCTGTGCTTTTTTCCCGGTATCGTTGTTTTTCCCGGAATAACTCAATAAATATCTACTGATTCAATCATGAAACTCGATTACTAGATTGAAATCATGTCAATCTTGTCATTAGAATAAATTGAAAACTTTAAAATTTGCTTCTGAATATTAAATTTTCTGCGATCTCATATCCTCACATAACTCTGCATTGAAATTTAAGGTCAAACGAAAACTAGATTTGAATTTAATTGAATCTGTATTCTCGGAAATACTGAAAACATAATATTTTAAATAGGTATATATGCGGAATCAATGGGTGGAATTCACCCATTCACGAACTCGGCCTTCGTAATCAAAGTCCAAAGTAGTGTCTTTTGGAAGTTATGGTCGGGCATGATGACGACCTTAATCACAATAAGTTCCGAAAGGAATGACTTACACACTTGACATGTGTAGAGTCTGTTGCTTAACTACAAAGGTCAAATTCGTGAGTGGGTGAGATCCACCCAATGATTCCGTTGATATATTCATTCAAAATTATTTCCAAAAACCTACACTTCACGTCAGTGATTTTCTAGATTTTTACATAGATGTTTTGGCTGTTGGTTTGACAAGCTCAGTTGAATAATTCGAAATATCCATATCTTTTTATGAGCAATGCTGACGTTAGACTCAAATTATATTTCACATTTCCATGAATTTGAGATATATATTGGTTTTTGCACGTTACTCGATGGAGTTTGAAATTCCTTTATCCGCGCGAAATTAAATTCACTATGTGCTCTAGTCCAAATTGATTAATCAAGATTTTGCATTCCTGAGTGAATATTGAATAATATTCGGGATATATTGGTTTAATCCAATAATCAACGCATGAATCATCGTCAATAACACTTAATTGACATTCGATGAACATCGTTTAATCTGAAGGCTCAACTGATTTCTGTAATCCTATACTGTTGACCAACAAGTTCAGATATTACATAAGGTATGGCGAAAATTTCAACAAACAATTACTTTATCGATTACCACAACATTGAATTAGAGAGCCTATTAGGAGAGACATCTATAGGGTGTCAACTTGAAAAGGAAGTAACGCATCACCAACTCGGTCACCATGCAGAATCAGAAAAATGCAAAAAAATTGTTTCCAATTAATTTGTATCAAACCCCTAAAATCTTAAATAGGAAGGAGGGTTGAGTTACAGATTGATTCAAACGTTAGTTGAAAAACATTTCGAAAATGCCATACACTAAAGCTTTTTGCGCGCATGTTCTAGGGGAACAGCGTGCTATCGTTTTGTCCAAATGTCTGTAATTTTGGATGATTGAGCCGAAAATGGTCTCAATCGATTAGGTTGGACTCACTGATGACGAATGCGGTGTCAAAATTGATTCTGTCCGGCCGGCCGGCCGGCCAGTTGGCCGGCCGTAGACACGATAACTGTCGACAGAAGCAAGCTAGCAACTTGAAACTTTCAGCATAGGTTGCGCATCGGAATGCCGCGGTTAACTTCGTTAATGGGCCAAATCGATCGAATGGTTTCGGAGTTATAGGCATTTGAAGTTTTGAAGTTATTTATTTTTTATTTCAGAAACTACCTGAACGATTGGATTCAATTTTGGCAGTTAGGTGGAGTACAACGACGCGCAACTTTGAGCCAAATTTCGTCAGGATCATATTGTCAGTAATTTAAAAAAAAATTCAGATTCAGTCCTGATTAAACTTCACAGCTAGTTTTAAGATGCTGAAAGACAACATTATGCAAAATTTCGTGATAATCGTGTTATTAGAACAATTTGAAAAAAAAAATTTCTATGATTTTCTCATCATATCATCCTCATTAAATTCTGTATGAAACTTCGAACTGTTATTTTCGATGAAGTACTGGATTTCAATTCGATCTGATCTGTATTTTTGGAAATATTGGAAAAATAAAATTTTGATTGGGTATATCTACGGAATCATTGGGTGGATTTTACCCATTCATGAATTCGGCCTTCGTAATTAAGGTCCAAACCTTCTCTACAAATATCGAGTTTCTAAGTTGTTTCTTTCGGAAGTTATTGTGTTTACGCAGTCGGCCGTTAGGCTTATTTTGCGCGCACGTTCAAATTCGTTGCTGAAGCGGTCATCTACATTGAACATGCGCGCAAAAGTTGCTGCCTTCACGGCAGTGCTTTTTGAAATTTTTTGTATTTTCGAAAATGAAATACTTATATTATATTCAAGAGTCTTGTTTCCATTTTGGAAGAGAAATGATTTTTCCAGAAAGCAAATGCTGATCTTTTCGTTCAATTACAATTGATCTATTTGGCTGGAAAACCACTGGAACAATGTTAAAAAAAGCATACAGTTTTTGTTCCACAATTCATTCAGAATCCTGACTTCTATCTTTCGACTGCTCTATCCATGAAAGGTTTGGTTTGAAAATAAACACAAGGTTATTTCAAAACTAAACATTTTCGTATCATGGTATAAGACATTCCCTAGACGAAAAATATCGTATTTCAAGCAGATTAAACTTGTTTGAATTCGAAAGTTACGCTGCTCCTTTGATGAGTGGCTCGATAAAGCCTGAAACGAATATTGGTTTCAACTTTAGCTCACTTCGGAAGGGTTAGCTCCAATAAACTCTCAACACATATCAGTCTGATCAAGATATTATACAGAGTGTTCAGTTAACCTTGAGCAGTATTTGAATTGGTGATAGACTAGTTTATGGTCATTTATATCGAAAAAATTTTAGGTTGAATTTTCTCCATTTTCGAGATAATTGGCATTTCAGAAATTCGTGAAAAATCGCTACTTTTCAGCGTTAGTTTGGATATCACGTCTCTAAATTGGAACTAAATGGATTTTTTTTCCTGATGAGTGTTGCTTTTTGGACGTATAAACAAAAAAATTTCGAAAATTCATATAATTTTTGAGAAATTGGGATGAAATGATTTTAATTCTACCTATCTTATTTCTCTTAAATTTGACCATTGATAATAACTGAATGAGAACGTTTACTACAAAATATACGCAATATATAAAGTCTTCAAAATTGTAAGAAATATACTCTCGTTATTCCTGGAAGGGGTTACATTTCTGCTGCAAGAAAATGCGGGGACATTCTGTTCTATTCTGAACTATCAATTTGGACGCAAAAAATATTCGGTTCAAATTTACCGCAATAAAATGACGAAAAAATTTCTGATAATGAACAATTCAATGATCAAGAATGTTGGGAAGAATAAAATATGCAATTTCGAATCTTCTTTCAATTAATACCTCCAAACCAGAGTTTCAAGAAATGATTGCCATACTAATATTCAAAGGAAAGACTTAATTGTTTTCAATCCATTCTGATGCAGATATGATATTCCTTTAAGAAGAACTTTTCAAATGGTGTCTCAATGCCCTCTTCACAACAGTACCCTAATATTTGCATGGGGATACATCTTCTCAGTTGTTCAATGTCGGTTGCAATTCATTGTTGCTTGAACTTGTTCTTTTAGATTTCTCAAGAGAAGTTAATCCAAAAAAATTAGTTCATTGAACAGGGGGTCCCAGGTTTGGTCTGGGATGTCTCATCCACTGTATACTATGTGCAGTTAACCCAAACATTGTCGAACTCACGGTCCAGTAGTACCGTGGCTGTAGCTACTTTCCTAGAACGTGGGTCAGTTCCTATTGCAAAATCATTTGCTGGTATGGACTAATATACCCAATATAATGGATTAGGAACTCAAAGCCGATCTTGTGACAGCCCGAATCACACTAGTACACTTATGTGATTTATTTCACTTGGGCTATTTGATAGAACTACTCTACGCTAGAGTTAAGTACAGTACAACATTCGAGATAGTCTATCTACATGGACACAAAGGTATCAGTAGTGTGGTGGGAGCCAAAGCAGGTTTTCAAAGGTCGTTTTCGGTAGAATATCAAATTATATGAATACAGAAAGAAATAGCGTGCTTTGATTTTGTCCAAATGTCTTACATTTCCGAAATTTTTCCGGAAAATGATCCCAAACGACAAGGTTGAACTCACTAATGACGAATCTGGTTTCAAAATGGATTCTGTCCATCTGGCTGGTCATCTTTTCGTGGGCTTGATAACGAATGTACGGCAAACTCTATCGAATTGGAACATTCAGGTTTGGTTATCACTGACAAAAAAGTATCCGGAAATTCTCATTTAAATTGCCTGCGTTGAGTATATTTAAGTATTTAAAATTTCTATATGTTGGTAGGACTGTCCGTAATTACTATGCCCAACATAAGCGCGGTCTGTCAACTAGTTTGTTCACGACAGCTGTTGAAACTAGTCGACCTCAGTGGTAGTCTGCGAATTTTACAATGGAAAAAAATATTGAAAAGTTATGTTTTTTTATGTTTTGAACAGAATTTCGTGTGCTGACTCGTTTCGAATGCTAGAAAAGGCTTACGGAGACTCTATTTTATCGAAAACTCAAGTGTACGAATGGTACAATGTCTTTAAAAACGGTCGGGAGATCGTCGAAGGTTTGCCTCGTTCAGGACGACCGTCGACCTCTTCAACCAACGATCGTCGAAAAAATCAAGGAAATTATGCTCAAAAATCGTCATACCAGTGTTGGAGAGATAGTTCGTGATCTCAACATCTCTGGTGATACCGCTCGTTTGATTTTGGTGAACAAATTGGGCATGCAGCGCGTCGCCGCTCGCCTCGTTCCGTTGCAGACATGCTGGATCGTGCGAATTCTGATCCCACGTTCATGGGACGGATCATAACTGGTGACGAGACATGGGTTTATGAATATGACACACTAGCGAGACAACAATCATCGGAATGGGTGGGAAAAAATGAGCCGAAACCGAAAAAACCTGGCGAAAGTCGTTCGAAAATCAAGACGATGCTTATTGTGTGGTTCATCATGAATTCGTTCAGTCGAACGGTCAATAAGATCTTCTATTCAACTGTTTTGAGACGTTTGCGTGAAAATATTCGCCGTAAACATTCGGATTTGTGGCAAAACAATTCGTGGATTTGGCATGACGATAACGCACCATCCCATCGAGCTACGATTATTAACGATTTTAAGACCAAACACTCGATAAATACCATCGAACAGCCAACTCATACTCCTGATCTAGCCCCGTGTGACTTTTTTCCTATCTTCAGACTGAAATTACCGCCCCGTGGAACCAGATTCAACTCCATAGACGCCATAAAAGAACATTCGCAGAAGGAGCTGAAGGCCATCCCTGAAAGCGCCTATAAAAAATGTTTCCATGATCGGAAAAAACGTTGGCACATGTGTATCGTTTCAATTGGAGCATATTTTGAAGGAGATTCAATAAATATTGAAGAAGTTTAATATTTTTGCGTTTTATTTAAAATTTCCGGATACTTTTTTGTCAGAGTAGTATATTAAAATAGGGAGGTTGAGTTTGTCAATGCCTCATAATTCAAAGGGGTATATACTAAATTTCACTTTGATACGATTATTATTCCTGGGGATATTGTGAAGACCCTAAAAAAGCACTGACGGGTAGTCGGCAGCTTTTGCACGCATGTTTGAATTCGTTGCCAAAGCGGTCATCTTTAAACGAAAATTCCTAAGCAATGAATTCATCACTTTTAATCATTTATTTCAATAAATTTGCAATAGAATATTTTTTCGTCAAAATTATGAAAGTTTTGAATAGATCCGAATGTCCGCATTATCTGGTAACGGAAATTTAACCCTTTCAGAAAGAATGAGGCAAAGGTGTATATAACTTTGGAGATGAAGTGCGCATATTTTGGAAGTAAATGTTCATATTCACGAAATCAGATGGTTTTAAGAAACCGGATGATAAAATCAATAATTTCACAAAATGCCCATTATCTCGAAAACGGTGAAAATCCTACTGCAAAATTTCTTGATATTCTGAATGGTCATTACCAATTCAAGTATTTTTTGAGGTTAAGCAGCCAATGCATGATTTCTGAAGGTAGATTTACTCTTTGAAATGACTTTCTTGTTTTTACTAAAGAACATGATTTAGAATTGTAGCCATTGTAGTATGGTAGATGAGAAAACTGAACTAGCTGTAATTTGAATAAACATATACCAGTTTTCATAGGAAAACCAACTCTGCTTCCCAATGTGCAGTCTATGCAGGCAAATATGAGTGAAGTAGAAATTTTGTTGGATGCATCCCAAAATAATATTCACAGGAAAAAAATCTCAAGACAAATAAGACACCAAAGGAAAAATCTGAAAACTATGTAGGAAATGAATATATGGAATAATTATTGAATGAATTGAATGGCATATAAATAGCCCTTCCTCGCCAGATGACTTACATCTAATATTCTGAAAAACCATTCAGAAAGCATATTACTATTATAATGATCATGAACTTTCCTAAAACGATTCGAAATGAAAATAGTTTTTCAGTAATAAGGAAATCAAGCTATGATGTAACGATCAAATATCAAACATTCGTTTAAAACGTAATACAAATTATATTTCTGAGTATAGATACAAAAACTAGATAGCTGTCGACTTAAGGATATCTTGGAACGATCTTCCATTTTTTCCTTGTTTTTTGGATTTCTCCTTCCCATAAAACAATTGAATACAATTGTTGGTAATTGAGATAATCTCCGCGTTTCGATAAAAATTAGACGCTCATATTATCCCACCGATTCCGAAACAGTTTTCAGTTTGAATTCAGTCATATTTGATCGGATTGATTTTACAAGAATTTTTGAGAGAAGTGGTACGTTAAACTCCATTTTCTTTTAACCATATCCGGAAATAGAGTTTGTAACACAATATCACAGAACTTATAGTTCGTTTCATGTTGAATTGAAAAAAACAGTTCCCTATGTATATGTAGTTGTGTTAAGTCTGCTCGTTTACTTGATGAGTCTCTCGAGGCCATCGAAGTTGTCAGGGTAAACACTTTTTTGAAATGAAATTGAAAATAAAACATTGCATATTCAAGAGTCGGGATAATATCTAAACTCAAAAAAATACTGATCCATGTGGTGATTTGGATTCTGTAATGTCAAGACAGAAGCAGCCAGTGTTGGAACATATCCAGAATTTCTAGAATGGCTCACATCATTCAGATGAGATAAGATTTTTTTCCCATTTTCAATTTCATCAAGTCATTTATTATGTTTTATAATATTCAACGTGAACCACCTTGTTTACATTCGGTCTAGCCTTATATTCTAGCAAATATTTCGGAGAATATACCTACTTATAAAAAACTCGCTTACCTTCGAACCATCAGCTATCACCATTTCAATTTTGAACATTTCGTGACTCCCAACGGATATGATTTTCCAAACTAAGTCTGAAACATCTACACTTTTCCATTGTTTCACTGCAGGAATTTCTCGGGGGATTCAAGCTGACACTGTCGCATAAAATGAAATAATATTCGCAGCATCGATCGCAGTAGATACGAAGTGCTGAATTTCGTTACAAAAATGGTTTCACATGAAATATTTAGCGATTCCAGGGAGGGCAGGGGCATTAAGGCGAACAAAGCATATTACCAACTATTATGTGGGTAACGCCGTTATACCCTAGCAATCATTTGTATGGATATTCTCATATGATACTCGGGCAGATAATGTGAAAACAGTGCTGCTGATTGAGAAAATATTTCAAAATACACAGGGTGACCAACTGAAAACTTGTTAATTAGTTCTGATGAGTTTTCATTCAAGAGAGACACTAATTTTCATTATTGTTGACGCTTTACTACGACATAAACCGAGGGTAAGAATCGAAGAAAAATAGGCATTGAGGGTCTAGTCAGACTAAATGATTGTAATAATACCTTCCTATTCATCAAAAGTAATAATTTATTAAAGTGTTCCAGTTCTTAAATAAATACAAAAACGAATAATTGTCAATAAACCAACTAGTACTCCATCTTGACATCAAGTTATCATGAAATCAAATCAATCGCTTCCACAGAAACATGGTATGAGGATTCATTCACTAAAGCTTCACAGTTTTACTGATCATCATAATGACTCACTTTGTTGAATTATAAGAGGATTCAAGATACTAAATTTCTATTGGATAATGCTTGTGTAAATGAGATTTCTGGATAGCACACTATGAAAGATAACTTTCAAGTGCGGAAACCCTCCAGTTATGTGATAGACGTTCATTGATTTGTCGTTACAGGGTGCTTCATCACAAAATGACAGTTCAAAGGTTTAACAGAAATTACTATTACGTGTTCGAATCCATAATATATGATGTGCATATTGTCATAGCTTCAAAAATAAAATTTCGCACGGAATCGCTAAATCTTACCCCCACCCCTCTGCGATTTGATGTTTATTCGCGGTTCTTTATGAAAAATTTTTTAAGTCCCAAATTAATTTTTTTTTTCGAAAATCGTCGACCTTGTTATCGTTTCCTATTAAATTAAGGTCGTAGATCACGAATATGTCATTAGAAATCGTCCAGTAACAACCGTTCAGAAATTATGGCGGAAATAGTGAAAAAATTTCGAAATTTTGGTCAACTTTGAGACGTCGTGCCGACCAAAATAATGAAGCTGGGTGATGTCGAATTTTTTTACGTGCAGTCCGATCCTTTATCTATGAATTAAAGCAGATTTCATCGTCCTACTCTCATCGAGTCGGTAAAAATGATTTTTTGAAAAAAGGTCCAAAATTTTGAAACTTCAAGGACCTCTCACGTCCAGGACGATTTTTTAAAAAAATATCTGACCTTATATTCTTGTTCTACGCCCTCGAATTAGTAAGTGTGCCAAATTTCACGGCGATAGGAGTCGGAAAATTATTTTTCGAAAATTGAGATTTTCTTAAAAAATTCCGAAACAATTTTTCGGAAAAATTTTTTGAATCCGGAAAAACTTACGCTCATTTCTTGAACATCATATTTTACAACGGTATACCTAATTTCATTTTGATATGATTAAAATTTCTGTAGATATTCGGAAAAAAAATTGTAAAATTTTGTGGTGTTTTTTATCATTATCGTTATTTTTACCGGAATAACTCAGAAAATGCTGATCCAATCACAATGAAATTTGGCAGCTAGTTTACTGATTGGCATGTTTGTGCATAATTTCAATTTTTTTTTCACATATTCAATATTCTATCATCTTCTGATTATATTATCTATACCTTTTTTATACCTTTTTTCAAATTCAAAATCGAGTCGGTAATAATGATTTTTTGAAAAAAGGTCCAAAATTTTGGAACTTCAAGGACCTCTCACGTCCAGGACGATTTTTTTTTAAAATATCTGACCTTATATTCTTGTTCTACGCCCTCGACTTAGTAAGTGTGCCAAATTTCACGGCGATAGGAGTCGGAAAATTATTTTTCGAAAATCGATATTTTCTTAAGGGTAACAACCCCTTAAAATTTTACCAAAAATCGAAAGTTCTCCGATCGACCTGAAATTGGAAACATATTCTAATTCGAGGGCGTAGATAAAGAAAATCCAATCAGAATGGTAGTGGAGAGTCTGGTTCGTTTTTTATGGCCAGAAGAAAATCGAAAAAATTGGACCTTTTTTAAAAAAATCATAATTTTTCAACTAGAGGACCTTCGTCTATAAAATAATTGGCTACGTACTCACAAAGGACCCAGATATAACCAAAAAAATTCGATATTGTCCAGCCTTACGCGTTTGATCTGAACGACGGCCCAAAGTTGACACAAATTTCGAAAATTTCTCACCAAATCCGGAATATTTTCCAAACCGAATCAGTTACGCAAAATCTAATTACAGATTCGTAATCTACGTGTTCGAATCCATAATATATGACGTGCATATTGTCATAGCTTCAAAAATAAAATTTCGCACGGAATCGCTAAATCTTACCCCCACCCCTCTGCGCTTTGATGTTTATTCGCGGTTCTTTATGAAAAATTTTCGAAGTCCCAAATAAATTTTTTTTTTCGAAATCGTCGACCTTGTTATCGTTTCCTATTAAATCGAGGTCGTAGATCACGAATATGTCATTAGAAATCGTCCAGTGACAACCGTTTAGAAATTATGGCGGAAATAGTGAAAAAATTTCGAAATTTTGGTCAACTTTGAGACGTCGTACAGATCAAACGCGTAAGGGTGGACAATATCGAATTTTTTGGTTATATCTGGATCCTTTGTGAGTACGTAGCCACTTATTTTATAGACGTAAGTCTTCTGGTTGAAAAATTATGATTTTTTTAAAAAAGGTCCAATTTTTTCGATTTTCCTCGGGCCATAAAAAACGAACCAGACTCTCCACTAACATTCTGATTGGATTTTCTTAATCTACGCCCTCGAATTAGTATATGTTTCAAATTTCAGGTCTATCGGAGAACTTTCGATTTTTGGTAAAATTTTAAGAAAATCTCAATTTTCGAAAAATAATTTTCCGACTCCTATCGCCGTGAAATTTGGCACACTTACTAATTCGAGGGCGTAGAACAAGAATATAAGGTCAGATATTTTTTAAAAAAATCGTCCTGGACGTGAGAGGTCCTTGAAGTTCCAAAGTTTGGACCTTTTTTCAAAAAATCATTATTACCGACTCGATGAGAGTAGGACGATGAAATCTGTTTTAGTTCATAGATAAAGGATCGAACTGCACGTAAAAAATTCGACATCACCCAGCTTCATTATTTTGGTCGGCACGACGTCTCAAAGTTGACCAAAATTTCGAAATTTTTTCACTATTTCCGCCATAATTTCTAAACGGTTGTCACTGGACGATTTCTAATGACATATTCGTGATCTACGACCTCGATTTAATAGGAAACGATAACAAGGTCGACGATTTTCGAAAAAAAAAATTTATTTGGGACTTAGAAAATTTTTCATAAAGAACCGCGAATAAACATCAAAGCGTAGAGGGGTGGGGTGGGGGTAAGATTTAGCGATTCCGTGCGAAATTTTATTTTTGAAGCTATGACAATATGCACATCATATATTATGGATTCGAACACGTAGATTACGAATCTGTAATTAGTTTTTGCGTAACTGATTCGGTTTGGAAAATATTCCGGATTTGGTGCGAAATTTTCGAAATTTGGGTCAACTTTGGGCCCTCGTACAGATCAAACGCGTAAGGCTGGACAATATCGAATTTTTTTGGTCATATCTGGGTCCTTTGTGAGTACGTAGCCAATTATTTCATAGACGAAGGTCCTCTAGTTGAAAAATTATGATTTTTTTAAAAAAGGTCCAATTTTTTCGATTTTCTTCTGGCCATAAAAAACGAACCAGACTCTCCACTAACATTCTGATTAGATTTTCTTTATCTACGCCCTCGAATTAGTATATATTTCTAATTTCAGGTCGATCGGAGAACTTTCGATTTTTGGTAAAATTTTAAGGGGTTTACCCTTAAGAAAATATCGATTTTCGAAAAATAATTTTCCGACTCCTTTCGCCGTGAAATTTGGCACACTTACTAATTCGAGGGCGTAGAACAAGAATATAAGGTCAGATATTTTAAAAAAAAATCGTCCTGGACGTGAGAGGTCCTTGAAGTTCCAAAATTTTGGACCTTTTTTCAAAAAATCATTATTACCGACTCGATTTTGAATTTGAAAAAAGGTATAAAAAAGGTATAGATAATATAATCAGAAGATGATAGAATATTGAATATGTGAAAAAAAAATTGATTTTTTTTTCGAATTGTTCTAATGACATGATCATCACGAAATTATGCACAAACATGCCAATCAGTAAACTAGCTGCCAAATTTCATTGTGATTGGATCAGCATTTTCTGAGTTATTCCGGTAAAAATAACGATAATGATAAAAAACACCACAAAATTTTACAATTTTTTTTCCGAATATCTACAGAAATTTTAATCATATCAAAATGAAATTAGGTATACCGTTGTAAAATATGATGCTATGACAATATGCACATCATATATTATGGATTCGAACACGTAGATTACGAATCTGTAATTAGTTTTTGCGTAACTGATTCGGTTTGGAAAATATTCCGGATTTGGTGAGAAATTTTCGAAATTTGGGTCAACTTTGGGCCCTCGTACAGATCAAACGCGTAAGGCTGGACAATATCGAATTTTTTTGGTCATATCTGGGTCCTTTGTGAGTACGTAGCCAATTATTTCATAGACGAAGGTCCTCTAGTTGAAAAATTATGATTTTTTTAAAAAAGGTCCAATTTTTTCGATTTTCTTCTGGCCATAAAAAACGAACCAGACTCTCCACTAACATTCTGATTAGATTTTCTTTATCTACGCCCTCGAATTAGTATATGTTTCTAATTTCAGGTCGATCGGAGAACTTTCGATTTTTGGTAAAATTTTAAGGGGTTTACCCTTAAGAAAATATCGATTTTCGAAAAATAATTTTCCGACTCCTTTCGCCGTGAAATTTGGCACACTTACTAATTCGAGGGCGTAGAACAAGAATATAAGGTCAGATATTTTAAAAAAAAATCGTCCTGGACGTGAGAGGTCCTTGAAGTTCCAAAATTTTGGACCTTTTTTCAAAAAATCATTATTACCGACTCGATTTTGAATTTGAAAAAAGGTATAAAAAAGGTATAGATAATATAATCAGAAGATGATAGAATATTGAATATGTGAAAAAAAAATTGATTTTTTTTTCGAATTGTTCTAATGACATGATCATCACGAAATTATGCACAAACATGCCAATCAGTAAACTAGCTGCCAAATTTCATTGTGATTGGATCAGCATTTTCTGAGTTATTCCGGTAAAAATAACGATAATGATAAAAAACACCACAAAATTTTACAATTTTTTTTCCGAATATCTACAGAAATTTTAATCATATCAAAATGAAATTAGGTATACCGTTGTAAAATATGATGTTCAAGAAATGAGCGTAAGTTTTTCCGGATTCAAAAAATTTTTCCGAAAAATTGTTTCGGAATTTTTTTTCCGGAATTTACTGACAGTTTGATTATTTGACGAGTTGTGAGTTGTGATGCTTCAACTTATTATCAAGTTCCAATTCAATCGCTTGAAGAGTTCGTGGAATATGAGGAAAGTAATCTCCAAATTTCAAATGACCATGACTCCTAAACCATTCGACCGATTCGTCCCATTAGGGAACTCAACCGCTGCATTTCAATGCGTGACCTAATCTTAATGTTTCATGTCGCCAGTTTACTTCGATCGACAGTTATCGTCTCGTCGGCCGGACAGAATCGATTTTGACACCAAATTCGTCGTCATCATTGAGTCCAACCTAGTCGTTCGAGAGAAACGACTTGCAATAGAACTGAAAGAATTTTGAAGTAAGAAAAACGAGAGTTCATCAACCATCAACAGATGATTACTGTTCCGACAAACGTTGTCCTGTCAAAACGTCTTCAGTTCGAAAATCAGATTTTATTCCGACACTAAATGAATTTTGAAGATAGATTCCTCAATAGTTTCTGTCTAAGCTTCTGTGTTCCAAGCTAGGACAAAAAAAAACATATTTCATCGAAGAAGAATTTACGAAAGATTAATTTTCTCATTCGGATCAAACTTGTTAATTTATATGACTAAAATGTATTGCTTTGCAGTCTCGAGATAATTTTTTCGAAAGATAGTTGTTTCTTCAAACTTCGTTTCCATATTTCATCCACATTATCATCTGAATTCTTTCACATTATCTGAAGGATTATACCAGTATGATCTCTATATTATCACGTTATTATTTGTAAAGTGGGATGCTTTGATGGAAATACATAATATCCTTAAAGATAATTCATCAATTTTTTATCGTAACCATTCTCTTTATATACCACAATCCAATTGTGTCTTTGACTAAGCCCTGAATCATTATGGACTGTATATAAATTGATATGTGAAAAACTACTAATTCTTAACATGTGAATGGAACGCGGTAACATGAGGATTCTTTGTTATTCGACGTCTATGTTCGCTACATGGTGGATTGAATTCACTCGATCTGTTTTCAGTGAAATGTTTCTTAGACGAAAAACAATTCACTGAAAATTTCCTTGTGAGATCCGTTGTATAACTAAAAATTTTTTTTACAGATGAATTTTGTGAGGAATTTCCGCATAACTTCATTCCAACGCCTGGCTATTGGATAGAATGTTCCAGACAAAAAATTAATACAGACACTATTTGGGATGAATCGGAGTCCGACCATGATATCCGAGAAAGTGAGGAGCTCAATAACATTGACGGTTTCGAACAGGAAAACGGCCATCCTTGTATTCGAAGAAGGGATAGAAGTAAGTGATAGAATAAGTGAGAAGACCAGAGTTTCAAAACTTTTGATTTCGGTGGACATACGGCCGATTTCACAAAACTTCGTGTGCCTGATCAAGGGCCTGATTGTCAATGAACAGAAAATTCTGTGCTCGATTTCCGATCATTTTCAACCAAACCATCGAACTCAAACCTTAATTAACGAGTTGATGGACCGTAAAAACTTTTGTGAAACCTACAGATAGATGTCAAATTTTAATACAGGTCCTAAGTCTGATGATTACGGAATGGAATGTTTATATAGCTCTTATTATTAGTGCCTGCCAGTTTCATTTGGAGATGAATCTATAGAATATTTAATTGTTATAAAGACGGTGTGAAGAAAGGGAAATATTATTACACGAAACTTATTATACTTCATCAATTTATGATTCATTATCAAAACCGTCAATGATAAGAACACCTAAATCATCCATTTGGGGTTGTTTTGGGAGGATTCCAAATTTTTTTCAGGCGTTTTAGAGGTCTTCAATGCCAATATCTGAAAGAGAACCATTAAAATCTTATGAAAAAAGTAATTTAGATAAGACGCCTTTGCGGATTGCAGGATTGAAATCATCTGTTAAGAACAGATCCTATGAAAAGAGTTGCCTGATGAACAATACTGAAATAATGCAATCGATTACAGAGTGAACTCTCACGTTTCTGAGTCACAATTTGATTCTTTCGTAGAACGAGAAAATTTGCAGAATTATGTTCTTCCGATTTTTCTAGTTTTTTGAGTCTTTCGTCAAAATTCAATTATTTGAGTATATCTTTTCAATTTTCAATAGTTCTTTTGGGGTAAAAATTTTAATATTGCTGGGTTGTGAATCCGTTATATAAGTTATTGTTAGAATTTTTGATCTTGCTCAATCGACTGAATTTCGAATGGATGTACAAAATATATTTTGAATGTCCCCCTATTGTTGAATCTCAGAATTTGAATTGTAAACAACTTATACTGTCTGATGCATATCAATATTTCAAGGTATCCGAAGACCGAAAATATATCATTGGTTTAGTCAAGTTTGTTTTGAGAACACACTAGGAGAAAAGGGGTGTTTTTCTCAAAATTTAGTAGAGAAGGTATTAACCACTGCAACATGAAATCAATACTTGGATATATTATGGTTTCAAATTTTAATTTGTATCGGAAAAGATGGAAGAAAAGAAACGAACTAGGAAATTCAAACATCACAGTAGTCACCCGACCCTGTAATGCATTTTATCATCCCAGTTGAATGGGGTTACTTCAAATTGACAGATAAAGCGTTCAATTCAATATCTTTTATTTGATTAACCCAGGTGAGTAAAAGTTGACTCTCGCTATACGTTGCGCAACCTTTCACTATCTTTTCCGTAAAATATTAGAAGGTGTAAATGAATTGATAAATGCATACTCCCCCCGTTCACGTTCCATCCACTTGACATTTTTGACTATTAAATTTTGACTTAAATCATACGGAAGGGATACTGGAAGGTGAAGAAACGTATAGTGAAAATCAGTCTTTACTGTTTCAGTTTTTGAAAACCCCTATCATATTTCCATTCGAATGTCACCTTGATGCAGTTTAATTGTAATAGAATATGTGGCGCATTCGCCATTTTGCAACATTAAAAAGTCTAACCTTTTGAGTCTTTCACAATGACGACACCATGAATCTATTGAAAACGGCGAATCTATCGTTTGGAAGACTAAGACTGATTAATTAATACGAGAAATCTTTCCTAGATCAGATGACTGGACTGAAATATTAGAGGTTCACCAAACCCAATTCTTGTTCTTTTATAGTTCATAGAATAGTGAAAATGAAATGACCCCCTATACTTAGAATATTTATATTTTCATGTGTTTGTCTATGTACACTCCTCTCTTGAAGAATGACGTGAAACATTCGAAGCTTTATAGTCAACGCATTTTTTTTAGATTCCTCACACCTGGGGGTATCCGAAAATAATGTATGTTATGCGATTTTTTTTTAGTTTTCGAGTTATAGTTTTTCTTGTGTTTTTCCGATTCATTATTCCAGCGAAGTTTCAAATATTCATATCTTCTTATGTAATAGGTATTTTGTAGATATTTTTCCTGTAACATGATCTCCCTAAAAATTGTTTCGATAACAAAAATAAATCAGCATCTTGAATACACTCAAAATTACTCAAAAAAGGCTTGGAAGTTAGAACTTTAGCTTTCACTAGGATAAACTCAAACATTCAACATTAATTGAAAATACGGAGAGTAGTTTACATAGCTTCTGGCTTTGCACGGTCCTAAACTAACAAAATCATAAGAAAAAAATAGTACTTTATGGGTCTCTTTTTGCTGTAATCGGTCTTTGAAGGCGGATAGGCTAAAAATCATTGAAACACGATCAAAGTTATTTTTTACTTGTAATCATTTTTATGGTAAATTTTACACATACTGTGTTTCTTAACTAATTTTAATTGAAATTCCGGTAAACTAACTGTAGCTTGTGTAATTTTCACAATAATTCTGGACTCACCACTGACTGAAAAGCACAGCTTACTGAAAAATTAGCATTTACTACAATAAATCTTCAAAATCCCTTCCTCTATCTTGAATACCTAATCGTCAACGTTTTGTGTTTTATTTTTCGTTCCGCTTCCAAAAGTTTTGTCTTAATTCTGCTTTGTTGTTGCTTCTCGTAGCTAATACCAGCTCTTTGTAAAATCCCCAAATAGAAAAATCGATGGGGTTCAGGTCTGGCGGACGTGCAGGCCATTCGATCGGCCCTGCACGCAGAATCCGTCTTAATGTAAAAATAACACGAGCCACAAGTATTTCACAGGAATTTGAATTAAAATTACTCTAAAGTAACATTTTCAAGCTTAATTTGCCATAAAAGTGATAAAAAGTAGAAATATAACTTTACTCGTGTTTCAATGATTTTGAGTCTATCCGAATTCGATGGCCGATTACAGCAAAAATGGCCAGTAAAGTACTATTTTTTCTCATGATTTTGATATTTCAGGACCGTGCGAAGTTTTCAAACTCAGTCAGAAACTATAAAAGCTCCTTTTTATATTTTTAAATGGATCTTGAATGTTTGAGTGAATCCTACTGAAAACTGAAGTTCTAATTTTCAAGCTCGTTTTGAAAAGCTTTGAGTAATTTCACGGAGCTGAGTTATTTTTTTTTTCAAGGAAACATTTTGTAAGATCATGATACAGAAAAAAATGTTGCAAAATACCCATTACATAAAAAGATATGAATTTTTGAAACTTCGCTGGCACAATAAATCGGAAAAACACCAAAAAAACTATAACTCGAAAACTACGAAAAATCGCGTGACATACATGGGGTATTTTTGGATAGCCCTAGGTGTGAGGAATCTAAAAAAATTTATTGACGTCACTACTTGGACCACCCCGTATATGTATTCGTTGAATCCATCCTCTCATTCACTAGTTTATGAAAGAATCTGAATACCAAGTGGAGAATTATCTGATTGTGATATTTTAACGATCAGCTTGACAGTTTTTCCTTTCATATTTTAATTTGGAGTACATTAATGTGGATCAGGAGGAGCTCCGACGCACCGGCTGGATTCATATCTTATCCTGCAAATCAACTTAGGTGTATAAAATATATCCGTACAATTTTGCTTTTTCAATAAGACGAAACATGCTGATTCGTTGATATGGCAAAGTAATAGTAAATAATAAGATTTTAAGGATTCTGAAAAATTTAGTCATAATCATATCACCTAAAAAGGCCATCAATCAATTAAGGTGATAGAATTCCCTTTCTGGACAGACTAATTGAGAACCGACCACTAACTGAGGCGAATGTGATCATTTTTGAAAAAAATTGTAATCGTCTGACGCTCACTTTCTTCAGTTCAATTGTTAGGTCTAGCTAAAATAATCAAAACATCATTTCTATTTTGAGTTTAAGCTCCTCATGTTTCACTCTCCAATTACTTAAGCATAGAACTAGTGCAGTTCATTGATTCATCCTAGTGATAATATCTGCTTCTTGGTATGTACATATGTTAAATCAAACAGCATTTGGCTGATATTGGGTATTTAGAACCATTTTACCAATTTTCTCAAATCTACAGGAACATAAAATCTTCGTGGTAGTTTGCTTATCCTAAATGCTGAGTTGAAGGAAAAATCTACTCAATAGCTTTGAAGTCATTCCACTCAGGATTTCTCTCGCAATAACTCTCAAAATATATATTCAATAAAATTGGATCTTAAGTGTTAACAATTCTGAATCTGAACTTGGTAGTCAAACTTTCAATTGAAAATTTGCGTATACTGTTTGCGAAATGAATTCATTCCGTAATGATACATTTTATTAGGTTGGCATGATTTTTAGTTTGTTTGAACTTTTCTGTACTCAGGTTTAAACATGAGATCAAATAAAGCAATATACAAAATTCATCTTCTCAATAACTTGATGGATGAAAGTAAATTTCTAATACTCGACTTTGTATCCTAATAGTTCTGAAAATTCCGATAGTCGTCCGATTTCCACGAATTCTTATCAATCAATCTTGTGAGGAATATTATACCCTCAGTAAGGGCACTTGAGTGTGTGTCCCCATGGATAACAAGCACATATTCAATTTACTGAGACAACATTGCTGGCGGCAGCTGTTTACTTACAATCTCCAGAATCCGCTTCGGTCGCTTTCGAAGGCACATCTCCTTATTGCCCTCAAAAGCTTCGTATTTTTATTTTCGTGACATTGAGGATTATCGAGAAGATACGGCTCGGCCAGAAACTACCTGACAGATTAGGAAAAATAATTCCCTATGGGAAATTTATCCCACATCGTGATTCCAAGAGACTTAAATGAATTGTGTCAAAAGCTTAGAGGAGTGTGTTGACACTTCAATTCAGGAAGTTTTAAGACTCTTTGTTCCAAAAAAGAAACAAAAAAATGACACCACATATTCATTTCGGGGATACATTGAATGGAATTCGGCCGAATATGGACTGACATCAGCATATAAATCAAAACTTCAATTTCACTTCAGAAAATTACGAGAGCTGTTCCCTGTCTGCTCAAATTGACAAAAACGTTGATTATAAAAAAGAAAAATTAATGCATTTCCAATATGAAATTAAGACTTTTCATTTTCAAATTCAAAATGACAGTAATCAATTTGGGGTCGATCGTGTTTACCAATGCTCACCGTTGTCCATCCTCATTTTGGATATGACTTGGTAAGTCAGGATTTGAAAAAAAATATTCGTCAATTTGAATGTGTTCCTTTCTAAATCGATAATTTTACCAATTTGAAATTGATTTTTCCTATTTTGATGATCTTGAAAAATGGTTTGAATTTGAAGAGTTTCAATTTGAAATTGAAAAGGTATGAAGAAGCACTGCCGTCAAGTCTGCAGTTGTCTTTATTATTTTGCATGAACCTTCATGTTTTCGTTTTTGTTCAGTACAAGATCTTGAATTCTTGTGGTCTCACCTACGCAATCATTTGACCCATTCGTCAATGGATATAATCCGTCCAATGATTGCGTGGATATATTATCTTTAGCCCACAAGGCTAGTTCATGTTGCAAAAAATATTCCGTAATTTTTGCGGATTTCCAAAACATCGTTCACTGATTTTCGCTATGCCGCAATATTTAGGGCACAATTCGTTGAAACATGCATGTGCCTTCAAACATATGAGTCAGCAAAACAAACCTTATCTTTTCAACGATGAAATTCGTGTACTTCTCAGAATAGGTGAAGAAATAAAAATTGGACAAATAGTAATTGCAGATCGCATCACGAATGAATTTCCTGTAGCTGTTTTCTGGATTTTCCCAAAATGATCATATCATTTTTGGACTTATTGTCTTCTGAATAGTCGTGTCGATTGTATTCATATATGAAAAACATGCGGAAGGCCTGCTCAAATTTTTGGTATTTTTTAAAGTGAGGCTGGTTTTTTCTGGGTTTTCACTCCCAATATCTGAAACAGAACTATTAAAAATTAAATAAATATTGTTTTTTTCATATAAAACAGCCTTACGGGTTCTAGTACATCAAACTATTTGTCAAGGGTAGTTTTTTGCAACACAGATTGCCTAATGAACAATACAGGAATAATACAAACGACATAGGAAGCGAACTGTGACGTTTCCGGGTACAAATCTGACTTTTTCATCAGATAAAGCAGAAAATTTCAAGAATTATTTTCTTTAGATTTTTCGTTTCGATTTGAGACTTGTCAAATTGTTTTTTGTTTCTATTTGAGACTTTTTCAGACTGACAAAAAAAATAATAATTCTTGAAATTTTCTGCTTTGTCTGATGGAAAAGTCAGAACTCTGAAATGTCACAGTTCGCTTTCTGTATCGTTTATATTGTTCCTGAATTGCTCATTAGGCAATCTGTTTTGCAAGAAACTTCTCCTGACAAATAGTTTGATACTGCGATCCGCAAGGGCGTCCTTCTTGAAAAAAACTATTTTTATTTAATTTTTAATAGTTCTGCTTCAGATATTGGGAGTGAAAGCTCACAAAAAACAGCCACACTTCATAAAATGATACAAAATCCTCCCAAAATAAGCTGTGATCGATACTCAAATTTTTATTGTTATGAACTAGCTTTCCTTCATAATGTCCCAGAAAAGATCTATTATTTCAGTATTATTTCTGTAGCTCCACTTTTCAGCTGAGAATTCCAAAAACCTCAACATATTATCCATCATATTCATTGGAGCTGATAAGTTTGAAGGATGAAGATAGTTTCGATTTCTACTCCAAGTTTATGCACAAAATTGTTGCTACATAGTGTTATGACTCTAATAAAAATACTGTCATAACAGGCAATCTGGAAATACGGGTTAATTCAAGAGACCGATCGGAACAATAAACATTTGCATTGGGCTGGTGGACTGGACTACATGAAACGTAAACATTAGGTATACAGGGAACAAAACAGTAAAATGGATATTGTGCAAATTTTTCACTCGAAATATTTTTGTATCAATATTTGAAGGTTAGGTTTGAAGCTCAATAACCAAGGCTGAATTCACGAAATTTTTAAATCATCTCGATGATATATTGAATATATTACATATATACCAAATTCAATTACACTAATGTTTCTGGAAATTAAGATCCAATCCCGTTGGAATGTAGCACTTGATTGAAAAATACTAGCTGAAATAATAAAATATCACAAGGATGAATACCTGTCGATAATTCAACAAATATTCAACCTCGATCTGACCTAGACATTCAGTAAACCAAAACATCTACATCAAAGAAGCGGGCCTAAGGAGAACAGGTACTGCAGTTTCACGGTTCTTCAATTATTAGCAGGTAATCGTCGTATTTTATTATTCTACCATAAAAAGATAATGCTAACAACGTCTACTAGCTGAAATTATCAGGTAGAATCTTGTGAGGAACACTTTAAAGGGGGATTTACATAGTTGATTCATTACGAAGTGAACCCGCATTGGGCTCACAAAAATGCTTATCTAGAAATTCACAACGAATTTTTTTGGCTTGGTAACTGAATAAAATCATCGTTAATCACACAGACAGATAAATTCTAGAAAATAACTGACGTGAAGGCATAAGTTTCTGCGCGCTCTTTCTAATTTGTTGTAAAGTTGGAAACTGTGTTCATATTTTTTTAGTTTTATGGCTTTGTTAGTGGTTTTTGGAACGAAAAATTGTAGTTTTTGTAGAATTTAGTTTAAGCTATATTCATGGAGTAGTTTTATATGAGCGATGAATTGGATGTTAGAATGAGGTCCCATCTTTATCAGTGTGCTGAATTTCGATATTTCATGTCGGCATTTTTGTACGAAGAAATTTCAAATGCTTCCATATTTTGAATCATTAGGCGTATCTTGTTCATCCTGAATTCAAACTTTGTATTGAAGCCGTCGAATTACCTCGACAAACGACGGCTACAGAATAGATTAAGATATCGGATTCATCAACCATGAATATTTTCGGCTCAGAATTCGATAATTTCAGACATTTGGACTTAACGATAGCACGCTGTTGCCTAGATCATGCGCTAAAAGATATGAATTCTTGGCATATGAATATTGCAACTCCGTCGAATATCATAACTTAATTGTTTCCCCATGTTTCATCCAGAGAACCAATGGATTTATTCCAAATTGAAGAAAATCCCCCACATCAGAAGGTGAAATTTCCTTCGAGATAGTGCTTCGTCAGATATTTTATGAAACGAGTTGTAATCCGATCAACCGTTTTCGGAGATCAAGTGATGGATATAATGGAATAGCTGAATATCCGATACTATCTGATGACGAAATTTGAATCCATTTTGTGGGAAACATCTTTCGTAGGCTAACACAATCGGTCTTCTGATGCTTCTAAGGCAGCAAGAAGTTTGTGTGAACTTCGACAGATGGCCATATACAATCTCTCGGAAGTTATCGAGTAGAATAATCCTGCATAATTATCTGTAGCTGAGCACAGATATACAAGCAATAATATTAATTATTTCTGTGATCTATCGTAGGGGCTATCGTCGCATTTGTTGGATTCTGTATTTTGAACTTGAGTTCTAGCAAGTTATACCCAAAACTGACGGCACCCCTGAATCTCAATATAGAAATGAGAATATCTCATCCAATTATTCAGATTGGATTCTCGAAAAGCTCTTAAATGAGGTCTTAGGCGCTCATTCAAATCCATTGCTTAATGTAAATGTTTTGAGATATACGTTTTGAGTATACGGAACGATTCAACGCGATGGCATATGAGACGTTCATGGAAAAATGACAATAATGTTGTACTGAGTAATTCGTATGTGACGAATATTCACAGACCTCCTAGCTTACGCACGGTTAAACCGAAACAGCCTACTACTTTTTTATTCCCAATGGCACACCCATTACATCATTAAATATCTTGTTTAGAGAAATGTGAAGGAATGTGAAATCCTGAGGTGAATGAACAGTCAATGCATTCTGAGGTATTCGAATTCTTATGAAAAAATGGTGACGACGAGGACTCGCACTTTTCGAATATTTTCACAGAGGAAATTCTTTTTTAAACAATCTTCTTCATTTCCGAATATGCCAATATGAACTAAAGAATATTTGTTATTTGGTCCGAAAAGTTACAGAGTGTTATTCGGTACATCGAATTCATATTTCTTATAGTGATTAACTGAAATATAGCTCTCAGTTTGGCGACTTAAATATTTCGGTGAAATTAGAATAATTCTTCGTGATTTTCTCTGGATATTTTCCTCACATACCTTGTAATTATTACTGTGAATCTATTTACAAAGTTTTATTTCGATCAGATCGATATTTTTCGAGCTATCGACGAATAAAATTTCAGATCACTCTAACATGAAAATTATTTGGAGGATTTGACCCCCTAACGAACGTGACCGAGATATTTAGGATCTTTATGTACTTAATTAATTTCAAGATTTCTAGGTACTTTCTTTCGAAAGTTGGAGCACACACGGCCGAAGGACTGGACGGAATGAAATTTGACAGGTTCTTCATCAGTGAGTGTAACCTAGTCAATTGAAACCGAATTCAGCTCATAAACCGGAAATATCAGACATTGTGACGAAACCATAACGTCTTGTTTCCCAGAACAAGCTCGAACAGTGAAGATTCATATTGAATCAGATTTTGTCGGGATATCGAGAAAATATTCTCGAATTTTCCAATGAGGATATCTCGGAAACCTTTCGATCGATTTACCCACAAACACAACCAGGAAAGACTCCAAACCTTCGCTACTTGAGGTATCTTCTTTCGAAACATTCAGAAGAATCGATCGGAAATTTGAAATATATGATAGGGCACTATTTATTTTTCAGGTTTTTATGGGTTTTCACTCCCAATGTCTGAAACAGAACTATTAAAAATTAAATAAAAATTGTTTTTTTCAAGAAAATCGATCTTGTGGATTGCAGTATGAAACTATTTGTCAAGGGCTATTTCTTGCAGAAAAGATTGCCTGATGAACAATACAGGAACAATTCAAACGAAAAAGAAAACAAACTGTGACGTTTCAGAATACAGATCCGACTCTTCAATTACATAAAACAGAAAATTTCAAGAATTATTTTCTGCTTTGTCTGATGAAAGAGTCAGATTTGTATTCTGAAACGTCACAGTTCGTTTTCTCTATCGTTTGTATTGTTCCTGTATTGTTCACTAATCAATCTTTCCTGCAAGAAACTGCCCTTGACAAATAGTTTGATACTGCAATCCGCAAGGGCGTTTTTCATGAACAAAACAATTCTTTTTGAATTTTAATAGTTCTGTTTCAGATATTGGAAGTGAAAACCCATAAAAACCTGAAAAATAATGCAAAATCCCCCGAAATAATCTGCATCGATACTCAAGACACTATTTTCCAGAAAATGATAAAATGTATCAAAGACAGCCGTTTCCTCATTTCTTTCAATATGACAAAAGCTCTGAAACAAAATATGGGAAGAAACTAATTCTGAGAATTCTCTAGTTTGTCTGATGAAAGTAAGATTCGTACTCTGACACGTCACAGTGCGCTTTGGCGCTTTGTTTATCGTTTGTATTGTTCCGGTTCGTTCATTAGGCAATCCGTTTTCCAAGAAACTCCCCTTTACAAATAGTTCAATCCTGCAATATGCAAGGGCATTCTCTATGGAAAAACAATGTTATTTGATTTTCAATAGTTCTGCTCCGGATATGGGTAGTGAAATCCTAGAAAAAGATCCTCCCAAAATATCTTTTGATCGATACTTGAAATTTATCTCAGATTCATCGTAAAACGAACGGTTATCTATATCCGATCCACTTCAGGGATCATCCTGTACCTACACCGTAGACTACTCCATCATATCCCACACTCCCCGATGATGGACTTTGAATCCATTTCGTTGAAAGCATCCCTTGGATGCCAAAGAAACCCCTTACAACCCTTGAATATGCCAAGAAGAGCGTGAAGCGTATAAACTTCGGCAGATACTCCCTAACCTATTTCGCGGAAGTCGTCGATCATATTAATCCGGCACGAATTCCGGTTGTGTAGCTAACTAGGAATTCACTAGGTTACTGCTGCTCTGGGTCTTTGAGTCGTGAACAAGAAAACCAATTTCGCTCTGTTCGTGTAATGGAATTTCTGAACTGTATTTTCATTGTTCTGGAAATATTCATTTGCTTTTTCGATTATTCGATCTTTTCGAGCTTGATATTTTGGTTTATTATTTTAAGAAATCAAGCACCCTAGGGACGACACAAGAAAAAGAGTTCACCAATATGTTACTTGCACAGGTAACTTTTGAGTTAGTTATGTGCCGGGTGTTTTTGCTTGCATTCTCTAGGGAACAGCGTCCTATCGTTTTGACCAATTGTCTGTATTTTTTGAAGTTTGGGCCGAAAATGGTCTCAAACGGCTGGGTTTGACTCACTGATGATGAATCCGATGTCAAAATCGATTCTATCTGGGAGCCGTCCGTATGAACAATTACGGCTGTACGGAGAATTTTATCGATCTGAAACTTCCAGGACTGGTTGCATTTCAAGATGCAAAGGTTGAGTTCGTTAATGAGCAAAATCGGCCAAACTGTTTTGGGGTAAGATCCTTTTAAAATTCGGAGGTTATTTTCGTGATAATTCAGGAACCACTGAAATGATTAGATTTTAATTTGGCAGTTAGTTGGAGTATACAGAAGCGCAACTTTTCGCAGAATTTCATTGAGATCATACCATCAGTAAATCGAAAAAAAAACTGCTTCCAAATTTTCTTGGGAAATTTTGTTTTCTCGGGGTATTTTCATTCTGTTAGGAAAAAATTCTGCTTAGACTTTGAGCTTCATACTTCACAGCAGTAGAACAAATTTCAGTTTGATATGATTATAACTATTGTAGATAATAGATTGTAGAAAAATTATGTCGAATTTTGTGATTTTCACCTCGGTATCGTGTTTTTTTCAGAAAACTCGAAAACAAATCTAGGGAAGCACTGACTTAAAGTCAGTGCATCTGTTTATAACTTGCTTCTAGCATTCGGATCTAACTTCGACGTCTTTCGAACTCTACAGGTCTCCAACTCCACGTCAAATTTCGAGTATTGATATTTACTCTCTATCTGCAACTCTAATCCCCAAACTCTCGAATTCGAGTGTCAACCTCTTTCTGGAACTCTAGAATCGTATCTCCGAAGAACTCTGTTGGTTTCATATGACAGATGAGTATTAACAATCTCTTGAGTGTTTTGAATGTCCCGACTTTCTCTTGAAGTTAAAATTTTTCAACTACAAAAAAAGAATCGCGCGATTTTGTCGGGAGAGCATCTGACAACTCAAATGTCATCGCTTGAGCGATAAACGCGTCCATCAGTTTGCGCCTTTACCCTTACCCTCACCCTCACCCTTACCCCTACCCTTACCCTTACCCTTACCATTACACTTACCCTTACCCTTACCCTTGCCCTTACCTATACACTTACTCTTACCCTTACTCTTAACCTTACCCTTACCCTTACACTAAGCCTTACCCTTCCGTCACACTTTGCCTAACCGTTACCCTTACCTTTACCCTTACCCTTACCCTTACCCTTACCCTTACCCTTGCCCTTACCCTTACCCATACCCTACCCTTACCCTTACCCTCACCCTCACCCTTCCTGTACGCTTACCCTTACACCTACCCTTACCCTTACCCTCACCCTTAGCCTAACCGTTACTTTTACCCATAGCCTAACTGTTACCCTTAGCCTAACCGTTACCCTTAGCCTAACCGTTAACCTTTCCCCCACCTTTACCCTTACCCTTACCCTTACCCTTACGAAAATTGTTTTGCCCAACTATCTGTAATTTGCGAATTTTGAATTGGCTATCAAATATAATTTGTACGACCAATCTAACGACTCTGTGTGCTTTAACTTTTGAAGGAACATACCTTGAGTCTTCTGAATTCGAAGGCTTCAAGCTTAAATATCCCGTATGTGTTCGTTAATCGAAATAATCTCAAAAAGTCTCATTTCTTCCCGAACAGATTTAATCCCTTGATTTCACTTTGTCTGGAGCATGGTGAGCAAGCGCTGGGAAAAGTAAATTCAAGTTATCAAATTTGTTCTAAAATTAATGAAAATCCCAAAAAAATATTTATTTGAGTAAAATCAGTTTTGTGTCATTTTTTTTTCTTCAAAATATTCCGACGCCAGTGGTAAAAAAATGGATCTTTTTTAATATAGCTTCAAGAATCGCACTCTCAAATGTTATATAGCATAGCATCAAGGCATTCAAGAATTGATTTCAAGATATAGTTATGCTAATCTGTGATAACTAAGATAATTCGATATCGTAGCACACGAATGGTTCTGGGACTGCAATGTGTGGTTCCAACCCACCCTCATTTATCTTCGCGTGTCTGAAAAGGGGTTGCTCCGAGGGAAAGGTAAATCAATCTCTTTACGCGCTCAGGATTCATATTGGTCCTGCTGAGAGCTCTGCATGAATGAGAGAATGATTAAATCATCCTGCGATTCTGCACGTTGTTAAGATCTTGCACAATATTCCGGATTTGACATTATTTCTATTTGAGAAATATTATAACATAGAAATCTGTTATGATTATAATAAAGATTATCACGACAGTACCTTCAATTGATTATTCAAATCTTCTAACTGTCTATCTTAAAAACTCAATATTTGTGGAGTAGGTTGGGACCTTAATTGGGAAGTCCAAATTCGTTAATGCGTAAAATCCACCTAATGATTCCGCAAATATACCCATTCAAAATTTTATTTTCCCAATCTTTCCAGAACTACAGATTAGATCGAATCAAAATCATGTACTTTATTAAAAAATTATGATTCTAAGATTCATACAGTTTAGTGGGGATGATATGAAAAAAAAATCACAGAATATTGAATATTTGAAGAACAAATTTAATTTTTTTTCAAATTGTTCTGCATGATGACACGATTGTTGTTGTCCTTCAGCATCTTCAAACTAGGTGCAAAGTTCATCATGAAAAAAAAAACGATATAGAGAAGAAACCCAAAAAAGTTTACATATTTTTTCCGAATATTTACAACTCTAATAGCCATATCAAATTGGAATTTGGTACACTGCTGCGAAATATGAATCTCAAGATATAGACGGAATTGTTTCCCAATACGATCAATAGTTTCTGGAAAAAAAATTTTTTTGTAAACAAATTTTTTGTTTCGAATGGAGTGACTATACGATTCCAACAAAATCCTGCTTTAAGTTGCGCGTTGCTATGCTTCAACTATCTGTCAAGTTTCAATCCAATCACCCTAGTATTTTCTGAAATATCAGGAAAATGACATCAAAACTTCAAACGGTTATAACTCCGAAACCATTCGGCCGATTCGTCCCATTAACGAATTCAACCGGCGCATTCCAATGATATCGTGTCGTCGCCCGTCTGGCCGGACAGAATCGATTTTAACACCGGGTTCGTCGGCAGTGGGACCAACCTTGTCGTTTGAGACCATTTGCGACTGAAATTAGAAAATTACAGACTGTGTAATATGTGCTGTGATTTCTCAAAACTGTCAATTTGACGAAATTCTCACAACGAAAAATGTTTACAATCGTGCTTGCAGATTTGAGCAGGTACTAACAAAATCTCATTCTGATTTCTACCTAAGAGAATGTGAGAAATAATGAATATCCAAAATTTCTTCTTTTCAGCAGAAATGGGCGGAAAAAAAAATTGTAACCATCTCGTAAATAAATCTTGCAATCACTAAACTCGTGACTTGATTTCTTTCATTAATGAAATATTTCGATTTATAACTACTACAATGAACTTTATTATTAATTGATTTATGTAACTTTGAATCTGTGAAACACAAAGTTTTTCCTCATTGGATTCCTCCAAAAATTCTGAATGAACTGTTCAGATATAATGCATTCGAGTAATCAATTTTCAATTTATTTCAGGTTGCAGTGATCTATACGAAGATGATGAGGAAGATGATATGTCACCTCCAAGAAAAAAGACTGTTATTGAAGAAATGTGGGAAAAGAATCAAGGTTTTGAACTCACAAGTGTTGAGCAGGAGACCTACGAAAAATACTTCTACGGGACGGAGCACTGGAACTATTTCACTAATGATGAAGATCTAGGACCCGTGGTGTTATCAATTAAGCAAGAAACGTTGAATTCAAGAGATCAATTTAGGTAAGTTTCTAACTCATTTCAGCTCTCACCATGAATAATTTAGTTAGGTATACGAATTTAGATTCTTTAATTCAGGAATATATTTCGATCAATCTTCAGGATGAGGCTTTTAGTTGTTCATTAATTTCAGCCATATATTCCTCTCATCAAATAGATCACTCTTTTCATCTGCTATTTCTCTAGGTTGGGCGCAGGCAGGTGAAAAGTTAAAATAATTGAATATTTCTCAGTGTGCTACTACACTCCTGCATTTCATTGGAAGTATTTCGTACAGCAATCTTTATTGCAGAATATCCAATCCATTGCTTGAAATTCAACGAAACAAGACTCATTTACACAGATAATTCTTAAAATTTGGTGCTTTTTGCGGTATAAGTGAGACGGAAATATTTCACTACACATGACCATCCAACCACTGATGTTCCATTTGGTATCCCTGCAACGACTGTTTACTTTCGTCATGAAATTCCACACAATTTCATCCCTGCTCATTCTCTTATCGACAATTTCATGATAATGCTATTTTTCATCCAACTTGTGGATGAGTTAATGAAGACTTAGTGTCTTTATTCTGGTCACAAAATAGATAAGATTTGGGGCCTTCATTAGCTCACGGGAGGATCCACAAAAATAGGGAAAATTCTCGTAATTTTATCAGATTTCGAAAATCTCGAAAAAGGTTCCTTTCATCAGAAGAAATTATGAAGGACAATTAAGTAGTCCAAAATTATTGAAAATTCTTAAAGTGATACGAAATGAATTTCATCTGCATTCTTCATGCCGATTTCATATAGTTTCATGAATCTGCGTGTCTATTTCTAGGAAAATATTGTAGAAAGATTACAAGATACCTAAAGAATATGTGTTATAGTTCACACCAAATAGAATTTCATCTGGAATGAGTGTGTCAATGCTACAACGGAAGAACGGATTTTTTTGCTTATTTCAACAACATGTATTTTATGCCTGTGCCGAATCTAAAAAAATGTTTAATGAAAAAAGAGTTTCATTTGATGAGGGAAATTTATGATTCAAATGAAAGTACAACTATTTGATTGTTTCGGTCTCGACTTGATGGAAATTCAGATTAAATTATGAAATGAAACAATTGAATTCGATATTCACAGGATGAAGAAAAGTGTTTTTTTGAAAAAACTCAATTCAACTGATGCCGTCGTTCTGCGGATATATTTTGATTGTATCTTCATAGAAGTTAAGTTTATCTTCGATCTTCTCTGTTATAGCCCTGAAGAAGTGGAAATATATCCGCGAAACGTCGGCATCAGTTGAATTGAGTTTTTTCAAAAAACCACTTTCCTTCATCCTGTGAAAATCTAATTTAATGATGAACTCAGTAGGAAATGAAACATCGTATTCTAAATGAAACAATTTTCAATTTCTGCTATTTTATTTGTTTGTTTTCTCAACAGCTCTTTCCTCATACCATGACTTTTTCAGGTGAGTATATGTAACTACTACTGTTACAAATGCAACGGGAGTTCTTAAATAGTTAGGTTTATGCAAATAGGAAGGAGGGGGTGAGTACGACAATTGTTGGAGACTCAACCAAATATATTGAGCAACGGTGACTTTTTCAAGTCTGTCTGGTCGTTCAGTAAAATTTGTTTTTTTATAATATCTAATATTGTTTATCCAAGGCTTCTGATAGATTCAGTCTGTGCCTTTTGTTTTCCATATGTAAAATTGTGAACTCGTTATTCAAGGACAAGGATAAGGGAACATGAAAAATGTTCCACCAAACAGATTTCAACGCATGCAAACTATACGTTAGACACAGGCCATACCTTCAATAATGAGCTCACAATTTGACATAAGGAAAATGAAAGCCACAGACTGAATTTATCAGAAGCCTTAGATATACAATATTAGATAAAATAAAAAACAAATTTTACCGAATGACCAGACAGACTTGAACAAGTCACCGTTGCTCAATCTGTTTGGTTGATTCCCCAACAATTTTCGTACTCACCACCTACTTCCTATTGGCATAAACTATTTGAGAACATCCCTTGCATTTGTAAAAGTAGTAATTATATATACTCACCTGATGAAATGATGGTATAACGAAACAGCTGCTGTGAAAACAAATAGAATCAGCGGTTCAAATTTCAAAATTGTTTTATTTCTTAATTGAGTGTACAACTGCAAATATTTACACTGTTCAGACAATCAAGTGAAAGGAACTTTTGATACATAAAAAATATCATGGCACTTGCATTGACAATGTATCAAATTTCAATAATTGATGGAATTAAAAATATCGTGGAAACTATATCAATCGTTTTCATCATTTGAAAATATTTGAACTACGAAAACCATCAGAGGTTTCATTCACATAGAAATGTTTTTGACTTTTCGTTTTCTACTTCAACGAGATATAAGTTATTTGGATGACCCTTTGAAAGTTTGGAACTTAAATAATTCCCCCGAAATTTCCCTTTTGAGATCGGAGGAAAATTCAGTAGCAATTCATGCTTGCTGAAAAATTGTCGTTGAACTTCGAGACGAAATCGATATGAAAATCGTATTTCCGTAGGAACAGGTCCTTCAATTAAATTTTCAGCTTCAGGTACATTGCTCAGGTAGAACTTTCGAAAGTCATGTATTTCCATTAGGTTGAATTCTGATTCAGATGTGCTTATTAAACGGAAAACCTTCCAAATTTTAAGTATGCGAGTTCTCCAATGAAGGCAAAACGAGAACATGAATGTATCTCGTTATTCGAGTTCATTTTTCTGTAGTCTATATACGCACGATCCATCTTTCCTAATCAAATTTATGAGGCTGCGCTTTCAGCTCTGAAAGATGACATGTATGCTTTTAGTGAAAATAATTTTCTCCCAAGAATAAAATTGATGGGTCTGAGCAATTTTCTGGAATCTTGATAATTCTACTAGAAAAAAAAACTTTTTTTTTTGATGTGATACCCTATTTTTCGAATCACTATTGTTTGTCAGTTAAAGATAACGTTGAGTTGATCTGCATATTTCCGTTCTGATTTCACATATGTTTCACGGAACAAAAATCGTTTATGAGAAGTTTCTCCTTTATTTTTTGTACATGCTTTCTTTCTTCTGGGGATTTATATTTGCACTTTTGTCTAGGATATTAGTGAGGGCAATCAGTTACACAGTACATGGATTAATACCAGCCAGCTGTGTTTTCGCTGATCGATATAACAGAGAAGAAGTAGTTCGGTCATTAGGAAAAGAAGTGAACATAAATCCACCCTTAACATTAGGACAGCTACCCGATACTCCAGAGGAATTACTCAAGTTGGATCAAGTAAGTTCGTCTAGACAGATAATTTTGCGCTATTTGCACGAATATGTGAAATTTCAGAGAAGCACTGATATGGAATAGGAAGCTTTTGATTGCTTTCTCGAATTCGTAACCAATGAGGTCATTTATTCAGGTATCGTCCCTGTTAGATTTCAGGTTCCTTTAAGGCTTTCACTGCTTATATCTGAAACAGAACGATTTGAAATTGAATAATATTATTGTTTATAGAAAACGCTCTTGTGTATAACGGGACTCAAACTATTTCTCAAGGACAGTTTCTAGAAAGAAAAATGAACAATACCAAAATAATGTGAAAGATCGATGAGGTTAACTGTACACTCTATATCTGATATGATGAATATCATTTTTCCTACCACCTCGCCTACTTTCCCGCACTATTTTCGTCTCCGAAATTATCACTTTTCTGCACACTTCTCAGACGAGTAAATATCTGTTGAATCTGTAGATTATAATACCTTTGAAATGAGATCAATTCATTTGCTTATTTGTACTATGCAATTTCAACTATGCTATCATAATTATCAATACAATTTTCCATTCAAAAATGATCGAATTTGCCGAATTCTTATACTTGACAACCTTCAAAAATTATAAATAGCACTCATGGATCTGATCATAGATGTATAGAATACATATGGTGCCGCACTTTTGACATACTTTGGGTCCGAAATGAGGTCCAAATGTTGTCAAAATACGGCTTTGTTGTCCTACTTCAGTTTTCGCCGATAGATGCCGGCATAGGAAAATCTGCCATAAAAAATCTGAAATCTTTACGGAAGTTCATGACCTATTATATCAAAACAAGTCGAATTAGAACTTCTTTTTAAACTTCTGAGTTGGGCCATACATTATTTTTAAGAGCTTCCGACAATAAATTTATTTCGACAAGTTTAAACTATGATTATTCATTTCATTCAGTTAGAATGGCGATAACATAATAAATGAAGGTTTCCTTCGTCTCTGAATGCACAAGTCTAAAACTTGATATTTTCCAATATCTGTTTATTACGAGAGGTATTTATTATTATTATCAATATTTAGTTCATGGAAAGGAAGTATTTGAGTTTGCGTTTTCAAAAATACCACAAGAAATCATTTGGAACGATAGATACTACAATTAATTTGTCTGGTTTGAAATTCGTATGAACCTGAACAGCAAAGTAGAAAGTCATATATCAATTCCAATAATGATGGACATGAACATTTCCTCGCAATATTTTCATAAGTATGTAACAAAATTCATAAATTTTGATTCGAAAATGTGTAATAATAGGTACATACAACATTTATAATGATATGAATGAACTATATTTTATGAAAGGAGATCCAAACTATCCAATAAAATCCATTAGTAATATCAATCTCCCGTTCCGTTTTTACCGTTGTTTTGGCTTCGAAATAACTCCATGAAAGATTCCTTACAATAAACCTTTTGCTCCTTATTCCCTCATACATATTCCATTTAATTAATAAGTGTATGTTCCACATTGCTCTCCTCAAATAAATATAAGTGAAAATCCATAATTTCAAATATTTGATTCATTTTTTGGGAAAAAGTTCCATCAGATCAATCAGATTATAGCTCAATTCATTTTTATTAATCGGAATTAATTGTATGGACTCGACAAACCGACCTTAGCGCTTTCATCGTTTACAGAGCCAAGAAAGACAATATTTGACAATTCTAGGACCGCGTTTTGGACCCAAAGTTTTAGTTGTAACAGTAGGAAAGTGTAAACACCTGAAATATTCTATGCATCTTGGTCTGATCTATCTTCATGTAATGGCCAACGATTTTCCATAGCAACTGGTTACTAAGTTGATAAATTTTTCAAAACGAATACCTGTCAAGTTTTCTATCTCGAGAGACAAGTATCTTCCCCGCGCTGGATCATCAAATAATAGTTTTTCGAAAAAGTGGTCAGAAAATGAACTTTTTCAATGAATAAAAGGATATCACAATTTTTTGATCCCAGCCCTGCATTCAAATTTACCCAGTATGGCAAATTGACAAGTTCTTACAGGGAAATATTACAAGCATTTCCAACAAAATTACTTCAAGCGTTTCAGAAATATCGCTCACCAAAGTTTTATAACGAACATTAGAAACAACCTGTATCTTCGTATCACATGAACAAGAAATTTGAAGGTGTTTTTCGACTCTCCTTAAAGTCTTTCATCCACCATTGATGTATGTCTGTTCGAAAATGAAAACTTTCTCAACAATATTTCTTTGCCAATTTTTTTGGTCGAAATAGTTCAGGTGTGCCATCCAAATTGAAGAGCGATTATTATAGCGTTTTTCCTTGGCTTTTCGAATGCGATAACAGTTTTAAAAATAAGAACAGAAAATGAACTCTTTCAACTGTAGATAACAATTGTTCCAGCCTGGCCCTGGATTTTAATTAATCCAGAATAGACGACTTCGGCCCAAGTTGCCAACCCACAATTTACTTAGCAAGTTTACTTTCACTGGGGAACGGGAATTTCAGGACAAATTCGACATGATAAGGTTCGCATTATTTATGAATAACCGTAAAACATGCCTCGGCTCTTCAAACTAGATAATTCCTTCCAAATATAGGTTTTTGTTAAGGTCGTCCCCGATTGGCTGAAATTCAAGTTGGGATTCCTGATTTCATGCAAACAGTGTCAATTTTCATAGGATACGTTCCGAAAATCAACTCTGTTGTTTCGGTTGCCGATTTTCCGCTCCTTAAATATGAAATATTCGGATGGTTCCTGGAACAAGCGCGTGAAAAAGGTTATTTACGGAATCTGGTTGATGAAAATGCGGTCGATTTACTGTCACCAGAACGATTTTCTATGGTAAATATCGATAGCATAGAACAATCTATGTTTACTATAGGTTTGTTTTGGTTCCGAGTTCAGATCTGTTCGGGACGGTTCTAGCATAGACCAATAGTCTGTGGTTCTGAACTCGGAACCAAAACAAACCTAAAGTAAACATGATTGTTTTGTGCTATGGATATTTACCATAGAAAATTGATCTGGTGACAGTAAATCGACCGCATTTTCATCAACCAGATTCCGTAAATAACCTTTTTCACGCGTTTGTTCCAGGACCCGTCCGAATATTTCATATTTACGGAGCGGAAAATCGGCAACCGAAACAACAGAGTTGATTTTCGGAACGTATCCTATGAAAATTGACACTGTTTGCATGAAATCAGAAATCCCAACTTAAATTTCAGCCAATCGGGGACGATCTTAACGAAAATCTATATTTGGAAGGAATTACCTGGTTTGAAGAGCCGAGGCATGTTTTACGGGTATTTATAAATAACGCGAACCTTATCATGTCGAATTTGTCTTGAAATTCCCGTTCCCCAGGGAAAGTAAACTTGCTAAGTAAATTGTGGGTTGGCAACTTGGGCCAAAGTCGTCTATTGCATATTGACAAGTTCCAGCATAGAAATATTACTATTATTTCATCGAAATAAATTCAAGCATTTCAGAAATATCGCTAATCAAAGTTTATACCAAACATACAAAAGGTCCTGTATCTTCGTAAGCAATGAACAAAAAAATTTTTTTTCGGCGTTTCTTGACTCGCCCTGAAGTTCTCTATCCGCTATTGACGTATATGAGATCACTCATAAATCACCCTGTATAATTAGTTCATAATAATGAATTATGCAATTAGCATGATTATTGATGCAATTTTCATTTTGAAATGATAGAATTTTCAGAAATTATGAACTTGACATCCTTCAAAAATTATCAATAGCATCCATGCATCTGATCTATTTTTATGTCATGGCCAACGATTTTCCATAGCAACTGGTTACTAATTTGATTAATTTGCCAAAATAAATCCTGTCAAGTTATTCGTCCTTATTGAATTATTTCTCAAACATTGAAACGGGATAAGAAAATGAATAGAATGAAAATAAGTGCCTGAATTCGTATTTTTCAGATTATAATAAGGTTGTAGGGAAATATTGTTTCTAAGTCGAGCAAAAAGTATCTTCCCCGCACTTGATTGCTTGCTCGAACAAAAAGTACGACTTTCCGCTCTAGATAGGAAAATAACTATATTCTAGAAACTGCCCGTGACGTGTAGTCCAAACCAAAGTACCGCACAACGCGAGGGTGTTCTCTGTAAGTCATAATTTCATTCAATTTCAATGGTGTTCTTTCACATATTGGAGATGAAAACCTAAAAAAAATCTGAAAAATTGTGCTAAATTCTACTGAAATATCTTCTAATCGATAATTGATATCGATATTGGGATATTATACCTGTAGAGGTTATACAAACGAAATTGTGACATAATTAATGTTTGTAGCAAGTAAATATATCAAGTCAATCGGATTTGTATTATTGCGAGTGTAAGGTGTAAATAGACAACCGTAATTAAAAGCAAAAGCTCCTCACTCCAACTCAGTGCTATTTCAGAGTTTTATGCATCATGTATTAATTTTTGGATTCTTACTTCTAATTACTCAATTTACTTAATCTGTATAGGTGTTCATAAAATCGGAACTTAAAGTAGGAGTAATTTATATCACCGAAGGCCAATACGCGGAAGAAGAAATATTAGACAATAATGATAACTCTCCACTTTTTGAAGAGTTTCTACAGATTCTAGGTGAAAAAGTGAGATTGAAAGGATTCGACAAATACAAAGGGGGCTTGGATACAGTACACGATTTGACAGGTGAGAGAGATTTCAGTTTTCGGTTTTATTCAGAGTTCAACGTGCATCGAATTCGTTTTTAATAATCTAGAATTGAATGATACATCAAAATCTCCTGGAATTCATCATAGAATAATATTAATTAATTAACACTCATGTTCAATGTGAAATATAAACAAATCTATATCCACTAGAGTCAATTAGTGTCGAAATAATTGTATTTCAAAAACAAATTGCCAACCCTCAACTTATTATTCGATTCAGAACTGAATTTCACACTGAAAATATGAACAGATTTTCATTGTTCTGTGTATTTTCATTATTTCCAAATTTTAGGACGAGAGAAAATTTAATTAAATTTCCGAACGTATTCTAAAATTACATTGATCATGTAAAAATTTCATGTTAGCTTAATGATCATCGTTATCATTTATAAAGCTTTAGATATAGAAGTATTCGTGGAATATCTGTTCGTTATGAAAAAATCTCTGATCTTTTCGGAATACAAATAACTTTGTTATCATATTTTGCAAAAAAATAAAACAAATTGAAATACGTTCCATTTCATATTTAAATAATTCAGTACCTCTCCAACCGAAAACCACATGATAATTATCATAGATACTATTAATTATTGAGAAAAAATCATCACTATAGCTGAACATTCGCAACAGGGAATGAGCTGACAGTTACTCGTTATAAGTGGTGGTAACGAGTCCAATGAGAAGAGATTCCGGGTGACTTGAATCTCGTCTTGCAAATTAAATTTTCGGTGTTTTCTCTTCTTAAGTAGGTACCGTACTCTCGAAACAATACATGATCATATTTTTGTCCCTATGTGGTTCTTACTTGGCTGTGATGTGATGAATTTGTAATAAATTTCAATGAAAAACTTTTTCAAATAGAAATCATAGACAGTCGTCGTTAAAAATAACAAATAAACAATCTCAATGAAGGTGGGAATGTCTTCATATTACACAGTTCATAAGGTAAGTAAGTATAAGGAAATATAGAATATATAATTTCAAAAATCCAGAAATATAAATCTTTGTGTGACATTACAATTGTTTGCTGAACTGAAATCACAAAATCGGAAGCTGCTCGAATGAAAAATGTTGGAAATTGTCAGACTTCGTAGAGAATCACGTTTGGGTTATAACGAATATTGACTGAAAATGAACTCAATACAAAAAAAACTTGCGTTCTTCTTTAGATGTTTATTGATTCTACAGGGTTTTCCATAATTGCAAGTACAAATGAGGAAGGCAGATTCCTTGGTTAATTAATAGAAAAAATTGTTCATAAACATGGAACCGGAAACCATTTTTTTTTTGAGATTTGGGTTGTTAAAGTTTGAGTTTTTCAAGATTTTTTCCAAAATGCCTATGCACTTCACGGATGATAATAAGAGTTTATCGATTTTCTATGAATGATTGCTGTAGATCAGGCAAATTTTCGTTAAAACCGTTTAGTGAGTTTATTCATCGCTGCTTATCAGCTGGATATTTATGACCATTTTTCTTAGGATTTCGAGAAAATCGTTCGATTCTTTTTTCTCGAAATCGGTAGCAGTTACGATAAAACAACTAGTAAAGTTTAGTATGACTAACAGTGGCTCACCAAAACAAAGTTCTGGAGGAAAACAGGGGACAGTTTTCCATAAGACATATAACCGTGTAGATTTTCAATCGAAATTGACGTGTCACATGGTGTTTACTCTTAATTGTTATATCTATGCCAAAATTCAGTTTGATATTTTGTGGTATTCAGATGCTATGAGGAAAAACTTGATAAAATTGAAACCTGTACAGCCTATATCTGGAGAACGCAACGTTTGCGTTGTTTGCCATGTTAATTCAACTTGCTTCCACAAAATTATGCAGAATCTCCTAGTTTCGTTTGTTTTTTTAATTAAGAAACACCTGTTAAAATTGAGGTATTGTACAAAATGGCATCAGAATATTCATACCGGGTCGATATTTCGGATATTTTATTTCGAGGGATAATGAAAAATATCGACTTGGGTGTTCACCGCGTAGGAGTCTTTTCAGTCCGATTGTATTTCCTCGTGCTTTGTTGATTTCCATATTAATGTGAATTCCGCCCATGTAAGCTCTGAATCCTTTGTTATACCATTGTATCTTTATACAATGGTTATACCTATTACTTCGATGTTGAAGTTTGAATATTGAAGCTTATTTCGAATATAATTACTCTCATTGGTTCACAAGATGAAACAATTCTTTTATCAAGTGGTAATTCACATTTCCCTCGTTCCTTTTTTTGTGATTAGTCTCATTTTCATCGGCATCCAATCGTCTTTCACAAAATCGAAATAAAAAGGTTGACAATGTTCCAGACCGTTCTTTTATGTTAACACTTGGCAAACATGTATGGCAGTCGTAAAGAACTGCGAAAATAGTCTTGTCACCCTCTTCAAGTGAAACAGGTGTTAGCTTTTTAGTCTTCCAGGGTCCGCAGTAATGTCTTCCGTATTTTGGCAAATGATAGTTGATCGAGACTTTGAAGATGGAAAAAATTCTCGTGAAAGACTTCAGCGAAGGTTCACGAAAGTGTCGTTTCGCCTTGAATGAAAATGTGCGGTCTCGTGCCATTTTTGGGACTTTCGGACACTATACTCTTCCTATATTAGTAAATGTTTGAAGGAGCATATATATTATTTTCGTTTTTCAGACTCTGCAATGAAACAGTTTCAGTTATTCGACCACTAACTGGTAAACGTCGGCTAAATACAGTATTTTACTAAGAAATAGGCCCGATACTGTATGCTGGTTGTAGGTGCAGAAATGGGGACCTTGGACTCAAAATAACAACTTTCATTTCTCATTATTCTCTATTTCACACTAAAAATAACTACATATGAACACAGTTTCACCCCAATATAGAATTATACAGTACGCGTCAGAATTATGAAACAAATTAATTTTTTCAGAAGAAAAATATTCGGCAACAAAATCCTGAAATAGGTCAATTTTTGTTTCACTTTCACCAAATTTTCATGCATTTTTGAAGGATTTTTGTTGCACCATGTGCCATCCATCCCCATTAACACTCTAAATTTTTTATTAGGGAAAGTGGGTCATGTGGTACTTTTTCGAAAACTGTAATGGTCGACTTTCAATCGGTGACAAATTTCTCCAGGTACCAAAGTCTCAAAGTAAATGAGTCATGCCAAAGTGCACATACTGAAAATCTCTTTGAAGTAACTAATTTTTCAAAAAAAAAAATTTTTCTTGAAAATTTCTGCACGCCTGTTAAGAAGTTACAAAGACCTTGCAAAAAAAGTACCACATGACCCACTTTCCCTATTCAAATAATTTAGAGGCTTGATGGGGATGGCACAGGGTGCAACAAAAATCCTTCAAAATGCATAGAAATTTGGTAAAAGTGAAACAAAAACTGATCTGTTCCGGGATTTTGTTGCCAAATATTTTTCTTCTGAGGAAGTCACTTTGTTCCATAATTTCCACTGTAAAGAAGCTCACATACAGCGTCTACATTTCCAGATTTTCGTTTTTGGGCTGAAGCAAGAGATATCTCGCGAGAAGACACAAATTAGCTGTTCATAAAGACGTCTTTATTTGATCCTTGATAACGTTGAACTAAAAACGGCTAGATCCACCCCCAATAAGTGTAGTCGTGAGCTTGGAGACAGAGAACCCTTAATTATAGTTAAATTTCATTCAAGCTAATCGACCATCTCTGATTAGCAGTAATTTTCGTAAGTGTTTCAGTTTAAACTTCTGATGAGCTTCTGTGTGATATGAGCATTTTGGCCTCTATACTGAAGGATGAGTCTAGTCATTTTGAATCATATTTAAATTCCTGTCATTCATTATTCAACATGAATAAAAACGTTTCTTTTTCTGAGAGAAAAGTGAAAATTATTTCATTTATCTGAAGCAATCTCAATTTACAGATGTAACTTTTCTTGTATGATGAATTTTTGTAACTTAGAACCCAAGATTTGCCTTATCAACTGTTTAAGCGCTGAATTTATTCAGAAAATTGAATTCACATTCGAACTTCGAAATCTAAAAGTGTGAGGGGGAGATTCGCAAAATGTTGCATCTTCATTACCATAATTTCTTCCCAATGTTGAAAGAAAGAAAGAAAGCGCGTGAATGGAATGCCCAAATGATTCATTGTTCACATAAAGTGGAACGTTTTTCTTTTTATCGTTTATTGAACAGATTAAAAAGACACAAAATTTCCGGTGGTTATAATTTCGAATGATTTCCAGAAAATGAGGTTGAAGATGAATCGAAGCTACGAACAGTCATATTCTGTTCAGAAATCCTATCATGACTGCAACAAGATTCTTTTGGCATACTAATCCAACCATGTTTGAGTTTTCGGTTTTTCTTCCTAGAGAACTTCTCTTCAATAATATTGTTTTGAATTTGAAATTGATACTTCATGTAATCTTTCAAGCAACATTGCATAATATATGTACTCCTTTGTGTAGAAACTTTGATTGACAATGGTATGACTATAGCTCAGATCAAAGTTTGATATTTGTGGAGATATCGATGTACAGTGTTTCAATTTGAACCGCCCCAAATATCTTGGCTCTCGTGCAAGTCATATTCTGCTCAAAAAGCCTATCCTGACTGTGAACAACAAGATTCTCTTGGCATACTAATCCAAGTTTTTGATTTTGGTTTATTATTCGATAAAATCAAATAATAAACCTTGGTGATCGACCAACGAAAAAAAAATTTTAACCCCCACTGAAAATTTCACAGTTTACGTTTTGGAGTATGTAGATTTGAATGAACGAATGAAAAAAAGTCCTTGAAACTTGGTGGAAAAATCGTGTGCCACTCGGGGTTGATCCTCCAAGCCTTTTAGCAGGATCAGTGTACCCTAAGGGCTCTAAATGAGGGGTTGGGGGGACAAAAAATTAATTCTCGAAAACTTATCACTGAATTTTCATGAAACTCTGAACTTTGATTACTGTTGCATAACTAAACCTAAAAAATTTTACCTGCATGATTTCCGACTAATGGTTCCCGAAATATATAGAAAAACGCTGCAAATTTCCAATAACATGAATAAAATGAATCATCGCATTCGGTTCTAAGTGGTTTTAGATATCAACGGTATATTGGGTTATTTAACGAAGAAAATAATAAACCCTTGTGTAAAATTTGCAGTGTTTTTTTTGTTCTCAGAGAATTCATCTTCATTTCCTTGAAGTCACTCGAATTAGAGAAATGAGTGAATATACCATTGAAAAAAAAAAAACAGAATTCTCGAATACATTTCGATCCTTCTCATGATGAAGCAGAGCAATGAAAACCAGAGGTTTCATGTAGAATCTTGGTCTGTCAAACTCGAACGATGACTCAAAATACCACTGAAAAAACCTAGTAAAGCTCTGACGTGAAGTCAGCAGGTTTTGCGTGGATGGTCACTTTTGGTGATATCCTTTGAACATGCTCGCGAGAGCTGCTGACTTCACGTGAGTGCTCTTCTAGGTTCTTTTCGATAAAGTACAGTATTTTCATTCGATTTTTAATTTGACTTTTTTTTCCGAATATCTCCAAAACTTATAATTGAATCAAACTGAAATTTGGTACACTACTATGAAATTTGAAATTCAAGGCTTGAGCAGAACTTTTTGCCGAATATGAAAAAATAATTTTCTTATTTACTGATAGTACTGTCGCACCAGAAATCTGCAAACAGTTGCAAGTTGTTATACCCCAACTAACTGCCAAGTTTCAATCCAATCGTTTCAGTACTTCCCGAGTTATCACAAAAACACCTCCGACACCCCTCGGCCAATTTCGCCTTTCAACGAACTTAACCGTCACATTTTAATGCAACCTACACTTAAAGTTTCAGGTCGATATAATATTCGTACGCCCGTTATCGCGCATATGGACGGCCAGCCGGACAAAATCGATTTAGACACCGGATTCATCATCAGTGAGTCCAAGCTAATCGCTTGAGAACATTTTCTGGTCGAAATCAAAAAATTACAGACATTCGGACAAAACGATAGCAAGTTGTTCTCCAAGAACATGTACGCAAATCCAAGGTGGATTCCACCTTATACACCAAAATAATCTGAGTCATTTTGAATTACCTCGTTTCGAAAAAATGGTGGCAATACGAAAAATTTTAATACTTTCTTTCTTCTCACCCGACAGGTAAGAATTTCATGCAATATTTCACAGCATCATTCGATCAAACACAATTTTGGATGTACAAATTTAGTTAATTTAACTGAAAATCTTCATTGTAGATTCAATGAAATTCATTCAGGGGTATTTCTACTTCAATTTTTGATATCAAACTCTCTCTAGAAAAAGATCTGACTTACATCCTCAGAATCAATAACTTGAATGGAAGGTTTACAAAGCATCATGATAAGTAACATCAGTAAATTATATTTACTTGAGACTGAATATAGAACTTATATTAATACGTCTAGTAGTTTGTCCATGAATTTGCCAAAGTTAGATTAATTCGATGTTGAGCTATTTGGATGACTGATATGTAGTATTTTCTTAAAGTTCATGTTCAGTACTTCAATGAGAGAATGAGAATATATGTATAAACATTTCAGGTCTGTAGGGGTAATACACTTGCTTTGAGAGCTCTTGAAATTCGCATTTCGACTATCATCTTGTTTCAGTTCTGTGTGGGACTTGTATCAGATTATATTACTCCTTCTGCAATATTATTTCGTCTGAGAAGTAGTCTGTTGGCATAAGATAGCAATTAAATAGAAAGCTCTTGACAGCATTGTTCAAAACACCGTTCGAAAATATACTGTCTTGAATTGCGAAATGCAAATTTTTTTCAATTTCCGCTAATTTATGTTTCAACCTACTGTGACTTTTAGGTGAGTATATGTCACTATACTCGTACAAAATGCAAGGGATGTTCTTGAATAGTGAGGTTTATGTTAATAGGAAAGAGGGGGTGAGTTCAACAATTGTTGGGGAATTCCTCGGTATCAACAAAACAGGTTGAGTAATAGTGATGTATTTAAGTCTATCTGGTCATTCAGTGAATTCCTAGGAATTCTAATAAAGTCTTTGGCTTTTGTTTTTCTTATGTAAAATCGTAAAATAGTTATTGAAGGTTTAACCTGTGTCCTACAAATTGTTTGCATACGTTGAAATCTATTTGGTGTTGAGAAAACATATTTCATGTTCCAATTCTTGTATGGAATGATCTTTCTATTTGGCCAACGTATGGGCATGTACCGCAGGTCAACTTGTTTTCTCTGTTTTTTTTTTGATTTTTCGATGGAATTAATATTTTGAATGAGATTTCAATATTTTTGTTTCTTCTTAAGTATTCAGCAACATTTCCAAATCTGGTCCAGTGTAGTTCAAAGTGAAATCATTTGTTTCATTGGTGGTTTTGGGATATACCAATGAGATAGCTCGTTTATATTGGATCGAGTTCAATAGATTATCTACGATTGGGGGATTGAAACCATTACTTGAACCTATTCGTTTGATTTTATTGTAATTTTGTTCGAAATTCCTTCGTGTCTTAGGTACGTTAACCAGTCTATATATCATCCTCCTAGCTGCTATTTTATGAGTGAGGGGATGGTTTTAATTGAAACTACTTGAAAATAGTTTCGTTTCTTAATTCAAGATGAATTTCCATCAAGTAGAGAACAGAGCGGTCAAATATTTTTACCGGTTGTTATAACTATCATTGTAAATATTTCATGCGTTAGAATCTCCATAATTTATTAATTTCTTTGTCACTATTGAAAAATTCGCTATTGATAAAATATATTACAAAACACGAAAAAAAGATAAAATGGCAAAGTATAATAACTATGAAAAAATTAAAAAATAACCAACCACCTACAAAGAATGATTTTTTCAGGCCTCTACTCAGTTTATACCAATTGGCGTAATATCGAGATTATGTTTCATGTTTCAACTCTCCTGCCATATGAGAGGCACGACCCACAGAAGCTCCAGAGGAAAAGGCACATTGGAAATGATATTGTGTGCGTGGTATTTTTGGAAGCCGACAACACATCTTTCTCACCGGCTTGTATCAAAAGTCATTTTCTACATACATTTATATTAGGTGAGTTGTTCTACTCATTTATCAAAGATAGGGAGCCTATCTTATATAATATTTCTCTTCTAATACATTCATTTTTGAGTTATTTTTCATACAAATTGCTCCTACGAAATTAAGTATTATTTTATGCTATCCTAATTGAATCTGAAAGGGCTCTAAACTCGATTTAGAAGAATTCTCAAGGTTTTTCTACTCTTCTGTTCGAAACCTGGAAGGAAGAGCTAACAAAAAAAACTAGATAAAATGATATTTCAATGATTTCAAGTATTTCCAAAATATTGTGAGAATCTATACTGAAAGTGATCCTGTCTTCTTCTTCTTTTGACAGTTTTAGAAAATGTTTCAGGTGTCGATTTATTTTAACGGGTTTCCTGCACTTTTAACTCATTTTTCCAAAAAAGGCGAATTTTCGCTTTTATTGTTTTGTTTTGTTTTATTGATAGCCTCTATTGGTTATTCACAATAATATTCAAATGCAAAGTGAATCATAGCAAGCGTCAACCCAAAATATAAAAACGAGGAGGACATTTCGACACAATTGCGAGGAAGAGCTAAAAATTAAGCTGGGGAACTTGAGTTTTCGACGATTGCAAATATCTTCAAATTTGATCCCGTCCAAGGCTCCATTTTGCAATCCTTGAAAAAAACACAGAAAAATGGATATCCTGAATCAAATTGTAACCAAATCAATTCAAACGAATGGCACTCTTGAATGGTTCCAATCGAATATTTGTTTGGTTTTTCGATAAAATATTTATGACTCATTCGATTCAGTCATCAAGTTTGTTCTAAATGAGAAACCTTATACAAAAATGACTGAATATGTTTGCTATATAAAGCAAACATATTCAGTCATTTTTGTATAAGGTTTCTGTTCCAAATTTCATTCTGAAATATTCGGCATGTGATACGAATGAGAGATTTTTCATTATTGTATTTGAAATATTTTTCTAAAAGATTCCAATTTCTTTAACCAATAAAATATAATATGTTCGATTCAATCAACCACTCTATCTCTAGTATCTCTAGAAGACTTTCATTATCATTTTTTGAAGATATCAGTCATAAATAAGGTGCAAATGGAGGACCACTTTCAACGAAGTTTTTTGGCACAGATTATCGTATAGCGAAGAGCAATCGTCTTCAGTTACAATTTGCTTGGTCTCTATGTAATACTCACGACCTCCAAGCAAAAAATAAAAATATGTAGTCTGGAGTGCACGAATGTTGGCATGTACCCACTTATGCGAAGATTTTCCAGATCAGACTATGTTCGAGAGTGGCCAAACTATTCTTAAAACCAACTTCCTCTTCTTCTGAACTTCTTGACAAAACATTCCCGGGAACTCCCCTGAGCTTTATGAGTAGTTCTCTGCTTATGACAAATTCCTAATGCACCATAAAAAATACAAACGCACTTGTTAACTGTTCACTATGGCTACAATGGCGTTATATTTTATCTAAATATCCATATGTTCTAATACCGCTTAATGGTCGAGGTGCTCACGTGTACGTGCTTTTTCCATTAGAACACGTGTGATAAGAAATTATATTCTTGATCTAAGCGAACTGTGATTAGCTGAAATTTTTTCACAGAAGATTAGGAATGTTTTAGTTCAACCAAATTCAGCTTTAGAAGATTCATGAATGAAAAACAACGAAATGAGTTAACAATAAAAGTTTCTGTGTAGTGCCGATGTATTTCACTTGATTTTTTGGTTTCAAATCTCAAGGGATCCGAAAAGTGATCTTTTTTGTGAGGATAACTGATAAAAGCCTTTACTATTAAGCCAGGCAAGATTTTTTGAAACAATTTCGTCTTATGTATTCTATTGAAATAGTATAAAAGAACTACTTCAAACTTAACTTTTGGAGCGTATATCAAACTTCTCCATCATACGAAAAGGGGAAAAATCTTCAGAAATATCTTCTTGTAATATTTTCGTAACCAAAAATTTTTGTGACAGACATTTCTGAAAATTACAGAAACGCAGATTCACTTCACCTGAAAATTTTCTGATTGAAAAGTCGATAAATATGACTCTCCTTATAAAATATAAGTTTATTTTTCATTTTCATTCAATTAACAGGTTTCGTCAACATCAGGTTATGTGTATTGTTTCAATTCATCACGTAATTCCCAACCGATGAACCTAGATAATCTGCTATTTGCGATTTTGTATATTGTTTATGTTGTTCTTGTGTTCAGGTTTTTTAACGCCTGTACGCCACGATATTTCACGAAAAAAAAGTTCCATCTTACAGTTCATTGGTTCCTATTTTGAAGTCATCTTAAACAGTCATTTCATATTCAAAATCAAATATGAATTAAAAAATTCGAATTACATCACTGACTTATTTTCAACAACAAAAAATATTTCATTTCAAAAGTGAGGACGTCCCCAAGAATAAAGCGGAAGCCGACAAGATACGAAGTCTCTGTGGTAACCAGGGACGAAGTAGGCGCCTACAAGCCATACCTGTGGGAGCAGAGCGTCTTCGATAAGGGTCCAATGTTTAGGGAATGGCTCTTGACGAAAATTGTAAACGGTGAAAGAGCGAGCTACTCAGCACCAAAGTTCGCAAGAATGCAGGAGAGAACGAGGTCACAGATGCTGGAAGATATTGTTGCCAACTTGCAAAATCACGCGGAAACTGGTCAAATCCCTAAACCGTACAGAAGGGGTAAGTAGTTGTTGAACTTTGTATATGCTCGAATACCGATTTTCCTACGATACCAGTGATATAACCCTTCTCTGGCGAGAACCCAAACTTGTGACTAATTGCCAAGTATGTAAATCCCAGATAGGGATCCTTACAAATTTTCGAATCGATATTCTTCATAAAATTCGCATTAATATTTTGCATCCTTTTACTCATATTTCATTTTAGCCTTCGTTTGATGTTAATTATCCAAACTATATGTTTGTGAATAGCAAAATATTCATTTAATAAGAGTTTTTGGGTTGTTAAATTTGTACTTATTTCGCGTTATAGGAAGTTTTATTACCCTCATTGTGTGATCATGAGCATAAAAGACGATTTTACACAATCAAATTCCTGAAATTGGCGTTTTTCCCATAATTAAAAAATTTTCACATTGATTTTTTGAATCAGAGTGGTTATGAACCGATGCAAAATTTAGGTGTATAAAAAACAAATTGTCAACAAATTCAAAGAATAAGTAATGTAGGACCAATAAATCGGGATATCGATATGAAAATTATGTGAATATTCATGATATTGAGGAAATGAAAATTATGTTTTACTTGAACGAGTTGGAACTTACAATGATTTCAACTGTACAGGATATTTCACCATGAACTGGGCAAACATATATAGCCGAGTAAATGGCATTGAGAAAGTTATTTTTGCCTTATGACTTATGCCCCGTTTGCGAAGCGTAAGCGAGATACGGGGTGCCTATTCTTTGAAGGTTTCGAGTCACATATTATAATTTTTCAGTAGTGAATACAATTGTGGAGAAGAATCCTGGAAAAAAAATCGAAATGGCAGAAAAAATGCAGATTTGGAATTTTCATTTTCGATTATCAAATTGGATATAATTGTGTTAATGTTCCTAATTGATTTTCCAAAACTCGAACTCAACTTTTTTTCACATAGGTATTGTGAAATTTTACAATGAAAAAAATATTCATCGAAAATTGCTGAAATATTTCAAGGACGAATTATATTTCAATCTGAACACTGGTGAGAAAACTACGAAGGCGTAGAAGGGCCACTCTTTGTCGACAAATATTTTCTACCTAATTCCGAGTTTAAACTCGGAATTACACTAATTCCGACGTTGAACTCGGAATTATAGACTAATTATGACTTCAAACTCGGAATTATACATAATTCCGACTTTGAACTCGGAATTTGACTAATTCCGAGTTTGAAGTCGGAATTGAAGACTAATTCCGACTTTAAACTCGGAATTATAGACTAATTCCGACTTTGAACTCGGAATTATAGACTAAATCCGAATTTAAACTCGGAATTAGGTAGAAAAATTTTTGTCGACAATGAGTGGCCCTTCTACGCCTTTGTAGTAAACAGAATAAAGAAATATCAATTGGTTTTCATTTTGTAGCCTGCCGATTATTCCACTCAAGTACTTAAATATCTTCATTTAAAAACTGGTTGCCCCACGGAGGCCACAATTGTGCTGATGGGTCTCCAAAATGACCTGGATAGAAATATGAATTCATGAAAAAATTTTTTTTTTTTTCGAAAAACTTGAGAAAATCGAAATCTATCCACATTCGGACATTTAAATCGAATTCTATGAACTTTAGTTGCTTGCCAACAAACATTTATATGATCAGAATAAATCCAATTTATACCCTACGTGACCCTACTGTACGAAAGTGGAGCGAGTTCAATTTCCACCAGAATTTTTTGAAGAACTAGGTTTTCTGAATTAATTTATTTTCCTATCCAGGTTTTTCTGGGGTCCATCAGCACAATTCTGACCTCCACAAGGCCACCAGCTTTTTAAATAAAAATTATTTAAGTACCCCGGGCGGAATCTTTGGAAGGATACAAAATTGAAACCAATCGATATTTTTATTCTTTTTTACTTCGATCTGGAAGTGTAAACATGTGAAAAAAAAGTTGAGTTAAAATTTTGGAAAAATTTTTCCACGGAAAATCTTAGAAACACGAGTAACTCACCACAGTTATCAGAATATTGTCCAAAAGTTGACATAAAACACCCTATATCTCGCTTATGCTTCGAAAAAAGGGAATATGGCAAAAATGACTTTCCCAATGTCATCTACTCGGCTATGTAACCATTGATGGATATTTCTTATACAGTTCTTAGTATCGAATTTTTTTCCACAATTCTGCACCACATTTGAATTTATCACCGAAAAATAATGAGATATGACCAAAAACCTCCAAAGGTCACGCATAACTCACCACAGTTATCAGAATATCGCCCCGTATGTCGCTGATACTTCGAAAACTGGGTATGTGTCATAAGGCCAAAAAGTTTTTTTCTATGGTACCTACTCGGCTATGTATGTTTCTGCAGTTTATGGTGAAATACCCTGTACAACGATTGATTTATTGATATAATAACATCGAAATTTTTAATGGAATGGAAATCGTAAGCTCATTTGTTCGCGCGTAATTGAGTCAATAACGGTTGGCCTAGGATTTATCAATGGTTAGTTGTTTTATATCATATCCAGATGAAAACTCCAAAACCACAGACATTTCCGCACAATGATTGCGCCCCTTATCCGCACTTGATGCGTGAAAATATGTTTTATTTCATACTGTACCGTAATGTGCCATTTTTTGGACTGATTTGAGTCCGGGAAATGATACATTACATCACTAGGCCGGTAAAGTAACTTTACCGGACTGGTACATTTTAACCAACACATGAATGGTTTTTAATACTATTTTAGCATAAAGAAAAGAAATAAACTCTTACCGCATCCGAGAAGTAAGCAAACATTATGTTTTCATTTAGGTTTTTCCCGACATTGTAAGTTTTGCGCCATTCACAGAATATCTCGTTTTCCTTTTGATATCGTCCGGAAGATTTGGCCGGGATGAGTTTCGCCATCGCTTCAGAACTTTTTTCCAAAATCTCTGCATCCATTTCATTTGAAATTATTCAAAACCAAAAAGTCAAAAAGATGCTGAACTGACAGGCAAGACAATCAATAAAAAAAATCTTTGTTACTGTTAGCAAACCGATTCTAAGCATACTACATCATCACCCTATATTAATGGATTGTTTTACATCATGTACTGACACATTACTGACACCTTCAAACTACCTGAATAGACAAATCAAACTTTTGTACCAAAAATATTGAGCAGTATGAAATGAAACGTTGTACGATACACGGCCGTGAAATGTCATTGAAATACTAGTCTAGAAATTCCATGAACATCTAGACTCGTACTTTAATGAGCCATTTTCCGGCCTCGTAACGTAAATTACTGATTTGAAACATATGTCAATAATTTTTCTATTTCAGGATCATGGCGACCAATTGGACACATGAGGCCGTCTTCACCGTTACTCGATAGCGTTCGTGATCAATTCGAAGATCACGATCAAATAGCCAAAGACTTCACCCGAATGTTCTTGAATACCGATGAGAATATTCAACAGAACGGACAACTTTTCGATGTGATCTTCATGGTTGGCCAGTCGAAGCAGAAAACGCGGTTGATAGGAGTTCGAGCGATTTTAGGTGTAAGAAGTAGAGTTTTTCAAGAGATGCTGTATGGTATACAGACTGGATTCGGTTCGCCACAAGTGCCAGTAGCTGAGCTCTTAGCGAGGCCTGTACCCACCCTCATAAGCCCTCAACAGAGTAGGCCGAAAAGTTCGAACTTTTTGCAAGTGAGTTATTGAAATTCATCTCTTGAACGTGTGAACTGGTGCACGAGTTTGAAGTTGTATAACGGCACAATGGATTCGTAATAGCATTTAGAAATGGGTTTCGTAAAACTTGATAATAAAATGTCGTCGTTTCCCTAATTGTCTCCGACGCTCGACTGAAAGTTTCCTTAACATGGTTTTATTAATATTGTGTAGTCGATTCCGGAATGGAACCCCGCGTTTTGTTCTGGAAATACCATTCAGGTGACTGATCCTGGGAAAACTTGAACAATTAATTGGTTATGCGTTAGTATGAAACGAGATGATGAGAATTGAGACAACCCTTATCTCGAAAACGAAAAAAGCAGTCGAAAAACAATAAAACTTGCACGTTATCATCATCAGGACTCGTAGTGGCTTTATGGAATATTTTCAAATAATTACAAAACTTGCCAGTTTGCAACCTTGACAATATCCAAACCATTTTATGTCCCAAGCAATTAAATCTATTGCTGAGGTTATTGATTCAATAACCAAACAATTACACAACACCAGTGGTCAGAAAGGCACCATCTTATTCTACAATCTAAAATATTTGAATAATGCTTTCGAAGAATGTTTCTCGAAGGAGAAAGAGCCCTTCAAATTTGCGACATGGATTCTTTTGCACTTATTTTTTTACGTTTCGAAAACATTTTCTCTACAAATATCCTACCTGGTTTGGTTTCTTTAGTAAGCACATTATTTCATGAATTGTTCATCTGTTGGAAACCTACAATATTTGACAGATAGTGTAGCCGTGTAACTTATATCCAACTATTTGCACCATCTTTTTTATACATTGCTCTTGTATCAAAATTTCACCATAAATATACAGGATTATTCGGAAGGAGACTGTCAGATTTTGGGATAAGTTTACACTAGTCAAGACAGTATCGAAACAATGTTTGGTTTATGGTTGGGGGTCTCCATTGAGAATATACAGGGTGATTTGTCCGATTCGACCTATTTTACTTTCATTGATGTATTTTGTATGGCTTATTCGATTTTATGAAATTTTCAGCGAAGTACAATATTGATAAGCACATTCATCAATTTTTCCAAATAAGTGGTTGTTATTGTGATAATTTCAATTAATTTTGCAGGTTGAAAAAACACCCTGTACCTACATCGCGTTTCCTAAACTGCGCTATCTGTTTACGATTCTACTAAAATAAAACATTATTTGGGAGTTTCTTATTTTTTTAGCACACTTCTAGTTTTTCGAGAAAATTTTTTCAAAAAAAAATTTCGCTTCAATCGATTCCACTTTTATTAATAGCTTTGGTATGGCTCATCCAATTCTAATAAAATTCTTAGTGTAGAACAATCTGTATGAGTAAATTCAATAATCGCAACAATCTCTCGAACTGTATTTTCCAAGGATGCGAAGTTGTTTGTCACTTTCAAAATATGCTCTTGAAATTCGAAATTTATTTTCAATTGCCCATTTTCTGTTTAAAATCATTCCATTCAGGAAATTACTCAGTTTAATTTTTTTGCAAACCTCCGCTTCTCAATAAAAGGGTTATTTCTATGAAGCAGTGACGTTATGTATAATTTCGTTCAATAATGTCGATTGAAGATTTAAAAAGAGGGCGTGAATATGCATTCAAAAAAGGGGACACCATTTCGAAAATTAAATGTAAGTTTTTTGTTGATCCTAAAGTCCACTTGTCATTTGTTTCGTATGTTCGTCCAATATTTGTTTTCATGCGTGTAGATTTGTTTGGTTTATATGAAGTTATATTCTGAACTGAATGATTTCATACAGAATAGGAGTAATTGAATATGAAATTGGAATTTGAAAAGAATAATTTTGAACCTGAGAACTGCTTTGCATCTTTGGAATTAACTACCTAGTGCAAAAAAATCTCACTGCTTTTGCGCCAAATTTCGAGTATGCTCTTCTTCAGACATTTTTTCTCGGAAAACCGGAGGTGTGCCGAAAAAATAATAATGAATAATGACCTATTATTGTAGAATCTGAAACGAATAAGAAATTTTGATGAAAGCAATGTAGGTACAGGTTGTTTTTTTCTTCAACTGCACAATTAATCTGAAATTATCGCAATTGCAACCCTGTATTTTGAGAAATTGTTGCAATTATTGAATGTACTCATTCAGATTGTTCTACACTGCAAATTTCATCAAAATTGGATGAGCCATACCAAAGTTATTGATAAAAGTAGAATCGATTGGAGCGTAATTTCGACATTGTCTTCATTTGATAAAAATTTCTCGGAAAACTAGAAGTGTGCCAAAAAAATTAGAAACTCTTAAATAATGAGTTATTATTGAAGAATGGTGAACAGAGAGCGTAGTTTTGGAAACGCGATGTACAGGTGTTTTTGCAACCTGCACAATTGAGCTGAAATGATCAAACTGGCAACCGCTCATTTTGAATAAAAATTTTGGAATTAATGAATGTGCTCATCAATATTGTACTTCGCTGAAAATTTCATTAAAATCAAATGAGCCATACCAAAGTTATCAATAAAAGTAAAATCGGTCTAATTGGACAAATCACCCTGTATATTCTCAAAAGAGACCCCAACCATGAACCAAACATTATTTCGAGACTGTCTCGACTAGTGTTAAATTATCCTAAAATCTGACGGTCTTCTCCGGAATCACCCTGTATATTAAATTCCTTTGATCAGTTGAAAAAGCAAATTTGTAGGTATGCATACATATTTTTCTTAGGTTCCAGATATCGAATCACCTCGACCAAAAAGTGTTCCAAGTTCACCGATGGTGAAAAGAGCATTTTCCAGACTAGGTACAATCACAGCTGGCTGGGGAAGAAGTATAAGAAAACACAACACAGCTCAGTTATCTGCAGAGGATAAGAAGAAATGGGCTAGTAGCCAAGATTGCTCAAGTGAGTGTCACTGGAGGAACTTTACATACGCCTACTTTATTTAAAGCATATCATCAGCATCACGAAAATGCCCTTTAAAAATGACTCATATCTTTCCTCTCCATATACAGGATGATTCATTATTTCTTACTAGAATTTCATTTGAATATATATTTCATGTACTTAAAGTCAGAATTAAATGTTTTTCAGAGTTTGTAACACTTTATAGCATCTGTTGGATCGTGTATACCCAATATCACATTTCCAGTACCGTACTAGGAAAAGCAATTTTGACTACTGATGTAAAAATTACCACCTTGTAAGCCACTTTCTGGAATTTTTCACATTTATTTGATCAAACAAATCCAAAGAAAAGTAAGACTTCGAATAAATATTGTCGAAAACATGTGATCTGCTTGTGATCTTCACTCACCCTTTTTCGAACAATTATATATCAATGTTATTCTTTTGAGTATTTGAATCGAATAGTAATTTTTAATTGGTCTCAATTAATGTTTCATTTCGAAAAATTTCCAAATATTGAATATTTTCTTCATATTAGAAAACAAATATGAATTTAAAAATGTTTCTACATATTTATATGATAAAATAAAATACTTTCTAGGAAACAATAAGAATGAACAATATGATGAAATATCGGAAATGATGCAATCAAAAACCTACCAGTATACAGTTGTGACATCAATGAACTTTTTTTGGATTCTTCACATCTGGGGGTATCCAAAAATAACAGTAAAATAGAGTAATTTAAATTGAAATTCCTATGAAGAAATTGTTACTTTTTATTCACATTATGTTATTTTACATTGATATGGATTGAGCGTGTAGGCCGATTGAATGGCCTGCACGTTCGCCAGACCTGAACCCTATGGATTTTTCATTTGGGGATTTTACGAAGAGCTGGTGTGAGCGACGAATGGCAATAACAAAGTAGAATCAAAAGAAAAACTTTTAGAAGCAGGAAGAAAAATAAAACAAAAGACGTTGACGATTATGTATTCAAAATGAAGACAGAGGTTTTGAAGATTTATTGTAGTGAATGATGATTTTTCAGTCATTTGTGTTTTTATTTTGCATCCAAAAGCTAGTGATTTATAACTACCAATTTTGAAATCTGCTCACATTCTCAATAGTTGTGAGACCAAAATTATTGTGAAAATTACACGAGCTACAGTTTGTTCGAAGGAATTTCAATTAAAATTACTTTAGGAACACAGTTTTGAGTTTAGGTCACTATTAGAGTTATAAAAAATAGAAAAATAGCTTTACTTCAATTATTTCTAGTCTATCCGCCTTCGAAGACCGATAAAAGCAAAAATGGCCAAAAAAATACTACTTTGTCCTAATGTTTCGGTAGTTAAGCCAGAAGCTATGAAAACTCCGTTTTGTATTTCAAATTGATGTTGAATGTTTGATTGAATCCTACTGAAAACAGAAGTTCTAACTTTCAAGCAGTAAATTTGAGTGATTTTTGGAAGCTGAGTTATTTTTGTCGTTGAACCAGAATTCAAGGGGAACATGTCACAGAAAATAAATCTGCAAAATATCTACTAAAAAAAGAATATGAATTCTTGAAAACTCGCTGGCATAATAAATTGAACTAACATAAAAAATGATAACTCGAAAATTACAAGAAATCGCATGATATATTTGAAGCATTTGTGGATACCCCCAGGTGTGAGGAATCTGGAAAATAATTATCGCCGTCACTACTTGGACCACCCTGTATATCAAGAGAAAGGGAGTTTTCTGCGAACCTGCCTACACCTGTTATCACGAAATGATCTAGCTCTATCTATTCGCGTGTGAAAAAACGAAAAACAAACTTTTTGAACTCACACATATATTCATTTCTATGAAACGAATAAACTAACTTTTGTATTCACAGATAAGGACGGAAAAGACAAAGATAGTAAAGAGAAACCACAAGTATCGCAGCTTCCAGTACCAAGACTGAGCGTATGCGCTGATGCACAAAAAGTGGACAGGGCCAAACTAGCCCAGACTGAATTTTCGATAATTGAATTCGACTCCGATACTTTTCGGATACTCCTGGATTATCTGCACACGGGCTCTTGTCCCCTTACGTGCTCTACAATTCCTGGTCTGATTTGTGCAGCCGAACACTATGATCTACCTGAATTGTTACAGGCATGCTTCCATCACGCCAAACAATTTTTGAGGATAGAAGTGGTGAGTATAAATATAATTGAAAATCAATTGTTGAATTTCGGTATGAAAGAAGACAGTTTAGACATTTTCCAATGCGAGACTTGGGTTCAAATAACCAATTCTGAAAATTTCTTACCACTGCTAAAAGAAGACCTCAGAACAAATTCGTCATGTGAAGATTCGCCTTATTTAGAATAATAGATATTAGAAATTATGAGTGAATTCTGCCTTTGCTCTTCAAATGGAGTAAGTTGATCCAATTTATACTCGGAATTTTGCTACGGAAATAACGATATATTTGCTGTCACTAGAGCAACCAACGACTCCCTATGATAACTTCGGTTCATCATATCCCTGCATAGATTATAGTTAGTATGTTGTGTTGGTCATGATTGTCTCAGGTTAGTCTGAATGAGAAAATTCTTTAGTTCTAATAACCCAGTTCTGTGAATACCTTTTCATCCAAGAACCAATCGAATATTTCATATTTACGTAACGGAATATCAACCGCAATATCCGAGTGGATTCAAATATCACATCCAACATAAACTATTTGAAAATTATGGACGCGAAATCAGGAGCTCCAACACAACTTCCAGCCGATAAGAAATCAATACGTTAATCCAGCTACTTGGCTTGAGGAACCGAGGTGCACGTTACGTTCATTGACGTTATTGATGTGAAATCACTTTCAGCTGATCAGACAAGATCTTTACGAGTATCGATATTTCAATCCAATTACTCGTTTTAAATAACGCAAGGATATCCATAAATCACGCGAACATGAAGAATTGGTTCTGAAATTTTTCGTTCCAACTGACTGAAAATTTTCGAAATTTTGGGTTGGCAACTAGAACCGAGGTCTCCAAGTTGGATTTATATGAATTGTTGTTCTCTCAAACCTATTTTCATATGATCTCAATGAGGTATTCAATGAAAATGATAACATACCAATTATTGAACATCTCCCTTCTCTCAAGTATTCGATTCTGTTTTTCAGGTTTGCTGTATGCTCTGCTCTCTGGAAAATTATTATTGGAGGTACACTTCTGCCTCTGAACTAGTGAACATGATTTTAGCCTTCGTTGAAACCCGAGCATATGCCTTATTTCAAATTAAAGACTTCCTCAATTTGAGCGAATCCATGGTTCAAATGATAATGTGCAGGTAATTAATTCAATCAGTATTTAATCAACCATACTTCGATACCTTCATACATAGTCCAATTCAGTTCTTTGTGAGCACTAATCACAATCAGGCGCGCGTATTCCGAGGAATAAAACGCTATATGTTCCTCATAATTTCACATTTCTAGCGGATATGACAACTGAAGATAAAATGAACCTCTTTGATGAAGAATCTTTGTAGTACTCATTTCAGTTCGTCCATTCGTCAGTCTGATCGATAGATGAAACAATGATGCAGAAAGTTCAAAAATTAAAAAATTGAGAAAAAAAATTATAGCTTTTGAAGTGTTCACGAGTAGGCAGATTTTGAATGAAGACTATGTCACTGATACGTATTCAAATATCTACTCAAAATTTCCAGAGGAGGTATTCATTTAAGCAGAGGTATTGATTTGAGTCCACCCATTAGTTTCGCAGATTAACAAATAAAAATTTCAATGATTCGAAAGATAGCTTCTCAATTGCATCCAATCGAAAGTTATTTGTTGAGTAACGACATGTAAGTGAAAAAAAAATTGTGCGAAAACCATACGCAATTGGGGCTAATAGTAATCGGTGTGAATCCACAGCTGAACAAGAGCATTAATATTTCTCAAATCAGTGGTTTTCTAGAACGTAGACAGCCTATCAGTAACTTCAACCTGCTTGTTCTAGGGACAAGAGCGTTATTATCCAGCACAAATATAAACGAAAATGAGTAACTAAGATTCATTCATAGAAAATTCAGTATTAAATTCCGGCAGACTGTCTAGACTAAATTTGAGATTGATTGATTGTGCCTTTTGAATTAACTCATTTCCAATAGGACAAAGTTGAAGGCTCTATCTATGTCTGGACTAGGTTCTTTAGGGAAGGTGGAAGGCGCTGCAGATATAATCCGCCAAACCGTTTCATACTTTACCTAACCGAGATTTTATTTTTCCATATTTCCTAAAATTGTACATTCAATCGAAGTGAAATCATGTATCGACTCGAAAAATAACGTCCTGGGATTCTGTACAGAATTTTCACAATATTATTTTATCTCGAATGAAGTTGCTTTGGACGGGGTCAAAACTGGAATGGGTGCTATGAGGCGCGGTTTGGGACAGTTCTGAGCTTTTGGCAACATGGCGTAGTTATTCGTACATTATACGCTCACAGTAAGCAATGGTTGGGAAAGTAACCTAACTAAGGGCCGGTATTATAAAACTTAACTGAAAGTTATCTTTAACTTTAACTGACAGTTAAACTTTTGCTCAAAAATGTCGGAATTATAAAAACCTCATTTCTATCATAGACAAAATACACTATGATGATTTCTATGACAAGGAGAAGGAAATAATTAAAGATTCTGTGATGAATCTAACCACCAATTTCTGGGTTGGAGAAGCTGGACTTTGGAAAAATACTCCCTTTCAAAACATGATAGGAATAAACAAATCCTTTATTGACAAATACCTATTCGCACTATGAATCAGGGAGCTTAATGGATTGTGGTTTCCATAAAAATAGATCAATTTTGAATTCTTATACTTTTTGCAATATGGAAGGGATATTTGGGTATTTATTCGATATCCTCACTAAAACAACTACTTCCACTAATGAATATATTTGAAATGAAAGCTTAAAAGGAAAAACTTTGACAATAATAATGAGATACAAATTCAGGAATCATTGAACAATTACAATATAATTCGTCCAAATCTAATTAGGTGCTGAATTTTTTTTACAAATACTTCACTCTTCACCAATGGGCAAGTACTTTCAACTGACACTGGGAGTGGTAATAATCTCAACACTAAATTTGCAAAAATTGTCATTCAATTAAAAAATATGGTAATGTTTTGTGTGGCTCCAGGTTATCGAGCCTAGCTATCTAGAATTTGTACACGGCTATCAGCTACAGTTTGGTCATTATTATACGAAAAGTATCCATTGCGATTGTGATGGTTTCCTTTCATCTTAAAGGGTAAATAATATGAATAAATCATCATGTTTCATTACGCCTTCAAAATTTTTATCTGTTATATAAGGCACCAAAAAGAATAAATGCCAATGTTTCTTTTTTCATTTACATCTTATAATAATTGAACAGAAAGAGTAACTGATATTTTCATTACAATAATATGCCATAATGAATTCTCGAAATTGGGTTCTTACTCGAGTGAGGTTTATAGCAGGCATTTTGATGTAAATAGATAATATAAACTTTTCCATGGGACATTTCTGATAATACAGTCAGTATAGTTGATTTTTGAAAACCCCTAAAATCTCCAGCAACTATCAAGAAAGAACAAGATGCATAAACTCTGCGTGTAATAAACACATTTGCATCACTTGCGTCAAAGCACGATTTCTAAGAATATGTATTCCAGACGTACAGAGTGTCCAGACAAGTGAAATCGGTTTTTGAATTCCGTTTCTTCCCATAAGTTCAAATGGTTCAGCCGATTTTTACATATCCTTTCTCAACAAGGATATTCAACAATATTCATGGCATCATCGTCATAGTCACTTAAAAGTTCTTTAAAAATAAGTGAATATATCTTGCCAACATGTTACCGAAAATAGAAACCAACATGTTAACAACAAACAATTCGAGGTTATATTTTCTAATGCCAGCCGAAAGGACAGAGAATCTGTGGAAAAAAACGATTTAACTTTAACTTTAACTTTAATTGATACCCAAACCACCACATAAAGATAACCCTGCAAATCTAACTTACTTACTGCTCAATTTTCAGTTAAACTTAAAGATAACTTTCAGTTAAGGTTTATAATACCGGCCCTTACAGTGTTCTGTTAACTTTTTTCCTACCCCCATGGTTCCAAGTTCCAAAATAATTGCATTAGAAGACCACGATACAAACAACATAACTATATAGTTGTAGTAGATTACAAAGAGATTCAAATGTTTGTATTCTAATAATAACAATACTAAGTTTAAGTTTACTGTTTTGTTGGTGCTACTGCAAGAAGTGTTAAATAAGGATTATGAATGAATCATGAATCAATTGGCCATAACACTGTGTGAAATTTCACTTCGTGAAGTCCGTTGACAAAATCGTAATTTCACGTTTTTTGCCGTAGAAAAATACCAACCGAGTAAACTCAATTGTACTCTAGTATAAAGACACCAACCAACTGCTATTAGGATTCCTTAATATAATAATATCTAGTTATCTACAAGATAGATAACAAAAATCGATTTCAAGCGATGGACCAAAAGCTCCGGTTATAGTAACTGTTATTCAAACTGACATATATGCGAAGAAAAATCTTTCAATTGGGATAACCGTAACTATACCATCGCTTGAAAGCGCTTGAAGATACATATCTTTGGTTATGTTATTATACATGGGCATTGATTGATACAAAAAAGTTAGTCTTCTGCTTTCAATATCGACAATCTATAAGCTATCTAGCAGCTAGTGTAGGTAGTATAGTGTAGATAACTACGTGATATGTTGTACTAATGGCTACGCTATGTTGCCATATGCTCGGAATGTACGGAACGCTGCCGGCGCGCACTCTCGTGACAACTTGGAATAGGTCGAATTAATAAATATATTGCACACCACGAATTTGTATATATACAATACCCAACTCATAAATATATTGTGTAAGTAGAAAATAAATATATTGGCTCAGGAATATATAAATATATATATTTGCAAACGCACTTTTGTCGCAGACGGCGCCTCATAGACTGCTTTGGCTACACTACAAATTGGAACTTCATAACTTTTCAAAGGGGTTTTTCTTCAATTTCACTGTTTTCTTATAATCCATTCACTCTGTAGGAATTTGGAGATTCCTGAGATAAGAAAATTTGAAGCAATGTTGGAATGGACAAAATATAAAATTAGGACTAGGACTTCAAGTAAACTAGATGCCAAATTGGAATTCAAATGTATAATGGAAAGACTGGCTAGAGATTTGAAACTATATAGAATATCTCCCCAAGAACTCATCAAGGTAAGATTATTTGCAGACTACTCGAAAAAATTGAAAAACTATGTCCCATTTGAACCTTCCCACCTACCTATGCTATATTGAAACAATAATTGAAGTAAACTCATGAATCCATGAAGTTATAATTCATTCACATAAATAAAATGAGTCAATATGCCCTGGAATCATTTCATTAATTTTTTGCGCGCATGTTCTAGGGAAACAGCTAGCTATCGTTTTGTCCGAATATCTGTCATTTTTGAATTTTGAGCCGAATGATCTCAAACGATTAGTTGGAAAACACTTTTTTCTCGGAAACAGTTCGGAAAATTTTGTTGGTACCTTGAGCTACATATTTCACAGAATTGTACGAAATTTCAGTTCAATACGACCATAATTTTTGAAGATATTGTGAAAAAATATATAAAATTTCGGGTTTTTTTTTCAAGCAAGCGTTATGTTTTTTCGAAATAACTGAAAAAATACTATTCCTATCATAATGAAACTTGGCAGCTAGTTTGAAAATTCTGATGGGCAATTTTGTGCAGAATCTGAAGTTTTATTTTATAAATCGGCTGAACCAGCAAACAACGGTTTCGGAGTTATAGTCATATTTTTTGGGATATTTTCTCAATTTCTCATAAACTTTCCGCGGAACACATTTGAACTTGGTAGTCAGTTTTGCATACCGACGCCTATGGTAAGATTTGGCGATCTTCTTTTTATATGGTGTTCATAAAATTCTGCATGAACCTCCAGTCAAGTACTAGATTTCAAATCAATCCGAGTTTTATTTTTGGGAATATTGGGAAAATGAAATCATTAATGGTTGTATCTGTGAAATCGTTGTGTATTTTACCATACATGAATTCAACCTTATCGTAGAAAATAAATCTAATGATTAAAACACAACCTTTCGGAGCAGAGGTCATATCTGAAAAAATTTTGGAAATTAATAACTAAGGTCAAATTCGTTAACGATCCACCAAAAGATTTGGTAGAAATACCCATTCAAAATAAGTAAGTAAGTAAGTAGTGAGTTCATGCGAATTTCATGAGATCCATATGAAAAAAAGCGCCACATCTTCTCATCAGTAGGGGTGCTTTCGGCTGAGTCAAAAGATGGCCAACTTTCAGCTTTCTTCGATATCTCTAACGCAAAGTAGAATGTAGAGAATTGACTTTCTCTACGGAGACGTATTAAGCATGATTGAAGATTGAATTTCAGTTTAATATTGAAGAGTGTTCTTTATCAGTCTCTATGAATGTAAAAATTTCCAAATTAAACTCCTCAATTGTCGAGTATACAGTGGTGTTTCTATATATGAGACACGCCGTACATGTCGACTGAATGAACAGCAGCAATTTTTTCAGGTTGTTTTGCCATCGAAAGCGATAAAAAATGAGCGCATCCTAGAAACGTTGATGTTTCAAGCCAATTCCGGTATGTATCGTATTCAGGACTCCTACCTTCAAGAATGCACACAGAAACTCCAAAAACAAGACTCAAGGTTCTCGGAGTGGGAGTCTTTCGACTACAACATCTGAACAGTCTTATGTACGGAGTGGATCAACCAATTTCCTATCGAAATATCTGACTGGATCTTTCCCATGGAATACAAATTCAGATATCGTGAGATCAATATATGGTATTAAAAGAAACAATAAGATGTTAGGTACTTGGGAACAATATTTTCATATTCCTCAATTTTTATTGCTACAATCTGTCAGCATGTATGTTTCTGATGCTCGATTTTATCACTCAAGGTTTTGCGAATAACTACGTTTTTTAACAGTGAATAATGTACAATCCACTGTACTACTTACATTGCGAAATAACCCAGGAGTAATTTCCGCTCAGTGAAAACTTTGACTCCTGTCATTTGTTGGAATGGTCATTACCCAATTATTATGTTTTGAAGAAGTTGACTATTGGAATCGCTTCAAAGTCTAGAAAAAGGGATGCAGTTTTTTCCAGAATGATTTTCACTGGAATGAAAGAAACATTAGAAATAATATGAAAATAAAGATATGATACCTTCTGATATATCAATATCGAAATATATCATTTAAATATTCAACAACATTTTTGTATCATACGTGGAATTTTTTTTTAATAATCGAAAATCGATAAAAGAAACTGAAGTAAATAATCTTAAATTTAGAGGAATGTTTCATTTAAGGACAATTGATTTTTATGGACACTTCGTAGTCTTGTTTAGTAGTAATGTGATATTTCTTCTAGCAAAATACCTCCCTAAGGAGCTTTACTAGTCTTTCATAATTTTAACTGTAGCATTATTTTTAAAAATTCTATTATTTTTTTATTTCATACCTCAATTTATTTTATTTCCATACAACGTTGAAAATTTCATCAATACTTTTATTTCAAGAAACTTCTGTTCTATATGGATATAAATTTGCAAGCACCCTTATCATTGAGGGCTTAAAATGGGTACGTCCTCCAAAGTATCCCTAGGTGAGTTTAAATACATTGTGATAATATATTCAGTCTGAAATCTTTTATCAACTTTTCTCCAGAATTCCGACACGATATTATCGGTATTGGACTAGTCTTATTGTTTATGCAATAAGAAGTCCTGGTTGATTTTCAAAAAATTTTGATGATTTCGTATCTCCACTGAAGAAACAAGAATTTTCAGGTCCGCGGACATGATATATTCAACTTTGAAACTTGCTTTTGTATACCAGTTGATTCATTAAGGGAGGCTAGTAGAAAGCATAAATAGGGTGCAGTGACATATGACAGTCTGTAGTTTTTAATTGAAACACTAAGTATGTTTCTGAAATGTGCTCGCGATGCCCTTCAAGTGTAACCAGAGTACAAGAAAATTGATTCACGCATACAGAAGTTAAAGTCATTATCTGTCAAGAAAAGTTCATCTATCCAATCACTGAACAATAGGAAGTGATAGATTGTACCCTCTATTGGAGAACTACGAACTTAAAAATATTTTCAATCATTTTTTTGAAGCAGTTCTTGTCCAGAGAATTTTTTTTCGAAAGTTGTAGGATAAACTGTTTCTGATATGGCTGGTCGCCACCCTTGATGAATTACCTGGTACATCTATCGGATACGATCACTTTGAAACTTGGTGAAATGAATATACTTAGAGTGAATCAAAAATTTTGTCAAGAGGAAGTTGGAACACCCCAAGGTTTCTTCTATTAACCATGCTCTTCGATTCATCGTAATTTTTGAGTCATTTTTTAGTATTTTATGTTGAAAAATATAATTCAAGATATTATGGATTACAGAGACATGGAATATCGCCATTCATTTTTCTTATCGGGGTGAATGTATTATCCATCTGCATAGGAAAAATGAACTCAGGAGGAAAATACCTATTGAAGGATATTATAGGAAAATTTTTCATTATTTTGAGGTTCTTAGGTTTCCACTCCCAATATCTGAGAAAGAACTATAACAATTGAATGAAATTATTATTTATCGAGAACGCCTTTGCGGATTGATAGATTCCAACCATTCGTCAGTTTTCGAGAAATTTGGCCTAATGAACAAAATCAGAATAATGTTAACGGTCAAGGGAGTGAACTGTAACGTTTCAAATCTATATCTGACTCCTACATCATACAATAACGAGAAAAAATTTGCAGAATTCCTCCAAATTTAAATAACATTGGAAATACAAATTCTTATATCGCAATGGTATCTGGTAGTCTTAAGCTTATTTTCGCGTCTATGAGGCTTACTATTCGACTATATTAGAAAAAACAATTCAGCCATATAATCCATGATTCCATGGCCAATAATATTTTGTAGTAACACAGCTTCAGAAAAGAAGTTGTTTCATACTCGAATACTTACATTTTTGCATACTTGAAAGGGGAAATAGTTCATAATGATACCATTAAATAATTATTTCTGTAGGAAAAATACTCTGCGTATAGGATACCACTTCATTAATGTGTTCATTGAAGTTCGGTTTCCACTAATAATACAAAACTTATTATCTGAAACAATTTATCTTATGAATATTCTAAAACTGATATAATGATGTTGACATATAAGAATATTAAAACAATTAGTTGAGAAATCGTAGGTAATAATGGCAATTGTTTTCAGATTGTGACTATATTAATTGTTTTGGAATAAATGACCATTCCAAATATTTCAGAGAGAGTTCTTGATGGGATGTTTAACTTTCTTCATTTGTATGTATCAGTATATTTCAGAAATATATATTCAAAAGTTGTTATTTGTGATATGCTTGCCATAAAATGAACCATTTCTGTCACTCAAATAACATTTGATTTGGAGCCCAGCCAAATCGGAGGAATAACGAATTGTTTCGATATTTTGATATGATAAAACAAAATAATTGTCAATTTCAGAGAAAACACCAGTCTTATATATCAAAAATATCTGCGAGAATTTCAGAACTCCAGAAAAATCACCAAGTCGTAATCATTTCGTTGACTCAAATGAACTATACCTATTGTTGATTTTAGTCTCCTATGATAAAGGAACGAGGTTATGTGCATTATTTTTCTTCAATGCCTTCGATTCTGAAACTGGAATTTCATCCTGACTGTATAACAGGAACGAAGAATGATATGGCGAAGATTAACTGACCATAGCTAAGGTGCTCACGACTCACAAATATTCAGTTGCTTTCTCAGGGCACAGAAAATTAAAATTTATACAAATCAAATATGTCATGTAGTCACGAAGGAGCAAATATACATTTTGCCACCTTAGCTTTTGGTTCGTTAATCATTATTACATCACTTGTCGTTCCTGGTAGTGACTATGATATGATAACTGAATTAGGTTATCCATTAGACAGAAATAGTGTTGTTTCGTATAACAAAAAGTTAATCCTCCTGGCATCAAAAAGTACCTACTTGTAACACTTTTTTGAAGTGTTTGATATATGTTGTGCAATCTCGGCTGGTTACTTGAACCTTCTGTACATTAACTACTGTATAAATGTTCGATGTTAATATAGAAGGGGTGAATACAAAAACTACTTTTGAATCCATTAAAATTGTAGAATTTTCAAAATGAAGATCAGAATTTCCAAAATTCGAAGAATCATAACTTCAGTCAACTAAATCTTCCGCTATCATCGGATTTATTAACAAAATAATTCGAAATTGTACATGGGGATATTTTTCTAACTGATGCGGACAGAATAACTGAATCTCATATTTATTACATTATCAAAAACTGGATCTTTGGTAAGAGAAATCACTGTCGTTTTATTGAATAATGAACTCCTTCTTTTTTAAACAACAAGAAAGAAATTTAAAACATTATCCAAGTTTTCAATTTTCGCAGAATGGATTTATTTTCCAATATAAACAGGTGAAATATTTTGGACAATTTATTTTATTTATTTATTTCATTATTCTCTATTCATTCAAAGACTTTAAAAATTGTGGACAATTCTTCAACAATTTTTTGTATTCATCCCAACATCAAGAAAACGGAATTATATAAACTGTGAGCGTGATTATATTTTACTTACTGTAGGTAAGATAGTCCAAATAATGTTCATATATTTTAATACTAACTCAAAAAAATCCGATGAAAACACAGATGAATGTTTCTTTGCCAAAGTATGTTGAATATAATTAATATTTGTTGAGTATTTGTGATTTTGTATTCCAGTCCTTCATTTGATTCGACGTTCCTGAGAATTATTAAGATTCTTCTCATCAAATTAGCTGCAATTTTTGAATTTCGAGCAGAAAATGTTCTCAACGACTAGGTTGGATTCACTGAGGCCGAATCCTATGTCAACATCGATAACTGTCGAAAGAAACAAGCTAACGATTTGAAATGTTCAGAGTAGGTTGTGCATCAAAAATTGCGACGCTCAAGTTCTTTAATAGGCCAATGGTTCCCTTGCTGAGGTAATTTGATTGTTTAAGGTTATTTCCACAATATCTCGCGAAACACTCGAGCGATCGGATTCATACACAATACACACAATACAATTGTCAGGATTGTATTGTTGGTAAATTTGAAAACAAATCGTGTGAATTTTTTATCAACTTTATATATCCGAAATAACTCAGAAATACTGATCCAATCAGCATGAAACTTGATGAACAGTTAGAAAAATACTAATGCACAATTTTGTGCTGGATTTCGTGACGATCGTGTCATAAGAGCAATTTGTTATATTCTATACTCGGCGATATTTCGATCAAATTATCATAAGGTGGATTTAACCTATTCGCGAATTCGACCTTTGTAATCAAGTGGAACAATTTATCAGGAATTAGACTTTATGTAATTATCTTTCAAATTTTGATCAATTTGCCTACTTTTCGGAGGTATAATATTCCTTCTTCTTCAGGGCTCAAGAATATTAATTGGCTAGAGAGAATATATGTGCGGTTCTAATTGAGCATGAATATTTCATGATAGTTCTCTTGTAAATTATCGTCACAAAGATGCGTATAGAAATGGATTCTATATTCCCATAATGTTTTTATTAATCCTTCCTCAGTTCCCTTATTTTACCATTTTTCCTTCGGAATATAGTTCCGAACAAAAATCGTTTTGAAGGTGTGAGCACGATTCTTGGTTTCGTTTTTCATTATGGTACTCGTTTTATTTCATTACGGCAGTATATAATGGTTAACTAGATGAAAAAAGTTAGAAATGGAAAAACACTTTATTATTCATTTACAATAGTATTAATTCAAAACATTCTTACATTCTTCTAAATCAAGCTCATACAAGTCGATACTATATAATAGAAAAATACGGGTATATTTGTAGTGTTCACATACTCATAGGTATCAGTACAAAATATAAAATGGATTGAAATCACCAATCTATTCGAAAATGGTATTTTGAAGTTTGACCTTGATCATTTCTATGATTGAAGGAGATAGCATATTATTCACGAGGGTTAAATTTGGGACACGAGCCGCAGGCGAGAGTCGCAAATCACCCCAGTGAATAAGAGCAATTATGAGCTAGTTAAATACTTCATTCTAAGTCTCTGTGTGTTACATATTAATAGATTTCTCAAAAATCTCACAATCCAGAAAATTTTATTTTTTGAAGAATCTGTTGATGAAAGGAATGGTGCATGGAGAAGAAAGAGCTGTAGTAATTATGAACTAACAAAATCAAATGAACGCCAGGCACATCTCTCAAAATTTTCTGCACTCTAAGGTTATGGTTCGTACGATGATACTGAGATGGCGCTGTATAAATTTATACTGGAGGCAGTGATCCAACAGGATCAATTATCTAGAATCCATTGTGAGGTTCAAGGAAAGGCGGTTTGAGGATTGCTAACAACCATAAAACTTCAATAGCCGAATTTCTTGACAACACTTTTTCGGTGTACAGGCAGGAATATTTGTTGACTTATCGACAGATATTCGTCCCTGCGTTTATGCAAGAGTTGATTAATATTTGCAACTTTGATGGAGAAATCATGTTGTTAGCTCAAATATTCATTATTCAGAGCATGATGTAATTAAAACATGGTGTGTTCATCTGCTAATCTGTGATCGTATTTACCAATGATAACGTCACTTTTTTCATTCAAATTCAAAGCACAGAACATATATTTTCATGAATTTGAATGAGAAAAGTGACATAATAATTGGTAAATACGATCACAGATTAGCAGATGAGCACTCCTTGTTTTGCTTACATCATGATTCAGAGCAAAAAATGATACAACTCCATATTCATTATGAATTTATTCGCTGAATAAAAGTCTATATAAATATAAAGAAATCCTAAGAATTAATTGAATGACGAAACAAGTCATCATCCTAAATTGCGTTCCATATTACTCGGGAATTATTCCTTATGAGTTTTGAAACCACTTTCGAATATGCTTTTTTAAGGTTTTATTTCCATGCTACCCCCAAAGAAAAACATGAATACTTCATATTTTCTATTATAACTTATACATATTCAATATGTCCATGGATAGATTAACAACAACAAACACCTATTGACATACATAAAGTTTTTTTCATCAAATTCATAAATTACTCAAAAAAAATAATATCACAAAGAAATATTTTACGCTTCATACATTCAAACTATAATCAATTTCAAGCGATGGAGCAAAAGCTCTGGTTATCGTTACGGTTATCCAAACTGACATATTCGCAACTACTGCTAAGCGATACGCCCTCTGGCGATAGAAATTCGAACACTTCCAAGCTAGTAGTTTTTCGACGTGCCTGTTATTCTAACGTAATTTGCTTACTTTTGGAGTTCATTTTCGAGCTTTTGTGTTGTTCTCCGAGTTGAAATTTTGGTTTACCGAAAGTGTTTGTAATATTCATCAATCGATTCCTTTCTTTCCGATTAAAATTTTCGATTGTATTAATTCGAAATGGCATTCTCCCGAAATGACTATTGTTCTGTGCCTCAACTCAATGTTATTCATGGTCAAAAAAAAAAAGGATCATCCAGTGCCTCTAGTTTTCATTTTTTCCAAAGCCAAATGAAAGTAAAGTTAATTTGGAAACAGCATTTGGCACGGAACTCAATGATAGAAGAAAGGCCTAGCTTTAGAAATTGAAGATTGGAAAACAGGTCACGAAATACATGAAAGTATGTTCACTGAATTTCTCTAAAGATAATTATTTTCATAAAGGTGAATTACCCACAATTTATTCATTTCGAAACAACCTCATGTCATGATGTTTTCAGGTGTAAATGAAAATAAGAGAATTTGGAAGAAAAATGCTGCAGAGAAACTACCGAGCACTTCTGCAGCTACCTAATTCACATACTACACAAAATCTCATTCCAAAAGAGTGATCTGGTTGAAAACCTGACAAAAACTAGATATACTGTTAGAGTTGATAATAGCTGAAGTTATTCATATAAATACATTAATTCTTTTCATTTCTATATATAGGTAGGTTGAACCAGCTGTGACATTTTTCATTTTGTATGTGTATCTTGAGCTGCCGTAATATGAAAATGAAATCAATTATATGTCTATCTGTTTCCTTTTTTTTAGAAATACGATGCAAAAGAAATAAAGCAGGAAATCTGTTTTCATTTTATTGATTTACTCGTTTGTAAACAAAAAAAACAAGTCATATCATTTGGACTGATTCTAGATTTACCACATAATATAGCCTGCATTCAGCACTTCTCCACATAAAAAAGAGTCCTTAAATTACTTATTGAGGTGCCTCTTTTTCCAGAAATTCAAGTAAACTTAGATATTTGTTCATTTTGATCTACCTAGCAACAGACACTAAAATAACATCGAAATTATCCTCCAGGAACTATTTAAAGTACGATTTTATATCGTGTTCCAAACGAAAAGTTCTTTCTCAAAAAATCTTACACAAAACTAAATTACTTAAATATTCAAGCTCTGCTTAATAAATATTCATTCTCCACCACATTTCTAAGGTTTGTTCACATAAAACTACTATCTAGGACAGGTTCCAAATTTATCCGTTAGGGCGCTGGCATCTTCGCAGAAGTTCCCAATAGGCAAAGGATTATCCGTCAATTTGGATAACCGTAACTATAACCGGAGCTTTTGGTCCATCGCTTGAAATCGATGTTAATATTTCTTGCAATATTTCGATATGAGTTTCTCATTCAAAATTATAATTAAATCCGCAAACTCTGCAGATCAGTTTATTTCTTGAGTATCTTGAATCCCAAATGCGAAAATTTTACTTTACATGATATATTCATTTTTGGTGGATCCCCGTGCACTCCAAACGATGTGAATTTGGTCATATTACATATTAATGATCTTTATCAATACAAGGCCGCAAAATGTAAATATGAGAGCAGATTTCTCCTATGATGGTTATCAACATTAATTGAAAAGTTTGATCACCTTTCAAATAGAATTTCATTGTATGTTGAGAATCTGCTTTTCGAAATATGGTAAATTGACACTAGAAACAATTATTGTCAGTATAAGCGATTTCAAGTGATAGACCAAAAGCTCCTGTTGTAGTTACGGTTTTCCAAAGTGACAAATTTTCCTTTCCCCATAATCGATTTCAAGCGATGGGCCAAAAGCTACGGTTATAGTTACGGTTACCCAGACTGACCTATAGGCGAAGGATAATCTGTCAATGTGAATAACCGTAACTAAAGCCGGAGGTTTTGGTCCATCGCCTGAAATCGATTTATATGTCAGTTTGGATAACCTTAACTATGACTGGAGCTTTTGGTCCATCGCTTGAAATCGATGTGTGTGAATCGACTCAGAGAATATGTATGATTTTCATTTTCGTTTCATGACCTTCAGTTTTAAGTTGTGACATTATCGAGGAAATATCATTTTTTTTCGAATTTTCTATCCATCACAAAGATGGATTCAATTATATAATAATAAGATCAAATTTTCGCCCTTCGCATTAGACGCCCTGCGGTATAAGATTTCTTTCCGTAAGAATATTTATAATCTTCGAATTTCCAGTAGCAAATGGTCTCGAGTTTTCAGGTTGAACTCATAGATCTAGAATTCTTGATCATATACATTTATTTCCATTGGTCAGTGAACACTTTCACTGGAAGAAAAATACCAAGAAAATTTAAATTTGCAGGGCCGATTGACTATGCCAATGCGCCGTTATAGTTTATTGGGTATAATTAACCCCATTATATCAGATTTCAGTTTTTTTTTGATAATACGGAATCGATCGAATTGAGACTGGTTAAGTACCGTCAGAAAGTTTTGAGCAAAGTTTCGTGGGTATCGTATCACTAAAAAAATAAAAAAAATAATAAAAAAAAATCCTTCAGACCTTGCTGAAAATTGGTACCCAATTCCAGCTACATTCCTGTCATTTCAACTGCACTGACTGGCTTTATATGAGTAATATACTCGTTTAGGTGTCTATCAGATAAAATGAAGCTTTCGAATAGTTCATCAATTGGTGAACACCGACAACTGCGCATGAAATTTAGTTATTAGTAGAGTGTATACAACACGCATAATTTTAATAAAAAATAATAATTATTCGTTATTAGGTGTTCTCAATTGTGTCAATGAATTAATTGAAACTTGAAGTATATAATTTTCTCAAATATTCAATGTTTGTTTACAATCTGTTCGTATTTTCATTAAAGATATACAGATATCTTCCACGAAATATGTTTTTTTCTCCCGAATTGAATTATTGCCTTCTATGTACAATTTTGGTAGTTAAGGGGATGATGAGAAATCGTTTCCGATTCAGAAATAGAAGTCAAGCAGTTCCTTAAGTTGTGCAAGCAACGAATTGGTGAATGAAGTCCAGGCAAAATGGAGGAGAATTAATATTTATGATAAAAATTCGAATAAATTCTTCAACGTAAACAGGAAGACTTGAATTATTACATTAATGACAAGTGCTATCAGGAACTATCGTGTTCAGTTTCGATAGCCTCATGTGGTGAATTATATGATGGGGGTTTTTCCTTCAAACGAAAATGCAGTAATTTTCATGAAAAACCTTTAGAACATCACCTTTCAAACATATAATTTCAATATTATATTCCTAAAAAGTTTTTGATCAGCTAAAACTGAAAAATAAATGGCGATTCGCATTTAAAGGGATTTTTCCTGGGTGCACGATATGGCAACGTCGAAAGAAGCTTTCTCGGAGAGAAAAGGACGTCGAATGTATTACTCCGCTTGGGAAAACAGAGATAGCTATACTTCGATCTGGTAAGAGTAGAAAACAACGACCAAGGAATAGAAAAAGAAGAACACAGACTGTCATACTGTCATATTACTGAAAAATCGCAAGCATAAATTGTTTGGTTATATCTCTGAATAAAGAACATAAGGAAGGAGCATAATGCCTCACGAAGTGGGTCCGGGATGGATGTTGCATATGGCCGACTTTCCTTTCACTTTGAAGAGAGAACAACTTGTTCCGAGACTTTTTGTCTGAAGAATCTAACTAACATGAGTCATACATGGAGGTTCAATATGGGCGCCTATGTCCCACTTTTATACGAAGTAGAAAAGCGTTATGCTCCTCCCTGTTGTTCTTTATTCAAAGGGTTATATCCACAAAGAACATCACGTGTGTACCACAGAATAGGAATAAATATTTCATTATTCTATAGCAGAAAAAGCTATTCTACTAAACACCGTTGTCACTTCGTGCATGCCAGGCAAATCCCAAACCCTAATTTTGAAATCTGATTTTGAATACTTTCTGAAGGTAATTTGGGAAAGTGATGAATCAAACCCATAATATTCATTTTCAAATTTGTATTTGCAGTGATAAGCCAAATTCAGGAAAAACCCCTATTGTAAGCATGTAATATTCCCTTCAATATTAGAAAAATATCGAAATAATCGATATTCAATCCGGAAATCTCGAATAGATTCCGTCAAAGATTCTACAACTGAAGAGAAATTATGACACTACTACTTTTATTGAATTCTTCAGTAGTAGCTGTTTGTGGATTTCATAAATTTGCCACAAAAAATAGAGAAAATATATAGTCTTGGGGAAATAGTGACAATTTTGTAGCCTAAATCCTTTTTCTGGGGAGAAATTTGGCGAAACATAAAGCCAAAGTAAACAAATTACATTTCAGAGGTATTCGTCAGTCGAAATGCAACGATTGTGAGTCTGCCTTTACCATAACTCTTCGAGGATATAGAAATGTCGACAATTTGCACTCAAACAGGAACTGTGTGAATACTCCTGGTGTATTTGAATATATTAGGCTTTTCAATAGAATAAACTATAGAACGTGAAATGAAGAGTTGCATTTTGAATCCAAATTGCTTGCCTTCCAGAAACTTGAAAAAATTTTAATTTCCTCTGATGAGTATGAGCTCACAATATTTTGCTTACTTTTTCTGCCTGTCTGTACCTATGTATGTATACTTCATATATTAGGAGTAAATGAGGAGCTTGATCACTAAAAAAAAAAAAAAAGGTTTCACCTAATTGCTTTTCTTTCGAAAAATCCTAATTTTCATTTCGATTATGTATTTCCACCCCCTTGATTTATTGTTTTTTAAATTATCCCTATAGAGGTTTCGTTAACTTTTTCAGTATTGGGGGTGGTATTAGTGAGATTTCTATAAATCATCCAACAACCTGTAAAGTGATAGCAATCTTGAGTCTAATCAAACGAATAATGAGAATGTTATCGAATGAACTTGTATAAAATCATATTCTACAAGCCTCGAATTTTAAATTATTCCATATCCCTCCACATCTTTCCTTTTTATCCATTCCAGATTATCCAACAAAGATAACGTTATTTTCTCTCCTTTTCTGCATAATTTCTGTTATATTTCAGGTTAAGTGACTTATCGAACCGCAAGTTCTTAACTATACACAGAATTTATCATATAGCCAAAACTACGAAACCATTTGTTAGATGTTGGCCAGTTAATACATGTGCAATTGGACCATCATTTACATATAGGTACCGAAAGATATTTCAGTAGGATTTTCCAATATTTATCAGGGGTTTCACCGGTTTTCACTCCAATAACTAAAAAAAAATTGCTATTTATAAAAATGCCTCTGAGGAATTGAAACTATTTGTTAAGGGCAATTTCTTGAGAAACTTTGCCTTATGAACAATATCGGAGTACTACAAACGATCAACGAAGTAAACTGAACTATTTCGAGTTAATATCGCACCCTTCATCAGAAAATAAAGAGAAAATTCTACTTCGTATTTCAAGACTTTTTTATAGGTGTTCTCTACCTAAAAGTTGTTACTTGCAGCTGTTGAGGAAACGGAATTTCCTGAAATTGCGGTATTAGAATAATATCGCTTTCTTTTCCCAGAAAAAGATGAAGAAAACTTAAAACTTATAATCACCTGGAACCAGCCATTCTAGTTAATTATAAAATCAGTCGAATGTACAAATACTCCACTTATAATACCTGCTCCTAGGTGTTAGGTTCAGGAAACTTATGAACCCATTTCGTCACCATGTTGATTTCACTACCACCCAAATCATTATTGAACTTTCCAAAACAACTGAAAATATTGACGAAAGTCTTTCTGAACGCTCTGTTCATAAAACAATAAGTTATAGGATTACAACAGCTGGAAGTGTAAGCCAACAACTGGAAAAAACTTATCGCAGTATAACCCAGTCCATTGTATACGATGAAAGGATCGAATAAGGCTACAGTGTTTATAATGTATAGAGGCGTCCAACAGATAAAAAACTCTAGAACTACCGCAAAAAGCATTTTTATGACTCGTTTCTTATTGTGTAGACTTCTGTCGGCATTTGTCCTTCGCAGGGTGAGGTTTCTCATGAATTTCTTTGTATTTTCGGTCGATGTAGATGGGCTTTGATGAAGGAAGTGACGGAAACTATATTGGGTACTTGAGTTCCGAAGACTTATTCTAGTGGCTTTTGCAGATTTCTGTTGTATGTAAACTTCCATATTTCCATTAACTGAAAAAAAAATGATTTTGAGTCATGGAAATTTTTTTATTCCATTTTGTATCGGAGAACACATTTTCACATAATAACATAATTGTTTCATTCAGTTTGCGCCTTAAGGCGCAAACTGATGGACGCGTTTGTCGCTCAAACGATGACATATGAGTTGTCAGATGCTCTCCCGCCAAAATCGCGCGATTCTTTTTTGTAGTTGAATAATTTCAACTTCAAGAAAATGGCGGGATATTCAAAACAATCAAAGGATTGTTCATACTCGTCTGTCATGATTATAGGCACTCGTTAACAAAATAAGTTCTTGGTCATAAGAGGTTGAATACAATGGATGAGGAATTATACGTATATTGAAGAGTATTTTTTCAAACTACTGTATAAGAAGAATTATTATTATTAATTTACTCAATTGCAATCATATAGTGACGATATGTGGCATTTCATATGCATGCAATTTAATGTCTCTTTACACCAAGACTAAAATAAAATGTCTCTTTCCACTTATGATAAATCATTATATTGATTTAGCTCGATAGCTAAATCAATATAATGATGTAATGAGTACGAGCCTTTATATTTAGCGTAACCGTAATAACATAACGTTTGCGCTATTCGAAAGTTGCAATATCTCTCTATTCTTCTCTTGGTTTCGTACGTAAAAATTTACCTGTTTTTAAGTTTTCATGAATGAATGAGTCACTGAGTTCATTCAATAAAACTCAACACTTTTCAGCAGGAAAATGTTATTTCTTTTGACTAAACAATACGTATAGAGATATAGATAGAGATACGAAATATCTTTATCGTTATTACCTACCGTAGCAATCTCTCAGAGCTCTCTCAGATTTAATCCCTTTATATAAAGTTCTGGAAATCAGTGAATACGTAGTCAGCATGACGAGTAATGGAATGAGGAGAAGAATAGCGTCGAGGAAAATATTGTATGCCCGTTCCAGCCTCTTGGAATACCAGCTTTCACGACATTTGTGATTTCCTGAAAAGAAATTCGGGGTTTCCGTGAGAAACAGGAAAATTCATATGGTTCAAATTGTGGATGAATACAAGAATAGAATATATCATTCATTGAAATGAGAGTGAAGAGTTATTTCAGACACACAATGAGTTCTTCTGTAACAACCAAGAGAAGCACTGTCATATAATCAGTAGATTTTGTGATTTGTGTTGGCCATTAGTTGTAAGAAATTCATAGTAAGTTGACTTCGGCCCAAGTTGCCAACCCACATTTTTCTTCACAAATTTATCATCACTGAGGAACGGGAATTTCAGGACAAATTCGACATGATAAGGTTCGCGTTCGTTATAAATATCCATAAAAGATGCCTCGGCTCCTCAAACAAGATAATTCCTTCCAAATATAGGTTTTGTTAAGCTGAAATTCAAGTTGGGATTCCTGATTTCATGTTAATAGTGTCAAGTTTATATAGGATATGTTCCGCAAATCAACTTGGTTATTTCAGTTGCCGGTTTTCCGTTCTGTATATATGAAATATTCGGTTGGTTCTTGAAAAAAAAAGGAATTTGATTTATGAAAAAGCAATCTTTCTATCACCAGAACATAAACATATTAAGTCTATGCACCAGAACGACAATCAATTATGGTAACATATCCATAGCATATATCCATAGCATAGAACAATCCTTATTTACCTTATGATCCATAGACCATACCTAGTAATTTTTCCATTGTTGATTGTTGTCTCTTCTATGTTCAATGGATCATAAAGCAAATCAAGATTGTTCTATGCTATAGATATGTTATCATAGAACATTGATTGCCTTTCTGGTGACAGAAAGAACGTTTTTTCATCAATCAAATTCCGTAATTAACCTTTTTTCAGGAACCAACCGAATACTTCATATTTACGGAATGGAAAACCGGCAACCGAAGTAACCAAGTTCATTTGCGGAACATATCCTTTATAAATTTGACACTATTAACATGAAATCAGGAATCCCAACTTAAATTTCAGCCAATCAGAGATGATCTCAACAAAACCCTATATTTGGAAGGAATTATCTTGTTTGAGGAGCCGAGGCATCTTTTACGGATATTTATAAATATCGCGAACCTTATCATGTCGAATTTGTTCTGAAATTCCCGTTCCCCAGTAATAGTAAATTCGTGAAGAATATTGTGGGTTGGCAACTTGGGCCGAAGTCGTCTATTGAATATTATATAGATAAGGAATGTATGTGTTGATTTTATTTATTTTGAGTTGAAACATAACGCACTTTGTTGCTTCATCAGATGCTATAAGACTGCTGGTTCGAGAAGTTATTTCAAACCATATTTAAGGGAATTTCAGTGGCGAGGATATACTAAATTTCTATTATTTCTGGAAAAACGAATTGGGCACGTAAAGGGCTACAATCAGGAAAATAGATAAAATACTGTTTTATGGTATCTTCGTAATGTTACACAGAAGGTATGAATGAATATCATTACAGCTCAGTTTTTATTACTTTTAAAATCGTTTTACTGTCAGGCGTACAATCTCGATAAGGGTGATCTAAATAGTTCAATCTGAAAAAAAATTATCAGGTGTTTAACAATTATCATTTGGTTCCTGCCTACAAACATTTATTGTATCATTAGGTCGTTCATTTACTACAAGAATTATCTTGAAAAGTATGAAATATGAGATCTTTTCTCATTGAAATAAGCTCCACCAATGCAGAATAGTTGATAATGGAAAAGCAGGATTTCGATGAGCATTTCAAGGTACAATACAGAGGAAATTAAGATCTGAAGCTGAACTCATTAAAAAGTTAAGAAATAAATCGGCGAGGCAATACTGGAAATTCGCCCAAGAACAAGACACAATTATTTGGATCATCCCTATTAAGTTTTCCGCCTAAAAGACAAACGGTTTTTTCAAAGCAATAGGGGCTGACCTTTAATAATATACCTGTAAACCTTTTGGGTAATACTATAAATTCAACGGGAACTAGTACCTAGTCATTTTTCTCGATTGCTCACCTGTATAAGCCCTAGTGAGTATTTCAAATATAATAGAAACATACTGTGACCTCACCCCATAAGTTTCTTCGAAAATGATTTTTGGCCTATTCTCTCTTCTAGAATAAGTTCTCTAACAGCATCTGAAAAAGCCACAACGTTGTGAGACGCGCATCATTATTTGAGTAATGAGTAGTTTTTGTGCACTATTCCGAAATTAGTAAACAGGCGGGGTCACCCTTGCGGATACTCACTACAACCACTGTTGGTATAACTGAGATTGGAGCATATATTTTGGAAATATTGGAAAAATATTTATAATTCAATGCATCTACGAAATATTGGTCGGATTCAACTTATTCTCCGACGAATTCGTAGTTAAGTGTAAAGAACACTCTCCACATATTCACTCTTTGTGCGTTTGTTTCAGAAAATATCATGTTTACGGTCAAGGCCATTCAGTAGTCAAATTGGAGACTTTCTATTCTTCTGAAACCAAAAGCGGAGTTACTCAATGAACTTAATATGCGAAATGTATTCGTCCAACCTCTTTCAACCTATTTGATAGAGAGAAAGCTCATCAGGAAATTTGCACATTTCATGAAGGTCGTATTCTATACTATTCTTCGAATTCTCCCGCTTCGATGAGCCTCACAGGAGCTTATAACGTTTTTGAGTTACTGAAATTACCTATGTGGTTCTCAGTAGACCTTGTAAATGTTTACTCACGCCACTTTAGAATCAGAGTTCTTTTCTTTCAGCCCAACAACAAATGGTTGGACTATCGTATGAAGACAACTTGTCTTTATACAATCGGTTCTTTCGACACCAGACATTAAAAAAACTTTTTTTTTCACTAAAAAACATTGGATTAAGCCCTCATCAAGAAAGAAGACCTCTCAAGAATAACAAGTGATACTTCAGAGCGTGCTTTTTTCGAGTTTGTATCAGTTCAGTTTCGCAGATCTTGAAAGCAATATTCGTCATTTATGAGATGAACTTCGAATAATACACCAAAGTAGATGTTTGAAATAGATGAAATAATTGAACGTGTTCATTGATTAGATGAAGGAGGTTGTGAATTTGATTGTTCATCCAACACTCGATCATTGAAATCTAATTCTCAAGCAACTTGGGTGGACTCATTGATGACAAATTCCATGTTTAAATCGATTCCGTTTGGCCGGCCGGTCGGCCATAGGTTACTCGTGAACAGAAATTCCTGACGACTTAAAACTATCACAATAGACTGCGTATCGAAATCAGACAGCTGATTTCGTTGATGGGTCAAAATGGCTCAAAGGTTTCGGAGTTATACCTATTCATTCAATTTGAAGTTATTCCCTCAATAACTCCAAAACCTATTCATGCGCTCGAATTGAAACTTATTGATTGGTGATAGAATACTAATTAATGAGCGATCTCTTGCAAAATTCTGTTGGAATATACAAGGTGTTTCACCATAAACTGGTCAAACATGTATAGCCGTAAAGATGACCTTGGGAAAGTCACTTTTACGTTTTCGAAGCATAAGCGAGATACAGTTTGTTTAATGTCAATTTTGAGCAATAGTCTGATAACTGTGGTGATTTATGCGTGACCTTTAAAATAACGGTTTTTGGTCACATTTTAGTATTTTTTTGTGGTTAACTCAATTGTTGCGTGAAATTCTGGAAAAAATATTTCAAAATGGCGGAACACCTACAAGGTTGGAATTTTTTGTTTTCGATTGCCAAATTGGAAAGCGTTATTTCAATGTACTCAATTTAGTAAGATTTTCTGTGGAAAAATTTTCCCAAAATTCAAAATAATTTTTTTACATATCTACAGCCTTTCAAAGATTACGCTGGGAGTACTCAAATAATTTTTATTTAAGAAACTGGTGGCCCTACGGAGGCCAAAATTGTGCTAATAGGCCCCCAGAATGACCTGGATAGGCCTATGAGTTTATCAAAAAAAAATATTATTTTCAAAAAAACTTTGATGGGATTCGAACTCTCTCCAGTCACGGACAATAGGGGCCCCTTCAGCCTAATTTTGGCATCGATAGGACCACAGTTTCTTAAATGAAAATTTATGATAACATGAAAACCAATAGATACTTTTGCATTCTGTTTTCACCGCAGTCTTCAGAATGAAGGTGAGTTCAATCTAGAAAGATTTCAACAATTTTGGGTGGATTTTTTTTTCACTGTAGACATGTAAAAAAAAGTTGAGTTTTAATTTTGGAAAAATTTTTTCACAGAAAATCTTAGAGAATTGAGTAAATTGAAATAATGCTATCGAATTTGGCAATCGAAAAAAAAATTCCAAGTTTGTATGTTTTTCGCTCTTTTGAAATATTTCTCCAGAATTCTACACAACAATTGTATTGACCACCGAAAAATACTAGGATGTGACCAAAAACCATTATTTTAAAGGTCACGCATAACTCACCACAGTTATCAGAATATTGCTCAATGTGACATTAAACACCCTGTATCTCGCTTATGCTTTGAAAGCGGGGTATATGTCAGAAGGCAAAAATGACTTTCCCAATGTAATCTATAAGGCTATACATGTTTGACCAGTTTATGGTGAAACACCCTGTATAATATAAGCAAACTGGGAGAAAAATATATAAAATATATTCTACAAAATTTTGTTGAAATAATCTTTTTTTGTCTGAAACCTATTCATATATTTTGCGCAAATCTTGAGTTCAGTAAGATATTTTACAACATCATATCAATTCAAAGTTTGATCTAATGACTTTAAAGATAAAATAAAAATATGTTAATTCCCGTGGATTCTTCCTCGGCATCTCTACTCTTTTCGGTCATAATTGAACTCATTGAATGATGTACGATATTTTTGTGAAACTTCTTGATGAATTATGACATTTGAACGATTGAAGATAAAATCGAAATTTTGGAATTGGAATGTAGCGAGCGCCCTCTCTCAGCTCTTACTTAAGTATTATATTTACATTTTCGTAACACAAAGTGGGAAAATTTTATCTTCGTTCAGTTTCGATATATGAGAAACTTCGGTTGTATAAGAGCTTAGAGTGTGTCAGAGTTCTACGGTAAATACATCCCATCAAGCTTTCCAATCTCTTAGTCCAACAGTGTACAATGATACGATCATTTTTCGGATTTGCATCATATTCATTTCCATTTCAGGATCAATTCTCATTCGGAAATACCCTGTACATTTGAAAGTTTAAACCACATGACTCTCACCCTGTTTTGTAGGTTTCAGTTGACTGAGTAAAGCAATCGGAGACATGCAAATTAGGCTTCCTATCCAGATGGCAGCAATTAATTTATAAGCATGACTGGAGGTCTGCCATCTCAGCGATCGAAGAGGATGACAAATCGCATAATATCTTTCGACGGATATCGCCACGAGAGTCCATGCTCCAACTGATACCGAGCAGGCTGGAAGAAAAACAAATCAGTAAACAAAGATATTTTGAACACAAGTTTCTCAAAATAATAATTATTTAGAAATGGATGGTTTACGGATGTTGGTCAATACAACTAAAGGCTTTTTTTGAAAAAATGCCGACGTTTCGATTTATTTGAAATCTTCTTCGGGGCTCTAAAACATTCACACTATAGTAATGAACAATTTATAAACAAAATAACTATGCAACACACATATTAAAACATGTCGGAAGCTACCTACATTTTCAGTTGGCCTTCTTGGTCACGTTAAATGATAAAAAACATCGTATCTTACGATGCGTATAAAACACGGAGCGATACATGTCTACTCGCAGTTCAACCTCATCTAAACACATCGGGGAACAGATCAACAGATGAGACGTCAAGCAAAGCAACAAATATGACAGACCTTTTCTTTCAATTTGCCGATAAAGTTAAAGTAGGCTGTATTCAGGCCGTCAATATCGGTTCTTTTGTTTATTGATTTGTCGCTTTGCTTAATTGACCATCTCATGTATCAACCGCTTTTTCAAGTTGTTTTCAACTCCAATGATGGACACTTCACCGAAATTGAACGAGTGTAGTTCTTCGAGAGAATGTTCCGCTAATGCCGTATTATTTTCTTTCTTTTTTAGGGGGTTGTGTATATTTATACTGTCTCGACGATGTTCAGATATTCTGGTTTCTAGATATCGCCCGGTTTGTCCAATGTATACACGGTTACAATCCCGACAGGGAAGTTTATATATAACACCCGACATCATTCATTCAGTTGTTGGTGGCTTAAGTTTAGAAAAGAAGTTTCCTTTGATTGTATCCGTGGGTCTTAGTGAGATGCTGGCGTTATTTGATTTAAGCAGTGACTGGACTCTCTCCGACAGCCCTCGAATATACGGTATTGAGAAATATTTGGTCGGTTCGTTTGTATTTGCAGGTGGATCTTCTTGACCGTTTGTTCTGTTGAATAAGACTTTTTTGATAATGGTAGAGAGGTAGTTGTTCTTTAGAAGATACGACTTGATTTTGTTCAAGTTATCATTGTGAAATTTCTCGTCAGAAAAAGAAATAGCTCTATGTTCGAGATTTTTTATCAGTTTTAGTTCGTGAGAAAAAGGATGTTGTGAATTGAATATTATTTGAGATTAGTTAATTTTCTAAACAAAAATTCATTCTCAATATCGGAAACAATGTCCAGTTCAATAACAAATAATGGCTAGACACGAAGAAAACCAATTATGATGGGGGACTCATCTCAAAACTCGCGATGAACTCCTCTCTCAGATGAACTGCACCAAATATATACCAAATAGAAATACGATAAAAAGGTCTCCAGATACAGTTATTAACTATGCAACTAATAAATCCCAGCAAGTATGCAACATCTGCCAAAAATTCCTTGTAGAACTTGAAAGTTCGTAATACTTCCAGATGTGAAAATAACCATAAGAAAAAAATTCGAGAATGAAATAAGTAAAATAATCTAGTACTAAATTTAATTTTTGTCTATCAGTATGTAACTTTCCCTCTTAGTAGAGGATTTTCGCTTAGTTGCAGCTTCAATAAAAATGTAGTAAAATCCGACCAGGCTATCCAAATTTAATTGATTATTGCCTCAACAGTAAGATTAATTCAGCTAATGAAAACTCGAAGAATGCTGGTTTCAAACTCTACTGTTCGTCAAAATTTGTATTCTTAACTCTGCAGTGGCTACGATGGTAAAGAACGATATTCAATATTCATTCACCGAAGTAGTTGATTCAAAAATGAAAAGCAAGATGAAAAAATTTAAAGAAACGGAACTTGTTCATATTTTTTGAATGGTTTAAATGCAATAGTGAATTTGACGGATATCAACGCAATAACATGACATCTACAGGTGATGCAACCTACCTCATGTTACTGAAATCATTAACATATCTATAATAAACTATCAGAAAACTGCAAACATCGAAGAATGAAATTCAAACTGTATCAGAACATATCACAAAATTTAGGTGTAAAATATAATTTTCTCAATCAAATTATTCCTGGCATAATTTTACTTCTGAATAGGTTATACGCAAGCAGGATTCATGAAAATATATTTTGCAGTACCTGGATTTACGTTCAACTGATGATATTCATTGAAAATTTCAAATCGATCCAATGTAAAGTTTGCGAAACTTCGAATAAGTTTTTCTGAATACTATTTTCTCCAAAACGATGATCAAAATTTTTGAATGATCAGTTAAAACACCAATGGCCTTAACACCATACGGGTCAGCTTACACCTTTGAATTTGTCAAAAAGAGAAAGTTGCAATCCATATTGTCTTCGAAATTTCGGATGTACTGTGGAGAATAGAAATTCACTTTCAGTTTCAGTAAACGAACTGAAGGATCCTTAGCATCATCAGAGTTTCTGCGGATCAAATATTACGTGTCTAGAGGATTTATTCAATGCCGTTTCTGGGAAGTTGTGCATGTTCTTTTATCAGTTTAAGATGTGACCGACATCATGAATAAGAATCGCACGAATCAATGATACTCTGGCTTGAATGTTTAGACTCCAGGGACATAAGTGGAAGAAGAGCACGGTACTCAGTTATAAGTTATTATTTCACGTTTTTGGTTAGAATAGTATTTTAATTAGTGGCCAGTGATTCACTGGTGGATAAATAGTCATTTAACTTATCCGAAAATAAAAACTAATTTCAGAGTTCGAAGATTCAATAAAATGTTTACATGTACTTGCCATCAACTGAATGACGACGCAATTATAAGTCAGCAGCTTGTACGCGCATGCTTGAATTCCTTCGGATCATCTTTTCACGTATTGGCAAGGCACCTCTGCATCCTTATGGGTAGATTTGATGAACCTCAAATCATATTATCCGCACGGAATTCTGCGTGAACCTTGGAGGTATCATGTACTGAATTTCAATTCGATTTCATTCATATTTTTGGAACAATTCGTAAGATGAAAGTTTGAATCAAATATTTCACCCATTCACGAATTATACCTTCTTTATCAAGTCCCTAAACTTCTCTACAAATATCGAGTTCTTTAGACATTTCTTTCGGAAGTTTTTTGTTTCCGGTTGGCCTCATGGCCCAATGGTTCCGCAGATATACTCATTCAAAATTTCATTTTTCTAATACTTCCGTAAAAACAGATGAGATCAAATTGAGATTTCATTCATGATGACAGCTTGAAGGTTAATCTGAAATTTCGTGAAAATAATATGATCAGAAGATGGCAGAGTATTGAATATTCGGAAAAAATGTGAAATTTATTTCTTCAAATTTTCAAATTGTTTCAATAGCACGATCATCACGAATTTTTGCACAGTTGTTCATCGGCATTTTCATTATGATTGAATCGGTATTTTTTTGTTTGTTTTATTCGCGGTTCTTTATGAAAAATTTTTTTTTCGAAAATCGTCGACCTTGTTATCGTTTCCTATTAAATCGAGGTCGTAAATCACGAATATGTCATTAGAAATCGTCCAGTGACAACCGTTCAGAAATTATGGCGGAAATAGTAAAAAAATTTCGAAATTTTGGTCAACTTTGAGACGTCGTGCCGACCAAAATAATGAAGCTGGGTGATGTCTAATTTTTTACGGGCAGTTCGATCCTTTATCTATGAATTAAAATAGATTTCATCGTCCTACTCTCATCGAGTCGGTAATAATGATTTTTTGAAAAAAGGTCCAAAATGTTGGAACTTCAAGGATCTCTCACGTCCAGGACGATTTTTTTAAAAAATATCTGACCTTATATTCTTGTTCTACGCCCTCGAATTAGTAAGTGTGCCAAATTTCACGGCGATAGGAGTCGGAAAATTATTTTTCGAAAATTGAGATTTTCTTAAGGGTAACCCCTTAAAATTTTACCAAAAATCGAAAGTTCTCCGATCGACCTGAAATTTGAAACATATACTAATTCGAGGGCGTAGATTGAGAAAATCCAATCAGAATGTTAGTGGAGAGTCTGGTTCGTTTTTTATGGCCCGAGGAAAATCGAAAAAATTGGACCTTTTTTAAAAAAATCATAATTTTTCAACCAGAAGACTTACGTCTATAAAATAAGTGGCTACGTACTCACAAAAGACCCAGATATAACCAAAAAATTCGATATTGTTCAGCCTTACGCGTTTGATCTGTACGACGGCCCAAAGTTGACCCAAATTTCGAAAATTTCTCACCAAATCCGAAATATTTTCCAAACCGAATCAGTTACGCAAAATCTAATTACAGATTCGTAATCTACGTGTTCGAATCCATAATATATGATGTGCATATTGTCATACCTTCAAAAATAAAATAACCCCAATTTCGTATGAATCAATAAATAATTAACCCATAAAATTCTTTTCAGGAATAATCGAATGTTTACGGAAATTTGCACAAAGTTGCATCGGATATCATACAACTGATAACGAAGTTTAGGTCTGAACGAATCAGTGTTTCTTGAGATATTGAGGAAATAATCTCAAAATTTCGAAAGAGTATATTTTCCATGAACTAATTCTACCAAGATATTTAGGACTGAAAACTACTCAGGAAGTTTCCATCTATTTTCACTCGAAGTTATAGCACCTATAGACACACGGAAAGACATAATTGAGATCAGATTTTTCTTCCCAGAACATGCGTGTAAGGAGAGGTCCGATAGAATTGATATATAGAAGGTTTCAGTTTAAAACACGCCAGCTCAAAGGAACATTCAAAATTAAAAAAAATCGGACATAGACTCTGATTTATAATATAATGATTATTCTAGAGAAAGAGCACTACCGCTCATTATTTCCGATGAAAAGATCTAGAGATTACTTTCGAGAACTTTATAGATTCAACTAAGGCGTACTATTGTTCGTCAAAGTCGGAAAAAGTTTTTTTTTGTAAAATATTTTTCTGGTTTCTGGAAAATTTCGCGCAGACATTGAACCTTATTTTCAAAACAGTGGAACAATTCTGATGAAATCATGATGAAACAATTACCTACTCCAAAAATGCTGACACCTGTGAAGGATTCGAAAAGAATTCTGAAATCTTCCTATTGTATTATCCTCACGCAATTCTGTATGGAACTCCAAGTGGTAATTTCTCAATTAAGTACCCAATTTTGGGCGTTAGGCCCTCCATAAATACAATAACTTCCTAATGCTGACCTCAAACACAATGATTTCCATAAGAAACAAATAAAACACCTATATATGTAGTATAAGTTTTGGGCTTGATTACGAAGGTCGAATGGGTAAAATCCACCAAATAATTCTGTACACACACCCATTCAAAATTTCATTTTCTAACATTTTCAGCAATACTAATTGGACATTTTCCCAATATTTTCAGAAATATAGATTGGAACAAATTGAAATCTGGTGCATGATCAATAAATGATAGTTACATGCAGAATTTCATGAGGTTCCTATGGAGAAATGATCCCCAAATCTTTCAATCAGGAAATAAATCTGAGTTTGCCGAGATCACTACGTGAAAAGATGACGACGAATTTGAACGGAGAAGCTACTGACCTTTAGGTACATGAGTGAATTTTCAGAATTTTTAAAGATGATTACGATTGGCGAAGAAATACAAATTAAGCTTCGTATGTACAGAATCTTGTTTCATATTTATGCCTTAAACACAAGGATCAATTAGGAATTAATATTTCCTCAGAAATTGGCTTGCAGTTGTTTTCCAGATTTAAGCTAATGAAATTACGAAATCCCAAGTGGTTAATGTGACAGTCAAATGATTTCAGGGCAACTGACATGAAAATTAAGTTTATTTTCCACATGAAAACAAGTTCATCCAAGACGAAAACATATTCTCCATTTTGCTGTGAATTTTTTCGTGTAGCATATCCAACCGTTCCTGTTTTCGACATGTTTTGACGCTCAAATTGGACAAATTTTATGCTTTTCCTGATTATTTTCTCTAAGTTCCAATTATGAATAGGTAACTATTGCCTACATTTTTTCTACAAAGTTAGCCCGACGATTAAAGATGAAAAAAAATTTTCGAAGAAAAGCAGCTAGTCTGATGAACGAGATGCTTTGGGATAATGAGAGTCTCCATAACTTCTGAATGAAGTTAAGCGACATTTTAATTGCGTTTCAACGTCGAACCCACTTTGCTTCATCCTTTCCCCAGTTCAAGCTCCTATCCTCATCTATTTTAACTTTGCCGGACGAAAAATACTTTACAGATTTGATTTTATCAATATAAATAAACTCAAAGTCTCGCTCAAAGTCATCCAATCTAGCATTCACTTTATGTCTCGATAACCCGTTCGGGATGTAATCAGACTCCATAACAGCATATGTGCTTTGGTACCTACGTCGTTATATGGTGGTGACTGGTACTGAAACGTTTCAGTCCATATCTGACTTCTCCATCAGACATCAAGTTGGAATGTTGCAGAATTCTTTTCACAATACTTGTCTATTCCAAGAAAATGAATCAATTCATTCTCTGAATATGACATTATTACTCGATAATCGGTGGCATAGTTCTTATATAGTTCATTATAGGCAACATTCTCTTCGAAAAAGTGCCCTTGTCGAATAGTTTAAATCTAGCAATCCGCAGGGGTGACTTCGGCGATGAACAATATTTATTTAATTCTATATAATTCTCTCTCCGATAGTGGGAGCGAAAACTCCTCTCAATGAGTCATTATAAATAATTCACCATGAGCTATGCTTGGTGTTCCACAAACACATAGGCTGCACTATATGGTATATATCTTGCTAATACAACTATGTTTCTTTGGTGCTCGTATGATGTAATTTGTTCATATGCACACATATCAAGAGACAGAATGTTCAAGTATCGACTGAAGCTCATTATGGAAGGATTTCGCCTCATTTTTTAGGTTTTTTCTGGGGTTTTCACTTCCAATAGCTGTAACAGTACTGTTGATAATTAAATGAAATTGGTTCTCTATGAAAAACACCCTTGCAGATTGCAGGTTTGAACTATTTGTCAAGGGCAGTTACTTGGAAAACAGATTGCCTAATGCACAAATACAGGAACAATATAAACGATAGATACATATTCACTAAAACCAAAGGCTTGGTGGCGATATGTTTTTGTAATCTGGCAATATGAAATTTTTCGAATACATAAATTGTCAAGAACCCAGAATGAAATTCATAATAGAATCAGAAAAGAACAGTATATTATAGAATAATAAAGTTACATTTTTGGATGTTTCAGTATAAAATATCAGGATCATTCCGAAACAAGTGTCTTGAGAAAAGGTACACATACAAATAGATATCTGACTTTACTTCTTTTTATTCCAATCATCAACTGAGTGTAGATTGAGGTATCATTAAAACCCTTCATGACAGGGCTAAATCTCATCAACCCATGAGATTCGTCAACGTGAATTGAACAACATCAAATCGTTTTTTGAAGTGAATGGATATCCGAGAAAATTTATTAATAGAACCTTTTCAACTTTTCTCAAAAAATCTTTTTTATTTATCAACCAAATCAACAGAACAACCATCAGGAATAACCCAATTTATTGAATGCGATTCCTTATATACATGGACACTCTAAATTCATTATGAGAAAGGTTATCGAATCAAAAAATTATGTTTATAGTTGTCGCTGTATTTGTGGAAAAACATACATGTGAGACGTCTCGACCGTTAGATGTAAGAGAACGAGAGCACAAAAACAATAGAAGAGACACATACAAAAATCCCAAATAGCGAACCATGTATGTTCAACCATTGAAAATCACATGATAGATTGGGACAATACAAAAATACTGATGTCAGAATCAGATAATTTGTAAAGAAGAATGCATTTGCATTTTGTTAAATGAAGAGAGTAATTTTGCGGGGAGTTCTGTAGAAGTAGACCCTATTTCGCTGAATTTACTTGAAAAAGGAGGTAGAATTAAAAAACTTTCGAACCAAATGAATCTGTGTTGCTGTGTTCCCACAAAAATGTCAATTTGACAAAAGTATGAACTCAAAACGAAAAACTGAAAAAAAATAATTCTTAAAATTTTCTCCTCCATCTGATGAAAGAGTCAGATTTGTACTCTGAAACGCCACAATTTGCTTTGTTTATCTTTTATATTGTTCCATTAGGCAATCTGTTCTCCAAAAAACTGCCCTTGATAAATAGATTAATCCTGTAATTCGCAAGGGCGTTTTTCATGAAAAACAATTTTATTTAATTCTTAACAGTTCTAGTTTAGATATTGGGGGTGAAAAACCCAGAAAAAAATTTAAAAATGATAGAATATTCAGCTGATACCTTCATGGATGGTGAAATAGAATTGGGAATTGTTCATGATATAGTCATGAATAATGTCTCATTCGTGTCCATTCACAGGTATCAAAATTTTCACTTAACTCCGAGTCCCATAGTCGATGTGAACTGCTTACAGGTTGTTTATGGATTCATGAAAATAAATTTGAATGTATTTTCGGAAAATCAAAATAAGACGAAAATGCTATGAAGGCATCTTTGAAGGCAGCGTTTTTTTTCAAATATAACGGAATTTTAACTATTCTTCAAAAGTAGTTTCTAGGGAAGGTGTTGCCCAATAATCAATATGGTAATGATGCAAACGATCAACTAAGTGTATTCTATAGTTTCAGAATAAATCAGACTCCCTGATCTGACAATGAAGGGTAAATATTCGGAATTATTTTTTTTTGAATGATTCCATGATTCAAGTCTTGGAATACGAGAATTATGGAAATTAATTCTGCACAACCAGAAGAAGGGGATAGAGCGGAAACAAGAGATTCAAAGAATGCTTCCAGATTTTCCATAGTTCTAGAGATAATAACGTGCAATTCATCAGGTGCAGCATCCCAGATTATACTGAATTATCACCGTCTGCCTGACTTGCAATCTTTCAGCAAAATCACAGAAATATCCCAACTGTCTAACCACAACATTCCAGGATCTAGAGTAGTCAGACCGCATTTCTTGTCAACGGTCCTAATTTATAACCAAAGTTATATGCCTGACAGTCCCAACGACATCTGCCAAGAAGCCTTCTGTTTCAAACTATTATTATCATTGCAGAAAAAATTGATGTAGGTCGATCCCTCAGCTTTATATTGTGTATTTCATGCTGCGAAGAACAAGCGAAGCGATTGGTATTATCGTCCTTTAGTTGACCAACCTTCAATCAAAAATGAAGCCTAACTTCATGCATTTATGTCAGATATCTTGACCAATCAATAAAAGAGGTTGATTTCTAACAACCACCTCGGCGAAGTTTCGCTAATGTTTCCTTTTGTTTCTTCCGACCTAAAATATATAACATAAGATTAAGTGCAACAAATTCACTAAGTACGGTTCGAACTACCAAAGAAGTACAAAAACTACAGCAGATATATTGCTTGCAGAAAACAAAAAACATTTGATGAATACAACATTTCAAAAATTCGAAAGGCAATGAAGACTGTACGAAATCGTGCTAAACGAGCACATTTACAAGAATAACAGAAATGACAATAAGCAGTTAAGGCCTCCTGAATGTCGACTGAAACCAAGAACATACGATTATTATGACACATAAAACTTTGCAGAGCATTTTCCAGAGACATTAAGTGGACAAAAATGTGACATCAACAGTAAGCAACTTTCCAAAATTCATGATTATTATTAATGTTATAGTATGTTTCTTCTTCAATTGCATTTTTCTCCTTCCAATTTTTTTTTTCATATACACAAAACATAAATTCTCAGAAATTATGGAATTTCAAATACAAGATCTATAATATATGCAACAAAATAGACCAGTTCACAAACATTTTTTTTTCATACTTTTTTATCTTTTACGATTTCCCACCGCATCGAACTCAATTATATGACCGTCACAACTGGGAGCAAAGCGCCCATATTGAGTGCCTTTCGAATCATATTTGTGCCGATTTACTCGATTTTTGCTGGTATTTTATGGAGTACAGAATGCTATCGTTTTGTCCAAATGTCTGTTATTTTCGAATGTTTTCCAGAAATCTCCAACGCCCAGGTTGGACTCACTGATGACGAATCCGGTGTGAAAATTGATTTTGTCCAGCCGGCATTGAGCAAGACTACGGTCATATGAAGCATCTTATCGACTTGAAACTTTCAGGGTCGGATGAAAATACGACGGTAAGGTCCGCGGGCGGAATCTGCCGAAAGGTTTCGGAGTTATAGCCATTTGAATTTTGAAAATACTTCCATGATATTTCAGGCATTACATAAGCGATTGGATTGAAACTCCGAAGTCATATTTTATAGGGGTTCACCAAGTTTCTGATATGATTAAATTAATGTGATATTAGAAAAAAATATGCGGAATTCCGGGTGTTTCCTCAGTTGTTTTTCACAGAATAACTCAAAAACTGCTCATTCAGTCATAATGAAACTTGAAAGCTAGTTCGAAAATGCTGATGAACAACTTCATGCCGAATTTCCGTGATGATCGAGTCATTACGATTGAAAGTAAAAATTTCTGGCATTTTTCTCAAATATTCGATATCCTGTGATCTTTCGATACTTTTTTTTACTTTCATACTATTTTCACGAAATTCTGTATGAACCTTCGAGTTATCATCTTTCAATCAAGTACATGTTTTCAGTTCGATTCAGTGCATGATTTCAATAGGCGACTTCGGCCAAAGTTGCCAACCCACAATTTCCTTCACAAATTTACTATTACTGGGAATGGGAATTTCAGGACGAATTCGACATGATAGGGTTCGCGTTACTTATAAATATCCGTAAAAGATACCTCGGCTCCTCAAACAAGATAATTCCTTCCAAATATAGGTTTTTGTTAGGCTGAAATTCCTGATTTCATGTTAATAGTATCAAGTGTATATAGAATGTCTTCCGCAAATCAACTTGATTATTTTGGTTTCCAGTTTTTCGTTCTGTAAATATGAAATATTCGGTTGGTTCCTCAAAAGAATATTAATTCCGGAATTCGATCGATGAAAACGCAATCTTTCTGTCACCAGAACATAAAAATATTAAGTCTATGTACCAGAACGACAATCAATGTTTTATGGTAACATATCCATATCATAGAATAATCTATATTTACCTTACGATCCATAGACCATACCCAGTAATTTTGCCATTGTTGATTGTTGTCTCTTCTATGTTCTATGGAACATAAAGTGAATAAAGATTGTTCTATGCTATAGATATATTATCATAGAATATTGACTGTCGTTCTGGTGACAGAAAGAACGTTTTTTCATCAATTAAATTCCTTAATTAACCTCTTTTTCATAAAACAACCGAATATTTCATATTCACGGAATAAAAAACTGGCAACCGAAATAACCAAGTTGATTTGCGGAACATATCCTATACAAATTTGATACTGTTAACATAAAATCAGAAATCCCAACTTAAATTTCACACAATCAGTGATGATCTTAACAAAACCCTTCATTTGGAAGGAATTATCTTGTTTGAGGAGCCGAGGCATCTTTTACAGATATTTATAAATAAAGGGAACCTCATCATGTCGGATTTATTCTGGAATCCCAGTTCCCCAGTGATAGTAAATTTGTGAAGGAAATTGTGGGTTGGCAACTGCTACTTCTGTGTTAACGATTGTGAAAGCTGATCGTGAAAACAATAACAGCGCGTACAGGTATTGAGGCTTAATTAGGATGGTCGAATTTGTAATTTGGTCGAATCCACCCAATGATGCTGAAGATATACCCATACAATTTTAATTTCCTTATATTTATAAAAATCCAGATAATATCCAACTAAAATATATTGCTTGATTGCAAAATGATAGCTTGAAGTTTCATGCAATAGTTCGTGAAGATAACATAATTAGAATTTCACTAAAGATGACAGCTTTGGCAACGAATTTGAACATACCCGTAAAAGCTGCTATTTTCACGTCAGTGCTCTTCTAGATTTCCAATATTGTTCTGTTGAGACACTGTATCCTTTTTGAATTACTATTGTCTATAAGTTGTAGAATATTGTCTTGAACTTATCAATACTGAAAGAACGTTTCACTTGTTTCGATAATTGGAAGGTATTCTATATTAAATTTTATTTTCTTAAGTACCTTTATAATGGCTCGTACAAAATAAACCCAGTTATACATTGACGAAACTAGCAATCCTAAAGAAGTCGAATAGAACGATTTGTTATAACGGATATTAGAAATTGAGATATAACAACCCTTTGCTCCCATTACTTAAATGAGGGTCGTATGAATGAGTTTGGGATTGCATTTGCTTCTCCCTTCATGATAAAGTAAAATTTAAATCTAGGTGAAATTAATTAGAAATCCATTTTTCCATTGAAACAAATATCAATGACGTCACAACCAATTCAATGTTCTCATCAAATACAATTTCACCTATTCCGGGATCTTCCACGAAATTCGATCTATTCAGGCAAAATAAATAAATAAGAACGTCCTTACTGGTCATTATAAGTATGGTATCATTTGGCCCTTTGGTTGATAAGTATCGAAAAATATTTTCACCTTACTATAAGAACGGGAGGAATTATCATTTTAATACAAGGGTCTAGAATTAGTTCTTTACATCAAAGGAAGGGTGAAATATTCCAGTCCCACTTGACCGAAACTGGATGAAAATTCAAATTGGAAACAATAGATTTAGTTAGGGCTGAATCCAGCCATACTCAGTACAATCAAGCTCTTCGACATTCCACAAAAGACCGAAACATGAAAATTTGAAATTCAAATGGGATTATGCTGGTCCCCATCCAGAACATCGACAGTATTCGTTTGATAAGAACTCATAACCAGTGCCAGGCTTGTATAAATCGCTGTTTAGAGGTTCACCATGTTCTTTAGAATTTGTCATTGAGATAAATGTAGTCTAGGCTCGTTTACTCCATACAAAGTTTGAGTCATTTGTCGAATTGTGTGCTTAATCCAGGAAGAATCCTGATGACAGGAAGATAGAGGAATGGTTCTATTATTCATCATTCATCTGTAGAAAGAGAAATTCAAAATACGACAATCGATTGGATACCTCTCGTGATGAAGTTTTGAAACTGCTTTTCTCGTTTTCATGAATATTCCAAAGCAAAACATTCATTACTCTTAATCATTATTTCATCATTCCATTCCGATAAATTTGAAATCGACTACTTTTCTCGTCAAAATTGAGGAGGCTGAACATATATCAGAATATTTCCGCATTCTCTTGCAACGAAATATCGCCCCCTCTAGAAATAATCAGAGTATGTTTAATACAATTTTGGAGACTGAACTAAATGTTAATATTTTTGAAGTGAATGTCTATATTCCCGTTGTGATAAGTGTTTTCATAAAATCGGGTCAAATTTTTGAGAATAAAAATAAGTAAAATTGAAATCTATAATTTCATCCCTATTTTTCGCAGAATTAGAGCAATGTTTGGAAATTGTTTCAGACACTCAAAAAACAGCACCCATCAGCAATGTTTAGTAAAAGAAAAGTATCCAAATCAGTACCAATTTAGAGAGATGGTATCCAAAACATTGAGGAAAGTACGTTATTTTTCATGAATTTCCAAAATCTCAATTATCTCGAAAACGGTTACCATTTACCCACAAAATTTTCAGTAGTTGAAGTGATCATGACCTAGTCTATATCCAATTAGAATATTGTTCAAGGATCACCAGACATCCTATATATCACTTTTGATAAATGAATGTGTATTTTAGGTGATTAAAATTAAATTTCAGGTCATTATTTATTCTAACAGATTTCTTATATCTGAGCGTACTATGTAATACAAATTCAAATGCAGTTCGATAGATAATTTTTACGCGCTGCAAGTGAAAATGGAAGATCATGATTGTCCATGTGGTGAGATTCCTTTAATAATATGTAATGTGAATCAAATTTGGTACTGACATATGAAAATTAAATTCATGAATATTTTTTTAAACTGTTATATGAGTGTAGCTGCATTTTTTAAACTGAAGTTTGGTACTGACACATGAAAAATAAATTCCTGAACATTTTTGTGAACTGTTATATGAGAGGAGCAGCATTTTCCAAACTGAAGTTGGTATCGATTGGCCCAAATTTCTAATCACAAAAACTTCCGAAATAAACTATACCCAGGTAGCGACATCAGTGGATCATATTTCGGATTTGATAACGAATGTCTGAAGCCGGGTCCATATGATTGTAATGCGAACAGCGAATGCAATAAATCACAGGGAGTTTTATGGTTCGAGGCAACGCTCTCTCTACTCTTTCAGGACTCGGTTTTCGACTCGAACGATGCATTTGAATGTATTATTCGAGGCTGAGCTCGAGTGCCGTCCACACTATTCTCGGATGGTTTATCAAATTTTATTGCATTCGCTGTTCGGATTACACTCATCTGGACCCGGCTTGATTTGGAAATGGGTAAAACCCACTCAATGATTTTGCAGATATATCCAGTATTAAATAATTCCTATTATATTTTCAAAATATAATATCTGATGAAATGATTTAATGGGGTTATGTAAGAAGTCGAATGCGTTTTCTTGGAATAAGATGTATTATGAATTATCATCCATTCCTGGAGAAATTTGATATTCTCATTCTATTTCGATGAACACGAGGTCTTCTTCTAGAAAAATGAAATCTTCCACTTCAGGTTAGAGAATCGTTACAAGTCTGATGTGCCAAGATTCATGCTGAAATCAGCTCGAGAAAAATGAAGATATCAAATCAGTTCAGAACTGAACCAGAATTCCAAAGATACATCGTTTTCAGTAGAGAAGTTATTGTTTGAAGGAAAAACAGTTGATTTGCCACATATCCCGATTCCAGCATAGCAGTTTTCTCAACAGTCCTTAAGCAGATTTGCCCTTGAATAAGAAAGAAATATTTTCAAGCAATAAGTAGAATTTTCGAAAAAATTTTCATTGTGCGAGAAACAGTGTATACCTTTGTCCAAAAAAAAAGCTAATGCAAAATTCGTATGGAAGCCACTAGGGAAATAGTAGAATTGTGAAACTGAAAATCCATCTTGATGTTATGAGAACTTGTAGGGTTCAATGTGGATATCTATAAGAGTGGTTATAAAAAGGTTTTTTTCAAAACTTCATCACCATGTGTCCCAAGAATATAAAATGTTCCCGATTCCATCGAATAGTTTCGTCCACGAATCGTCCCTATTAAATGTCTTGCAGAATCACACAGTGTATCATCTCTCGATTCAGATTCAAACTATCAAATATTGATTTGGTATCCCCTATAACAAATACGATATAGTATTTTTTTGAATCCACAATGAAATTTCAGCTGTTTATATTGTGAATAAATTCGAAGTTGAAATCCATCCGCGTGTTAAATTTGCATCAAAAACTTTCGAAGCAGATAATAATAATAGTTATTATAACAAACATCGTATTTGTTTTCATTATCATTGGTATCATACTTCTACAATAATCATCATATCCTGGGATTCCATCAGGGTTGCTAACCATTCCTTATAATAACGCGTCCTACTCTACTTTTGATGATTATAATTTTGCCTTTGGATAAAAAAAGGATATGAATAAACTGTATTTCTAACTTCTGATGAGATGCGTGAAATAAAATACTTCAGGTATGAACCAAAAATTAAAATACAAAAATTCAGAAGTAACATTACATTCAATTATAGATAATTTTCCACTTTTATTGATATAAGCCTGAGTTATACAAAAAAAATGATTGAATTTTATTGAAGATTACTAGCTTTTATTATTTTCTCATATGTCTTTGAAAATGAGAGGAATTTGAAAATTTTTGAATGGTGATTACAAAGTCCAAATCAGAAGACATATTGAATATTATTGGATGATTTATATTTCGAGACCGTAAGACTTGAATGCAAAGGAAAGTCACTATTGATCATGAATAATTTTGAGAGAACTGTACAGTTTTCAGATGAAAAACGGAAGTACATACTCTCAAATGTATGAGTTATGAATCTAGAGTAGTGGGAGAACAAAAATTGATCGTCCATAAATTTAATCAAAAATGATCATATCTATGATTTGAATTCTGATGGTTGAATAAATTTTGAAACATCAAAAGCAAAATATCAACGGTTTTAGGCAATATAAAATGAAATTTGAAAAATACTTTTTTTTATCAAATACTAAATTTTTGTTTCATTCAGAACATTCTTTTTTTTCGGGAAAACGTTGGCAACTTTCGATCTCAAATTCACATACACAATCACAAAAATTTCAAAGTCATCTAGCTCAAATGAAAAGATTAACTTGGTATACGAAACAGCTAAACACAAATATTCTTTCTTTCTGTAGGTAGTGAAATTTAGTACAAAACATCCTACAAAAAGGTTCACCCTATAAAAAAAATCATTGACAGATTATTACTACTTCTTCTCGACTCGCAATATTAAATTCAAAGTAGCCTTGGGTACTTCATTGAGGTTTATAAATATGTGATTGTTACAGAATATATAAACTCGTTATGAAATCAGCCTCTAATAGATCGAATCAATATGAAGGTGGAAACCTCATCTCATGCTTGATACGGAGAACACTTGTCAACAAAGACTGACGTTAAATGCAATTATCTGCATTTTGCGGATACCTGTGCTCTGAAATAAACCTCCGCTCTAGTCTCCGTAATCCGTTTTAACCCCATCGATCAAAAACCGCAAATTGTCCAATTTCATTGATGCGGACAAGTTGGCACACGTGCTGCAATTAGCATATCTCTGCATCACACAGAGTGTGGGTAGGAAAATTCACTAATATTCATGCGAATTTGTCATTAAATAGGATTAATATAAGTTTGCAAGCATTCAGGAATATAATATATGTTTTATCTGTCCACACACATTATTGAGTGGTTGGAATGAATTGATCATATTTCCAATATGTTCTTGAATAGGTGTTATGAAATATTTCACAAGAATCCACACTTTCCGTTTCTGTTTCTGTTCAATATGGAACGCAATTTACAATATTTTTAACACTATCAAACTGTTAAAAACTCTATTGATACAAAATAGCAATAATAGGTATTGATTGAATCAGAAGTAGGATACGTTTCAAAAAAATCTATTATAGTTCCAACTGCATCATTATTTTGATGAAAATTACACATCACGCATCGATGATTCCAATTATTTTCTCTTGTCTGTAACTGTAACTGGAATTTCCAGACGAAAATTGACGATTTACTCGACTATTCTTTAATTTCGGGTGCACATCATTTACTGCCAGTGATAGATTTACCTTTTTGGATACACCGTTTGGAACGCAAAATGGCGCAGGAGCCAGAAATGAATGCCCCAATATATCAATTTTTTTGATTCTCGTAATAATCAGATAATCAAGTCTCTAGTTGTCCTGAATTTTATCTTAACTTTCACCCAGAAAAGTCAACACATCGTCTGAAGTTTTCTATTTCAAGTTCAAGTTGGCCAAGGTTCACAATTATTCAATGACTTTAGTACAGAACTATCAGGTTCAAGTAATGACGTGAGGTCAGGAGGTTTTACGCACTCAAATTCGTTGCCAAATAATTTCCAAACTCAGCTCTACTCATATATGGTCCTCGTAACATTATGCATGAACCTCATCATTTTTGGAAGTACTAGATTTCAATTCGATTCAATCTGTATTCTTGAAAATCTTGGAGAAATGAAATTTTGGATGGTCACTTCCATCTGAAGAATCAATCGGTGAATTTCATTCATTCCCAAATTCGAGATTAAACCGAAAACCTACTCTACAAATATCGAGCATCTAATTCGTTTATTTTTGTAGCTATTGCGTTTACGGCCGGTCTAAATACTAATAGTAAACAAAAGTTTCAATCTGATTGTTGAAGTACTTATCGAGATATCGGTGAAATAAACTCGAAATTTCAGGTAACACTGAGAGTTGATATATTTTTTTTCAATATTTCCAAAACTAACATCAAATTAAATTCAAATTAGGAACATTGTTGTTGAATATTCGATATTTCCCAATTCTGTGCCTGATTTCATAGAAACTTGATCAAAAGTCTCAAAAAAAACAACTTGTTTCGACAAAACTTTTTAAAAAAATTGGAGTTTAGCAACAATGGGATCCTTATAAAATGTTGCACTAAGTTGCCGGTTTTATTATTCAACTAATAACAAAGCTTCAATTTGATCGCATCATTACGAACCTTAAACGTCGAGAAATAAGGCCTGTGCCTTGTAACAAATTTCATAGAAATATCAGGTGTTACGATGAAAGAATGATTCGTTTCTAGAAACTTTACTACCTGTAGCGAAAAAATTTAGTCTTTCAGGATGAAGGTTACTTCGAACTTTTTTTCTTAAAATCACATCTTATTCTGAACCAGCCTGTATATGCAATTTACAGGTTTTCATAATTTTTCTGATTATACAGTCTTTGTGTAAGTACTTCAAACCCAACTTCCAACGCGCAAATCAATCTGAGCGGCATTCTTCGAGTTACATAATGAGAAAACAAAATAACAAATACCCACTGGAAATCGATCCTCAAGCGATATTTTCAATTTATGCAAGTTTTGAATGAATAAACACTAGAACAAACACGTAAAAAATTCAACAGGTTCAATCATTGTATGAAGAATTCAATTCGGATAAAAAAATGAAATAGGTTTAATCGGATAAAAAACTCTTCTCTTCCGGTATTGAACCCGCAGCCGCCAATAACTTGCATGAGGTCCCCTGTGGCACTAATCATGCCACTGTGCTTGTGGTGATAGAATCGATAATCCGAACGTACTAACGAGGAATTGAGTTACTATAATGTTTTTTTCATTTTCTTTATTGATACGGTCGACACGAAACTTTGCAAGAATCTTTATGTTCGTGCAACAAGAAGTCAAGTTACAGATCTCTCAAATCAATAGTTTTTGAGTTATCTGAAAATAAATTTCAGATTGCTATAACACTGAAACTATCAGTCGAATTCAGCACATTAACGAATTTAACTGAGATATTCAGGACCGTAACTAAACCTGGAAATTTCAAGACTCTCCTTTCGAAAGTTAGGGAACACATGGACGAACGGCCGAGCCAATAGCTGGACAAAATTAAATTTAAGCACGAATTCTTCATCAGTGAGCCCAACCTAGTCGTTAGAGACCAATTTCAGCTCAAAATTGGAAAATTACACCCATAATTCACGAAATTCCCCAGAACAAGCGCGTAAAAAGGCAACACAAAGTCAATTTGCCCCGGGATTCTGCTTCATCACACAGAGAAACACAGGTCAGGTGAACGATGGATGTGTCCAGTTGGGAGGTACTATAGCGTGCTGCTTGTTCTCCACAGTTTGCTCCATCCCATTATTGTCCAGCTCTCGCTGCACAATACTTCAATTCATGTGACAATGTACGAAACTGCCTCGATAAATGTTCTCATTCAAAACAATACCTATTGTTTGGTCATGGCAATTATAAACTACCAGAGAGAAAACATGTATGAACAGCAGTAGAACCCATTTGGAATTGAATATTATAACTTCCAAACAATAAACTTGAAATCGCACATTAGAAAATTAGGTCTCAGGAACAAAACATATCAAGCTACTCCTTCACAACGTTTCCGCTCTCCATAAACCGTTTTTCAGAATTAAAAATAGGGGTCGATCGAACCGTTTCAATCTTTTCTTCACTTTCAAGAAAATCCCTGTGCAATACGGCCATGGCTGCATCCGCTAGAGCTTACCTTACCTAAACCTTGAACTCCGAGGAAAAGCGCTCTAGTACTCAGTAACTTAGCGGCTCCACACAAACCGGCCTGGTGAACCGTGTATCATACGACATACATTCGTGCTGCACAACGCAGGCAGCAACCAGAAATGGCGTAACAGTTATCTCAGATCAATGGAAAAGGAGTACTCCAGCACGCGCCCTTTCTCTAGTCCCTGATCTCAAGTCCCACGCCCAATGTTTTATCCTTGTGTCTTGAGTACTTTCCGTTACCTGCCCTTAGACCGCAAAGATCAACGTGCGGAGCCCTCACGCTTCTACCCAGTAGATTATCCGAAGGTCTAATTACCCAAGTCATCTCCGACGTGGCTTAGTTTGGCAGTGCCCTGAAGAGTTCCTCCAGGATAGTCTGGACGGAACGTGATGCCTTCAAATATGCTAATGCTACCCTCTCATGAGTGATCATGAAAATAAAAGTTGAACGTTCTGCGGGGAAATGATTCATAAAAATTTTCAGTGTTCTTTTTACATCGACCTCAGGAGGATTAATGGGCGAAACTTGGTTTCGATTATGATCATCATCATCAGTCTCTCCCTTCGGAATATGTGTACACGTAATTAAATGAAATAAGAGGTGACGAAAACGAGATCAACACTTTTTTTCATATTATATTATTATACGTGAGAGGTGATGAATATAAAAGATCAATGTTATACTGAAAATGAGTTACAGTTCATTAAAAATTTGCAGTTATTCTTGTTTCGACCTTGAGCGTTAAATGGACGTAGTTTCCTTTCTTCAGTCGAAAATTCTTTCTCGTCTGAAGGAATTCCTCCAAGTAAATATAAATCATCGAAAACAAGCCATGATTTGATTTCAAGTTCAATAATATTTATCAATAATAATAATGATAATTAAATGAAAATTTGCAGTGTTTACTTGAACTATCTTAAAGAACTCAAAGGCATAATGAACTAAATTCATCTTCTGATGTCGAATAATAAATCTCCCCTGTATTCTCGATCGAGTAAATCTATCCCATCATTCCTTCGTGAGGTAGCAACATCAAGATTTATAAGCAGACATAAAGGCTTTCTCCAAGCCTTTCCGAACAACCTCAGAATAATAAGATTGAAACGGTTTCACTATACGGAATGAAATTACAGCCAATTGGGAATACATTAAGTTGATGCAGAGTCAGCAAGTTCTCGAAAGAGAAATTAATGAATATCCAGCTCATATCAATGATTCTCACAGGTCTAATGAAATACTCTGTACATGGAATATCGATTTGCCGTAACAATCATCTGATTCTGCAAAAATGTTAAGTCGAATATTGTTTTCCTTATGAACCATACCAACCGTTCATATTTTCGCAGTGGAAAATAATTTAATGATTTATTGATTTTGGAAGAACTTTTGCATCGCTATAACTTCTGAACCGTTCAACTTAGGCGCTTCAAAGTTGGCAATAGTTACCATAGAAAGTCCATTGTCGTTCTGGTGACAAAAAAGGGTTTTTTTATCTATTTAAAAACTTCTTTCATGAACCAGCCAAAAATTTCAGATTTATGGAATGGAAAACTAGCAGCCACAATAAACAACTTAATTCACGGAACATACCCCATATATGTAATATATGTAATTTGACATTATTGACGTGAAAGCAAAATTGGAAACTCAATACTCTGTCGCTCAGAGATATTCTCAACAAATATCTACATGTGGATTTAATTCTTTGGTTTTTAGAGGATTGAGGACGGATATTAATAACTAACGGGAACCTCAACCTGTCGAATTCCTTCCGAATTTCCCCTTCCTTAGAGCTACAAAATTTTCGATATTTTGGATTGGCAACTTGAAACGAAGTCTCCTATTGAAATGCAATAAATAAATGTATGCTATGTATACTACTATTATGTCGGCCAATCTATCAAATTATGCTGTTCATTATATAAATATGAATAAGTTCGATATCGAATATTTTCCTCATTCCTGAAATGAACCCCTAATTGTTTTAGTTATAATTCATATTTTGCAGTTGATTACATTTTTCTTTTCGGGAATTTTCATATTTGCAGACTTTCAGTATACCTAACTTTAATGCAGTTGCCTAGACGAACATGAAATATTGGACCATTTTTATGTCAGATTTAGAAGTGTAAGAAAACCTCGGAGAAAACCTTTTACGGAAGGTTTGAACTAAATGAGAGTTTAAGTTCAAAACTAATAGTCACCGAAAAATATCCTCTCGATGTGAAAAAAGTATAGCGGATCCATCTCTGATGCGTCTGTTGTGGAGCCAGTAGAATCATTTTGTTTCCATCGAATGATTTTGTTCTGTTGAAGATGATAGGAATATCAACGAAGACTCATGAATTGTAGATTTTCTCAGGGGGAGTAAAATTGCGAATTTCACAGAGATAAGAATCATACTAGAAAACACATATGTGAAGTCGGAGTGACGATGTTCGTGGCTTAATGCTGCAAATTACATAGTGGAGTTTACTCCTTTCGACTCAGCATATTTCAAATTATTTCCACACCCACTGTACCCACATGTAATCATAATCATAAATATTTTTAGGTAGTTTAGCTATTCATGTTCAAAGAAGCCTTGAGGATGAGATCGTTTGGAATATTACGGACCATATACAGGGTGTTAATAAATGAGTGCGACAAACTTCAGGGGATGATTCTGCATAAAAAAATAATGATACTTTTTCATGAAACGTTTGTCCGTAAATGATTCTTTTTCCGAGATACGGGGTATTATAGTTATTCATGTATTGAAGGATTTATGGGGATGTTAATTACCGAGGGCAACAGATTTCAATCCCGAGGGTTGTCAGTCCCGAAAGATTGTTAAGTTGCCCGAGGTTGTTAACATTCGATGAATCACGTAATACATAATTGAATTTATATCATCCTAATAAAATATGAAAACCGAATTCTGTTGGTTTCCAAAATCAAATGAACGTTGTTTGAGAATGAAGTAAATAGGCATGATAACCATGGACAAATCAACTGATTAGTTTGTAAGAGTACTTGTCAAATTTATTCATGTGTAAAATTAATGAAAGTTTGTAGAGAATAGACGACTTCGGCCCAAGTTGCCAACCCACAATTTACTTCACAAATTTACTTTTACTGGGGAACGGGAATTTCAGGACAAATTCGACATGATAAGGTTCGTGTTATATATAAATATCCGTAAAAGATGCCTTGGCTCCTCAAAGAAGATAATTCCTTCGAGATATAGGTTTTTGTTAAGATCATCTCCACTAACTCTCTCCACTAACATTCTGATTGGATTTTCTTTATCTACGCCCTCGAATTAGTATATGTTTCAAATTTCAGGTCGATCGGAGAACTTTCGATTTTTGGTAAAATTTTAAGGGGTTACCCTTAAGAAAATATCGATTTTCGAAAAATAATTTTCCGACTCCTATCGCCGTGAAATTTGGCACACTTACTAATTCGAGGGCGTAGAACAAGAATATAAGGTCAGATATTTTTTAAAAAAATCGTCCTGGACGTGAGAGGTCCTTGAAGTTCCAAAATTTTGGGCCTTTTTTCAAAAAATCATTATTACCGACTCGATGGAAGTAAGACGATGAAATCTGTTTTATTGCATAGATAAAGGATCTAACTGAACGTGAAAAAATTCGACATCACCCAGCTTCATTATTTTGGTCGGCACGACGTCTCAAAGTTGACCAAAATTTCGAAATTTTTTCACTATTTCCGCCATAATTTCTAAACGGTTGTCACTGGACGATTTTTAATGACATAGTCGTGATCTACGACCTCGATTCAATAGGAAAGGATAACAAGGTCGACGATTTTCGAAAAAAAAAATTTATTTGGGACTTAAAAAATTTTTCATAAAGAACCGCGAATAAACATCAATGGCAGAGGGGTGTGGGGGTAAGATTTAGCGATTCCGTGCGAAATTTTATTTTTGAAGCTATGACAATATGCACATCATATATTATGGATTCGAACACGTAGATTACGAATCTGTAATTAGATTTTGCGTAACTGATTCGGTTTGGAAAATATTCCGGATTTAGTGAGAAATTTTCGAAATTTGGGTCAACTTTGGGCCGTCGTACAGATCAAACGCGTAAGGCTGGACAATATCGAATTTTTTTGGTTATATCTGGGTCCTTTGTGAGTACGTAGCCAATTATTTTATAGACGAAGGTCCTCTAGTTGAAAAATTATGATTTTTTTGAAAAAGGTCCAATTTTTTCGATTTTCCTCGGGCCATAAAAAACGAACCAGACTCTCCACTAACATTCTGATTGGATTTTCTTTATCTACGCCCTCGAATCAGTATATGTTTCAAATTTCAGGTCGATCGGAGAACTTTCGATTTTTGGTAAAATTTTAAGGGGTTACCCTTAAGAAAATCTCAATTTTCGAAAAATAATTTTCCGACTCCTATCGCCGTGAAATTTGGCACACTCACTAATTCGAGGGCGTAGAACAAGAATATAAGGTCAGATATTTTTAAAAAAAATCGTCCTGGACGTGAGAGGTCCTTGAAGTTCCAAAATTTTGGATCTTTTTTCAAAAAATCATTATTACCGACTCGATGAAAGTAAGACGATGAAATCTGTTTAATTGCATAGATAAAGGATTGAACTGAACGTGAAAAAATTCGACATTACCCAGCTTCATTATTTTGGTCGGCACGACGTCTCAAAGTTGACCAAAATTTCGAAATTTTTTCATTATTTTCGCCATAATTTCTAAACGTTTGTCACTGGACGATTTCAAATGGAATATTCGTGATCTACGACCTCGATTTAATAGGAAAAGATACCAAGATCGACGATTTTCGAAAAAAAAAATTATTTGGGAATTTTTCATCACCGCAAGGTGACGTCGACTGGTAGAGGAGTGGGGGTAAGAGTTTGACAGTTCTGTGCGAAATTTTATTTTTGAAGCTATAACGATATGCACATCATGTATTATGGATTAGAACACGTTGATTACGAATCTGTAATTGGATTTTACGTAACTGGTTCGGTTTGGAAAATATTCCGGATTTGGTTCAAAATTTTATTATTTGACTAAAATTTAAGTTGGGATTCTTGATTACATGTTAATAGTGTGAAATTTATATAGGATATGTTCCGCAAATTAACTTGTTTATTTCGGTTGCCAGTTCTCCATTCCGTAAATATAAAATATCTGGTTGGTTCCTGAAAAAAAGGTTAATTACGGAATTTTATTGATAAAAAAACGTTCTTTCTGTCACCAGAACGATAGTCAATGTTCTATGATAACATATCCATAGCAGAACAATCTTTATGTACTTTATGATCCATAGAACATAGAAGAGACAACAATCAACAATGAAAAAATTACTAGGTATGGTCTATGGATCATACGGTAAATAAAGATTGTTCTATGCTACTTATACATATGTTACCATAAAACATTGATTGTCGTTCTGGTGCATAGACTTAATATGTCCATGTTCTGGCGACAGAGAGATTGATTTTCCATCAATCAAATTCCGTAACTAACCTTTTTTTAGGAACCAGCCGAATATTTCATATTTACAGATCGGAAAACCGGCAACCGAAATAACCAAGTTGATTTGCGGAACATATCCTTTATAAACTTGACACTTTTAACATGAAATCAGGAATCCCAACTTGAATTTCAGCCTAACAAAAACCTATATTTGGAAGGAATTATCTTGTTTGGGGAACCGAGCCATCTTTTAAGGACAGTTATGAATAACACGAACCTTATCATGTCGAATTTGTCCCGAAATTCCCTTTCTTCAGTGATAGTAAATTTGTGAAGAAAATTGTGGGTTGGCAACTTGGGCCGAAGTCGTCCATTGAGATTCACTTCTACCGATAATGTCGGAAGCAAAGTATAAATAAAAGAAAATATGAAAATTTCAGTAGTGGTTGAAAGTTAACGGTGTTGAAACCACAAAAATGAGTGAAAGTATGATGTTATAGCTTACTTTCAAGACGTGGTATGTATATATTTTCGCCTAAGTGAAACTATTCATTGTTTTTATTGTCTGAAGTGGTCAATATTGAAATGAATGATGAGCATTTATAATGATGCAAATAGGTGTGAGTGCCACAAACTGAAACATTTGAGAATTGTCAGTTTATTTCTGTAAATACCTTAGATGTAGTTAAAGATTAATATCTACATAGTAAGAGTCCCGAGAGAGTTATAATCATGCTTGTAGTAATCGTAACTAAATTTTCACTTTTCGGAAATATTCGAAGTGTATTAATGAGCAAATTATTCTTCAGAGGAACGTTGAATGGATAGACGTTGAAAGAACACAATGCCTCGTTATGGATCAGAACAAGGTTACAAGCGACTAGGAACATCTGAAACGGAGTATTCAACATCATTGAAAGGTTGCACACATCTAGTTCATATAAGAAGTGAATATATTGATCAAGAAATAGAAGTTCAACCAATTAACACATTGTAAGGCCATATATAGACAAAAAATTCGACGGAAATTTCTATGCTATTCTCTTATTCAGGAAACAATTTATTTCCATGTGAATCAATAAAGTTTGGAGAAAAAAAATTATTATCTCATTCGATAAAATTTTCTGGCCTTCTTTTATTACTTGGAGATCCCAGGCAAGATTCGAGCTGCGAAATTGTACAAATCCTATAAGCTCTTTCATGTGTTATCCAAAGCATCCTATAATGATTTGGATGTTTTTCACCACATATGTTGCAACCTTCTTCACATATAAATCGTTAACGTTCTACTAGATAACACGCACGTTCTCTGTGTTCATGTATCAGAAATTAAATCTTCATTGTGCTTCACCAAGTCATTGTTTCATTTGTTATCCACTATTATTCCTGTACTATAGCAGTCAACACCTGCATATATCTAACCACACAACACAAAAGCATACAGAACACCGGGATGGGTTCGCTAACCTTCACTTCTATGCCGCAGAATACGTAAAAAAATTACGTATAAAATATGGGGATTCAAGCTGCAGGCGAAAAGCAGATATGCAGTATATCACGTTGATGTAATGATATATTCCATAATGTTAACATGAAAATTCTGTAGGAGCGGAACGAGGCAAACAAGCTTGAGGAACCACAAGAATCGATCATTTATTCTGAAATGCTCTATGATATGCTCCAGAACTATATTTAAATCAGTAGACATTCGGTATAGTTCCCCATTCCAATTTGTACTGGAAATTGATGAAGTGGATACTCTTTGTCAGAAGTAAGCAGAGAAACAGATTGCATTATGCATTATTGAATATTCTAGAGAGGTATGATATCATTTCTGCTTTATTATTACGGAGGGAATCCTTTGGCCAGTTTTAGTGAAATAAATGGAGTACCCAACATGAAATACATATTTTGGTGATGAAAGCTTCCACAGTGTCTTGATTATTAATGGTATATACCAATAAAATACTCAATATTTGCTATGTTTATTCTTTCAGAATTATTACATACTGTTTATATATGGTGTCACATTGAAACAGAAACAGTGGATATTTCCAGTTTCATGGAAACAATGCTGGAAATTGGGATAGGTAGCCTGAATAGTCTTATATAAGCAGTGAAAGTAACCAATCAATTATCTTGAGGAGTAGTGCAAGAACACTTGTAAAATACATCGAAAGCAAAGGAATTTTCAACTGTTACAAAATGGGGTAATCCGGTTGGATCGCTTACTGAATCGAGCTTTAGATTTTTTCTAAAATAATTCAGCAGTCGAAAGATCACGTTTTTCAATTTACCTGTAAGCTTTTTTCTGTAGCTTTTCCCAAAAAAGAACTTGAACATGGTGAGTCGCGCTGAAGATTTTCTGTTCAGTATTTCCCTTATTACGCGTTTGTACTCGGGAACAGCGCGCTAACATTTCGTCGTGATGTCTGTTATTTCCGAATTCTGAGCCGAAAATGGTCTTGAAAGATTGGGTTGAACTTCCTGGAGAAGAATCCATGATCAAATTCAATTCTGTCCGTCCGTCTGCCGTATGTGCTCTAACATTCGAAGGGGAAAACTTAGCGACTTGAAATTGTCAGATTAGGTTTGGAGTCCAAATTTCTCGGTTGAGTTCGTTAATGGGCCAAAACAACAGAATGGTTTTTGTGTTCAAGCCATTTGATACTTTGATTCTTCAATAACTCGAAAAGATTTATCTGGTCGAAATCGAACTTGGTTAGAAGATACACAGTATCGATAAGAAGAATTATCCATGGGGAAATGAAAAAAAAATTTTTTCATATTCATTTCGCAATGTCAACAAGCGCCTAAAAGCTGCTGAACCACGTCAGTGCTTTTCTAGGTTTTATAGATGCTTCGGATGTTTTCATGGCTAGCTTGTTTCAAGATCGAATATTTGGTGATTTATCAACGAATATTCCTCTTTTGGTTAATGTTAGTTATATTGAAAAGCAAACTCATCATTCAATTCTTTGTGAGTTGCATGACTCTCATTTGTAACCTCGAATATCTGAATAAAGCTGGAAATCTTTAGTTAAAACCGTTCAACGCCTACAGATTTAAATAGATGTATTCAATTTTTCGGAACTGCTATCAAACACCGAACGAATTACTCCAAAACTGCCATGAATTGTGTTTGCTAAGGAAACTTGCTCCCAAATTCAATAAATGGCTAGGAAAAGGATCATATTTTAGCGACTAGGCGGACGAAGTTCGAGCGAATAAATATCCTTCGAACTCGCACTGAATTTTCTTGAAAAAATGAATTAAAATGGAAAGTCTTCATCCGCTTCGTTCTCAATTCGTTCTTCTCCAGCTAAAGTCCGTGATGAGTAAATGTTTTTGATATTTAAGTATCAAATGTTTCAAAATGTTGATTCCTTCATCTATTCAAAGATGCTAACAAGTTTAAATTTCGTTGTTTTTATTATTTCATTTTTTCTATCTGACTTTTTCTATAAATTCAATACGTTTTTGATTTTTTCATGAGTTCTCAACTTTGAGTGTTTCAAGACGAAGAAATGGGTGGAGTTGAAATCAGCTATCCAAGAAAAAGATTTGCGGATAAGTGGATCAGGTCAGAAGGGTTCCATGTCGTGTATTCACTGAAATTACGCAGCTTGAATTCCATTGATTTATCCTTCTAGAATATAACAAAGAATGAGTCTATGCCAAGAAGTCAGCAGCTAAGGTGCGCATATCCAAATCCGTTGCATCTTTAACTCCAGATAAAAAGAGATGGTCCCCACGAAATTCTGTATAAAACTTCAAGCCATGATTTTTCAATGATATGCAAGATTTCAATTCGATATTTTCTATCTGTATATTCGGAAATATTGGGGAAATAAAATTTTGAATTAGTATATCTACGGAATCTCTGGGTGAATTCACCCCATTCACGAATTCGACTAGATGGAATGGAAATCCAAAACATGATTCAAATGAACAATTTGATGGTGCATGCAGAATTTCGTGTGGATAACGTCTCAAGAAAAAAATCTATCTTTTTTGAATTAACTAGCTATAATATCCCAAGAAAATGCTGCAAGTAGATTCGCGTCGATATGTTACAACTAACTACCAAGTTAGAGATATCCTCAAACTATCAAAATTAACTATCGCATTCTGCCCTGAAAATTTCGAGTCGTTAACTCATTCTTCTTGGCGAATATTGTTGCCTCGTATGGCCAGACAGAGTCTGACATCGAAGTTATCGTTAGTGAGTCCAGCTTGGTCGTTTTATAACGTTTTAAGAAAAAATTCAAACAATACTGACTCTTGACGAAATGTAAGTACGCTGTCCCCCAGAACATGGACGCAAAAATAATAAACTCATATATTTAGAAATGATATTGAGGATACCAAAACGAAACTTATAAGACAAAATATGATTAGTGTCGAACAGGAAGATTGACTTTATAAATGAATATTCTAGTGGAATAATCAACATTGGCTTATTTTTATTTTATTTCAGGGCTCTCATTTGAAATTAAATTCCAGCCTTTTTATCGTTGGAGATCTGAAGGAATGTATGAACTTGGTATATTACTGATTGAATTGGACGGAAGTATTTTGTAGTTTTAGAAACTGCACAAATAATGAAAATAAATAATTAGAAATAAATGGAAATTTGATTAATGCTTACTCACTTTGAGATTCAGTATTTTATGTAGCAATGTTATGCTCTTACCAGAATTTGTATTTATATCCTGGAAAGTATACATTCATCCATCTTAGAAGAAATTCAAGCTATAATTCATGTCTTTGTGGCCATTAATGTCTTCTGTAAGTGAGGATTTATCATAAAAACTGGAAAAGAAATTGTAGCTCGAAAACCATGAAATATTACACTTCTTATAACTGGGGGTAATTCGCATACGATGATAGTTTTGGGCGCTCTGTTAAACGTGCTTGATCGTCATTTGATATTTATAGCGATATTCACTGAAGGAGGTAATATGATGATAATACAACTCTATTTGATGCTAACTACGGGGTGGAAATTGTGATGTTTTCAAATGTCCTGCATATTGAGCTTCATGAATTTCCAATGTCCGAAACTATGTTTGAATCAGATATCCATTCGAAATTCTAACATCTCAATGTTTCACACATTTGACATATTGAAATTTTCAACTCGTTTAAAATTTTGTGAGGAACATATGACTAGAAGGTCATAAAATCTATTTATCAGAAAGTAAAGCTGCTGTTGGCAAAGTCATTACCTGAATGGGTAACCGTTCTGTCTATGAGTTTGAACAAGCTTGTGAAAGCTCCGATTCTCAGGTCAGTGAATTTCAATTTCCTCATCATAACAAATACATTGGATAAACAATTAACAATGCTGTTCCTAACGTGGCGCAAGAAATTAGTATCAAAGCCTACACAGAACACACCCGGTATCCTAACTCGCACAAGCTTCAAGCTTCTGAGGGGTTTCGTTGAAGTCTAGAATAGTCGGAAAATACATAACATAACAAAACATCACTACATATTCGAATTTATTGATGTAAGCTCCTGCTGCTCTCGTGAAAATCGAATAAGAGCCGGACAAGAAATCAAATATCTCTCGCGTATTGTAGCTCCTTCATCCAACGATCGACTAATCCTCTAGTCTTTCCACGCTAATTGAAAACCTTCGTTTGCTCAATTATTCAGAAGGGGATAACAAAACTTTTAGTGTTTTGGTTGGACGTCTGGGTAATAGCTTGGAAAACAGCATGGCTCAGACACCTGTTTCCATGAGATCTCATTCTGGGTTGAATAGATTCATGAAAGGATTCAATTCTTGATGGATCATTCCGTCGAAATATTTGGTTTTGTGAAATTGTTCTAGAGAACGACGTTATCATTCTGCACAAATACACGGTATCCTGATTTAAGGTTCATATATTTCGGGGGTTTATTATGGCTATCAAAATATTAAGAAAAATTCATGTCAGCTTGGGTCCTAGAATGTACCCTAGAAGAGAAATCTTCAATCTAATACGAGTATTTGACCTTCCAAATCCCTTAATTTGTGATGGTTTCCTCAAAATTTGTTGGATTCAAATAAAATCTAATATATGGAAGTTCTTGAGGTGATCTCATGAAAATTGAATCAGAGAAATAAACATTTATGAACAAAAAAGGGTTACCCTCCGCTGAAAGCTTTACATGAATAAAAAGTATTCGTTGAGTATTCATGAATAAAAACTATTCATTGATTATTCAACTATTCAGTGAATATTCATGAATACATGAATAATGCAAAACCAAATTATTCGAATAATTATTCAATGAATATTCGAATATTCAAGTCATTCATTTATGATTCCTAGCCCTAGTCTCAATGTATTTATTAGAGATGGGTTGGTCATTTCACAACCTGTGATCTTGGCCCTGTGAATGGCCTGTCACGGTGAGACATAGCTCCATAGAGTCACAGAATACCCATCTTGTCACAGCATATCTCTAGTATTTACGTGTCAAGCCTACAGAAAGCGTAACGAACCCAGTCGAATGATATCGAGAATTGTCGATGTAGCATGATTCTGGAACTGATTTCCATCCGAGCGCCGACCGCGTAGCACAGCGCCGTGCAACCGATTTAATGGATGGACCTAGTTCATTTTGGTTCAAACTTTACAGTACAGCGCTTCCGCTGTAGACCGTGCAGCGCTGCGTCGCGCATCGCCACCGACCTAATATACTGCCAGCCTTATAATGAATATCATAACATAATCACGTTTTGGTCGAGAATGTTGCCATATCGCTGTTCCAACTAAAAGCCTTTTTTTTGTTCAAAAAAGATTGAGAAGTTTCCTGTACTACGATTCAAATTTCAATAAGATAACCTACTTAAGGATAAGAAATTATTTTATTGAGGCTACTATTGAGATTCAGTCAACTTTATAATCATCAATTTCAGTTTCGCCATGAACTTCTATCGCAATTATGAAATGTTGGAGGTCTGTGTCTGTGGGGTAAATTTAGGACCTTAGGTGATATTGAAATTTTTTTTATATTCTGATCTCTATAATCACCCCTATATAAAATATACATTTTCGGCTTTCGTAATTCAGGCCCAAACCTACTTTACAAATACCGAGTTCCTAAGTTGTTTCTTTTGGAAGTTATCCTGTTAAAGGTCGGCCGTTAGTCCGACCTTTACTTTTCAGAAGAATCTTGCTGCTATACTTATTGCAGAGTTTTATATTGCACCTTTTGCAGAATATGTAGCGAGAGCTATCTCGAAACAAAAAATTCAGACAACATTTCGACACTACTGGGAAAAAATTAGAGCTAACAAGTTATCAAAATAACGTAGTACTACGACGATTCCGAGTGTTTTTAAGAAATTCTCAATATCTACACATCATATCAATCCTGGATCCTGCGCCATTTTACAGAGCTATTTTTATTGCTAAGATTTATTGACTGTCAAGCTCACCTATGAAGGCCAAATTCACGAATGAGTTAATTCCACCCGAACAATGTTAATGTAGGATAGCTTCTGGTGAACGATTGATTTCAAAATATCGGGATTACTATCGGAATGAGCGTAATTCTATAATGCACTCTCAATTTCGAATCAGAGCGATGGGATGTTTATATATCGTACGAAGATAATCTTGATTAAGGAAGATTATGCTGAAGCTGAAGTCTTTCTATTGGAAGAGAGTGGTAATTGGCAACTTCTCGGAGAATGGTTTTGACATAGTCGATATTTCAAGAGTGCCAACCAGCCTCATTTTCAATCGGAAAACTTTATAAACGTTGATCATTTACAAATCGAGTATTTTTACATGAATGCTGAGAGTTTACGTACGCTATTCGTATGTGTGGGTGTATTCATTTGTTCGAGTGATCGCACACGCTGTTAGCGCGCACGGATATTTGTCATGTTGTCCGTTCATATTGAGTATATTTACACGGACTGGGCTGGGCGTTCGCGCAAAATAGCTGTTTGTCTTCAAAAATCGTGCATGCATATTTGCCCAGATGAATACCCGCCTTGACACATTGAATCTATCAGTTGACGAATCAAATTAGATAATTGATAAATTCAATGTGTCAATTGATGTATTTTCATTTTCCATCAAAAATAAAACTGGGGTTACATTGAAGGAATATCAATAACTGCATTTCTCTTGTATACGACATTCTCGTGGGAGCCCAATACAGACAGCAAACAGGAACTGACATTTAGGAAAAATTTTCCTCGAATTCATCTCTCAACTTTCATTGAATACAGCCTCTACTTTTGAAAAGTATAAAATGATTAATTGAAATCAAATTAACTCCTGAATGTATCCCTATTCGTTAATCTGGTGGTAATGATGCAACCTCTTACTCCCTATCTATTTATTTCAACTTTACAATTAAAAATTACTATTTACAAACACAAAATCAGGTACAATGAATCTGAGATCCGCGATTCGAAGAGGCACTTATCTTAAAAGTAAGGATCCGGTGGTATGATCCTCCAAAATACAGGTACTATGCAGGAAGTCTAGTTTCAAGAGATTCCAACCAGAATAAAGTCCAGAATTAAGATGTTCCAGTAATAATTAGCTTCGGAATAGAGGTATTCCAACAATGATTGCTTCCAGTATTAAGATGATCCAGTCAAACCTTGGGTCCGGTAGTAGGATGTTCAAATGGGCATTAGTCCCAGTAAAAATGTAATCCAGCAGTCGATAGCTCGGTACAAAGATGTTTAAGTGGCCAACAGCCCCGGTACAAAGATGATTTAGTGAGCAGTAGCCCCGGTACAAAGATGATTTAGTGAGCAGTAGCCCCGGTACAAAGATGTTTCAGTGGCCAACAGCCCCGGTACAAAGACTGCAAATTTCAAAACAATAAGATAGTGCTTGTAACACGTGATCTCATTCCCAACGACTCTAGACGTTATTGCAACAATTTACAAGTTAATAAATACGAGATGAAATATCTAGAACTCAGGAATAAGAGCACGTTATTCGATAATAAGAACGAGATAAGAAATCAAATGCACAATATCATACAAAGGAAAATGTTAAGCTGTGTAACCTGCATGGAATGAAAATAATCAGAAATCACAATCTGGCATTCACAAAAGCAAAAATATTGGTCGGGATATACGTAGTACTTACCGCCTTTTGAATAGACGTCTTATAAGAAACAATAAAACTTCAAAATTCCACGATGTTAATGGATTACGAAGTTCGTTTATTCGTTAAACTCTAGCAAGGTGTTTACTCTCCAAATTCTTATGCACGAAAAGAAAGAATTTTCCATCGGCCAGACCGAATTAGAGTCGCGCATGCGAAACACACACTCAACTGTCAAAGCGAGGTGCGTTTTTTAGCGACCGATCGTATAATCTCAGTAAGGCGTTTTTGCTTGAGATCGGAATTGAAATTAATAGTATGACGTATTTTCGCGATTGAAACTGAAATCGGCAGTGGAGCGTTTTGTAACGTTACACACACCACTTACCAGGAAAAAAAAATTTTGAAGAAATTTTTTTTAGAAGAATGTAAAGCCAATAGGTTTCGATTAATTTTGAAAAATAGAATAGTTAATATGAGGAAAATAAAGTTCTTTAACGTTAAATGCCAAATTGAAAGTTAAGTCAAATGGGTGAAAGGGAAATTAATCTTGCAGGTCACACAGCATAACTGAAACATAAATTCACATGAAATTTACACGGCAAACAATAAGGAATCGCAACTCAAAACACAAGGATAAAGTAACATAAAAATGTTAGGTAATAATCGTCGTACAGGTGAAGAAGTCGAAAGATAAAATCAGGAGTCAAGACGTGTAGATATAAGAAAAGATAGGTATCGACTAATCGACAGGTAAGGTAGTCTACAAGAATGGAATCCCGAAATTATCCAGACCGAGGTCCTCAAGCTCGATAAAGTTATAAACGGTAGGCAGCAGTAGCCAAGATAAAGATGTTTCTTTCCGGAGCAATGAAGTCTAACAAGTGGCACGATGCAGATAAAAAACGAAACTGTTAGGAAATTGTGGAAAGGAAGGAAGGAATCGAGAAGAAAAAAAAATTATCAGGCAAAGTACTATTGATCATATTCCGAGGTGGTTTTCCAAGTTTCAAAGCTCGAAATTTAAAGCTAATTAATCAATCTCACTGAAGGTGTTAAAGACGTATATGAAAATGATGTAACCAATAATATCAAGAGGTATTTAAAGCTAATTTATCTGACGGAAGATGTTAAATATGTATCAGCGATCACTTCCCAAGCAGGCCTCTCCCAGAAAGCGATCCCCAATATGCGAAAATAATTCAAGTAGATAATAAATTGGAAAAACACTCCCGGAAATACGTAGGAAAGAAAAGATAAGATTGGGCGCCAGCGATTACAAATCGCAAAGTAGGTTCGATATAAGGAAGCGGAAATAGGTAATAGAAATAGGTAATAGGGATAGATAATAGGTAATAGGGATAGATAATAGGAAATAGGTAATAGAGAATAGGTAATAGGGATAGATACAAACAACAGGTAAGGAAAGAGAAAGAGAAGTGTCCGCCCGTTGGTACAAATAATAACTGCATCCAAAAATGCAAGAAAAATAATCTCTATGAGACTCACAGATCAAAGACAACTTCAAAGTAAATCGCTAACTACGCTAAATTTTCAATCAAGATACTGCATAGCCGCTCTTAACTTCAAAATATTAAGATACGTTGTGAGACCCACAGATTAAAGCAAGCTTCAAAGTAAATCGCTAACTACGCAAAATTTTCAATCAAGATACTGCATAGCCGCTCTACACTTCAAAATATTAAAAGATATTGCCCACAGGCATAGATACGATAGGTGTCCGAGACACAAAAGATACGGTATTTGCCAACCGGCATAAGATAAATTGTCATTAGACACGATAAGATACGGTAATTGTCGTAAGACACGGTAAGGAAAATGATACGGTAATTTTCGAATCGAAGGCCTGAGAAAACTTCGAAGTAAACCGCAGACTACGCTCAAATTTCCATTCAAGGCACTGCATAGCTGCGTTAAACTCGAAAGATTAATCGCCATCTTCACGAAATCGTCATGTGAACCGAAAGGAAAAAAACTAATAAATACTTGCACCAGACAGACCGACACTTGCCTTAAAATAGGAAAAGGAGAAAAGGTATTAGGAAATTTGGATACACAAGAGAAAAAACGACCAATCATCACCTCCATCCAAAAACATAACTGCCTTCGTCACACATAACAAGAAACAAAATAATCCTTTTTTTGGTGAATGCGATAACTTTCATACACCTTGCTAGACAGACATACTACAAACAACAAATTACCATCACACGAACACACTACAATCGTTCACGAATAAACCGACGATAATAATTGCTTTGACCCATCAGATAGTCGATGGTCAACTTCCCAAGCGTATGATGGTTCCAAAAACTAAGCCCACCATCAACCAGGCCTACCAAGCATTAAAGGCATCGAGAATGAAGTACACATTCCAACTCGTGAGACCCAAAGTTATCGGGATTCATGATTCAGTTATTCAGACAATACAAATACAAGATAACGATAAGGTAAAAGTCGAAAAGATGGTAATATCTAACATTCAATCTCGGAGCTCAGACTCATAACGAAGTCACCCTCACAACCAGAAAAACGAAAAAGACACACTCAGGGAAAAAATGTTACTCAAAAAAAAAGTTACTCGTGGCCCCACGTTACCTGCGCCAGTGAAATCAAATTAACTCCTGAATGTATCCCTATTCGTTAATCTGGTGGTAATGATGCAACCTCTTACTCCCTATCTATTTATTTCAACTTTACAATTAAAAATTACTATTTACAAACACAAAATCAGGTACAATGAATCTGAGATCCGCGATTCGAAGAGGCACTTATCTTAAAAGTAAGGATCCGGTGGTATGATCCTCCAAAATACAGGTACTATGCAGGAAGTCTAGTTTCAAGAGATTCCAACCAGAATAAAGTCCAGAATTAAGATGTTCCAGTAATAATTAGCTTCGGAATAGAGGTATTCCAACAATGATTGCTTCCAGTATTAAGATGATCCAGTCAAACCTTGGGTCCGGTAGTAGGATGTTCAAATGGGCATTAGTCCCAGTAAAAATGTAATCCAGCAGTCGATAGCTCGGTACAAAGATGTTTAAGTGGCCAACAGCCCCGGTACAAAGATGATTTAGTGAGCAGTAGCCCCGGTACAAAGATGATTTAGTGAGCAGTAGCCCCGGTACAAAGATGTTTCAGTGGCCAACAGCCCCGGTACAAAGACTGCAAATTTCAAAACAATAAGATAGTGCTTGTAACACGTGATCTCATTCCCAACGACTCTAGACGTTATTGCAACAATTTACAAGTTAATAAATACGAGATGAAATATCTAGAACTCAGGAATAAGAGCACGTTATTCGATAATAAGAACGAGATAAGAAATCAAATGCACAATATCATACAAAGGAAAATGTTAAGCTGTGTAACCTGCATGGAATGAAAATAATCAGAAATCACAATCTGGCATTCACAAAAGCAAAAATATTGGTCGGGATATACGTAGTACTTACCGCCTTTTGAATAGACGTCTTATAAGAAACAATAAAACTTCAAAATTCCACGATGTTAATGGATTACGAAGTTCGTTTATTCGTTAAACTCTAGCAAGGTGTTTACTCTCCAAATTCTTATGCACGAAAAGAAAGAATTTTCCATCGGCCAGACCGAATTAGAGTCGCGCATGCGAAACACACACTCAACTGTCAAAGCGAGGTGCGTTTTTTAGCGACCGATCGTATAATCTCAGTAAGGCGTTTTTGCTTGAGATCGGAATTGAAATTAATAGTATGACGTATTTTCGCGATTGAAACTGAAATCGGCAGTGGAGCGTTTTGTAACGTTACATAATTTTAAAATATCCTGAGGTATATCTGCATCGAAATTTCCATTTATACGACTCGTAGTTTCCGAAGTTTTTTCTGGTATTGTAAACGTTCCCATTATGAAAAAGTTTCAGTCAGGAGGAAATGTGAATTCATTGGGGGAAATACAACAGCTAGTTATCCTAGACGGTTCAAATTCAATTCCATATTTTCTCTCAGGGCAATCGCATCGTATTAACTGAGGTTGCTATTTAATGGTGGACTTATATGGGTTGCAAGACTCAGCTTCAACTTATTTTCTCAATTATGGAAATTCGAAAAGAGTCAATATGCAGAACCTGCAAGAAAGGATTTTCGTATAAATAAAGGGCACAATACAGAACCAACAACCGGCAACCTCAAATCTCGAAGTTTATTTGCCCTCAAGTTTTGCGTGGACTTTACGGGCGACATTTTCCAAGTAACTACCTAAATTCAGCTCGATAGGATATGTAATTTTGGAATTATTGTGGAAATAAATATCGCATTATTTCGTCAGTGCGAAGGACTCAGGATCGCTTCCCATTCGTTCTGGGGAACAGCGCGTCATCGTTTCGTCACGATTTCTGTAATTTTCCCAGCCAAAATGGTCTCAAACGATTAGGTTGGACTCACTGATGAAGAATCCGTGATCGAATTCAATTCTGTCCATCTGCGGCCGTCTGGCCGGCTGTTTGTGCTCTAACTTTCGAAGTAGTAGAACTGGTAGAGCCTTGAAATTTGCACGGTAAGTTTGGATCCTGAAAATCTCGGTTAAGCCTGTTGATGGGCGGAATAAGTTCAATAGTTTGAGTGTAGCCATCTGAAATTTTATTTTTTCAATAGCTGAAAACTTATTCATCTGATCGAGGTAAAACTTGATTACCAGATGCATAGTGTCAACAAGAAGACTTCGTGACTTTCATATCCATGAAAAATCCAAAAGAAATAATTCTCAAAATTCTTATATTTCGGAAACTGTCAGTGCGATTCGATTGAAATGTGCAAGCCGTCATTTCATTGCCGATGAACAATTTTCAGCATGGTCAGATGAGATATTTTGAGTTATGGTGTGAATAAAATCTCGAAAGTATATCAATTAGCCCTGTATGTAGATATAGTGGGTGTCCCACGAATACCGTTCGTTAGAATATTTTTGAGAAGGAATCGAAATCCATATTTGCAATTTAAAACTCAAGCTTTGGCAAGGAAGATGACTCTGTGAATTATTTGAGATTTGTGAGACAAGTTGTTGTAGAAGTATCTGCGCACCCTTAATGCGCATGCCTTTCGTTCTATATGTACATTTTGATATTACTTGAACGTTGTTGTAAATACAGTTAGTAGAGAATAAAACCGGACTTAAACACCACATGGCGCTGCGAACAATTTCGTAGTTTTTCAATTCAATCAAACGTATAATAATGGCTAGTAGTGGACTACCCAAGTTGAATCTAAATGATGGAAATCCAGCTGAGCGATGGTCTGAGTGGTTGAACAGTTTCCAAATTTATCTCACCGCAACGGAAACAGACAAAAAAGAAGAGAAAATTCAAATAGCACAATTGCTTCACTTCGCTGGACCTGAACTTCAGAAAATCTACGCCACATTTGAATTCAGTGAAGATCAGAAGAATAAACTTAAATATGTAATTGACAAAATACACCAGCACTTCTCACCAAGGCAGAACTTGACGTATCTACGTTATAAATTCTTCACGTCAAAACAAACCGACGATATGACCGTCGAACAATTCATCACTCATCTAAGAAATTCTGCGAAGAATTGTAAGTTCGAAACTCTTACTGATGAACTAATTAAACTAATGCTAATTTGTGGTATCTACAACAATGAAATACGTCAAAGATTGCTCCAAGAAGACGACGAGGCAAATCTGGAGAAAGCTATTAAATTATGTACGATGATAGAAAATTCTAAATCGCAAGCAATGAAGATGGAAAATCACGCCTCCTCATCGAATTCGAATTATCCCGTCGACAAAGTGGCCGCCTACCGAAAAGATCAGGGACGCCGAGATTATAATTCAAGATCCCGATCTAGGACTCCAGGAAGAACACCAAATTACGGACCCAGTGATGGTAAGAAAGGGTTTATAAATAATTGCATTCGTTGTGGTAATAATCACCCAATTCGGAAGTGCCCAGCGTTCAAAAAAATGTGCGTCAAGTGCAAAAAATACAATCATTTCGCTAACATGTGCCGCAAAGATAAACAAATCAATGAATTAGAAATAGATAATGGTTTTCCTTGTGTTGAAAATGAAGAAATTGTTTATGTTAATGATATTAGTGAAAATGAAGAAATTATTTATGTGGATGATATTTCAGGTTCCAATACCAATCCTTGGCTGACACAGTTGACTATTAATTCAAAAAAATGCACGTTCAAATTAGACACCGGTGCTATGGCAAATATACTCCCAATTAAGTATTTCAAATATTTAGAAATCCCATTTTCTGAAATTAAGGAGTCGAAAATCATTCTTAAATCATACACTGGCGATAAACTTTCAGTTGTTGGCAAATGTTTTCTGAACTGCACGTACAATGGAAAAAAATTTCTTATTATGTTTTATGTGGTAAATGCTGTCTCAGAACCGTTGCTTGGATTAAATACTTGTGTAAAACTGAATTTAATTTCGAAGAATCAGAGTAAATCGGAGGATATTAATATAAATATGCTACAACATGATGATCATAACCAACTATTTTCTGAATATAGTGATGTTTTTTCGGGTATCGGTTGTATAGAACCTCCCCATCAAATAAAAATTAATTCTGAAGCTATACCGATAATCTCACCGATTAGAAAAGTTCCTTTAGCTTTGCATGATAAATTAAAAGAGACTTTAGATAATTTAGAGGAATTAGGAATTATTAGAAAAGTTGAAGGTCCCAGTGATTGGGTTCATCCTTTAGTTGTTGTTCGAAAGAACAATGGTTCTTTGCGTATATGTCTTGATCCTCTCCATTTAAACAAGGCCATTAAACGGGAACATTGTAAATTATTGACATTCGATGAAATAACAGGGCAATTGCAAGGTACCAAATATTTTCGAAACTGGATGGTAGCCAAGCCTTTTATCAAATTCCACTTGATGAAACCAGCAGCAATCTTTGTACTGTTGGTACCCCTTATGGACGATATAAATTTTTGAGATTACCTTATGGTATCAAAAGTGCACCTGAAATATTTAACGAGAGGTTCAGACAAATTTTTGATATAAAAAATGTAGCTGTGTACATAGATGACATAATTGTTTGGGGAAAAACTTTGGAGGAACATAATCAAGCTTTAAAAAGGGTTTTGTCACAAGCTAAAAAATTCAACGTTAGATTCAACGCAAAAAAATGTATATTTGGTGCTAAAACGATCAAATTTATGGGACACATTCTTACTGAAAACACCAACTCTCGTTTTGCAAATAGAAAGCCCCATATTTCATAATGAAATAGATTCCTTATAAAGTCTGAGTTGTTTTGATGTGAAATTTTTTAATCTCAATCAGAATTTTTTTTGTACTTGGAATTGCGACGGAAAATTGGAAATGGTGCTCTGCTAAAACATGGATATTTTTAAGGTTTTTCTTCGAAAAATTGTCATTTTTAGGCTTCCGCGAGGAGTAAAAATTATGCTTTTGTCACAATAGTCAGATACAGGAGGTCACAAAAGCATTCTCAAAGTTGGCAATTCCGAAAACGTGAAAACTCAATTTTACGAATCAGAACCTCATTTATTATAGCCATAATGCAATCAATCTACATTGAAAATTAAAGTAGGTGTGGAAACAACACCAATGCCCTACAATCCATATTTTCTGAGATAATCGTAAAAAATAATGTACGCGATCACATTTCGACTTTTATTCTTCCCAGAAAGAAAATTATTAACGATTTGAATTTTTCACTTCTACAAACAACATTCAATCAATAATATTTCCTCTTAGAAATACTTAATTTACAGTTATGTTTGTATTTTTCAGAAGATTCATATAAGAAATGTAATGACTACTGCATATCTCGGAAAATATGAATTTCAGGGCATTGGTGGTATTTCCACCCCTACATGATTTTTCAACGTGAATTCCATTATGGCCATGAAAAATGAGATTCTAATTTGAAAAGAATTAAAATTCCACGTTTTCGAAGTGGCCAACTTTGACAGCGCTTTTGTGACCTCCTGTATCAACATTTTTAATTCTGACTATTGTGACAGAAGCACTATTCTTACTTCTCGCAAAAGCTCGAGAACGACCTTTTTCTAATGTTTTTTTTTCGCAATATCACTTTAAAAAGGTATTATCTAATTCAAATTCGAGAATTTCACATCACAACATTCCGGAATTTCATGAGGAATATATTTTTTTTATAAAATGGGGCTTCCCATTTGAAAACGAGAGTTGGTATCACTTCCGGTAAAACCGAAAGTCCCATGTATCTCAAAAAGAGAGAGTCATCTCTCTAGTCAAAGCTTATGTCCAAAATTGCAAACGTAAATTTCGATTCCTTCCCAATAACATTCACAAGAAGGGTATTCGTGGGACACCCGGTATGTATGTGTAGGCCGCGTGGTCGAATCGGTTAACGCGATTGACTCTTGCGTAGTTGCTGTGGGCAGCTGCAGGCTGGATTGAAAATGAAAATATGTTTTTTTCATCTCAATTAAACTTTTTTAATTATTTTTCGCACGGGGTCTGTTTTTGCCTGAATTGAACCTATTTAATTTGTACGCGCACGTTCTAGGCAACAGAGCATGCATTATATTTTCATCACAATGTCTTCCTGAAGAGGAATCCGTGTTCAAATTCAATTCTTTGTGGCTAGCCGTATGTTCCCTAACTTTATAAGCAAGAGATCTGTATTCTTGGAATTTCCAGTTTGTATTCAGAGCCTGAAATTCTCGGTTTAATTCGTTAATATCAAAAAGGATCGAAGGGGTTCGGTGAAATAATTTGAAAGTTTGGGGTTTGTTCCAAAATTAATTGATGCGGTCATATTGGATTTTGGTAATAAGTTGAAGAATATTAATACGCAACCTTGTACAGAATTGTTAGAACATCTAACCATTAAAATATTTCAAACATATGTTTTTCGCAAAATTTTAAGAAGTTTGTGAAAAGTTCACCTTGAAGTGGATATGTGATAACAATGTTCCGAATTTCAACTCGATCTGATATTTATTTTATTTTATAAAGCATATGAGAAAAAAATTATTTTCTCTCATTACGCGCCTGTTCTAGCGTTTCGTTCTTGCGTAGTATCTGTGATTTTCAATTCTTGAGCCAAAAATTGGTCTCAATCGTTTTGAAATGAATTGAAAATTTTTCTTCACAAATATTTTGATTGGCTCATACCTTCAAGTCGAAATATCACAGAAGTGCGAAGTTAGCGATTATTTATTTGCAGAATAATTGGAAAAAATTTGTCAAATTTTTCGGCTACCTATTTCAAATGTTGAAATGATTTCCTCAATTTTTCAAAAAATGAGTAGGGTGGTCAAGATGAACTCCTTTTATAGTAATGCCAACGCATAAATTTCCGGAAGAATTGATTTTCAGAAAATTATGTAACACCTTGCCATGGAGTCCACATACTTTGATATTGGAAAAGTGGCCGATTTCATGCTGATTTTATTGATATAGTTGTTCATTATTTCTGAAATAACTCAAAAATTACCTATCGGATCCTCCAGTTAAAGGGTATGTATATCTGCGTAGTCATAGTATGGATTTTAAAAATTCGGCTTTCGCAATTAAAGTACAAAAATGCTCCTGAATCATTGCATCTCGAGCAAATGGAGAGAGATAGAGTTAGAAGTAACTAATGACACCAATAATGTTGCAAAATTTCTCGAGAACATCACGAAAAGAACAAATTTCGAGAATAACAGAAATGTATACACACACTCTATCAATTTGAAAAGTGAAATTTTATTTGTAGGTGGAGATTTTATACGGTTGTACCCAAAAAATCTTTATCACCCCTATTAGACTGATGAAAACAAACCCTGAAATCTTGATGGAATTAAGTGATACCTTGTTTCAAAGTTAATTTTTGTATAAAGCCGTAAAACCTCTTCCAAAAAAATTCGAATTAATAGGCAATCAAAATTACTTGTCCGTACTTGATCTTTATTTTCCTTCACAGATGTGAAAGCGCAGTGAAGTGCTTCATAAACAAAAATATGTACGAAAACTTTGAGCCTGGGAGGATGGGGTGACCAAACACTAGAAGAGGAATACAATGGCATTAAAGTATGATTTCGAATTTATGGTTGACAATACTTCATCTGCTCCTCTAAAAAGCACGTTGGATGATTGAAATTCGTGAACTTCATCATCCCACAGCCGAAACAAATACAAGAGCAAAGAATACGATATAAAAAAATTCAGCCCACACTAAAATGCTCGAATGCGTCTAGAATTCTCTCGATATCGATTTACCTTCCAGCCTTTGAGCCTTCTGTTTGGACTCATATTCTGTTGATTTTTCCACAATTCACGACTGATGCGGGAACTTTGGAAAAAAATTGAAAATCGTGAATGTATTTTCCTCGCAACTCGGTCCTAACGAATAAGGAATAGGAGAATTGGCTCCTCGCAGGTTTATTCTTGTCAGTTTCACCTATTTCTTCATTTCTAGGACGATCAGAACAAAATGAAATTACTTCAATATAAGGATCGTATGAAAGTCTCGAAAGAAAGGTGAATTTCTGTGCTGATTTCAATATTGATAAATTGTGATAGTTTATTAGGTAGAATTCAATAGGTCATTAGTCGGATGCGAAAACTGATTTGAACAGACATAATCTGGTACTTGGAAACTGATATAAACAAGTAACAATATCTTATCTGTATTGAATTTGAAGTATATCTGTTTTGAAGCTTTGCGAGGTAGCTTCAACTTCTTTGGGCTTGGAGTATCATGTTTCGTCCCGGCTCAGTCTGGGGTAACGCGTCAGGGAATACGCCAAACTAAACATTTCAGGACTACGTAAGTGCGGGACACAATGAAGTGTTCCAGGGCGTCGGAGATGAACAGGGATAAAATATCTTGAGAGGATCTCCAAGGTATATCTTGAGCGCCAGCTCCCCCTGCACGTTGACAGATGCAGCCAAGTTTTACAGATAGGCAGCAATAGGGAGGTCCAAATAAGTATACACATCATTGAATGAAGATATCATTCTGAACATAAAAGCATTGCTCTGTGTGTCCACATTAATTATTTAAAAATTGCCTCTCCACTAAGCATTCAATGAACTCATAGAGGATACCATTAAGGATTCCAGAAAATGAAATGCTGGTCATTTTTAGCTTCTCTTATGACTTATTTCTGACAATTTCACAATTGGTAGATGATATTATTCTGGAAGGCCAGAAACCCAGAAATATTGAATTCTATTATCCTAACTCTCTTTTTACAGAGTGTTTCTACAAGCTATAGTGTGGTGAAGCTTTGGAAAAAAATTGTTGATTTTGAAAATCTTTCTTGTATTTTCAGGAGATTATGCACGAGGCGCTTGACAGCAATAGCTATTTTTTGATTTGGAACATTGAACTGCTTTGGGATCTTTCTATTATCCGATTTTCGAGGAAACCCCAAAAAAGCATATAGATTTACGGATATCGGGTTTGTTCTGTGTAGGCTTTGATATTGTATTTTTATGCCACCCTCAGCAAAACGATATTGAATTTCGAATCATTAGTGACTGGTGGCCGGTACCGCCTAGAAAAATTTCTTTCCTAGTTCCTTGACATTTCAATGTTTTAATCAATGGCGTCTGTAAATGATGTGGGCTAGATATTCTACAAAAACATTATGTACGCCTCTGAATTATCTCAAAATGAAATTCGTTTTGAAATTGCAGTAATAGAATTGATGGGGAATCGGAAGCTTCTTCACAGTGATTGAAAATGGTCCTTTTCACTCTTTATTCATTTTGAAACGTATAGGACTTCGTGACTTATTGAACAATATTTAATCCTTCTGTCGATCATTTTAAGAAAATATCGATTTTCGAAAAATAATTTTCCGACTCCTATCGCCGTGAAATTTGGCACACTTACTAATTCGAGGGCGTAGAACAAGAATATAAGGTCAGATTTTTAAAAAAAATCGTCCTGGACGTGAGAGGTCCTTGAAGTTCCAAAATTTTGGACCTTTTTCATTATTACTGACTCGATGAAAGTAGGACGATGAAATCTGTTTTATTGCATAGATAAAGGATCGAACTACACGTGAAAAAATTCGACATCACCCAGCTTCATTATTTTGGTCGGCACGACGTCTCAAAGTTGACCAAAATTTCGAAATTTCGGTCAACTTTGGGTCGTCGTACAGATCAAACGCGTGAGGCTGGACAATATCGAATTTTTTTCGTTATATCTGGATCCTTTGTGAGTACGTAGCCACTTATTTTATAGACGTAAGTCTTCTGATTGAAAAATTATGATTTTTTTAAAAAAGGTCCAATTTTTTCGATTTTCCTCGGGCCATAAAAAACGAACCAGACTCTCCACTAACATTCTGATTGGATTTTCTTAATCTACGCCCTCGAATTAGTATATGTTTCAAATTTCAGGTCGATCGGAGAACTTTCGATTTTTGGTAAAATTTTAAGGGGTTACCCTTAAGAAAATCTCAATTTTCGAAAAAAAATTTTCCGACTCCTATCGCCGTGAAATTTGGCACACTTACTAATTCGAGGGCGTAGAACAAGTATATAAGGTCAGATATTTTTTAAAAAAATCGTCCTGGACGTGAGAGGTCCTTGAAGTTCCAAAATTTTGGACCTTTTTTCAAAAAATCATTTTTACCGACTCGATGAGAGTAGGTCGATAAAATCTGTTTTAATTCATAGAAAAAGGATCGAACTGCACGTAAAAAATTCGCCATCACCCAGCTTCATTATTTTGGTCGGCACGACGTCTCAAAGTTGACCAAAATTTCGAAATTTTTTCACTATTTCCGCCATAATTTCTTAACGGTTGTCACTGGACGATTTCTAATAACATATTCGTGATCTACGACCTCGATTTAATAGGAAACGGTAACAAGGTTGACGATTTTCGAAAAAAAAAATTTATTTGGGACTTTTCGCGATTCCGTGCGAAATTTTATTTTTGAAACTATGACAATATGCACATCATATATTATGGATTCGAACACGTAGATTACGAATCTGTAATTAGATTTTGCGTAACTGATTCGGTTTGGAAAATATTCCGGATTTGGTGAGAAATTTTCGAAATTTGGGTCAACTTTGGGCCGTCGTACAGATCAAACGCGTAAGGCTGGACAATATCGAATTTTTTGGTTATATCTGGGTCCTTTGTGAGTACGTAGCCAATTATTTTATAGACGAAGGTGCTCTAGTTGAAAAATTATGATTTTTTTAAAAAAGGTCCAATTTTTTCAATTTTCTTCTGGCCATAAAAAACGAACCAGACTCTCCACTAACATTCTAATTGGATTTTCTATATCTACGCCCTCGAATTAGTATATGTTTCAAATTTCAGGTCGATCGGAGAACTTTCGATTTTTGGTAAAATTTTAAGGGGTTACCCTTAAGAAAATCTCAATTTTCGAAAAAAAATTTTCCGACTCCTATCGCAGTGAAATTTGGCACACTTACTAATTCGAGGGCGTAGAACAAGTATATAAGGTCAGATATTTTTAAAAAAAATCGTCCTGGACGTGAGAGGTCCTTGAAGTTCCAAAATTTTGGACCTTTTTTCAAAAAATCATTTTTACCGACTCGATGGGAGTAGGTCGATAAAATCTGTTTTAATTCATAGAAAAAGGATCGAACTGCACGTAAAAAAATTCGCCATCACCCAGCTTCATTATTTTGGTCGGCACGACGTCTCAAAGTTGACCAAAATTTCAAAAGTTTTTCACTATTTCCGCCATAATTTCTTAACGGTTGTCACTGGACGATTTCTAATAACATATTCGTGATCTACGACCTCGATTTAATAGGAAACGGTAACAAGGTTGACGATTTTCGAAAAAAAAAATTTATTTGGGACTTTTCGCGATTCCGTGCGAAATTTTATTTTTGAAACTATGACAATATGCACATCATATATTATGGATTCGAACACGTAGATTACGAATCTGTAATTAGATTTTGCGTAACTGATTCGGTTTGGAAAATATTCCGGATTTGGTGAGAAATTTTCGAAATTTGGGTCAACTTTGGGCCGTCGTACAGATCAAACGCGTAAGGCTGGACAATATCGAATTTTTTGGTTATATCTGGGTCCTTTGTGAGTACGTAGCCAATTATTTTATAGACGAAGGTGCTCTAGTTGAAAAATTATGATTTTTTTAAAAAAGGTCCAATTTTTTCAATTTTCTTCTGGCCATAAAAAACGAACCAGACTCTCCACTAACATTCTAATTGGATTTTCTTTATCTACGCCCTCGAATTAGTATATGTTTCAAATTTCAGGTCGATCATCATCAAATGAGAAGTGAACTTCGGAATATAATCCATTTTCATCAGGAATGAACAAAAATCCTGAAAGCATTTCGTGGTTTTACTGTATTTGCCAAAACGATATCCAGAAAATAGTATGGAAAGAAAGATCAGAGCGATGAATTAAATTTATCGAAAGTCCCAAACATCATTTGAACTGAACATAAAAAAGTAGTTACATATATCACTGGAGATCTACCCATATCATTGAGAATTCCAGGGTTGGCAGCTATAAAGAATGCCAGTTCGATGCAAAGGGTATCGTTTAATAGGAGCTGCCGGAGACAGGGGAACACGATTCCACAGTGGAACAATTTTTTATGTATCCGAACATCCACTAAAAGGGATAGAATTGAACTTGATGGCAACGGATTACATCGTTTTGAGGGGGCGATATACTTTGTAACCAGAACAAAGTACGTTCGTTAATGATAAACTGTCCTCAATTCATTTTCTGTCCGTGTCTCGTTTGAAAATCGTAGAAATGAGATATATCCAGATGATAGGAGTTGAGATATTTCACTAAAGGAGCGCGAGTCTGGAAATTCTGGTAGTAAAAATAATGAATGAAAGTGGGAGTGTTCACGGACTTGAATCAATCGACAATAGAACAATTGATGCATTTTCAACGATTTGTGAGATAAAAGAAGGAACGCTTATTATTCAGTTTTTTTGGTTTCGTCAAAGTATATCGGTCTTATTCAATCTACAGTGCGCGTCAAAATTATGGAACAAATTCATTTTCTCAGAGGAAAAATATTTGACAACAAAATCCTGAAACAGGTCAATTTTCGTTTCACTTTTACCACATTTATATGCATTTTCGAAGGATTTTTGTTTCACCCTGTGCCATCCCCATCAACCCTCTAAATTTTTGAATAGGGAAAATAGGTCATGTGGTACTTTTTGGCAAGGTCTTTGTATCTTCTTCGCAGTCGTGCAGAAATTTCCAAGAAAAAACTTTTTTTCTGAAAATTAGTTACTTCAAAGAGGTTTCCACTATGTGACTATTGTCATGGCTCATTTACTTTGAGACGATGGTACCTGATGAAATTTGCCAACGAATGAAAGTCGACCATTACAGTTTCGTTCATGCACAACTTTCAACCACCTCAAGTGAAAATTTTATTTTTTCCATTGAAGGGTTCATAGGGGTTGGAAGTTTTGCATGAACAAAACTGTAATGGTCGACTTTCATTCGGTGACAAATTTTATCAGGTACCATCGTCTCAAAGTAAATGAGCCATGACAAAGTGCAAATACTGAAAACCTCTTTGAAGTGGTAACTAATTTTCCAAAAAAAAATTTTTCTTGAAAATTTCTATACGCCTGTGAAGAAGATACACAGACCTTGCCAAAAAAGTACCACATGACCCAGTTTTTCTATTCAAAGAATTTAGAGCGTTCATGGGGATGGCACAGGGTCCAACAAAAATCCTTCAAAAATGCATAAAATTTGGTAAAAGTGAAACAAAAATTGACCTGTTTCAGGATTTTGTTGCAAAATATTTTTCTTCTGAGAAAATGAATTAGTTCCATAATTTTGACGCGCACTGCATAATGATTTAATCCGAATCTTTTCGATATCACTGCTAGATTGATAGATGCGGATGATGATGTTCAAAGCGGAAAACAGAACCAAATAAGTGTGGATTAACATCTCAGACGGAACATTTTTGATGTTTGGTAAATCTGTTTCGATTAACAAAAGAATATCAGTGATATTTCACAAATCCCATGTTATCTGAACCATCCGGAACAATTTCGAAATATTGGGGATTTGAACCCAGCTTGTTTAAATTTTCGCTGGAACGATCTTCTGTCAACAAACCCAAATATACATTTTTGTCTTTCCAAAATATATTCGCTCCTCACCTATTTACGTTCAATATTTCTGATCTATCTACTGGACAAATTCCTGATGTTTAAGAATACAGAAACGACATTTGAAAAAGAGGTGGAAGAAACGAACGACAATTGCTGTTTGGGGCACTTTCTCTACTATCGCTGTAAATGTGAGCAGCCCAGGAATTTCTATTTGTTCCACCAATTATTCCAATTTGCATTTCCCTGATGCACAAATTCGAATTTATCACTCACTTTCTGGAGTTTTGACTGGAACTAACTCGTTTCGACTGTTTCACTTGAAGGGAATAATTATATATTATTTTTTGGCGATATTGAGAGGATGCCCTCTAATGCCATGAATAACATTATTGTAGAGGTTAACTTTGAAAAAAGTACCTAAATAAACGATCATCGATAATAAAATTTATTTTATTTCAACGGTCCAAAAAGACGATCATTTATGATTGAATGCCTTTCATTCCTATTAAGTCCGTATCACTGTTCAAAATCGTAAGAAACCTAGAAAAGCACCAACGTGAAGTTAGCATCTTTTGCGCACATGATCACTTGTGGTGAAATCCTTTGAACATGCGCGCAAAAGCTGCTGACTTCATGTCAGTGCTTTTTTAGGTTTTTTTAGATAAAGATACAACTTAAAAACTTGTTATTCGTAGAGTAGGTTTGGACCTCAATAACTAGGGTCTAATTAGTGAATGGGTGAAATCCACCCAATGATTCCGCATTCGAAATTTAATTTTTCCAATATTTCCAAAACTACAAATCGAATCATATTAATATCCAGTGCTCCAATTAAAATAGCAGCTTGAAGATCCATGCGGAATTTTGTGTGGACCATATGATCAGTAAACCGTCATCCATAAAATATTTGAGACAAAAATGGTCGAAATATTTTTATAATTGACCTTATTGAACCATTATTACGAAATTTCGCATGAATTCGTTGATCAACAATTGTCAACAAGTCACCAAGTTTCATTATCATCAGATCAGAATTTCTTGAGGTATTTCGGAGGTAACATCGATATTTAGGAAATAACCAAAAAATTCAACATTTTTTTTTCTTTTCAAAATTTAATAAACGATCCAACTGACATTTTGAATACTGTTGCTGAATAGTGACTTCAAGGTCTGCACTAGATTTCTTTGAAATCTGATGAAAGTTTCTCCAAAGAAATTACATCCAATTTTCTGCCTCTACGATCTTCAAAAAATATCACTAAAATGGTGCAAATTACCTTAAATTCCAAATAGCCACGAATTTTACATATTTTTGCAGATATTGGAGAGGAGTTCCAATATCTCCAAAGATAAATATCGCATCAAACTGAAACTTGCGGCACTCTTGCTGAATAATGACCCGAAAGTTTGAGTGAAACATATTGCAGTTTGATAAAGATTTTCCGAAAAAACAATTTTTTTTTTATAAAATTTTTTCAGGTTTTTGACCATTACAATCCTCACTTCAGCTATTCGGATAGCAACGAAATTTACCATATTCTTTCCCGTAAATGGATATGATGATATGAGGATGAATATTGGTTCACATTGAAATTTGAAATGTTGTTCTTCAATATCGACTTTAAAGTATATATCAAATCTCATAGAAATCTGTTCGATAGTACCTGAGAATAAAATGTGGAAAACATTTCAATATCTTCAACAAATCTTGGTATTTATCAACTGATTTCAGAGTTTCAACCTGTTTGCATCTGTGCTTCTTGAGATACCACTGAAATAACTTCAAAATTCCAAATAACATCGAAATTTGGCATACATTTTTTTTCCGTATATATTAGTTAATATCGGATCGAATTGAAATTTTAGTCATAGTTTCTGGTACTGACTTAAAAGTTACTGCCAAATTTCTTTGGAATCTGATGGACAGTTTATGAAGAAAAGAAGTTTCAACAAAAATTCGAAAAATTTTTCAATAAACATTCTTCTGAAATTTTCCAATAACTCGATCCATATGATCCTAACTTGAAAACTATTCGACCGATTACACCCATTAACGAGTCGAACCGAGATATTTTGACTAAAAACCTTATCTGACAATTTCACGTCGCTAGGTCACTCCCTTCAATACTATGAGCACATACGGACGGACCCACGGAATTGAGTTTGACAATGGATTCTTCTTCAGAAAGTTCAACCCAATCGTTTTGGATCATTTTTCGCTGAAAATTCGGAAATTACAGACATTTTGAAGAAACCATAACGTCGATAACGCACTGTTCCCCAGAAAAAGTGCGTAAAAAGCATTATTATACATGGGGTCTTTCACTTCAGGATATCCTATCTACTCCTCCAATTATTCCAATTTGCATTTTCCTGATGCACTAATTTGAATTTCAGATCTACCTCTCGGAATATTGACTTGAACATATTCGTATTAGCTTTGTTTACTGAGGGGAATTATAAATCGATTATCAAGATTGGAGCAGCATCCAAATGCAATAGAGACCAGATTGTAAAGTACATTATTCTTTCAATTAATTCGTACCTATTTGAGTTCAATATATGGTATGGGACATTAATAAATTCACTCGGAAGCATGTGTCTGTAAAATCAGAAGAAAATTTCATTAGTTAGTAAGAAAAATTCTGAAAAACGTCCAACGTGTATTTCGAATTTGTATACAGATTGGTAATCCATTTGGAGACTCACCTTGCTCAACGCTACTTCACCATGAAATGGATACCTATAATGAGTTTGCGAACTAACAACAGTCTGCCTAAATCATCAATCACAACCAAATAATAGATTCAACTTCGGTGGATGTAGAGTTATCTATGTATCAAGAGAGTTATGAGGATGTTAATCACCGAGGGCAACGGATTTCAATCCCGAGCGACGCCAGTCCCGAGGACTTGTAAGTTGCCCGAGGTTGTTAACATTCAATAACCCATGTGATAAATCATTCATTTTATTTCATACTAATGAAATATGAACACCAAGTTTTGTTGGTTTTTGAAATCAAACGAACGTTGTTTAAGGATGGAGTATAAAGACATGACACCCATGGATATATCAACTGAAAAGTTTGTAAATATATGTCAAATTTATTTTTTTTTCGTGAAAATTAATGGAAGCTTGGAGAGAGTTGAGATTTAAGTCGATTTGTTGCATAGGCTGGGAAAGCTCGTGCCGTAATACTACTGATAAATTCGGAACCAAAGTATAAGCAAAAAAAAATGATGACAAATTGTAGCAGCGGCTGAAAGTAAACCGTATTGAAACCGAAAATATAAGTGGAAATATGATATTGGTTTAGTTTCAAGACATGATATGTATTTATTCTTCTACATTCTAGTCTAAGAGATCTATTTATTTATTTTTTATTATTGATTTATTTTTCTTACAGCCTGAAGTGGTTGATATCAAAAATAATGATGAGAATTTATAATGATACAGAGGAGAGTGAGTTTCACGAACTGAAAACTTTGAAAATTGTCGGTTTATGTTTGTAAATGCATTAGGAGGAGTTAAAGAGTTAAAACAACACAATAGCCTAGTATAACTCCCAAGGAGGATATAACCATGTTTACAGTTAGGGTGACTGAGGTTTCATTTGTCTATAATGTAGCAATATGAAATAAAATTGTTAAAATGGTGGAGAATGAAACCCTAAATGGGTTGGTTTCTTTGGAATCATTTGGCGGATTTTAGTATTCTTCGATGTGAATATTTTCACTTGGTTGGCTATTGTGCTCATTTGTGGTTGTCATCCGGTATGCCCATTCTAACCAATTCTTCTAAAAGTACTGATTCGCTGGTGTTATCTGAAACTCATTAATAAAATGGACTAATCTATTTGGATATTCAATATTCCTCCAAAATACGAAGTTCCTAGGGAAGTTTTGATGAAATGCATGTTTTATGCCTGCATGGAATTGAATTCAGCTTCATTGTAATTACCTGGCCAGAGGCAGCGATTAGTTTTTCCTTATGATTAGGTAATCAACAAATATTTCATTTAAATATACATCAATTCAATCATCGAAAATTAATGAATATATTGAACAGAAATTGTGTCATTATAGTTCCCGACCTGCTTTTGGAGCTGCAAATTGTTGGAAGAGGCAGTGTCGTTTTCCTACTACGAAAATATTTCTTGAATTGACATTATATGGTTCATTAGTTACTGATATCTCTCCATTTGCCTGTAGGATGGTCGAAATTTTGTCAAGACCTTCAGATTTTGATGTTGAGGTCTGTGCAACTCACTTCATATTCAATTATTATGATATAGAATGATGGGAAATGATTCACGAGCAATTCTATCTAAATTCAATAACAAAATAGTTTTTTGAAGCGTTTATTTCATTCCGGAAATTGTATAATTAATTTTTTGTTCAGCTCTCAAATTCTCATTTTTATTTATTCCTTAATTTTTACGGCCAACAATTGATAAAAATAGTGCCATATAAATTGAAAGTAATGGAAGATTTGAAATATAAAGGGTGCCCTGGAAGGGAACTCTAGGGTAGAACTTGAGTGGAACGAATTGACTGTGAATAATTAATTCCTGGTTTTCTCTAGCAATCTACAGAATTACCTTTTAAAATCATGAAAATCCTTTAGCCTCCATAAAATCAAAATTCATCGACAAAATTTATTGGAGAATGTTTCTGAAAAGAACAGAGCGAGATATTAAATTTCATGAATCCTGGATCGGATAAGTCTTTATTCAACGTGTCGTGGTGAAAAAATAACATAATATATATCGAATTTGAAATTCGTGTTGTATTTTCCAAAAACGCCATCAATGCAGCTCCGATCCATGGTATCATTCAATAAGGTCACATTCACAAATATTTTTTCAAGATTTTTCAAACGACAAGCAATTATCGCATAATATAAAACTTTAATGCATGTTTTGATTTTAATGAAAGAAATTAAAAATAGTGGAAAGGTATTCATTCGAATTCGGATGACCTGCATACAAAATTGTTGTACATTTTCACGCTATTATAAAACATCAGATGGCAAAAAGTATGGATATCCGATGTGTTTTCAAATGAATTAGAAAAGTTTTTTCCTTCCACAAAATGATTGAGTTACTATCTCTTTTAGCCACCAGTGGTATCAACCTTAATACATAATTCATTTCAAAAACTGCTTTTGGCGAATGAAGATAAGCGCTACTCCCTTTGGTGGCTATTAGAGAAACCCGAGGTTCAGACATTATCATTGACAAGTTAAAAGAAATGTTGAGAAAATGAGAAAGTTTATGCATTTTTCTTGGCGTTTGTGTGATTTTACAAGTGCTTCTACTGAGGAAAAGCAAACTCAAATGTTCGTTCCCATAGCCCGGTGAAAAATTTCGAGTTAGGGTGAAAGAAACTTCCTTTTACAAGTCGGGCCTGAAAGTGTTGAAGAATCGATAAAAACCAACAAACAAGATTTATGAGAGTCTATTACCTGCATTTTACCGATGATGATCATTTTCATAGAGGTTAGCACGAATTGCTCATGAAATATTAGATCACATTCATGAAGACAATTTTTTTCCAGACCCCCAATCCAAGCAGAGAAATTTAATTGAGAAGAATGCTCTGCCTTTCAGAAATCTGCCTGTTGAACTGATCATTAAGGAACAACGTAAATGTTTTAGTGATAGAACTGACTATTGAAAAAAAAACGTCTCAACAAGGAAATATCTGGTGATGAATACTATTCACTCAAAGTGCTCCTGCCGATGAAAGTAAAGTTGTACAAGGCTTATTTATTACAGCTTTTTCAAGACCAATCATATGAGTGTTGGAAAATTAATTTGTCAATCCATAATGGATAAGACTAACGATACAAGTAGCATTAGTTTTATGTGAATGTATTCATTTTATTCACAATATATTGAGTATTTAGTCCTTCGCTATAAAAATAGTACAGTTATGGGTATTTGTCTATTATCCCAGAAAGTATGTTTTACAATACTATCTATTTTTCCACTTTCAAGACAGCCTGAGAAATTCACCAAAGTCAATCTTGTCATTTGGATCTGAAAATAAAAAATATTAAAATACTCTCTCACCTTGGGGATATCCCCGAAATTTTAGAGTTGCTGCACTCAATAAGATTGAAGAATGATGCATATCTATTTTATAAGAATGGAATTTGTACTTCCAGTAATACTCTCGTCAACTATAAAAGTCGAAAAAGTCTTTCAATAAATCGTGAAATCAGACCAAATACTAACAAACAGTACAAATTCGACTATCAAAACAAAATCTATGTCTGTATCTAAGGTTCTAAAACTGGCTACCGTGGCGCTGCACTCTTAAATTCAGATGCCAATTGACGCCCAGAAGATTTGTGAAAAATTTTATAGAATATCTGGAAAGATACGAAAAAAAAGCGTGATTTCATTTCTGGGTTTTTGCTTATCGTCAAGGGCAGTTTCGTGAAAAAATATTGCCTGAAAACAATACGGGAATAATGTAAAATTTCATCTAAGTGAACTGTAACGTTTCAGAGTCAATATCTGACTCCTTCATTAGACATCAGACAATTAATTGAGAGACAATTTACAAGAATCAAGCTATTTCAACACAAATAATGCAAATCTCTCCTAAAATATACTGCAAAGGATTATTCGCTAGGAACATTACTACCTTGTAGCTTAAAAATTTATTGTTTTAGGACATTAGTATATTTGAAGTTTTTTCTCGAAATCAGGATCAGCATTTCAATCCGAAAAACCTTGTATATGTAGGAAAATGAATATTATTGTTCTAATTGATGGATTATAACATTCGTCATAGCCACACATTTAGGGCCTCAATGAATTTTCGTCAATTGAATGGACCGTGAACCTCAATCCTGATTCATGATGTTTAATTCGATAATGTTGTACACATGGGGCAGACGTATTGTTAATCAGGACCGAAACACTGATTGAATTCCGTTTAACGTCGAATTCGATATTGCATCAAGACATTCAACAAGCTTTGTTGATACGGTTCGTCGCCTTACCCTGCAGCAAGTAAGTATGGAACACAGGATAACTGCCAAGTCAACGACTCTTCCAGATCATTACATTCGAGGTGTTAATGTTACTTTCGATGTCTGATCGATGAAGTCTACATGTGTTCATTCCCTAACTGCTTCTTTGACTCCTTAGAGATCTGCAGGATTCATTCTACCAAGGTCCGTACATTCAGAAATATACAGGGTGATTCATGAGTGGTTACGAATATACAGGTTGTTTTGTATGTTTGGTATAAAACTTTGATTAGCGATATTTCTGAAACACTCAAACTTATTTTGTTAAAATTCGCTAGTAATATTACTCTGTTGAAACTTGTCAATATGAAATTCTCGATTTATTCAAATCCAGGGCCGGGCTGAAAAAGTTGTGAACTACAGTTATTTGTTGGAAAAGTTCATTTCTTGACCGCTTTTTTGAAAAACTGTTATTGGATTCGAAATGCCAAGGAAAAATGCTACAATAATAACTCAACAATTTGGATGGAACACCTAAACTGTTCCTACCAAAAACACCCAAACTGTATAAATATAAATTAAAAAAATGGCTTGGAAAAGTTAGTAAGAAAATTTTTATTTGCTACCGGACAAACCTCAATAGTGGATAAAGGACTTCAAGGCGAGCCAAGATCCACGACAAATTTTTTTTTTTTTTTTATTGATACGGGGTCTCTCGAATGTTCGTTATAAAATTTTAATTAGCAATTTTTCTGAAACGCTTGAAGTTATTTTGTTGGAATTTGCTTGTAATATTCGTCAGTTAGGACTTGTCAATATGCCATTCTGGGTGAATTTGAATCCAGGGCCGGGCTCGAAAAATTGGGATATCCTTTTATTTATTGAAGAAGTTCATTTTCTGACCGCTCTTCTGGAAAACCACTATTTAATTCGAAAAGCCGAAAAAGAATGCTACAATAATCGCTCTTCAATTTAGATGGCACACATAAACTGTTTCATAAAGAAAAAATTGGCAGAACTCCCTGTATCTTCGTATGAAAAGAACAGAAATTTTTTTTCGTGGATCTCGATTCGCTTTGAAGTCCCTTATCCACCATTGATGTATGGCCGGTCGAAAATACAGACTTTTCAAAAAAAATTTCTCTGCCATTTTTTTTGTTGGAACAGTTTAGGTGTGCCATCCGAATTGAAGAGCGATTATTTTAGCATTTTTCTTGGCTTTTCGAATCCGATAACGGTTTTTCTAAGAAGCGGTAAGAAAATTAACTTTTCGAACAAATAACTGTAGTTCACAATTATTCCAGTCCGGCCCTGGATTTAAATTGATCCAGAATGGCATATTGACAAGTTCCAACAGAGTAGTATTACTAGCAAATTTCAACAAAATTACTTCAAGCGTTTCAGAAATATCGCTAATCAAAGTTTTATACCAAACATACAAAACAACCTGTATCTTCGTAAACAATGATCAAAAAATTTTTTTCGGCGGATCTTGACTAGCCTTGAAGTCCTCAATTCACCATTGACGTATGTAAGGACACTCACGAATCACCCTGTATACAGTGTGTTACCTTGTGATATCACCTTCGCAAAAATCAGTATAAATCCAAAAAAAAATTACGTATAGTATATAGTATAGGGGGACATTATATCGGTTGGTTCCAATTAATTTGTATCAACCCTGTAAGCGCGATGACAGCAAACACTAAACGTTGAATGATGAAATGGGTTGAGTGACCTCTTCAATTTATTATTCTGAAGAAGAGAAGATAATAATAGAATAATGCGTCAACAAATTCAGTTATATTGTGGAAGAAATGCTTGTCACTGTATCTGAAAAACCTAGGAAATTCTGTCAGCGGACTCTATTATAACAATATTTTTCATCCATTTCGTGCTTCATTACAACTCTTGCTATCGTTACTTTTCTATTATTTTCTTGGAAATTACTAACGTAAAACGTCGAATGTTACTGTACGTTAGTGGACCAATAAACTATCTAGTAATGAAGAATAGATGTATGTATGTCATCAAACTGACGGCCAAGCATGTAAATTAATAGAAATAATTTTATAATTACTGTTACTGCCCTTATGGAATATTAAGTGCGTATGACATTTTTACAATTTCTTTTTCCAATTTTGAACTCTGTGTCACAAGACAGGAAGCCTTCAATTAGTTGTAGTCATGTTTTATGTTCCACATATAACTGAATATGATACACCTTTGAAAAAAGAGCGAGTGGTGTCGAAACTTTCAATGGATAAGGTATGGTGGTATGAGATACAGCTGTATGTGATGTATACCATGGAGGAAAATAACTGGAAACTATCGATATTTCCTTACAGCCATCAGTACAACCGTTTTTTCTTAAATTTTACTGTTTAATTTGAACAATATGGAAAAAATAAATCTGCATATTGAAGATAACTAATGACTATTTCCATCTATAAGTGTAATCAACTCTGCATGAAAGCTATTTATTATATCTGAAAGCTGTTGCATTCATGAAAATCTAACAACTTGTTCCACTTAGCGAACAATGAAATCGTTCGATAAATACCTCTACTGCTGTCACAGCAGATATAGACTGAACTGGTGACAGTCTTCCAGAAAATAATACACGTCTTTCCAGCATATAGAAGGTTTTCGTTCTATACATCAGACATATATGCCAAGTGAGAATTTTTCACGATCGACCGTCTTCACAATATAAAATTGGACGACACTCGGTGAAATTTCTATTTCCCTCCGAAAAGTCACGGATAGTGTTACAGAAATCATTTCCGTTTGACAAGAATCGGATTTCCTGATTCTACGAAAAAATGTCGAGTACTCAATAAAAATAGTTATACGGTGGGTTCCACTTTAAACTAGGACAAATCAGTATTATTGAACTGTGCGATACATTTTGATTTCATTTCATACTCACTGCGAGAGTGTGTTATAGTGGTATGCTTTTTTGAAGATTATTTTGGGAGTATTCTGCATCATTTCGTTTTTTTTTTTTGAGGTTTCACTCCCTACATCTGAAGCAGAATAACTAAATTAAAATATAATAGTTTTTAATGAAAAACAGCAGGATTTGCAGGATTGAAGTATTAGTCAATGCAGTTTCTAGAGGAACAGGTTGCCTAAAGGACTGTACCGAAACAATATAAACGATAAGCAAAGCGAACTGAAACGTTTCAGAGTACAAATCTGTTTTTTTTCATCAAACAAACGAAAAAATTTTCACAATTATTATCATTTCAATTTTTGTTTCTCTGAAGAAAGGTTCAGATTTTACTTTGGAACGTTACAGTTTACTTTGTTTATCGTTTGTGTTGTTCCGGTATTGTTCATAAGGCAACTTATTTTCCAAAAAACTGCTCTTGACAAATAGTTCTATGCTTCATTAGAAAAACAATTTTATTTGATTTTTAATTGTTCTCTCACAGGTATTGGGAGTGTCAACCGAGAAAGATATTATATAGTATGCTTTCGCCTCGAGATTTCTAAATTTTCAAACCCCTTAATACATTCAGAAACAAATCCAAAATTTAAAAAAAAATCAAATTTGATATTCAATGATATCATGTTATCTCATAATGAGATGATTGATTCGATCCAAATATTATCGAATTTTCACATTTGTTTCAAGTAGAGTTCATTGCGCGAACAATGCCTATATCCACACTTTTCTTGTATCTGAATATTTTTTAATCTCTCCCTTCCCATGAATAGCGAGATAATACCTTCTTTGAATACATAAATTCTGGTTAAAAAAAATGCCGAAGCGCAATTTCGTTCCCATCAAGAAATAATGAATATAAAGTAGGAAATTAAAAAACGAATATCAAACTCAAGAGAAATTATGGTGCCATCCTCACACATCCTCGCATTTTCTGTTATGCCAATTTCAGCCTTCAAAGCCCCTCAGAATCTTCTTGGATGCATCATTAACAAATCTCAGAAGCAAAATTGTTTGCAGTACGGAGGCTCGTGAATTATAATTCGATAAAGACATTGAAATTTGGGCAAGAAACTTGATCGTTGTGAAATAAATTCAGAAAATAATTGAATTCGTAAACATGTTTCTTTTATATTTTTTATTCGAAGTTTATTATTAGAATAATTCCAGAAAAATCTAAAGAAGCACTGAAGAGAGGTCAGCAGAAATAACACACTTCTTCAAATTCGTTGCCAAAGAGGTCACCTATTTACGAATCCACCCCGCCAAAATTTGCTCAACTACATGATGCGAAGATTTGACGATTTTCTCTTCATATGCACTTCATGACATTTTAAGTGAACCTCAAGCCATCATTATTAGATCGAGTACAAGATTTAAATTTGCTTCAATCTGTTTTTTTGGAAATATTGGAAAAATAACCTTCCGAATGGGTAGCTTGGTCAACGGAATCATCCTGTGATTTTACCTATTCGCGAATTCGACCTTCGAAATCAAAACTTAAACCTTCTCTATGAAAATCTAGGTAGTCTCTTTTCGAAGCAATTGTATTCACGGCTGGCCTTACCACTGATAGTAAAAAAATAACTTTCTGAAGACTCTTCTCAGGGATAATAGAAGAGTATAGGTTTGGAGATTAATTACGAAGGTTGAATTCCAGTATGAATAGAATTGAACCAATGATTCCGCAGATGTATACTGATTGTTTCAAGTTTGAATTCAGTAAAATGACTGCTTGAAAGTCCATGAAAAATTTTGTGAATACCATATTATAATGAAATATACAAAATTTCAGAGGAAAAATGTTTTTTTTTTTGATTGATCAATTCGAACATTCCTGCCGGAATTGTGAACAAATTCAATACAATATTTTCTGAGAAATTTCGGAAATAACGATACGTAGGAAATGAACAAGAAATTTGACATGTTTTTTCAATATTTCCAGAGATTAATATGCTATCAAACTGATTCTCGAAAACTGTTGCTTAGTAGTGATTTCATGGTACGTTCCTGATTTCATTGGAGTCCGATGAAAAGTTTATGAAAAATAAATTTCAAAATGAAAATTAGAAAATGTTTCAAAAGTAGAATATATTGAATTTTCTTCCTGTACGATGCTCAAGAAATTTCACAGGAGTTGTAGTCCAGTATTCTACAAAAACCAACCAACTTGTGATATTGAGGATGAGCTCATGATTTAAAATAGCTATAAAATTTTACATACTTCTATGTAAATGTTCACGGTGAAATGTGTCAGAATATCATGGCCAACCGGGATAGTTTATAAAATTGAATGGAGTATACAGAGCGTGTCGATTTGAAAAGTTACCACCCTAAATATCTCTGCCCCCATGAAAATCAGGAAAAAAATTTTGGAAAGTGGGGTTCGTAGGAGGGAATTTCATACGGTTGGTTTCAATAAATTTGTGTCAACTCATAAAATCTTAAACCTGAAAAGGGTTGAGTGATACTTTTTTCGAAGGTTATTGGTGCCTTTTTTCAGTTAACCAATCCGAAGAAGTGGAAAAATAACTGGAGAATACAACAACAAACTCGTTTATATGGTGCAAAACATTTTGTCCATAGATTTTCTGGTTTTAAAGGAAATGCTGTTATTGGACATATCCATAAGTAAACAATATTTCAACATTTTATGTTTCAATGCAATTCTTGCCACCAAATTACCTTCAAAACAAGGTGTCAAACAACCCCTTTACCCATAAAGGTTCAAAATATCTCTGTCATCGCTGATACAAATTGATCGAAACCAAGCGCACAAAATATTTTCCTACGAACGAAAGTTTCGTTACTCTTTCGAAATTTCAGTTTCCCCATATTTCTAAAACATAGATCGAATTGCCTTTCAATGAGAAATGCCACCTTGAAGTTAGTATAGATGTATAGATGACTGCTTTGTCAACGGAACAAGCGCGTAAAAGCTCCTGACCTCAAGTCAGTGCTTTTCTAGGTTTTCTTGACTACGATGTTCTCTAGAGACTTTCTTGCCTGCCAGTTCGAAGTACAATCCCTCGGTCTGCGAAGTGATTGCATCAGGTATCTTAGTATATATGTTGGTTTCTTACTTGATTTTATGAATTGAATCCCAGTGGTTACCCAAAAAAAAATATAACAGGGATTTTGATATATATTTTTCTAGGTTCAAAACCACTCTTAGGATGATTTAGCTTCATCAAGACATATAGGTGAATCGATATTTAATATACCGAAATAATTTTTAACGTTGTAAGGGGAGGGGGATGTAGTAAATCAAAAATATTTGCTCAGTAGGAATTGACTGTTCACGAAATTTTTTTACGCCGAGGACCAATAATCTCAGTTGCAACTTTAGAATCCATATGCGAAATCTGAAAAATAGAATTCGAAATCCTCCCAAAATGTCCTTTGATCGACTATCCAAATAAGTTTGCATATATTTGTATATTTATTCGCAATCTAACAGGAATCGAATAAATACTTAAATATACTTAAATCCATATTGAAGAAATTCTGGAATTAGGACCATTTTTGGCTGAAAATTCGAGAATTACAGACATCGTATGATAACGCGCTGTTCTCTAGATCAAGCGCGTAATAATAAGTCGATCCTAGTTCTTTCGCCATTTTGCATTCCGAACTGAAAATCCGTTCATCAGAAGAGTTTAATAGTACCAATTAATTGATAATTGAGAAGATACGAGACTAGTGCTAAATAGCTCTTGCTCTAATTAAATCGATATTCTAGTAAATCTAGATCCGACAATTCGGATCCTGTGTCTTTGAAATATTAGAAGACATACTCGCGAATCCGATCTCCATTATTGAGCCCCGAACAATAAAATGTAATTTTCTGAATAAACAGGGTGTTTAATCATGAACTCGACAAGCGTATATAGCCATGTAGATGACATCGGGAGAGCCATTTTTGCCTCATGACATAAACCCTGTTTTAGAATCATAAGCGAGATACAGGGTGTTTAATGTCAACTTTAGGCAATATGTTAATAACTATGGTAAGTCATGCGTGAACTTTGAAATAACGGCTTTTCGCCATGTCTCATTATTTTTTGGTGGTCAATTCAATTGTTAACTAAACTTGTTTTTTTCATGTCTTCAGTGAATAAAAAATTTCACCCTGAATTGGTGGAGTCTCTCAAGTGTCCTTCAGTCTGAACACTGGTTTGGATATATAAGGGAAAAATAACCATTGGTTTTCATTCTGTAGCCTGCGAAGGATTACGCTTGGGGTATTTAAATTATTTTATTCAAAGAACTGGTGGCCTTAAAGAGGCCAAAATTGTTTTAATGGATCTCCAGAATGATCTTGATAGAAATATGACTTTATCAACAACAAAACATTTTTTCAAAAAAACTTTCATGGGAATCGCATTCGCACCACATTCAGACATCAGGGACAAATTCGATGAACTGCCGTTAATCGGTAACGGACATTAATATAATCAGAATAAATCCAATTTATACTCGAAGTTAATGTCCCCACGGTCCGATAGTGGAGCCAAGTTCGCCTCGCACCAAAGTTTTTCTAAGAAATTTTTTTTTAGATAAATGCATATTTCTATTCAGGTCATTCTGGAGGCCCATGAGTCTCCGGAAGGCTACCAGTTTTAAAATGAAAATTTGAAAAACAATGGATATTTTTATTCTTTTTTCACACGACTGTTCAGACTGAAGGATAGTTCAACCTTGGAAGATTGCAAAAATGTTTGGGTGGAATCTTCTTTTCACTATAGGCATGTGAAAAGAGTTGAGTTTGAATTTAAGAGAATTTTTTACCGGATAACCTTATAAAATCAAGTATATTGAAACAATGCTATCTAACTCTGCAGGTTTTCGCCATTTTGACTTTTTTCCAAAATTCTACACCACGATTATATGTTTGTACAGTTTATGGTGAATCACCCTGTATCTTAGAATTTGGATCAGGTAAATTCAAAATAATATTCTGTCATTTTCGAAGGAATCGGACCAAAAATATGATTAATTTCATTTTCTTTTCGGGATCGTTATTATTCGTTAATCTTCGATCCATAAAGGTTTAGAACTTTAGAATCCGAAATAAAGGACATGATTTGGCATAAATTCGGAAAGGAATGATATTCATCCCAAAAGTTTTTTACTGCAGCCTGTCTAGGAGTATGGGCCGTAACAATATTCGAGGGTACTGGTAACCACTGTAGGGGTGTTGATCTCATAGTCTAATACACTAATAATTTCGCTAACATGATCGCAGTTAAACCATTTGGAGATGATGACAAAATTTCGTGAGAAAAAAGTGCGATGACAGGAAAAGAAAAATATTTTCAGGCTGCCCAAAATTCGAAAAAGAAATCAAGAGCTGCCTACTTGGAGTACCTTCTCTGATTTTTCACTGCAGCTGACTGACAGAATGCGTCTCCTACAAATTCGGAAGAATAATGTTGTAACTTATCCACATCAGTGACGACATTATTCGTTAAAACACCCGGAATATGTCGACTATATTCAGAGTTACTACCATTTGAAATTGCCACGATCCATATTTTGAAAACACTCTGTATATGCGAAGCAACAGCCCTGGCGCGATTTTCTAACAAGGGCAGATCTTCTCTCCTTGAACTAAACGTTTTTCCAAGATGTATAGGAAATCTTACATATTCTTATGGTCATTTTATTCGGTTCAGTTAGCTTAAGTCAGGAGATGTATTAGCAGATTCTGCCCAAATATTTTTTTTGAAAATTGGAAATTGGTCGTGATATACATACTGAATGTAAATAAAATATTCAGTTCGCATCGATAATCCAAGGAATTGAATCGTTGTTACTTAATTCATGAACCCTTGAAGGATAGTCATGTTCATATTCATCCCTGAAATCTCTGATTTCTTACTGATATGGATTTACTCAGAAATGTCTATCATTTATATTTTCAATTCGAACTTACTTCTAGGGAAATAAGTTGAAAATTTCATTCTCATTCTAGTTATTCTAGTGAATTGAGGAACACCTCAAGGAGGTGTTTTTATCACGGAGAAGTAGAAGAATTCGATCAAAATTATACAAAAACGAACGGAAGCATATCCAATATACTCCCTGCTGGAGTTGGGTCCATTGAAAACCATTGAAATCTGACGTAGGCCTGCCTTTAATGTCTCTTCTGATCGGAAATCCGATTTCAATGAATGCGTATTCGACGGCTCTAAAGCCCTTCGGACGCGTATGGCCTTCTAACGACGAATAACGGAAACGGTATCATCATTTGGACGACTACGTATGTACAGAGGATTTCACTCTCGTCGAGAATGACCCTTAATGCAATCCCCCATTTTGCATACAAAACTTTCGCTATTTATTCAAACATCATGTACTATCTGAGATCGGCTCACAACACATTCAGGAGATTACTTCTATGATGCAGTGCTTCTAAGCATAAATCCACCCTTGCCACTGATCTCTTCGAACGGGTCTCCGAAATACTATTTTGCAATAAGATTTACCATATGCAGGCAAAGCATGTCCATTTTTTCCTGCTGTATCTCATTTTCATCACTGAAAGATTATTACACCTACATTTAGACTGAATAGGGGGAAGAGAACAAGGATACTGCCATGAAAATTTTAAGAGAGGCAATGGCGTAAAATCAGCTTTCATGCGTTTATTAGTTCTTTCGGTTTTGCCCTAAATGCCCCCTCTGTAATCAGCCATCACTAATCAAGATTCTGATTCTTTCCTTGAATTACTGGATTGATTCATCCCATTCAAAAACTGATCCCGAAACTTCGTGATATTAATAATTTCAGAAAGAATCGACTTAAATTCCCGAAAGTTGTAAAGCTATTCGGGGACTTCGACGAAAGTCGAATTCGTGAATGGGTGAAATCCACCCAATTATTTCAAGGTCATTTCCCTGATATTTCAGGTGCGATCAGATCAAAATCTCGTGTTAGCTGAAGCATAACGACGCGAAACTGGAAAATTGCGTGGAAATTCTATGGTTATTGGAACTCGGAAAACTATTAATTTTGAAAATATTTTCAGAAAAAAATTTTCTCCGGAGACCTGATTGGAGAAACAATTGCAAGACTTTCAACTGTGTATTTTCAACACTGTACCGAATAGTATTCCAATCCGTTTGTAATTTTCGAAGATACTGGAAAAAATTAGTAAAATTTTGTGATTTTTTTGCGTGGATATCGTTGTTGTTATTTCCTCAATAACTGAAAAAATACTGATCCAATCACGGTGAAAAACGAAAGCTAGTTCGAAAATACTGATGCACAACTGTGTGCAAAATTTCCAGATCTAGTCATCAGGACAATTTGAAAAAAAAATTTCATCGAATATTTTTTATGTTGCGTTTTCTCATTGAACCGTTCTCACGAAATTCTGCATCAACCATCCAGCAGTCATTTATCAGTCGAGTACTTCAATTCGATCTAATCTGTATTTTGGAGATATTATGAAAAAAATTTCGAAACCGTAGGTATATCTACGGAATCATTGGGTGGATTTTACCCATTCACGAATTCATTCTTTCCGACTAAAGTCAAAACCTACTCAACAAATATCGATTGTCCATGTTTTCTCCATGACCGATCGTGAACACAACAACTTTCTGATGAAATTCGATATTTGTAGAGCAGGTTTGGGACTTGATTTCGAACGTCAAGTTTGCGCGTGGGTTAAATCCTATTTGGGATAAATAATAAAGACTTACAACGTTTATATTTTGGTTTGATGGCTCTCGTGATTTACTTACAACTGGAAGATATTGTGATTTTAACTATAGAAGTACATAAAGACTCAGTTCTATCTATTTTCATTATGAAGTTCGAGATAAACAATGAATAGTCTGTTCAACCAGCCCTTCGTCGAGTTATCCCAAGTTTGGGGTAATTCGGAGTATCTCGATTAAGATTCAGGGCAAGCTGGGGATCATCATTGCCGGCTCTGGATTGATAACGGAGATTCTGAATTTAGTTTTGATCACTCAATGTGAATGTTTCGGAATCTACATTGTTATAATGAATGAGTCTGATATTCATGGAAAAAGAGTATGAGGTGGAACTACGATTATGCCAATTTTCGTGTAACTATAAAGCAGGTGCATCATCTCTGGTTCACAAGCAATGACTTTTTTTCACTCTGGAATTTTTCTGTGAAGAGTCTTTGGTACCTTTGGACCATATGAAGAAGTCCTTACTTCAAGTGCAAGTTTTTTGTTTTCTTGGAAAATTTTCGACCTGCTACCATTATTGGGAAAATATACGAAAAAACTGAAATGAGGTTTGGAACTTTTACGCACCTGTTCGAATTCGTTGGGAAACTGGATTTTTCATGAAAAAAAACCGACCCTTCATAGGAAATAACTCTTGAATTTGACATACTATTTTTTTCCCAATATTTCCGAAGATAGATATCAGATCGTGCTTAAATTTGGTACACTTGTAAAATATTGAGTTTGAGTTCTATACCAAATTCCATAAAAATCTAATCAATGGTGTCCGAGAGAATAAACTTTCAGAAGAAATATTTTGTATTTTTTATTGCTTGAAGATACGATCCCCTTAAGAATTTGTGTGAAGTTACGCCAAGGTATTCCACAACTATCAGATCGCATCACTACTTTTTGAAATATTGAGGAAATAGGATCGTAATTTGTAATTACAAAATATTAATTAGTACCTTTAGTACCTCCTACGGATGAACTTTTCGACAAACACTCTTTGATGCATGTAATCATCTCCCGAGGGAAGTGTTAAATGCTACTATGGTCAACATTGAATTACAACGATCAATGGAAAGGGATTTGTGTTTAGGTTTTTACATTTTTGTTCTCAGTTTTTCATTAGCAGAATATGTTTTACGCGATTGTTCTAGGAAACAGCGCGTAATAATTTCATCATGATATCTGTAATTTTCGAATTTTGAGCCCAAAGGTGGTCTGAAACGATTGGGTTGAACTCCCTGAAAAAGAATCCGTGGTCAAATTCAATTCTGTCCATCCATCCCTCCGGCCGTCCGTCCCTCCATATGTGCTCTAACTTGCGAAGGAAAGAATTTAGTGATTTGAAATTGTCGGATTAGGTTTGGAGTCGAAGTATCTCAGTTTAGTTCGTTAATGGGTGGAATCTGTTGAATAGTTTCGGAGTTAGACCCATTTGAAATTTTGAGGTTGATTCCTCGATTTCTCATGAAGTATTTACACGATCAAATTGAAACTTCGTGGACAGTTTGGAAACACCAACGCGCAACTTACACCAAAATTTCGTGTGAATCCAGTTGTTAGAAAATAAACAAAATATATTCGAACATTTTTTAAATTTTTGTTGAAAAGTTTTTTCTCTGAAAATATCGATTAGATTTCGTTGGAATTGCGCACAAACCCTAGAGTTAGTATTTGACAACAATGTTTCAAATTTTACGTTTATTTCCGCCATATCTCAAGAAGTACAAATGCAATCAAATTGAAAATTCGGAACCAGGTGGAGATTATGAATATGCAACTAGGTGCGAAATTTCATGATGATCTAATAGTTAGAATTCGAGCAAGCGAGAAAAAAGTGCAGACCTCACGTCAGTGCTTTTCTAGATTTTTTCCATGTGTCTGGTCAATAGATATTAATTCCACTCTAGTTGTAGTTCGATAGTAATAATAAATATAGTTCCAAATCCTACCTGCTGATTTCTTCCGATTATTTTGATATTTTGAAATGCAACTTAACCCAAATATTTCAGATGTTAGGACAAAAAAAAATTGTAAATCAATTGGGGTGAATAGACAGAGTTGTATGAAATTTTCTTCGGGGAAACGGTTTCAGACATGCAATGAGTGAAAGTATCAAATCAGAAAGTGTTTGTAGGAACAACGGATTTTCTTCATTTTACTATTGCGCTCTCAAAAATATGTTCTACGGAGCAAAAGCAACGTTGCTCCGGAAAAATATGAAATATCTACTTAGCACATTACCTACGTGCATCTGACATCTCATACGATGATAACTTTGTAGTAGAATATCTGTTCCTGATTTCAGGCTAATGTCTCGACAAATGCAGATGCTATAAGGAAAAAACTTTTGATACAATGTGCCACTTTCAAAAGTGAATACCCTCAACATCACGGCACTCACGGAAATCAGAAATAATTAAAATTATACTTTGGTTCATTAAAACAAATTTTTATTTCTATGTTTTACTTTAAAATATAGGAAATGTTTTACAATTCTGAAGCATCTTATAATTGTTTATAGTGAAACATAGTAAAAAAAATGTTTTAAGTGTGAAGCATTTCATAATTGTTGGTAAAAAAGCAACGTATTAAGAAATTCGTTTTAATTAGGCCCATAAAAGGTCAGATAAATTTTATCAACCCTGCTAGTGTGAGAATAGCCACTCATTAAATCTGGAATAACAAGGGGGTTGAGTGAAACCTTGTCTCGAAGATTCGATGGCCTTTCCAAATATGCCGCACACAAGAAAATAGCTATAGAATGAAACAACGAATTCATTGACATTGTGGAAACAATGTTTATCATGGCATCTTGAAGTTCGGTTTTTTACACGTGGTTTTCGCAGGTATTTTAGCTGAGTCTGTTAGTAGACCGGTTAGTGGAACAGTTTTCATTATTTTATGTTTCATACCGTAAATTTTCCCCCAATAGGATGTTTATATTGCAGGGTCCACATATAAATAATGCTTCCCATGTCACATCATATAAAAAGATCATGAAAACTTTATTTCGTATTCAGATTCCCATTGCATATATCAATATAAGCGAAATAAATTCAAAATAGTCAATTGGAAAATATTTAATGGTAATTAATTTTTGAGATTCTTTTCTACATTACTGACAGTTTGTTTCACAACTTCTCCAACTTTTTTGGCACCATCAATGATAGAATTCAATACATCTTTTCCACTTTCTTCAAGATCACTCCTCAGTTTCTCGGCATCTGGTTGAACAGCTTTGATAACTCTCTTGACCGGCTCTATGGCAGCTTCCAAGTTCTTCTCGAAGGTCTTCTTCAACTCCTCAGCTTTCTTAGAAGCATCAGGACCAACCAGTTTCTTCAATGATTCTGAAGTTTTGAGTAATTCGGATTGTACATTTTTGATGATCTTCTGTATTTCTGGTTTCTTGGCGTCAATGTCTTTCTGAACTTTTTGAACAAAAGAGTCGATGTTGGCAGCAACTTTTTTGGCATCAACTTCAATTGTTTGGATCAACTTTTCAGAGGTCAAACCACTGAGTCCAGTTGCATCGGCGAAACTTTTAACAATATTACGTGCATCTTCGGCCAGGGTATCGATGACTGATTTTTGTGCGGGCACAACAGCTTTAGCCGAGAGCATAGAGCTCTGTACGGCTATGACAACGAAAATAATGTAAACACCGACCTTATTCATCTTGCTTTGTTCTCGAACCAACTTGTGACTGATTATGGTGCGGACCTACCACAACTATATATGGAATCCCAATGCACTCTAAATTGTTTGATAAAGTTTATCTTCTTTCGGTTTATCTATCGCATTCAGTGACTAAGACGGAATTTGAAGTCTAGAATTATCTTCGGTAGAGATCACACAAAATGATGTGGATTTTGAGAATCAGACCGAGTTTTTTTTTGAATCCCTTGATTTTTGGTTTATTAATTGATAAAATCAAATTATAAACCTTAGTGATGGACCAACCAAAAAAAAAAAATTTTAACCCCCCCTGAAAATTTCACAGTTTACGTTTTGGAGTATGTATATTTGAATAAACGAATAAAACAAAATCCGTCCGTCCGTTATCCGGGGCTTTTCTCGGGAAGTACTGAACGGAAATCCTTGAAACTTGGTGGAAAAACCGTGTGTCACTCAGAGTTGATCCTCCGAGCTTTTCAGCAGGATCGGTGTACCCTAAAGGCTCTAAATGAGGGGTTTGGGGAAAAAAAATTATTTCTCGAAAACTTATCACCCAATTTTCATGAAATTTTAAATGTTGATTACTGTTGCATAACTGAACCTAAAAACTGTCACCCGGATGATTTCCGACAAATGGTTCCTGAGTTATAAAGAAAAACGCTGCAAATTTCCAATAATGTCGAAAATGAATCATAGCATTCGGTTCTAAGTTGTTTAAGTTATCTATGGTATATTGGGTTATTTAACTAAAAAAATAATAAACTTTTGTGTAAAATTTGCAGTGTTTTTTATTAGAAGAGATATCTTAATTTCTGGCTGTCAAAAGCAACTTTTATGAAGTATATTTCTCCAGAAAATGAATTTTGAGTTTTGAAATTTTGGGGATATATTCAGAAAGAAACTAACGCTATATCAACTTCGTAGTTAGCTGAGTATTATCGATGCGCAATGTGGTGTTAAATTTTTCGAGGATCTCCATGAAATTTGGTATAAACCTTCTTTGAAATCATTGTTCAGCCACAGTGTTTCAAATTTCAGTTTGAACGCTTGTCAATCTTCAGATATATTCGGGAAAAACTCACTCTAGAATTATGAATAAGTCTCTGAGTAGTTTTTGCGCGCATGTTCTAGGGGAACAGCGTGCTATCGTTTTGTCCAAATGTCTGTTATTTTGGATGATTGAGCCGACAATATCTCAATCGACTAGGTTGGAGTCACTGATGAGGAATCCGCTGTCAAAATCTATTCTGTCCGGCCGAGGACACGATAATTGTCGAACGAAGTGAGCTAGCAATTTGAAACTTTCAAAGTAGGTCGCGCATATCAGCTGTCAAAATCTATTCTGTTCGGCCGGCCGTCCGTCCAGCCGAGGACACGATAACTGTCGAACGAAGTGAGCTAGCTACTTGAAACTTTCAAAGTAGGTTGCGCATTGAAATGCCGCGGTTAAGTTCGTTAATGGGCCAAATCGGTCGAATAGTTTCGGAGTTAGAGCCACTTGAAATTTTGAAGTTATTTATTTTTTATTTCAGAAACTACTTGATCGATCGAATTCAAACTTGGCAGCTAGGTGGAGTATAACGATGCGCAACTTTGAGCAAAATTTTGTCAGGATCATATTGTCAGTAAATAAAAAAAAAAATTTTTTTCGAAATTTTTTTTCCGGAAACCATTAATCAAACCGAAAAAAAATCCACTCACACTTTGAGCTTCATATTTCACAGCAGTGTACCAAAGTTCAGTTCGATACGATCATAAATTTTGGAGATATCGGGAAAAAATATGTCAAATTTCGAGGTTTTCTTCTCGGCATCGTTGTTTTTTTCAGTATAACTCGAGAAATACTGATTCAATCCTGATAAAACTTCGCAGCTAGTTCGAAGATGCTGAAAGACGACTTTACGCAAAATTTCGTGATGATCGTGTCATTAGAACAATTTGCAAAAAAAAATTCTGTGATTTTCTTATCATATCATCCTCATTAACTTCCGTATGAACCTTCGAACTGTAATTTTTCGATGAAGTACTGGATTTCAATTCGATCTGATTTTTTTTTTTTGGAAATATTGGGAAAATAAAATTTTGAATGGGTATATCTGCCGAATCATTGGGTGGATTTCACCCATTCACGAATTCGACCTTCGTAATTAAGGTCCAAACCTTCTCTACAAATATCGATATTCTGAGTTGTTTCTTTCGGAAGTTATTGTGTTTACGTAGTCGGCCGTTAGTCCAACCGTAAACACAATAACTTTCGGAAGAAAAGACTTAGAAACTCGATATTTGTAGAGAAGGTTTGGACCTTAATAACGAAGGCCGAATTCGTGAATGGGTAAAATCCACCCAATGATTCCGCAGATATACCTATTCAAAATTTTATTTTTCCAATATTTCCAAAAATACAGATCAGATCGAATTGAAATCCAGTAATTTATCAAAAAAAAAATTAAAGAGCACTGCCGTGAAGGCGGCAGCTTTTCCGTGTATGTTAAAATTCGTTGCTGAAGTGGTCATCTACATTGAACATGCGCGCAAAAGCTGCTGCCTTCACGGCAGTGCTTTTCTAGATTTTTTCCACAGAGCATTGTGCTCGGGGTCAGTAGTAAAAGGCAGGCAAAAATTCGGAGATTCGAATTATAATAGTGGATTCGTTCCTGAATTACTCATATTGGATTCGTGTATGGGTCAAATTTGTCCAATGAATCCATAAATATGGCAAGCCTTCCAAAATTTCACTTTAAATATATTTCCAAAAATACGGATAGGATCGAATTGAAATTTAGTTCGTTGTTGAAAATTTTAGCATTAGGTTCAAGAAGAATTTTGAGAGGATTACATTTCAATTTTCGAATATATGCATTTCAGTTCAAACTGAATAATTATGATCGAATTCTCCAATATCTCACAAATTATTTATTATATGTGTCACAGATTTCGGAGTTATACTGTGGGTTTCACAAAACTTTCGACTTCTGATTAACTCGTTGATTAAGGTTTGCATTCGATGGTTGGGTTGAAAATGAATTGAAATTGAGCACAGAATTTACTGTTGACTGACAATCAAGCCCTTGATCTGGCAATCAAAGTTTTGTGGCCCGGCCGATAATCATTAAGGATTTGAAAGATATTTTCTCGTTATGCAAATAATTGGGGTAATTTCATCTGGATCTCAGGACCTACAATTGCCATCGGATTGAAATTTGACATTAAATTGTAGAATGCCTGTTGTAATAGTATCCTTAGTGTATTCAGTTGTTTCTTTCTTTCGTAAATTTTTCTAATTTTTGTTGAAAATAATTTTTTGGGTGAATATTCATCATATTCCATTGATTCCAATAGAGTTCTATACAGACCTTGAACTCCATACTCTACAATAATGCAAAAAACTTCATTTCCATTAGGAAGGTGTTGGGAAGACATAGGTGAATTTTTATGAGTTATTGCTGGAAAAACTCAAAAATTCTGATCCAATCAACTTAGGTACTAGTTATAAAAGGCCGAGGCAATTTTCAGGCCGAACTTTGTGATGCTTATGTCATCAGAACAATCCAAAAATATTCAAATTTTTTTACATCCCACATATCAGAATATGCCAGCAGAAAATGCAAACTTGCGGAGCTTTTATAGAATTGTCGGTGAACGTGAAATATTCGCAGGAGACTCGAAACTAATTTTTGATAATTGTATGATTGAAAAATATTCCGTTGACCAAACCACCAGTGCTTATCCAGAATTTTATTACTAGGAGGTAAAATTTTAAATGGATGTAGATATATGGTATTTTTTCTTCTTCAACAACAAAAAATTTCCAGAATCATTTTATTTGATGCATTCAACTTTATTGGATCGAAAACTATTTCTATTTCAATGAGATAATGCTCTCATGCAGTTTCGCTGCCGACAACATTCCAATGACTCACAGGGGCGCCAATATTTTTAAGATAAATGAAAGTAGTACTCGGCTAGAAGATAAAGTAATCAAACCAAAGTTCTCAAAAATTGCCCCGAAGATATATCGTCGGTGTTATCCCAAGACACTGATTACATTTATTTACTGGGGGATATTCGGAGAAGTCAAATATTTTTATCGAATAAGACTCAAATAATTATGTTTATTTTGTATACAAACAACATTAAGTTCTATTGAAATTCATTTTGTTTTCGAACTGATTGCAATAATTAATTCTGGGCTTCAAATATTTATCTGAAAATTCCAGAGATTGCAAACCATGTGAATGGTCAATTCCATTTCGTTAATACAATAGTCATACTGTAGGCATCAAATGTAAAAAATTCTATGATAGCACGTAGGATTAAGAATTTTTTTTTTCCTGATGAAAATATTTCGGGATCTTCTTAACATATAATCCTCACGAAATTCTTTATAAAGCTTCAAAATTTCAATTTTGTTCCAAATACTTGAGCAAAACCCAATACTATCTGTATCTTTGAAAATATTATATTTTTCATGGGTATGTAAATGTACGTGATAAGAAGGCAGATTATTTCCAAGTCGACCTTTCGGAATTCCCAAACCTATTCTGCAAACATCGAATTTCTAACGGCCTACGGGAGCACATTTTCTATTGAAGAGAACAACTTAGAGCCTCGACATTTGAAGTTACGTTAAGACTTCGGTAAAAAAGACCAGATTAGTGAATTGCTGAAATACAATCAACCTTTCCGCAGATATATCCATTCGAAATTTCAATATTTAATTATACCCATATTTCCGAAAATACAGATCCGATCGAAGTAAAATCGTAGATGTTGATGCAAAATTCGTGAGAATGATATCTACGAAGTCATCGGAAAGATTTGGCGAATTTCAGATGTAACCTTCTTAATCAAACCCCTATTTATTCTACAGATTTCGAAACTCTAAGTTATTACACTTAGAATTTGTTTGTTCACGATCAACCTATCGGCCGATAATGTACACATTAATTTCCGCATATTTGCAGCTTGAAATTTGTAATTGGTAGAAATATAACAAAAACTTTCGTCGTTCGATACATTATTTCAATAATATTCCCGAAAATATATATACAGGGTGTTTCAGACAGGTCTGAAAAATTTAGAGGGATGATTCTTTGTTCAAAATAAAGGGTGGTTTGTGATGTAAAATTTGGGTCAAAAGTCAGACGTTAGGGACATATCGCGGTTCAACTATGGCGGAAAATTGTTGTTTAATTTTGTATCTAAAAACAAAAAGCCATGAAATGATGATATTTTATGGAAATTTACTGGTACAAAAACACATTTTATGATATTTTTCCATGTTTTTAAAATAAGTAATTTTCAATAGAGCATTATTAGAAATATCTTAATGATTGACAGCAGCCAACTAGATTCTGTTCATATAATAAATTTCCCGTTGCCGATACGTAGTGATTAACATTTTATTTTTTCATTCCAAAAGATGAAAAGTTTCAAACCAAATCAGGCTATCGGAATTTTATTCTATCCAAGTAAGTTTTTCTTCAAATTTAGTTAACAAAAAAAATTTCAAAAAGCACTGCCGTGAAGGCAGCAACTTTTGCGCGCATGTTGAATGTAGATGACCGCTTCAGCAACGAATTTGAACATGCCCCCAAAAGCTGCTGCCTTCACGGCAGTGCTTTTTGAAATTTTCTACTGATAAATTACTGCATTTCAATTCGATCAAATCTGTATTTTTGGAAATATTGGAAAAATAAAATTTTGAATGGGTATATCTACGGAATCATTGGGCGGATTTTACCCATTCACGAATTCGACCTTCGTAATTAAGCCCCAAACCAACTCTACAAATATCGAGTTTCTAAGTCATTTCTTCCGGAAGTTATTGTGTTTACTGTCAGCCTAACGGCCGTCTGCGTAAAAACAATAACTTCCGAAAGAAACAACTTAGAAACTCGATATTTGTAGAGAAGGTTTGGACCTTAATTACGAAGGCCGAATTCGTGAATGGGTAAAATCCACCCAATGATTCCGTAGATATACCCAATCAAAATTTAATTTTTCCAGTATTTCCAAAAATACAGATCAGATCGAATTGAAATCCAGTACTTATTCGAAAAATAACAGTTCGAAGTTTCATACAGAATTTAATGAGGATGATATGATAAGAAAATCATAGAAATTTTTTTTTTCAAATTGATCTAATGACACGATTATCACGAAATTTCGCATAAAGTTGTCTTTCAGCATCTCAGAACTAGGTGTGAAGTTTTATCAGAACTGAATCAGTATTTCTCGAGTTATACCGAGAAAATCAACGATATCGAGAAGAAAACTTCGAAATTTGACATAGTTTTTCCCGATATCTCCAAAACTTATGATCGTATCGAACTGAAATTTGGTACACTGCTGTGAAATATGAAGTTCAAAGTGTGAGTGGAATTTTTTTTCGTAGATGATTGATGGTTTCCAAAAAAAAAAATTTTTTGGAAAAAAATTTCGAAAAAATATTTTTTTCAAATTTACTGACAATATGATCCTGGAAAAATTTGGCTCAAAGTTGCGCGTCGTTATACTCCACCCAACTGCCAAGTTTGAATCCGATCGTTCAAGTAGTTTCCGAAATAAAAAATAAATAACTTCAAAACTTCAAGTGCCTATAACTCGGAAACTATTTCACCGATTTGGCCCATTAACAAACTCAGCCGCGGCATTCTGATGCGCAACCTATCCTGAAAGTTTCAAGTTGCTAGCTCACTTCTGTGGAGAGTTGACGTGTCTACGGCCGGACGGACGGCCGACCGGCTGGCCAGACAGAATCGATTTTGACACCGGATTCGTCATCAGTGAGTCCAACCTAGTCGATTGAGACCATTTTTGGCTCAATCATCCAAAATTACAGACATCTGGACAAAACGATAACACGCTGTTTCCCTAGAACATGCGCGCAAAAAGATAGGGGTAGTCAACTTCAACCCCCTCCACTCATTCTGAAAATATCCAAAAAGTATATTTTGATAATAGTAATATTTTCATAAAATGTCCTCATTCTATCACTCATCATTTTTAAGATACAGAATAAAAACATCATTTTTCAGCCATATTCGATCCGCGATATCTACCTAACGTTTGACTCTTGACCCAACATTTATATAACAAACTACCCTTTATTCTAAACAATTCTTTAGGATCTATTTTGAAACACCTTGTATAACTATATCTTGGTTATTTTCACCAAATCACTACGAAATCAGAAGTATATTTGGAAAGAAAACTTGTTTTCAACGAGACATTCCACAAGAATGAGATCCTCAAAAAATTTCTGATAAGTGTGAGCATCAGTATTTTACCATAAATTACTATGTTTAAGTATGTTGCATCGGTATCCTAAACTCGAAACCCTTAAGAGTATTTTGCCCTTAAAAAAAATTTTGTGAGTTATTCAGGATCCAAACTCATTCGGAAGATTCTCTTCGAAATCTAGTGCGCATACGAACTTTCAAACGGCTGGACAGACAGAATATAATTTGATCACGGATTGTTCATCGTTGAAGATCAATTTCAGTTTCGAACTGAACTGACATTTGGGCGTAATACTAACGCTTCAATGCCCTAGAACAAAGTGCGTAAGATTCTTCAAATATGGACGTGAATATGTGGATGTAAATAAAAAAAAACAAGGAGAACGAAAACAGTCACACAAATCTCATTTATCTTATGAAAAATCACAAAGCATCAGCTTCTCCGAATTATTGAATGTCATAATTGCGCCAAATATCTTAGATAGATGACTGATTGTTCATGAGGGTTTCATTCCTTCTTAGATGGTTCTACAGATAAAATAACAAAAGACGACTTCCTGCCAATACCTATTTGAATACAATTTCGAAAGTAAATGATCCTCAGAATGAAATACTTAGAATTATCTCAAGAACAAACAAACAAAGAGATATGACAATACATGATGAAGAACAATGGTAGGACGAAGTGGTGAGGAGAGCGTATATAATTTAGAATACTGGAACGAAGGAATCAGTTAGGGTGCAGTCGAGCTCAAAACAGTTTCAAGATGAACAAGTTAACCGCTATCACACTTCTTGGCCTGATCGCTGTACAGGCTTCCATGGTATCAGCTAGAGCAGCCAGAGTAGCAGCACCAGTAGAAAAATCAGTATTCGACACCTTATCTGAAGACGCTCGTAATGTGGTCAAAAGTTTCGCAGACGCCACTGGACTCAGCAGCTTAACCTCCGAAAAAGTGATCCATTCAATTGAAGTTGACGCCAAGAAAGTTGCAGCCAATATCGACTCATTTGTGGAAAAAGTGAAGAAAGATGTGGATGCCAAGAAACCAGAGTTTGAAAAAGTGTTGAAAACAGTGAAAACCGAGCTTGCCAAAACTTCTGAGTCCCTGAAAAAACTGGTTGGTCCCGAAAATGCTAAAAAAGCCGAAGAAATTAGGAAAGATCTAGAAAAGAACTTGAATCAAGCAATCGAACAGGTGAACAAAGTGGTTAAGGCTGTACAACCAGACGCTGAGAAATTGAAAACTGATCTTGAAGCCAGCGGAAAAGTTGTGTTGAAATCAATCGTTGATGGAGCTAAGAATATTGAAGGAATTGTGAAGGAGACAGTCCAGAAAGTTGAGAAAACTTTAAAATAATTGACAGAATTAATTATAATAATTTTTGATAATAAAATTCATAACTAAACTTTGAGTTTTACTACATTTCATCATATTTTCCTCCATACAGAAATTATTTGTATATCAAATCATGGTAGCCTGAGGTATTATTTCTCAACTCGAGCAGAGCTTAGCTGGTATTTCAAACGTAGTGACTGGTATTGCCCGCTATGTACTCCAATACTTGTCAAAGTTATATTTTGTCTTTGAAGTTGCATAAATCAGAGAAACTGAAACTTGTTTATGTCAATTGTTCTGATTATGTTATCAGAATATTATCTTTTATATCGAAAAAGATTCAAGAAGAAATATCCATTAATTACCGACTGCCTGCAGAATTTCAGGATGATTTCAGATGTACTTCATTCGACATAATATAGTGAAACAAATTGTAACAATAACTGCTTTTTTCGTCAGAATTTTCAGACATAAACGAACTTCACCTGTAATTAATCGCACTGAAATAATCAACTGCTTTTGAAAAGCAATTCTAGATTGCAATGTTGTTGAACAAATTTTCCCCTTTGATATTTCATACCAGTTTCGCAAAGCACATAATTTATCTCCGTCAAATTCGGAATTAATTAAAAAGGACGCTCGTGTAAAATCCGAACTGGAAAGACAAGCAAGAATCATAAAATTTTCGAGACGTTATACTTATTCGCAATTAATCAACGATTTCCTGAATAAAAATTTAATTACGAATATTCAACAGAAGCATTCCTTTGCCTGTATCAGATCAACATTGAAACAACAAGATTTCTCGGGATTACCATCAATGAATTTTGAGCATCTCCGTGCCGTGCCCTCTGAGGAAGCTGGAGTACCGAGAGGTATTTCAGTAATTTAAACGGAAATTCCTCTACTTCTCTGATAATCACTTAAATACGAAGTATCTCAGATTAATGAGTGAATGTTGAGAGCATTGTTTCATTCCTATCATTTCAGGTTCAAAATTTCAACTTCAGAAACTTATGATGAGTTTCTGCAAATGTCGTTTCTGTATCCTAGCACTATGAAAGTGGTCTGATTTCAAGAAGGAATTTTCAGATTTCATAAAAAGCTTTAGTTTTTTCTCATGAAAGTGAATTAAATTCGTTTCTATACAAATTCAATGAACCTTTCGAAAATGTTTGAATCCGCTGAATATATTGGTTCTAATAAGTTCAAGTAGCCGTTCAGGTATTTTTGAATAGAACCCTGTATTCCTTTTTTAACCTACATAGAACCGATGTATTCAGGGTGCATAAAATGAAAATTTCCTTCAAAAATCCCGTTCATTGAAATGGAAAAATTTGGAAGAACGATTGTCCTTCGGCTTCCATGATGAAAATGTTTGAATCCCTGACGTTTGCTGTTGGCGATTGAATGAACAATCTAGGAGCAGTAAATAAATTTCAGACATTATTTTTCAGTTTTTTTTGGGATTTCCACTCCCAACATCTGAAAAAGAACTATTAAAATTCAATGAATAATAGTATTCAACTCAAACTTATTGTTTGGGGGCGTTTCTTGAATAAATTTTCCTACTGAGAAATATCGGAATAACATTAAATTTAATGTTCAAAATAAAACAAATAATTTTGTAGAGTCAGTATTAACTCTCATATAATCTTTGGTTTTAAAGATTTTTGAAAATGTTGCTTACTACATTTCATTTATCAAAGGAAGATGATGGTTCGAAATTTGTTGTCAAAATTGTTCTATGCACAAATATTCGCATTTTACAATCTTGCCAAAGGTTATAAATCACCTGAATCGTTTGTGATCAGGTTTGAGTGAGAACACGTGGTAAGATTATTTTATATTTTATGTTGGAATCTTACCACGTGTTTTCACTCAAACCTGATCACAAACCCCGGAAATAAATCGGTTCAAATCGAAATCTGGCACACAGTTATTCAATATTGACTTCGAGGTTCTCTAACGACATACTAGCTCAATAAAATTTGGCATGAAATGGTTAAAAATATAAATATCAAGAAAGTCGAAATAAATTTTTTTCTCTATATATTACGAAGTCTCATTCATTTCAAATGAATTTCCAGCAAAAAAACGAAATTTACAGACATTTCGTTAGAATGATTATGAGTGTGCAGAAACATGTATATAAGATCCTAGAAGACCAAGTGCAGCAAGTGCTGCTCATTGGAGCGAATCTTGTTGTTGGAATCGAATACTCTATGTTCTGAACTACTCTGAAATTCCTCTGCTCTCGTTAATCAACTTCCTTTGTTGAAGTGAGGTGATAATACTGCAAACCTGATCGATTTACCTCATCAGAAATGCACCGAGAAATCAGAATTATTTCTTGATACCTATTTGGAATTATTCTAAGATGTTGGAATGAATGTGACGTGTAAACTTGACTAGACACGAATCGTTTGTTGGCAAGTTCATTTTTACGCGTTTATTATAAAGACCGAAAGCGTTATTCTCCAGTTTTCTATTATTTTCGAATTTCGAGTCGAACATGGAAATATAAGATTAGGAAGGACTCTCTAGCTGAAGACTAATTCTTGAAATTTTTAGGTTAGATTTCTAGCTCGGAAATATCAGCTAGCTTCGGAAATGCACGAAATCCGCCCAATCGTTGCGAGGTTATAGCTCTCTGAAATTTTGAGGTGATTTCCTGAATATCACAAGAATTACTGAGGTGATCAGATTGTATTATCGCAATTGGTTGAATGATCCCAACCGGGACCTATCTGCAAAATTGATTGAGGATCATACTGTAAAAAAATATTGAAAAAAGTTTTTTAATTTTTTTTATTCCGTTTTGAAAAAAAAATGTCTACCATTATTTTCTATACATAAATTTAGTCTTCCTTTCGTCGAGTTGACACTGGCCACAATCTCATTATCTTGCGTTTAAATTTCAAGTACCTTTGTCCCGTTAAGATACTGTCGAAAAAGAATGGTCCGACAACTGTTCCATCAAAAATTCCGCACCACACGTCAACACTCCAGCGGTTCTGATTATTGACTTCCCTTTGCCGAAATGGGTTGGTATATGATCAGTAGTGGCTGTTGTGTAAATTTACTTTACCATTGCTAGAAAAAGTAGCCTCGTCAGTCCATAATATTCTACGAAGTAAGTAAGGTTCACCCTTCAACATTCCTTTCAACCAAATGCAAAAGTCCAGCCGTTGACCAAAATTTCTCTTTCAATTCTTGGTGCAACACAACATGATATGGATGCAGTTTTTGGTCCTTTAGTATCCTTTGAACTAGCGAATAATTCAATCCCAAATCACTTGCAATTTTTCGGATGCTTGAATGTGGTTCAGCATAAACATAAGCCAAAACTTTTATGATAATATTCGCATTACGGCTTCTACGTTTTCTATTTTTTCCTCCAACATATTGAACCTTACCAATTTCTCGTACTCTTCGTGTCAATCTTTTGAATACTTTTCTTGAAGGACGACGTCCTTCAGGATATCGTATCGGGTATTTCCCTTTCAGCTACTGCATTTTCTAAACATCAAGCATATCATATGCTTCTTCGTTTGAATAATGAGGCATCATAAACTAGTAGTTTGCAATCGACCTAAATAAATTTTACAACTATAGAAACCGAAAATAAACAGTAACGCCAAAGCTAACTGGATCTATATCAGCTTGTTTTGTGAGTGACATATATTTCTGATGAGTTTTTTCGTTCATCTATTTGTTAAGATGATGAAACAACTCAATTCCTTCTGAATTTCACAGGGTTGATCAACGTGATCAAAATCTACAAACATGTTAATATCTTCGAAATGACCGAAGATATCTGTCTGCGGTTTTAACACGTCAATAGGTGATAATGCTCGGCTTATTCTCAGTCGCTTAGAATTTTAGCATTGCATTTGAAATTCTCCAGTAAAACGCACAAATAGGGTGAAGTGACATAAAACAGCCTGCAGTTTTTAATTGGATCACCCGGTATGTTGTTGTCATATTTTTCTGTGATCTGCTTTTGATGGCCTTTGAATGAAATCAAATCACGTGAAAATTGGTTCACGCATGCAGAAGTGAGAGTGTTTTTTTTGTGAAGAAAATTTTATCCATCCCATCACTGAAAATAGGAAATAAAGAAAAATTATTGAAACAAAAGTTGTTGAATAAAAAGAGTATTTTCTTATTTTATTATTCTTTACCATTGTTAGCTGGAGAATATTTCGTAAAAAAAGAGATTATATTTTACAAGTGATAGATTGCGCCCTCTAGTGGGGGATTACGAATTTGAAAGTGTTTTTAATTATTTTCTAGGGGCCGATTTTGGCCCTAGATTTTTTTTCCGGAAGTTATAGGATGAACGGTTTCCGAGATATGGCCGGTGGCCACCCTTAATGAATCACCCTGTATATATACAATGCTAGAACTGAACATGTACAATGCACTTGTATTTCTTCACAAAAATAAAAATTAATTGAGAAGGATCGATTATCGATATGAGACGAAAACTGCGACGAACCTTTTCATACATATTCAAACTATGAAGAAATCTATTGGACAGCGTTCTCCTTTGTAGCAGATGAGGAATATGTACAACACTTTATCGCAGGTTCTTAAGGAGGTTGATGAAGAAAAAAATTAATGAGTACATCTGATCTATTAACCGTAGGGCTGTTACGGATATTTATAAATATTAGTTTTTTATTGTGAAATGACGACTCGAAGGTTCTTGCATCAGCAGTATGTATTCATAACTGTTATTATTTTAACTAATAAGTATAGTTGGGAAAAAGGAAAGATGCAAATTAAAAGGAAATGATATAATTTTCACGAATATCAGCTTCGATAAGTTTTCGTGGTTCTCCATCGAACCAGTGAAATGCGATCTTATTTGGGATGTGTCTTCCGAAGGATGTCCAAATAATTCTATTGATTGAAGGAATTACCGACCAAAGAAATTCCTCTCAATCTCTCGAGCTTGTTCCACTATACTATTTCAAAAATGAATTACATTTTGCTTCATTCTTGTTACCTCCTCACTGACTAATATTTTTCGACATGCTTTGATCTCATCCTGATAGGGAAATAACACGCTCCATAGAAAAGCTTTTTAAGCACCTCAGAGGTGGAGAAGTTCATTTGGTATTCAACTCCCGTTTTATTCACCACAATATAAATATCTCTCTTGGGCTCAGGAGTCTGGCAGAACTCATGAATGGAAAAAGTAACCGGAGTGCCCCGTTCAAGCCTGAATGCAATGGAGGAAATTTTCAGGGTCTGACTTGAATTTTTTCCTTTGATTTGTTGCATTCTGTAGTTCGTGGGAAGTTTATTACGGTCTCACCCTTGGAATGTCTTCATAACTAATTGTTTTTTAGCGATCAAGTAGGTATACAGAAAAATCTGACGTGAATCAAGTATCGACAACGAGTTACTTTTTGCGCTCATGTCCTGGGGAACAGCGTGCTATCATTTTGTCCGAATGTCTTTAATTTTGGAATTTTTTCCCCAAAAATGGTTTCGAACGACTAGGTTGGACTCACTGATGACGAATCTGGTGTCAAAATCGACTCTGGCCGGACGGCCATCCGGCTGGCTGATGAGACGATAGCTGTCGAAAGAAGCAATGTAATAGTTTGAATTCTTCAGGTCGCGCATTGGTATACGGCGGTTAAGTTCGTTAATGGGACAAATCGGTCGGAGTTATGGTCATTTGATATTTTGAGATTTACATCCTGATATTTCAGGAAATACTCATGCAATTGAATTGAAACTTGACAGTAAGTTGAAGCATAACAATGCACTACTTTTCACTGGAGAGATTGGGAAAAAATATATAAAATTTCGTGGTTTTTTCCTCGATATCGTTGGTTTTTCCGGAAAAAATAAAGAATACTAATTGAATCGAAATAAACTTGGCGGATAATTTGGTAATGCTGATGGGCAACTTTTTGCAAAATTTCGTGATCATCGTGTCATTATAACGATTCGAAAAAAAAATTGAATTTTTTCAAATATTCGATATTCTGTGATCTTCTGATTATATTATTCTCATGATATTCTGTATGAGCCTTCCAACTGCCATTTTCGAATGAAATGCTGGATTTCAAATCGAGCAGATGTGTAATTTCGGAAATATTGAAAAAATAAAATTTTGAATGGGTATATGTGCGGAATCATTGGGTAGATTTTACCCATTCACGAATTCGGACTTTGTTATCAAGGTTCTAACCTATTAAAAAATATAGGTTTCATGAGTTGTTTCTTCCGGAAATTATTGTGTTTAAAATCGTTGTATTAGTGAGTTAAAAAAATGTCAAATTTTTTTGTCGAGAATTTTCTCTTCGGAAGCTATTCATTGGACGATGAAAAAATCACGTATTCCTGGAACTCTATACTTCAAAACAGTTTACCAAATTTCATATCGATCTATTCCCAACTTCGAATTCGGCCCTCCTAATTAAGCCCAAACCTACTCTACAAATATCGAGTTACTGAGTCGTTCCTTCCGTAAACCCAATTACTTCCGGAAGCAACCACACAAAATCTCCAAAATTTGTAGGAGAGCTTCTGGGCTTAATTACGAAGGTCGAATACGTAAATGGGTAAAATCTGCCCAATGATTCCGTAGAAATACTTACCTATTCAAAACTGTATTTTTCCAATATTTCCAAAAATACAGATAAGATCAAATTAAAATCCAGTAGTTTATCGAAAAAAGCTAGAAAAGCACTGACGTGAAGTCAGCAGCCTTTCCGCGCATTTTCAAAAGATGTCACCAAAAGTGAACATGCGCGCAAAAGCTGCTGTCTTTAGTTTTTTATTCATTAATATCTTAGACTTAGTACTAGTTTCTGAGAAATTCTTAAACTGTTACGCACAAGATTCAAAAAAACAGGTCAGATTCTATTTCTGTGGAAAAACCATTGGTTTCAGGCGAATGGACTCTGACTAAAACTCTAAAGGAGTATCGATTAAGGCTTTTTTTGGAAGGATTTTGCATCATTTTGTAGCTTTGTTCTAGGATTTCACTCCCAATATCTGAAAGAGAACTATTATAAATGTAATGAAATGGGTTTTGCATGCAGGTTTGAACGATTTGGCAATGGCAGTTTCCAGGAAAAATGTTGCCTGATGAAGAATACTGAAACAAAGTCTATCAACGAAGCGAACTCTAAAGTTGCAGAGTACAAAGCTGACTCCTTCATCAGACAGATGAAAAATCAGAAGCAAATAATTCTGTATTAGGCAACCTTTTTTCTTAGAAACTGTCCTTGGCAAACTTGTTAAATCCAGCAATTTTGTATATAAAATCGGAGAATTATGCGAAATATCAAATTTTCCTAAACATTTTGGGAGGAACAAGAAAGAATCAGGAATTAATCAATGCATTCATAAAAAAACCCGACAGATTTTTTTCTGAAAGGGTACTCTCATATATCTGTAAAGAATCGTGGTTAAAAAGTATTCTGAAATATTTTCACATTTTCTACGGAGGCTTACGGTTTTCGATGAATTCGCGGCTTTTTTCAAAGTAGACTTTACTTTTTCTTGCGATATATTGGACGGAAATATCAACGTTCGTCTTTTCTCTATCTAACCACATCTTTGTATTTTCTGATCAAGTTTGAAATATCTGAAATAAATTCTCATCAGTTTTAGCGGCATGTAGCTAATAGTTGTTAAGATATCCAAAAGTTCGAACATTTATTGTTGGCGAGAATATCCTCACGAAATTTTGCATACATCTGCACATCGCTAAGTTACAACTGCAAATTAGGTTTCAATTCAATCAAACGGTATTTCTCCAGTTATGTGGCGAACAAAATTTCAGCCGGCTATAAAACTACAAAACTGCTGAGAGGGTTTAGCCCTTCAACGAAATCGAGAAAGATATTTAGGCTCCAAACCAACTCTGGCACATACAGACGGCCAGACATAATTGAATTGGATCACGGATTCTGATTCAGGAGGCACAGCCCAATCTTTATCGGGACCATCTACAGTTCAAACTTCAAAAATTACAGCCGCTTGAGCAAAAGATAAGACGCTGCTTTTCAGAACAACAGCATTGAATAATTACACATTGAAAAGAATTGAAGATAATTTTCTACATATTTCTATCGGCTTCGATTATCATTCGCAATTCTATATCCGGGAACCTTTCCTCAAAATAATGTTTCATCCCACCAAGAATGCATTCACATTTCCCCACTTCTGTTCCCTCACAGTGACGAATAATAATAATAATGAAAATAAAAAAATAATATAGTTCATTCTGTGAACTACAGGTATAAACAGTAATCACGGAGGCGTGAACCTATACCTGATCTGTAATAGAGTACAGTACATAAAAAGAATAGCCAATATTTAAGCTTAATACGAAATTCCTAGTTGACAAAAAATATAGTTACATTTAGTATCTAACATAAATAAAACATAATAAGACGGAATTCATGGAGATCAAAAGGGGGTTCATCCTAGCAACATTTGTAGTCTTGATGAAGTGGAGATTTTCTGAAATAGGTAAAAAAATCAAAAATAAATATCTTTGCTCGAATCAGCTAAGTATGATTTATTTTTAAGCTGCCTTCTTTACATGTTGGATACAGAAATTACAAATTTCGTTTCGACGGATAAATAGTTCTTTTGAAAAATGGGAAAGTAATTGAAATGATTTCCTTTGCTTTCATACCGGCTAGGATTATTGTTCGAAATTATTTGTCGGAGTAGAGAAAGTTTCAAACGAGAAATCTTCTTCGACGTTATTGTCTATCCTCTATTTCAAGCTGCAGATATCTCGGGGAATGAATGTGGTACAATTGGAAAGTCTGTCCTTTCGAAGATTCTGCTTAATTCATTCGGATGGATACAATTGATCCTACACAGCTAGTCAGGTCCTTGTGATCCCTTTGAACTGTTCAGGACTATTTCCGTAGGAAATTTCTATTTTCTTCTTTTCCGGTTCACTTCTAGTCAATTTATATATTTCGACGAGCACGTTTGTGCTTTCATTTCGCCTAAATACGTGCTATTTTGGATTTTTCCGGAATTGGTCATATATGACTAGATAAGAATGTTATTCAATTATACAAGAGTATTTATTGATATTCCAAAGTTTCACATAAATTTTTTTATGAAATTAGTTTTTGGGTTGTGAAAAACCAATGAGTTATGAATAATACATAAGTTTTATTTAAGATATCAATGTAACAGATACAATTTTTCCATTCCTTCTATACACAGATTTCCAATCAGACGACAATTTCAAGGATATATTCACATTTCCTCCTGCTTTTATTTCGCCCTCGCTGACTGATATTTTTCAACATGCTCGCATAATATCATCATGATAGAGAGAGAGCACGTTCCAGAGAATGGCTTTTTGACCACTTCAGAGGTTTGAAAAGCTTCATTCGTATTTTTGTCCCGTATGCACCACCATATGGGTAACGCTCAAGGGAACAGTAAAATAATATTCTGAAAATTTTTTGCTTTCCACCTGAAATGTACTTGGAAAATTCGTTCTCATATATACTGTAGTATTATAACACAATTAAATAAAATTTATAATTCAGTAGTATTTTGATGAATTAGTATCTGAAAAAAAACTAATTTTGTATACAAGGTTTTTCAAAATGAGATTTTGCCTACTCCTTGAGGGTTTAAATTTACAGGTGATTTTCAGGAGAACACTTTGGATGTACCGATGTCCAAAGCCACTGAATTTTTGAGCTACAAGGTGGTGGAAAAATGAGAAACAAATGTTGTTTCATCATATCTTGGATATATTCCTAGATATTCCTCTAACTTTCATACAAAGTATCTACAGCTATTCTTCTATGTAAGAAATATTTCAATATTCCGACCAGTGGTATCTGTAGGAAATATAAACTTAATATTTCTAACAAGAAATTATGTGCCTTGGTGAGCTCTTTCTGAAGAAGAATCAATTCTCGAATCCGAATTCTTCAGGAAAAAAATTGGTATTCAGAGTTTTCCGTCCGATACGAGATTACAGCGTTGAATATATGAAACATTTTTGAATGCTCAAATTTTTTGTGAATATTTATCTCTTATGTATTTTACCTGATTATCATTGAGACTTCTTCGAAAATTTTTTTGAGGTGAAAGATGCATTGAAATTGTAAGAAGTTGTTTACATGAGAATAGCGTATCAGATACCAAAACGCCAGCAAATCAAACTTGTTCGGAAATTGAAGGGAATGGATTCCAAAAATATTTATTTTCTAAGAAACCCATAAGCGCACAAGATATTTCACGAAAATATCAAATTCACATAGAGAGGATGGATGTATTCATATTTCATGAAATCATCTAGGAAGACTTGATAAACAGTGGTTTTTTCCCGAAATTTTAGCAGCCTGTACAGCTCAAATATTGAAAGGGATTGGAAGTGGATTGATTCGAAATTTTTTTATCCCAGTCACCTTAGAATGCACAACCCCAAGCATCAGCATATTGTAAATGGAGATTCGAAATGTAATTTTCACTCCCAAGAATCGCAGAGGCGTATCTTATATTTCAATAATATTTAGCTCACCTCCCATGCAGATGCCACTGGTTGGAACATGAAAACACCTTTCACATCACAAAAAGCGGTATTGATGCTCAGAGAGTTTAAGCCAAATTTCATTCGAATATTCGGAAACATATTAAATTCATGATGAAACAGCAATTTTTCTCTACAAATTCTACCTGCATATATCAAAGATTTCGATGTTTAGGTTACAGGTTAATTTGGAGTTTTCTTAAAATCACAAGAATTCACACCGTGATGAATGGATGTCTTATTCTGAAACAGGCTGTATATGTATTTCAAACCAGGTTCAATTAAAATGCAGGATAAAAGACTACGGAACGTCGGCATTATGTTGATGGGTTCATCAGAATTATCAGAATGAATTTCTTCATTTCTCCACAAAATTTTATTGCATTACTCACAATTCTTTATCGGCGTCGAAATAGTTCCAACGTAGAAGCTTCCAATCAACTTTTTTATATTCTCTTTTTTCGGCCTCAGATATCACAGAGAATCGATCCGATCTAATTGGGGGTTTGTCCTCCGGAATATATCTCTTTAATCAATTCGATCGGATGGATACAAGTGCGCCAGTCGTTCACACAGCTAGTTGATTTCGCCTATTCCCTCGCATGTGTCCCCATGACTACAATTTCGAGTTTTTGTGCTCATTCTCTTCCTTTCTTATTCATATCATTTATATAAGTCTGCGAACATCGAATTATTCTTCAAGATACCTCAATCTCATCGTGATACTTCAATAATACGATTCCCAAGCACCTCAGATGTAAGAAAAGCTTGATTCTTATTCTGTTCCGTTTGTACTCAACAAAATAAAATAGTTTTCTGCTTGAGGATCAATAGAAAAGTGGAATTCATATATAAAAAATTATAGGATTTAGCTCGTATTGACCTCACACGATGAAACATTACTTCTTCATTGAATTATTTTTTCATATGGTTTTCACAAAATTCTGCATGATCATTTGACAGATATCCTATTCCTTGTCTGCTTTTATAAAAGCAGCTCTCTAGTTCATAGATAACAAATATGATAAACAGACGATCCATTTGCAAACATTATAAAGTATAACATTTTCCGATAGGGTCATTGAATCTATGCCACCTTGTATTTCGCATATCCCTGGAACATTGGACGTCACGAAGGTCTCGAATAATTGATATTAACCTCGAGTATAAAAAGGGGACTTTAGGAGTCCAGATTTCGTTTCTTTCAAAAAAATTTTTGGGTGCAAATGTTCGAAAAAATAGTAAGATTGCGCAATGTTGGCAATTTTTTTATTCGGGAATTTTTAGGAGAATAAAATTGAAATGCAGTGAAAAATGGAAAAACAAATAACATTGCGCATTCTGACAAAAGAATTGGTTACATCCCGAAAAAACTTCGAAAAATAATAATTGAAGCCTCTTATTCACTTCGAAATTTCAGACATTATAATTTTTCGCTGCTATAAGCAATGATAAAGCATGCAGACTGTGAGCAGGTGCCTGACCTTGAAAAATTTACGTGGTTTAATGAAACTTTAATATGGCTGTGTTGCCCAGAAGCACGAAGCTGTAATTTACCAGCCTGCAGTACTGTTTGCTTTCAATAAAGTCTATACCTGAACCAAAGGAAGTTGTCCATTAATGGAAACATAACAACACAATATTTTTACAGAAAATTCTGTATACCAAAATCATATTAATGAATGGGGGTTTTCGTGACCTCGAATATCACAAGGGTGACTTCTTTAAGTTTGATGCTTTCAGATTAGAGAATAATCAATTCAAGATGAAGAGAATCGATTTCAAGGTTCAATTAGGTTATTGAACTGTTTCAGCTGATACTGTTTGGTATTGATCATAATTGAAACAAATTTTTGTTTACTACCAAAAGTTATGAGATATTTGACTATATGTTAGGTTTACATTTTTGTTACTTGTTTCGAACTTTCATTCATCTTCAGACAACTGACCTTTGAGCACATGGTACTCAGTATTTATGCAGACTCAGATAAAAGGACGAGATAATAAAACAGACAGCTGAGAAATTTTGTCTGCAACAGATGTTAGGAAAAATACATTCCTCAGAATTATTAGGGTGAAGGTATCATTTGACGTCCATTGAAATCTATAAACCAGTTCAGGAAAATATTCTTGAAATAATGAATGGCTGAACGGATTTGTGTCATTCCCAAATTTTCAATAATCCTAATAAATCCAAAAAATGTATTTCTTCTTCTTCTGTTGCAGACAAGATTCCTGAACTGTCACTTTTATTGTCACATCTTTTAACCTGAATCTGCATAAAAACTCTATACCATGTGCTCAAACGTCAGTTGTCTCAAGATGAACGAAAGTTCGAAACTAATCACGAAAATTTAAACTTTACATACTGTGAAACGTCTCTTAATTATCGGTAGTAAAACATAGTAACAAAAAATTTTTTTCCATTCAATAAAGTTGTTCAATATAAGGCATTCTTCCTCTGTATTTGATAGTTTGCTAGCTTCTAATTGCAAGTTCATCACAGTGAAGCCTGGGGTTTCGTGAGGAACTCAGTATAGTAGTTCGGTGTATTAACTCACAGCTGATTGTTCAATTAATTTCTTCATTATATAAAGCCGAAAGCTACGTTCACGTGAAGTTTGAATGCCCAGAAAGCAAAGGTAGTTTGTTCCAAATCGTAGAATTCCTGCGGAATAGAACTGCATCTCGAATTTCTCGATTGAGCCACAGCACCAAACTTGATTCCGATGTTCATAATTTCTCCTTCAAGAATTTCAATTGATAATTTAGCACAATAGCTGGGATCAAATTCTGGAGATATGCTAAATCTCTAGAGCTCTCTCTTTCTCGCTAAAGTATTATTGTTTTGCCTTATTGTCTACTCGAATTAGGTATGGTCCTCGTTATATAATATTGAACATTCTGATGAAGCACTAGTTCCTCTAATCTTTCAGAGCTCGAATATAATATCTAAAATTTTATTTTCTCAATACCTCAACAGAAATCTAAATTATTAAATATTAATGAGAATATTTATAATCCATAGAAACCCATATAGACTTTGAGTACATTCAAAAAAGGAAGGGTCTCAAAGACTTCATTCAGAAGGAATTAATCTCATTCATTGAGGTTGTTTACAAGTTGTCTTAAAAAAATAATAAACACGCACTCAATTCGTCATTATAAGTGATTTCTTCTGAACCTGCTCAGTTAATATTCCAGACCAGAATGAATCTACCCAATAATTTCTTAGATGTAAATACCCATTTCAAATATAATTTCTCTTCATTACTGAAAAGATCGATTTGACCGAAAAGGAAAACGCGATTGAAAAATCACATGAGTTCCGACTTCTGTATAATCAGAAGACTGCCAAATTGTTTTGTCTGAAAAATAAAGCGTAATTTATAGCTAGGTCAGTAATTGGATGCGTGACAGTTTTACCCATGAATCAGAAAAACGTGCAATTCTTCCCGATTTCACTAATGCGAATATTGTCAAGCTAATGCAATATCCAGTATGTCAATTTGAAAAGTTATGTTAATTTATATCTCGGCCACATAGAAAATCAGAAATATACAAATAGAGTAAACCTTGTTTTGGAGGAGGACATTTCATGCGATTTGTTTCCACATCATTTTATATCAAACCTGTGAGCATGATGACAGCAATCCCTGAAATCTCAAAATAAAGGGGGTTTGGGTGACACCTTGTTTTGAAGGTAGTTCGATAGCCTTTTCAGAACTGCCGCAAACTTGCCGTTCTTTGTTATTACCCACTTCGTTAATTCATTATTCTGGAGAAGTTGAGAAAATATCTGAAGAATACAACACCAAATTCAATAATATTGTGGAGAGAATATTCGTCATAGCAACAGGAAGTTCAGTGTTTTACCAGGTACATGTGGGATTTGCTGGTATTCTAGGAAATGCCGATATTGAAAACTTTTTCATGTTTCGTTTCAACACTTAGTACCGTATCTATCCCACTCATAGGTCAAGTGTAAGGCATTTTGGAGAAATTCATCGAAAAACCTTCAAAACAAGGTGTCATTGAGCCTCCCTTTCCATTTAAGATATTAGGGGTTGCAGTCATCACGCTCACAGGGTTGATACAAATTAATTGGATCCAACCGTATGAAATCTCTCTCTTTGTCTTTTCATTTTGTTTCTGATTCTGCGTGGGATTCAAACTTTCCATATTACGCTGTCTATACATACAAACAGAATTACACTGAATTTTTTCTTCGGTGGTTGTATCGAATTATGTAAGTATTTTCGTGTCAGGCCGTCCAAGATGGTTGTCCGATTCAGGCTGAAGCAATTTGTCAATTATATTATTTTACTTATGTACTTTGGAGGTGCCGGTGGGTTCAAAGGTTATAATGGCTGTATAAAGAAAACTTAAGGGGTACAAACGAAAATTGGTACAATCGGGTACCTACCAGATACAACCGATCACAAAATTTTCACAAGAAAATTTCAAGGTCAATTGTCAGGTTCACATAGCGTACAATGATTCCGCTCGAATTTCATGAGTTCATATAGATCTTCGGCTGCGCACACTCCAAATAAAACATAGGGCTATCTACTTCTCAAATATTTCTGATATATTTTTCACTAACATTTAATTTTATTGATTGAACAATACAATCTCCATGAATGAAAACAACTGAGAATTTCTAGTTGATAAACCGGACGAAGTGAATTTCAAACTCGAGATACTTTGTAATCAATTAATATTCAAACTTCATCAAACTGTGCAATGAAAACAATGGGAATAATCAGTCATCGAGATATTCACAAATTGTGAATTTTCCCCATTGTGAATTAGTAAGAATGATATTGAGATTTAATATATTCGTTCCCATTCTTGAGGAAGGTGTGAAATGAAAGGGCGAAATGTTTATTGATTGCAATATTCTCCAAGCCCCTCGTTGAGAGTTATAGGAATTGAAGCGAATCTAAGGAATGTCGACGCCGTCACCGATAAAATCTGAGAAAGAAAGTAATCTTGAATTGGTTTGGCCTTAAGGAATATTTACTTTATTAAATTCAAACGAGTCTACTTGATATAGGTTATTTACAGACATTAAATAATACATTCTTCTATAGAATCCTCACATAATGAATATTTTCGATATTGATATCTCACTATATACTTTTCCGCAAATCTCTAGGAAATTTTGACATTCCAGACAAAATTTCTCATCAGAAAAAACGTCAAGATTTCTCAATTTTAGGAAATATTCATTTCCTTACAGTGTTCTACATGAATGATTGAAAACACGTTGTAAGTAATTAATTTATATTTTGCACGGTTGACTTCAAGATTGAATGATTGGCCCACAATGTTGAAGATTTCATGTTTGAAGAAAGGCCTTGAAAGTACGCCACTACAACATTTTCAGTGAAAGAACTCGTGTTTCTACTCTTGTGATTTTCCATGAAATATTAATATGCATATCAGTTCGTTTCTCTTGATTTATTCGGCACTTATCTTAATGAAGCAATATTTACTGCCTCAGCCAACTCTGGAGGATTCCCAGAAACGGAAAATTCATCTGCACTTCATCATTTTACACTGCTATCTTTTCGGAGACACTAGCAATTAAATTTATATGCTCCAAGTTTGATCATTCAACTCGAATAAATACCTTTCCTCAGTAACGCAACCAATTTCACTACAAATTTCAAAGCACCATTTATTTATGAATAAAATAATTTGCGATTCTATTTCTAACAGGTAAGAACACATTTTTTCATATTTCTTTGTCAGAATAACATAAAACATGAACATAAATATTGAACAGATAAAATCAATTTCAGTCCTCAGAATATTTATAAATAAAATGATATAAAATATAAAAAAATATATACACAACAAAAAGTATATTCTGTGTTTCAATATTTACGTCCAAGTTGAGGCAAGTTGATAACACCATCAATTTTATGTCAATCGAAAATTGATACTAATGAAATATTATAAACAATGATCAATAATCTAGGTGCTCACCTTTTGAAGTCAGTAATGCCTTGTATCTTTACTTGTGACCTAAGTAATTCGTTTTTTTACGCGCCATGTTCTGTGGATTAGAGTGCTATCGTTTCGTCCAAATGTCTTCAAATATTTCGATTTTATTCCCGAAAATGGTCTCTAACGACTAGGTTGGAATCTGACTGATGACGAATCCGCCATCCAAGGACATTGGGGAAATAAAATTTTGAATGGGTATATCCGCGGAATAATTAGACGGATTTTACCAATTCACGAATTCGGCCTTCGTAATTAAGGTCCTAACCCACTCTACAAATATCGAGTTTCTAAGATGTTACTTTCCGGAGTTATTGTGCTTATGATCGGACGTTAGGTAGTTGAATATGAAACCTTCGACCCAGGCCAAAATCCAGCCGAAGGGCGGCCGAAGGTGACTTTTTTGCCGAAGGCAGTCGAAGCCGATCCAGCAGCCGAAGGTTCGGTCGGACACTAGTGATACAGATAACTCTATTATCTTTGACTAGTGACAATGGAGTATCCGCTTTTGATTGGTCGGTAGGTTCAAGTGATCGAATATGTCATTAGTTTGCTGAAATTAATTGTTCACTTGTGAATTTTATGGAATTTTTCTTCAGTATCATTTATAAGCATTAGATGATTCCTGAAGGCAAATTTAGATTCCTAAGACATTGGAAATCAGAGCCGGATCTAGGGCGTGGCGAATGAGGCACTTGCCACGGGCGCCAACCAACTAGGGGCGCAAAATTATGATTTTTTTTTCTTGAAATGATGTTTTGTCACTTCAGAAGTCCATTCATATTTTAGAGCGGTGCTATAGTGCATGCACTTGTTATACAATATGCGGCGACAAAAAGTTACCAATAAATTAACAGATGCTAAATTTACACTTGTCAGTCGCCCTACGATTCCCGATCGCGTCCAGATGTTTGTTATTCGAACACCGAAGACCTCAATTAGCGGCAAGTTCAGAGGGAGTTTAATGGTTCGAGCTAGCGGCGGTAGCGCCCCGTCTAGGCTCGGTTTCTGGACGGCATGACAAAGAGATTCAGACCGTCCACATTATTCGCCGAATCGTTCATCACACCGACTTTGATAATGGTAATGTATTTCGATGACGTTTACGACCGATAGGCTTGATGAAATCACCCCAGTCCTATTAATACTACTTTTTTTCTCGCATGTGGGGTACCTTCATGCAGTGGCGCAGTTGATGGCATCAATAAGAAAAATAGGAACCAGGAACTTATGATTATATTTTATATAATGTGCAATACCGCAAATAACGTGATCGTGCAAGCGAGCCGGGAAATTATTCGTGCTGGAAAATGTTTAAAAATTTCAATCAGGTATGTTAGAATATTTCAATTTTGAGTTGAGGATTTTTGCGCGCTCGGTCAAATATTCTGTCCGTGCACACGAGAGTCAATCATTTTCGAAAGATATAACTTAAATCTTCTAAGTCGTTTCTTCCGGAAGTTATTGTGTTTACGGTCAGCCTAACGGCCGACTGCGTAAACACAATAACTTCCGACAGAAACAACTTAGAAACTCGATATTTGTAGAGAAGATTTGGACCTTAATTACGAAGGCCGAATTCGTGAATGGGTAAAATCCACCCAATGATTCCGTAGATATACCCAATCAAAATTTTATTTTTCCAATATTTCCAAAAATACAGACCAGATCGAATTGAAATCCAGTACTTCATCGAAAATAACAGTTCGAAGTTTCATACAGAATTTAATGAGGATGATATGATGAAAAAATCATATAAATTTTTTTTTCAAATTGTTCTAATAACACGATTATCACGAAATTTTGCATAAAGTTGTCTTTCAGCATCTTAAAACTAGCTATGAAGTTTAATCAGGACTGAATCAGTATTTCTCGAGTAATACCAAAAAAATCAACGATATCGAGAAGAAAACCTCGAAATTTGACATATTTTTTCCCGATATCTCCAAAATTTATGATCGTATCGAACTGAAATTTAGTACACTGCTGTGAAATTAGAAGGTCAAAGTGTGAGTATAATTTTTTTTGGATATGATGAATGGTTTCCGAAAAAAAAATTTTTTGTAAAAAAATTTCGAAAAAAATTTTTTTTTTAATTTACTGACAATATGATCTTGACGAAATTTGGCTCAAAGTTGCGCGTCGTTATACTCCACCCAACTGCCAAGTTTGAATCCAATCGCTTGAGTAGTTTCTGAAATAAAAAATAAATAACTTCAAAACTTCAAGTGCCTATAACTCCGAAACTATTCGACCGATTTGGCTCATTAATGAACTCAACCGCGGCATTCTGATGCGCAATCTATCCTGAAAGTTTCAAGTAGCTAGCTTGCTTCTGTCGACAGTTATCGTGTCTACGGACGGCCGGCCGGCCGGACAGAATCAATTTTGACACCGGATTCGTCATCAGTGAGTCCAACCTAGTCGATTGAGACCATTTTTGGCTCAATCATCCAAAATTACAGACATTTGGACAAAACGATAGCACGCTGTTCCCCTAGAACATGCGCGCAAAAAGTAATATTAAAATGTTCGTTATGACCTTTTTCGGCATGTGTGTTCTCTAATGTATTTCAGTTTTTCATTTACACTTTCAATCATTTTTTTTTGAAGCTTTGAATGCTTATATCTTATTTTGAGAATAAATTATTCTATCCGCTTCCTTTCTGTTTTCTTTATACCCTTATTATCGTATATTAATACGTTTGTGAGTTCTCACTACCTTATGAGATACATATGGGAGATTATAGTAATTTCTATACACATATTGTTTGATATACCTAAGAATCTGATGCTCGTTCTCAAAAGAATATAATAATAGTAAAATATCTTAGCCATAGAATAAATACTATCATTCATGAAAATTATGTAGTCATTGAAAAAAAAAATTGAAAAGAGCGCATTTCGATAACTTGCCGCGGGCGCTGAAATCCTAGATCCGGCTCTGTTGTAAATACCTACTTATACTTGTACACCTGATGCTTGATAGCCGGAGAAACGCTGATAGATATTTTCATTGGACAATTTTGGTGAATAGTTTCAGACAGAGCAAGTAGATCAAATCATTTAGAAAACCAACTACTTCTTCGTTCCAAAAGATATTATTGAAGCGAATGTTGTAGCCTAAAGATACGATTCTTTTCATTCTGATAAATATTATATTCATATTCTATCATGACGGGTTGTAAGGATTTCTCCCCATTATCTCAAAAAGTGCTTACTCTGATCAGAATCAAACTTCCTGGATAGTCGTGGAATATCAATGCGCAGTTCTTTCCAAATATCGTGGGGACCTGACAGGTAGAAAATAATGATTTCGTTTCGACATTTTCACAATTTTCATTACAAAAATTTTGTTTTGGAAACTGTTCCGATGAAATTTAATAGAGACTTTTGGCACACTATTCAGCAGCAGAGTTTTATATTTCAGATTAATATTAGAAGTTCTTGGGGAAAGTTATGTCAAATTTCTTGTTTATTTTCTACGTATCGTTGACATTTCAGGAATATTCGAAATATACGGATCGGGTCATAATGAAACTTGGTAGCTAATCAAAAAATGCTCATGACCAGATTTTGCGAAATCTCATGATGATATTTTGATCACATCAATGAAAGAATCAAAAATTTTGTTCCCAAATGTTTGATATTTGGCGATCTACTACTTGTATATTCCTCACGAAATTCCGCATAAACTAGATTTCATTTCGATTCAATCTGCATTCTCAAGACTACATATTGGGAAAATGACATTTCGAATAGGTATATCTTCGGGATCAATGAGCTGATTTCATGAATTTGCGAAATGGGCCAAATTTACTCTACAATTATCAAGTTTCTGAGTAGATTCTTCCGGGCGATATTTTGTTCACTATCAGTGGTTAGGCCGGCTGTAAATACAGTAACTCTCGAAAGAAGCGACGTAGAGATTCGATATTAGAACAGATTCAAATTCAAATTACGGTTGAAATTAAGGTTGAATAAGGAAATGGGCAAAATTTCCTCAATGATTCCGTAGATAATGAAAACCATTCGAATTTCATTTTTTCATTTCCTAAAGTAGAGATGGGATCAAATTGAAATCTAGTACTTTATCAAATAATTATAGTTTGAGTTTCATACAGAATGTCCATATGAAAGGAAGATGTCCAAATATTCCGATCATGAAGCACAGCTGCGAATTTCAACTAGCGTGTGAAAGCTTCTGACCTCATGTCAGTGCTTGACTAAAATTCTTTAACAGGTTAAAAATATAGGAAACTAATAATTGCTCTTCAAACGTTTCAACACATAATTACCTGAACTTATTCATCTCATTTAAATATCTCCAGTTGTTGTGATTCCTTGAATCTTGAGGACAATTTGTCCTATTACTTTTCGACTCTGTGTTGTCCATTGAAAATTATGAAATTGATAATTGGAGAGAAGAAGAAAAAGCAGGTCATATCTAGGGCAAAAAGTTTGGGAACTTGATGAATCAACAATTTATGAACGTGTCGTGAAAAATATGAAAGGGAAAGTCACAACTTTTGGAATGCAAAAAATAATACCCGAATGAGTTATTTGAATTGTTGTATTCGTTTCAAGACCAACTTTGAAAATTCACGGTTTGTTGAAAAATAAATCACCTTAACTCGATCCTATCATCAAAGGACGTCTCGGTTTTCAGCAAGTTGCCTCGAAGTTTGGAACACTAGATGAAGTGAATTATAAATAACCCTACTCGAGAAATTAGAGGAGGGCTTTTGTTGAAGTTGATGAATCTCTGTGAGTCTGGAATTAAATTTAGATATAATTGCAACAGATCGTTTTTCGAAATCTCGCTTTCGATTAATTATTCATATCCAATGAATATTCAATATTGAAGAGAGAGAAAAAATTTTATGTCTGCTATTTTCCGTTATAAAAGCTTTTCACGCTTTGAACGTTCATTTCCCCTTATGGTGGTACGCAGTAGTTCATTGGAGTTCATCAACTTATATGTCAAAAATGATGAGTCATCAGCCTGCATTCAGAAACGCTATATGGGAAAACTTTCGATATTTATAATGAATTATTATTCATAACTCTCATGGTGAGACTCACTAGTCCATTTTTCTCTAATTAATAAACCATCATGATCATGGATTGTGTATGTTGTCGTAGAGATTGAGCGTCTGTTCAGTCTGTTAACAGTGCCATTTTTGGGAAATATTTTTTATATGGTCCTCAAGAAACTCTGCGTGAATCCTCTGGCATATTTCAGTCAAATAAAAGATTTCAATTCGATCCAATCTATATTTTCGGGAAAATTCGGAGAATAAAACATTTGAATGGGCATATCTACCAATCTTTTCATCTACAAAATTATCCACACCGGATTCGTCATCAGTGAGTCCAACCTAGTCATTTGAGACCATTTTCGGCTCAAAATTCGAAAATTAAAGCCATATGAACCAATATATGGCACACATTTCCAAGAACATGCGCGCAAAAATGGTGCATATAGATATTGAAGAATTTAACCAGTTTGTCTACCTGGCTCTGAATCTTTTATTCGAATTCGTTTCTTTGCAATCTATCATCTTCGAATCCGTTTGTTATATTTGCTGTCAGGAATGTTGAAGGAATACTTTTTCTAAAAATAGATTTATCGCAAGGTATGTTGCCATTAAGCTTATTTGCTTGAATTCATCCTTTTCCATCTGCAGATTTATTTACAAACTTCGAGTCTCTTGAACCAAGAATTTATTCCTCCGATAACTTCGAACCAGTTGCTCTCAACAGTGATTACATCGATTCCTTTTCCGATGCGTTACAAGGGTGCACATATCTTCAAGAAGCTGTTCTGTGAGCTCTTTCGCTCGGATACACACGAAAGCTCTTTCCTGACATTGCACTCCTCTTATACCCTTCTGACCCATTTTTCATTGGACCGAAAGAATATTCGGGACATATGTTATTTCCATTAGTATAACGATGGTTTAATCGTAGCCACACTAGACAATTACCTATCATTTACTCATCATGATATTGATGAAGAACAAAGATATTTTCCTCAGTGGTTGGTTTCCCAACATTCTTTTTCAAGTTTTTATGGGTTTTCCCTCCCAATATCTGAAACAGAACTATTAAAAATTAAATAAAATTGTTTTTTTTATGAAAAATGCCCTTACGGATTGCAGTATCAAACTATTTGTCAAGGGCAGTTCCTTGCAAAACAGATTGCCTAATGAACAATACAAGAACAATACAAACGATAAAGAAAGCGAACTGGGACATTTCAGAGTTCAAATCTGACTCTTTCATCAAACAAAGCTGAAAATTTCAAGAATTATTTTCTTTCGATTTGAGACTTTTGTCAAATTGAAAATTTTGCAAAAATACAGCAACACAGATTTATTTGTTTTGAAATTTTTTGGAATTTACTCTCTTTTTTAGTAGATTCAGTCAAATAGGGTCTATATCTACCGAACAATGAGCAGAATTACTCTCTCCATTGAATAAAATGCAGAAGGACTCTTTGATTTTTTTTTTCAAATTATCTGATTCCAACATCAGTATTTTGTATTGTCCCAATCTAACAAGATGCGAAATACTCCCAAAATAAGCTTTAATCGATTCCAAGCGTTCTGTTTCAGACCTGATACGTAAATTCGATTTGAATCAGTTTGATCTGATTATATTTGATTTTAATTCAGAATAGTAAAAAAAGGATTCCATAGGATTCACATAGGTAGAGATAGCTTCAATATAATTATTTTTCAACAAACAAAAAATAAAATTGGATAGATTGGAGATGAGTGATTAGTTCGGAATCATTTAAAACAAAGCCACATGCAAAAAAAATAATTAATTGTTCAACCTATATAATCGAAGGAGATGGAATTTTCACGCAGAGCCATACATGAAGGATAATCAGAATGGATTCTGTGACTGGGGATAATAAAGACATTGTATAAAGACAAAGTTTTCTTTATAAAATGATAGAGAGTTATCAAAACCTGACTAAAAGCGTGCCTTAAATAAAGTTTCCTTTTTTCGACATATGCGCATCGTGAGCAGGGTGGCATTTAATGACAACTTAAACTTTAATAAAAGACAGGCTCACTTGAATAATAGGTCTTTTATTTGACGGTTCTCTTGTGATTCTTTCTAATTTTTTGATCCTAGTGTGGTGAATAGAGGTTGGAGCAAATTATTTCTTTATACATTTTAAGTGAGGTTTATGTTCAATGTGGAGGCATTTGGTTTGACATTTGTGATAAAATAAACCTTGTTTAACAATAGTTTGAATTGAAAAATTCTAGAAAAGTACAGACTTGACGACAGGAGCTTTTACGCGTTCGTTTATATTCATTGCCGTAGCGATCATCTATTCACGTACTTTGAATAACAACGAAACTCTTTTTCTTCTTTTCATTTTATCAATCAAATTTAAATGAGGAACACAGTTATTGAATATTGATGTCCAATTTCATAGTGATGTGACGGATATGAATATAAAATTTTCAACAAATATTTGTTAAATTTCTGAAAAAAATATTTTCTTTATGTCTGAAGAATACATCGTCACAAAATTCTGCATCAATCGGCGAGTTGTTATTCTTCAACTAATGTCAAAGTTCAAATCTGATCGCATCAGTACCTATTGATGTATCAAGGAAATTACGTGAATATTTCAAAAATCAACGAAATTTGGCACATTTCTTCTTTATATCCTCGAAAAAAATTATCGTATCGGTTTGGAATTTGAAGCACTTTTGACAAAATGTTGATATCAAGGTTTGTGCCAAATTAAATCGTTATCTGAAAAAAAGTCTTCGAGAAAAAAAAACAAAAATTTGGTGAAATTTTCGATAACCTTTTTTGAAGGATTTTGTAACCACTAGATCCACACAAAAACTTGCAGTGAGTTGCGCATTGATATTCTCCACCTAATTACAAAGCTTCAATCTGATCGCTTTAGTACTTTTCGAGATATTGAGGAAATAACGTAAAAATTTCAACAATCAACGAAATTTTACATAAATTTCTTCCTTACATCTTCGGAAATGAAATTGGATCGTGTTGAAATTTGAAATGTTATGTTTAATATCAATTTCAACTTCTGTGCAGAATTTTGTCGCAACCGGCTCAACATTCTCGGCGAAAAAAAAACTACAAAATCCCCGCGAAATTCTGAATCAAGTTGCGCGTTGATATCCCACTACCAGCTGTAAAGTTTGAATAAAGCAATGAACCCAATATTAGTGTTGAATTTTACTCTCACATCTGATACCTGTCGATAGAGAAACAAGAAACATAAATAAACCAATCTCGTTTATTTGTTCATGACAAGAATGACATAAGAGATATCATAATAAAGTTGAGCGGACACAAGTCCATTCGATAGTCTTTTGTCTACCCAACGATAAGGGATTTTTTATCACAGGACCATTCAAAAGCGAAAAGTACCTAGAATATAACGGGGTGACTTCGAAGCCAGAGTTCGTTTTTTCAAAACAAAATTTTAAGTTGAAAAAAATAATAGCAACGCGCAATGTTACCAGTTTTTATATCCAAGAATTTTCGGTGAAATGAAAACTGAAAGGGGAAGAAAATGGAAGAAGCACTGATATTGCTTATTCCCACAAAAAAATCCAGTTCATAAGGTCTGCAGAATGACTACCGCTAAGGCATGCAGACCTTAGCCAGGTGCCTGACCTTGAGATATTAACGAGGTTTTATGAAACGTGAATGTGGCTGTTGCCGAAATCCACGAAGCCGTAATTTGCCAGCCCGCGGTACTGTTTGCTCTTAGTGTATTCTGTATTCGAGTTTCGATAACTCTCTTATCATCCAACCTTATTAGGTATAAGATAAAATTAATCAGAATTGTCGGCCTCATTGAAAACTTTCGATTTTTGGTAAAATTTTAAATAAATAATAATAATTTTCCGACTCCTATCGCCGTGAAATTTGGCACACTTACTAATTCGAGGGCGTAGAACAAGAATATAAGGTCAGATATTTTTAAAAAAAATTGTCCTGGACGTGAGAGGTCCTTGAAGTTCCAAAATTTTGGACCTTTTTTCAAAAAATCATTATTACCGACTCGATGAGAGTAGGACGATGAAATCTGTTTTATTGCATAGATAAAGGATCGAACTGCACGTGAAAAAATTCGACATCACCCAGCTTCATTATTTTGGTCGGCACGACGTCTCAAATTTGACCAAAATTTCGAAATTTGGGTCAACTTTGGGTCGTCGTACAGATCAAACGCGTGAGGCTGGACAATATCGAATTTTTTTGGTTATATCTGGATCCTTCGTGAGTACGTAGCCACTTATTTTATAGACGTAAGTCTTTTGGTTTAAAAATTATGATTTTTTTAAAAAAGGTCCAATTTTTTCGATTTTCTTCTGGCCATAAAAAACGAACCAGACTCTCCACTAACATTCTGATTGGATTTTCTTAATCTACGCCCTCGAATTAGTATATGTTTCAAATTTCAGGTCGATCGTAGAACTTTCGATTTTTGGTAAAATTTTAAGGGGTTACCCTTAAGAAAATCTCAATTTTCGAAAAATAATTTTCCGACTCCTATCGCCGTGAAATTTGGCACACTTACTAATTCGAGGGCGTAGAACAAGAATATAAGGTCAGATATTTTTTAAAAAAATCGTCCTGGACGTGAGAGGTCCTTGAAGTTCCAAAATTTTGGACCTTTTTTCAAAAAATCATTATTACCGACTCGATGAGAGTAGGACGATGAAATCTGTTTTAATTCATAGATAAAGGATCGAACTGCACGTAAAAATTCGACATCACCCAGCTTCATTATTTTGGTCGGCACGGCGTCTCAAAGTTGACCAAAATTTCGAAATTTTTTCACTATTTCCGCCATAATTTCTAAACGGTTGTCACTGGACGATTTCTAATGACATATTCGTGATCTACGACCTCGATTTAATAGGAAACGATAACAAGGCCGACGATTTTCGAAAAAAAAAATTTATTTGGGACTTAAAAAATTTTTCATAAAGAACCGCGATAAACATCAAAGCGCAGAGGGGTGGGGGTAAGATTTAGCGATTCCATGCGAAATTTTATTTTTGAAGCTATGACAATATGCACATCATATATTATGGATTCAAATACGTAGATCACGAATCTGTAATTAGATTTTGCGTAACTGATTCGGTTTGGAAAATATTCCGGATTTGGTGAGAAATTTTCGAAATTTGAGTCAACTTTGGGCCGTCGTACAGATCAAACGCGTAAGGCTGGACAATATCGAATTTTTTGGTTATATCTGGGTCCTTTGTGAGTACGTAGCCAATTATTTTATAGACGAAGGTCCTCTAGTTGAAAAATTATGATTCTTTTAAAAAAGGTCCAATTTTTTCGATTTTCTTCTGGCCATACAAAAAGAACCAGACTCTCCACTAACATTCTGATTGGATTTTCTTCATCTACGCCCTCGACTTAGTATATGTTTCAAATTTCAGGTCGATCGGAGAACTTTCGATTTTTGGTAAAATTTGGGTCAACTTTGGGCCGTCGTACAGATCAAACGCGTGAGGCTGGACAATATCGAATTTTTTTGGTTATATCTGGGTCCTTTGTGAGTACGTAGCCAATTATTCTATAGACGAAGGTCCTCTGGTTAAAAAATTATGATTTTTTTAAAAAAGGTCCAATTTTTCCGATTTTTTTTTGGCCATAAAAAACGAACCAGACTCTCCACTAACATTCTGATTGGATTTTCTTTATCTACGCCCTCGAATTAGTATATGTTTCAAATTTCAGGTCGATCGGAGAACTTTCGATTTTTGGTAAAATTTTAAGGGGTTACCCTTAAGAAAATCTCAATTTTCGAAAAATATTTTTCCGACTGCTATCGCCGTGAAATTTGGCACACTCACTAATTCGAGGGCGTAGAACAAGAATATAAGGTCAGGTGTTTTTTAAAAAAATCGTCCTGGACGTGAGAGGTCCTTGAAGTTCCAAAATTTTGGACCTTTTTTCAAAAAATCATTATTACCGACTCGATGAGAGTAGGACGATGAAATCTGTTTTAATTCATAGATAAAGGATCGAACTGCACGTAAAAAATTCGACATCACCCAGCTTCATTATTTTGGTCGGCACGACGTCTCAAAGTTGACCAAAATTTCGAAATTTTTTCACTATTTTAGCCATAATTAACTCTAAACGGTTGTCACTGGACGATTTCTAATGACATATTCGTGATCTACGACCTCGAATTAATAGGAAACGATAACAAGGTCGACGATTTTCGAAAAAAAAATTTATTTGGGACTTAGAAGATTTTTCATAAAGAACCGCGAATAAACATCAAAGCGCAGAGGGGTGGGGGTAAGATTTAGCGATTCCGTGCGAAATTTTATTTTTGAAGCTATGACAATATGCACATCATATATTATGGATTCGAACACGTAGATTACGAATCTGTAATTAGATTAGTTAAGACCTACCGCAAATTAACTAGAAGTGTAATTTTTGCTTATCAATTATCATTTACTTCCTACATGATTAAAAAACAATACCACTAGATTTCAGGAATTATTGAATCAAACCTTGAAGAATCCACTGGGACAGAGAAGAATTCTTATTATTAAACTTTTTCTTAAACGTATCCGTTGTGCAGAAAACCCATGAGCACACTTCGAACACTGTTTGTAGGTACAGGCTTATTCATAAAGAATTAATAACCCATCCATAATCATGATTATGGTTGCCGTAAAAGAAAAATTTGTCATAGGAATTTTCGGTTATGACTGAATTTCGATAAAATATCAACAAAACATAGTGGCCTGTTGATTTCAGGAGCTGCAATTTTTTTTTCGAAATTCTATCCTGTATATTATTGAATTGTTGAAACGATCCTTTTTCGGATTGCAAAAATAGATCATATTTAAGTGCTAATCGTTTTTTGGTTATTGAATTTCGAAATTATTTGGCTCAAAAACTGTAATACTTCAACTATCATAGATTTTCCACCAAAAAAAGGATTTATTGGAGTTCCATCCAATATGTTATATATTACTCTTGAAACAAGCTTGTCCTTAAATCTAAAATTTGACTATAACTGAAAATCACTAAACATATTTCCATTCAAATGTCTGAAAGGATGGACAAACTCTTAATTCCAAAGAGAACAAATTCTTAGTGTTGAATGAATTTCCTGAATACTTTTTTTTGCCAATGGACCATGACAAATTTGAAAGCTTAAAGATTATTCAAAGAACGATTATATGAAGAATATATAGGGTAGGTATTGTTCAATAAGTCGATATTAGTTACGATGTAGTCATAAAATAGATCTAAAAAAATTTTTCATTGCATTTTACATTGTTTGGAAGGATTTGGTTCTACGAAAGGAGATATTAATGAAACTCATCATCTTCGAAGACATTTTCAAGTGAAACTCACAAAGGTCGAGAGAAACATGTGATAAAATACAAAAATGAGCATCGAACGTACAGTTGGAAACATCATTCGAGAAATCTTCATCGCAAGAATCAGGGGATGGAATCAGTCTGAGAGGTTTCACATAACATCCAAAATACACAAAAGATTCAGGACGTTTCCAAAAAAGTAAAGATAAAGTAATTATGAAGTTTGCAGTTTCTACGAAACTAGACAACTTTCAGCGAACACGTTGAATGAATTTCCGGATATGTCTCAGTAGGAAGTAATTTTTTTGCTTCGAAGCGAGCGTGCTTGGATTTGAGAGCACTTTATCATCATTCTCTAGTCCGCAACCAAAGTAAACCAAAATTTTTCTTAAAAATACGAAGGCCTTCTTCAGTCTAATTATACTCCCCTATAAAGTCTTGCATCCACGATAATCACTATTGGACGCATTTTTCCAATTCTCAAGACGAATGTTAATGAAACACAGAAGTTCCTTTCTCTATCCCTTACTCACTGAAATGAAAAAGTCATTAGGTGCTCGTGGTCACCGAGATGGTTCGATTTGGGTCTATTAAAATTTTACTTATGGAGGTTGTCTTGATTTTGAGGTGTGTGCGAATGAGCCACAAACCCAAAACCAACATTATTTATGCCATTGCTCTACTTCATGCTTATTTTTGCGCCAGACTCGTAGTGAATCTTTGATGCCTACTGAAGCCGCGGCGGATATTTCCAAGATGCTATATTCCAGATACAATTGCATCGATAGGCCTCTCGAGAGAATGAAAAATTTCTGATATCGCAAACACACTTTGCTCTGTTTGAAATGGGGTTTTTCCTGAATTTTTGTTATTACTGCAAATGCAAATTTGAACATGATTATTATGGGTTTGATTCATCATTTTCCCAAATTACCTTCAGAAAGTATTCAAAATCAGGTTTCAAAATTGGGGTTTGGGATTTGTCATGCATGCACGAAGTGACAACGTTGCTTAGTAGAATTGCTTTTTCTGCAATAGCATAACGAAATATTTATTCCTATTCTGTGGTACACACGTGCTCTTTGTCAATATAACCAAACAATTTTCGTTTGCGATTTGTCAGTAATATGACAGTATGACAGTCTGTGCTCTTCTTTTTCTATTCCTTGGTCGTTGTCTTCTACTCTAACCAGATCGAAGTATAGCTATCTCTGTTTTCCTTAGCAAATTAACACATTTGACGTCCTTTTCTTTCCGAGAAAGCTGAATTCGACGTTGCCATATCGTGCACTCATGACAAATCCCTTTAAATGCAAATCCCCATTTTTATTTTTCAGTTTTAGGTGATCTTACATTTTTTTTTTTAAATATAATATTGAAATTATATGTTTGAAATGTGATTGTCTGGAGGTTTTCCATGAAAATAACTGCATTTTCGTTTAAAGGAAAAACCCCCATTGAAATTAGAAAACGCTTGATGTCAAACCCTTGCTCGAATGAATATATTTGATCTTCAATTCTGTTCCGAATAAAATCACTATTATTTCCGATTTCGCAATCTTAGGGACCACAATAATTGTTGTCTCTGGTTACACGACTCGTGAGCGAGAAGCCACGAATGATTTCCATCATTATAGGCATAGAGTACGGCTACAGTGCACGTGAGTTTGCGATATCGCTTGTCGAGTTGTCGCTTCTTAATAAAACTGTAATCAGTTGAAGCTGAGAAAATAAGGTATTTCTGCTTTATATCCAAGCTCAAGACTGATCATATTTATACTTTCTACACTATGACTGTCTCTCGCGTTGACGTTGCTAAGTTGTCGAAACGAGCTACCCGAAATCGAGAAGCCGACTAACGGTATCGCAATCTCGCTTCTAGTTGGACCGTTTTTATACAAATAGCGAACCCAAACTATTCTAAACTTGTGCGCTTTATTCGGTTGAGGAGTTTCATTGCGGATGGAATTCTTCACATTTTCATTTATTTAGAAAAATCGATCACAAATCACATTGTCCACAATAGGAAATATCAAATTCTCATTTCGAAGGTCAAACTGAACAGTCGCAAGAATTCCGAGTTAATATTCCTTCCTCTATTCCTCTGTTTCTCCTATAGCTTAACTAGAGATTTTTCGGGAACGCATAAGCTGGATAATCAAGTTGTTGCTTTAGTTATTTTCGCATTGATGCAAAGCTTTCGCTTGAAATAACAGTTGGTCGTTATATATACGAAGCTTACAACAATAATTGTATTTTCTCATCAACTGGAAATCATTTGAAGGGATCATGTTCATTATCAGTCTCCGTTAATAATCGGGGAAATAAATCACACTTGTTATCCATACATTATATCTGTTCATTCATGAGTCACAAAAAAGCTTCAAACATTTAATAGTTTCCTATATCAGTCCTGGAGTCCTGGTATAGATCAGAGTTTGGATGATTATATAATAACAGAGCTCTCTCAGGTCCAGGTACCAACCTTCCCTTCGATAGAGTCGTAGGTTTCTAGTTTTAAAATTGCAAATAGCCATAACTTTTGAATTACTCAACTTACATATTTGACTTCGAATCAATCCCGAAAATTTTAACTCCCTTACTCATTTCTTCGGAAGGTGGTCACGCACGGACAGACAGCATCGAATTTGGCCGTGGATACTAAGTCCAAAGTCCAAACCACTAATATCAGACAGATTTTGGCCTGAAGAAATGAAAACATTTATATTCCTGAAAACTAGCACGAAACAAATCGAAAAAAGCACTGGCCTGGAGACTCATCCTAACTTCTAGAAACACATACTCACCTAATATTTCCGGAAATACAGATCGAATCGAGATAAAATCTTATACTTATACCGAGTGAGAATATACTGAACAAAGATCATCTGAAACAATTATTATATGTGTCTTTCTGGATATTCTAATTCTTGTAACGGCCTTAAATGTTTGGTGGTATTCTGGTTAATTGTTTCACGTTTATATTAACATCATATCCTATTCTCAATGCATGATATTTTTGCGCGCATGCTCTAGGGAACAGCGCGCATGTTCTAGGGACTATCGTTTTGTCAAATGTCTGTAATTTTCGAATTTTCGCCGAAAATGGCCTCGAACCACTATGTTCGATTCACTGATGACAAACTGTCAAAATCGATTCTGTCTGGTCGGCCGGCTGGCTGTAACCACGATTACGAGGGTAAGGAGGATTTTATCAACTTGAAAATTTCAGGAAGGGTTGCATTTCCAAATACGAAGGTTGAGTTAATCAGGGAGCAAAATCGATCGATATTTCAGGAAATACTGATACGATTAGAGTGAAACTTGACAGTTAGTTGGAGCATAACAACGCACAACTTTCCACGAAATTTCGTGGAGATCACACTGTCAGTAAGTTTTGAAAAAATTTTTTTCGGAATTTTTTCGAAAAAATTTTTTTTTCTGGTAACTTTCCTTCAAATCCGGATAAAACTTCGGCTTGTACCTTGAAAATCATATTTTAGAGCAGTGTACCAAATTTCATTCCGATACAAACATACTTTCTGGAGACATTGGGAAAAAATTATTAAAATTTCGTGATATTTTTCTCGATATCGTTGTTCTCTCAGGATTAACTCGAAAAATACTGATTTGGTCGGAATAAAACTTGGCAGCTAGTTTGAAAATGCTGATGGGCAACTCTGTGCAAAATTTCGTGATGGTCGTGTCATTGAAACAATTTGAATAAAATTTCGATTTTATTTCCGAATATTCAATATTCTGTGATCTTCTGATGATAACCTCTTCATGATATTCTGTATGAACTGTCATATTTCGATAGAATACTGGATTTCAATAGACGACTTCGGCCCAAGTTGCCAACCCACAATTTACTTAGAAAGTTTACTTTCACTGGGGAACGGGAATTTCAGGACAAATTCGACATGATAAGGTTCGCATTATTTATAAATAACCGTAAAACATGCCTCGGCTCTTCAAACCAGATAATTCCTTCCAAATATAGGTTTTTGTTAAGATCGTCCCCGATTGGCTGAAATTTAAGTGGGATTCCTGATTTCATGCAAACAGTGTCAATTTTCATAGGATACGTTCCGAAAATCAACACTGTTGTTTCATTTGCCGATTTTCTGCTCCGTAAATATGAAATATTCGGATGGTTCCTGGAACAAGCGCGTGAAAAAGGTTATTTACGGAATCTGGTTGATGAAAATGCGGTCGATTTACTGTCACCAGAACGATTTTTTATGGTAAATATCCATAGCATAGAACAATCTATGTTTACTTCAGGTTTGTTTTGGTTCCGAGTTCAGAACTGTACGGGAAGGTTCTAGCACAGATCTATGGTCTATGCTAGAACCGTCCCGAACAGATCTGAACTCGGAACCAAAACAAACCAAAGTAAACATAGACTGTTATAAGCTATGGATATTTACCATAGAAAATCGTTCTGGTGACAGTAAATCGACCGCATTTTCATCAACCAGATTCCGTAAATAACCTTTTTCACGCTCTTGTTCCAGGAACCATCCAAATATTTCATATTTACGGAGCGGAAAATCGGCAACTGAAAACAACAGAGTTGATTTTCGGAACGTATCCTATGAAAATTGACACTGTTCGCATGAAATCAGGAATCCCAACTTAAATTTCAGCCAATCGAGGACGATCTTAACAAAAACCTATATTTGGAAGGAATTATCTGGTTTGAAGAGCCGAAGCATGTTTTACGGTTATTTATAAATAATGCGAACCTTATCATGTCGAATTTGTCCTGAATTTCCCGTTCCCCAGTGAAAGTAAACTTGCTAAGTAAATTGTGGGTTGGCAACTTGGGCCGATTCGATCTAATCTGTATTTTAGGAAATATTGAAAAAATAAAATTTTGAATGGTTATATCTGCGGAATCATTGAGTGGATTTTACCCATTCACGAATTCGGCCTTCGTTATCAAGATCCAAACCATCTTTACAAATATAGAGTTTCTAAGTTGTGTTTACGTTCTGCCGTATGACAGATATAATCCCAGAAAATGAATGGCTGCAAAATTTCCTTTCCTCAACTCCATATCTTCTTCTGAATGGATGATATCTTTAATTAGTTTTTGAATTTTCTATTGAAATTTTTGTTTTGTATGAATCATAGCAGCTGATTTGTTGAAAAATGACAGATATAATCCAAGAAACTGAATTGCAGCCAAAATTTCTTAGCTGTTCCACCAATATTTATATTGAGGCAGAAGAAACCTTAACTTCATATCTTCTTCTCTTTTTATAATTTCTTTAAGTCACTTTTCAATTTTATGATGGAATTTTCGTCTTATATGAATCATTGCAGCTGATCCATTTTGATATAACAGTTATAATCCAAGAAAATAAATAGCTGCGAAATTTTCCTGAAATGTTGATCGCTATGAAATTCTGTATATATCTTTGTGTTGATCTTTGAATACAACCAAGTTTGAATTGTTTGGATTAATTGTTTCCGAATGATTGAGGAAAATTTTTTGAAAAGCACTGACATGGGCTTTTGCGCGCATTTTCATATTCGTGGGACAAAAATATTGGATAGGTCTTTTGTTTTGTTTTTTATGAATTGATCAGCTCAAAATTTCACTCAAAATTGTGCAACAGCATTTGCCAAATTTCATCATGATCAGAGTTTTTATCCAGTTACAACGGAACGGAGTAGAACTTGACGTAGTTTCATGCAATACCTCCGAAAAAAAATTGATTCGAACTAAAACTTGAATAGTGTTGTTGCATATGGACGTCAAGGTCCGCACAAAATTTCATTGATATTTGATGTATTTTTTGACCAATTCACGAACCCAACAGTCAATTTTCAATGCTCATCCTACACTGAGAGTCGCAAGCTCTTTCCGTTCTCGCTTTATCGTGGCGATGGACTGCCAGCCGGAAATAATTGATTTTGATACTGGATTCTTTTTCAGTGAGTCCAACCTGGTCGTTCGAGGCCAAATTTGGCTCATAATTCTGAAATTATAGACAGTTAGTAAAAACAAAGCACGCTGATTGCTATATGTCGACGACGTACCCACTGGTTAAAATATTTAAACAACTTCCACATCAAAAAATGACAATTGAAACTTGGAATGTCAAATTGTATAAACATATCTGAGAAGACATTGAAGTTATGGTAGACATGCTGAACAATATTAGCATATTATTTCGAAGCACCCTGTATACCTATTTGAGGTCATTCAGTATACACACGTCACACCATATATGAAAAAAATTAAATATAAAACATCTTTCCTGATCGAATATTGAAAGGAAATATCCCAAAACGTTCAATCAATATTTCCAGTTTTCTTTCATTCCTCCACTTCGTCAATCTTTTTCCCTAGAAGACGAACTTGACGTGTCCTATTTCCAGAATGAAATGAAACACCTTTGAGTGCGATTGGAATCGAATGAAAAAAATGACTGCGAAATGAAATTTTAACGAATGTACGGAAAAACTCGACAAACCGGATTTAGGCACCAATAATCAAGTTGGATACGCAAAAAAGTTTCGATTTATTCGAACACACATATATTTGCGCTCGTATTCCGATTCATTGTTTTTTCCCTTTCATGTTTGCCATATCAGTCTTTGGCAACATCCAATTTGATTTATGTTGGGGTTTCCTTTTTATCGTGGACTCAAACATCGTTAGGTTTGTTTCCCATGAAATATTATGTAGTAACGCACAGAATACCTTTTTGTGATTCAGGTTTTACCTGAAACATATCGGACAGTTTTCAGGTTTCCAAGTCAACGAAACATCTATCTGTTGTTTGTTCCGTCCCTTTCATGCGTCGCGTTCTGCTTTTTGCGCGCATGTTCTAGGGGAACAGCGTGCTATCGTTTTGTCCAAATGTCTGTAATTTTGGATGATTGAGCCGAAAATGGTCTCAATTGACTAGGTTAAACTCACTGATGACGAATCCGGTGTCAAAATTGATCCTGTCTGGCCGGCCGGCCGGCCGGACGTCCGTAGACACGATAGCTGTCGACAGAAGCAAGCTATAGCTACTTGAAACTTTCAGGATAGGTTGCGCATCAGAATGCCGCGGTTAAGTTCGTTAATGGGCCAAATCGGTCGAATAGTTTTGGAGTTATAGGCACTCGAAGTTTTGAAGTTATTTATTTTTTATTTCAGAAACTACTCAAGCGATTGGATTCAAACTTGGCAGTTTAGTGGAGTATAACAACGCGCAACTTTGAGGCAAATTTCGTTAAGATCATATTGTCAGTAAATTTAAAAAAAAAATTTTTTCGAAATTTTTTTACAAAAAATTGTTTTTTTCGGAAACCATTCATCATATCCAAAAAAAATTATACTCACACTTTGACCTTCTAATTTCACAGCAGTGTACTAAATTTCAGTTCGATACGATCATAAGTTTTGGAGATATCGGGAAAAAATATGTCAAATTTCGAGATTTTCTTCTCGATATCGTTGATTTTTTCGGTATTACTCGAGAAATACTGATTCAGTCCTGATTAAACTTCACAGCTGGTTTTAAGATGCTGAAAGACAACTTTATGCAAAATTTCGTGATAATCGTGTTATTAGAACAATTTGAAAAAAAAAATTTCTATGATTTTCTCATCATATCATCCTCATTAAATTCTGTATGAAATCTCGAACTATTATTTTCGATGAAGTACTGGATTTCAATTCGATCTGATCTGTATTTTTGGAAATATTGGAAAAATAAAATTTTGATTGGGTATATCTACGGAATCATTGGGTGGATTTTACCCATTCACGAATTCGGCCTTCGTAATTGAGGTCCAAACCTTCTCTACAAATATCGAGTTTCTAAGTTGTTTCTTTCGGAAGTTATTGTGTTCACGCAGTCGGCCGTCAGGCTGACCGTAAACACAATAACTTCCGGAAGAAACGACTTAGAAACTCGATATTTGTAGAGTAGGTTTGGGGCTTAATTACGAAGGTCGAATTCGTGAATGGGTAAAATCCGCCCAATGATTCCGTAGATATACCCATTCAAAATTTTATTTTTACAATATGTCCAAAAATACAGATATGATCGAATTGAAATCCAGTAATTTATCAGAAAAAAATTTCAAAAAGCACTGCCGTGAAGGCAGCAGCTTTTACGCGCATGTTCAAATTCGTTGCTGAAGCGGTCATCTACATTGAACATGCGCGCAAAAGTTGCTGCCTTCACGGCAGTGCTTTTTGGACTTTGTTTATATTTCAGAAATACTGGATATTTTAGAAGTGAGTTATCTTGGGCAGGATGGAAACCCATTACTCTTAACTAGATTACGGGGGGAACTTATTTTCATATCTATATAAATAATTGTAGAAATGCACTAACGTGGGGTGAGGAGCATTTTGTACAATTGTTTTAATTTTATGCCTAAGGGGTGTTTCTTATGCTATAGGGAAAAAAACAACGATATTGAGGAGATAATATCGAAATAAGACAAATGTATTGTTGTACAATTTAGCAACTATGAAGTTTCAATCCAATCACATCAGTACTTCCTAAGATATCCTGGAAATAGCACCAAAATTCTAAATGGGTGTAACCCTGATTCTGAAACCATTCTACCAAGTTGGCTCATTGAGAATCTAAGCCATCATATTTTCTTACGCAACCTTACCTGAAAGACTCAAGTTTCTAGCTCGTTCCGTTCGAAAGACTGCCAGCCAACGGATATTGAATTTGACATCGGATTCTTCATAAGTAAGTCCAACATAGTCGTTCAAGATAATTTGGGCAAAATGATAAAAAAGACAATTTCAATACTTCGTCGAGTATTGGACCAAGCTAGTGAGCCCGCCAATATAGCTGAGCGATTAATTCACTGAGCTTCAAATAATCCCACATCTATTTCTAGGCTAGGAAACTACAGGAGTTTATAATTTTGAAACATCGATACAATCTGTAACGGTTTACGCCCGATCATTTGTTACGCCGCTGATTAGTGTCACCACTCGCTAGCACTTCGATAAATGTACCACCAGTTAGCGATTTCCGAGGTACTTCGAGTCAATGCTTGAAGGTTCATTTTCGTGAAAAATTTATCGATTTTTCTTCAATTGTGACATTCATATTTTATCTTCTCTGATTTATTTATCAAATATCGATCATTTTTCTTTGGGTAAATTTCATTCACGGTAAGTTTTTTTCAGATTCTAATATTATTTTTTTGGGAATACTACACTAAAAGACCAGAAAGTTTTTGTGCACGTTTTTCAGGTTTGTGTGAAGCGTTATTCCTTGTGTTATAGTTTCCTTTGATTCACGATAATAAATGTTTCACAGCTTCCTTGTGGTAAAAATTTTTTTTTTCTGTAAAATCATGGAGTATCAAACTAAATTAAGGTTTAATACTCAATGGTAAAATTCAGTTATTTCAGTGATAATTATGTGCCTGAACGAGTGCACATGTGTTGTAATGTATCTAATAGATTTCAAATAATTCATAGCTGTCCCCCTGGGACTGAAAATATAACCATCCCCCTGGGACTAAGGAAATAGTTTCCATCTGGGCTGTGCATTTACAGTCCTGCTATGACTGAAAGCTTACCATATCATTCGAACTGGGAATCGTGCCGTTTCATCGGATTTATTTATACTTTCCTGGAAACTCAACATCTTTTGCTCCGCACTATCGTACCTGAGACTTAACATCTATTGAAACCATAAACCCATGTTATTTGATACGTGTAACTGGTAATATATAACGGATTCCTGGACTCACTCCATTGGAGGATTTATGTCTTGGAGGAAAACTTCAAGAGGAAAAATATCATGAAGCTAAGTAGAAATGTTAAATTGTGTAGATTCAACTGTTTTATAGGTGAAGCTCGAATGATTTGCATAATTTGTATATTTGGAATTTTCATATATTTGTGACGCCTGAACGGAGTTGGTGATTTTGCCAGGTGCCCTTAGATTGTCTGAGAGTAATTTTTTTGCTTCATTACCTTCAATTTAATTTATTGGCCCTTGAGTAGGGCATTTATTGAAGTTAAACGATTTAGTGAAACACAACAAATCAGAAAAAAAATTTATGGAAGTATCAGTTATTCATCGCGATACAAACCTGCGCCGAATTATTCTTTTTGTATTTGTATTTGTATTCTCCGACCATTCTAGGCTTCAACGAAACACCCCAGAAGCTTGAAGCATGTGCGAGTTAGGATACCGAGTATGTTCTGTATTCTTCATTACATTGCAAGTTTGACATTTTTTAGAGATAAGTAGCCTCACTTTCTGGCTTTATTTATGGTATTGGGAACATCAATTTCAGTAATTGAAAATATCATAAAATAATTCCTAATGCCACGTTTTTTGTGAAATACAATGATTCGAGAGACGGCATACGAAATTATTATAGTTGCGTCGATTTCATATTTAAACGTTGATATCTTTCCTTCATTCAGAATCCTATCTTTCGTTATATAATCTCCTAGAGTAGGCTTACAGTCTGGATCGATGCTAGGAATGAAGAGATGATAGTTACAAAATTACCTAATTTGTTTTGAATATTTTCATGTTGGTAAATGAATTCATTATGATCTACGTATTTGTTTCGGTGAATATATTTCGGGAAACTGTTTGTCTTCTGCAAGGTGATGTAAATGCTCTAGCTTGTTGGAATAGACTTGTGCTTCCACATAGCCCTGGAGAAAATAATCCAAGGGTGTCGAATCACAGGATAATGTGGCCAATTCACAAATCTTCGTCAAGAGATGATCTTATCGTGATTCCAGCCACGGAGCATGTATTGCATTTAGTGATATCCCGTCGGAACTACATCTTCGAAATATTGATGTTTTCAAGTTCCGGCCATTAAATTCCAGGAACATGGTCCCTGAGCGATCGCCATTCATTGTTACAGCTGTTCCGTTCTCATTTCGGAAGAAATATGATCCGATAATGCGGCTATGCCATACACCGCTCCACATATTGAGTTTTTTCTGAATTCGAGGAAATTTCTTTTGACACTTTATGTTTTCCCCGCACCAATAACGGCAATTTTGCTTGTCAACAAAGCCATTCAACTGAATAATGTGCCTTTATATCGATATGTCATATCGTGTGAACATAAGCACCCACAAGTGTGCTACCACCTTGATGATATATTTTTATTACTTCCAATCAATTAAGAAGAGTCAAACACTGCATCCAGAAACAGCACACTATACAGTGCGCGTCAAAATTATGGAACAAATTCATTTTCTCAGAAGAAAAAAATTTGGCAACAAAATCCTGAAACAGGTCAATTTTTGTTTCACTTTCCCCAAATTTTATGCATTTTTGAAGGATTTTTGTTGCAACCTGTGCCATCCCCATCAACCCTCCAAATTTTTTGAATTGGGAAAGTGGGTCATGTGGTACTTTTTTGGCAAGGTCTTTGTATCTTCTTTACAGGCGTGCAGAAATTTTCAAGAAAAATTTTTTTTTTGAAAAATTAGTACCTTCAAAGAGGTTTTCAGTATGTGCACTTTGTCATGGCTCATTAACTTCGAGACGATGGTACCTGATGAAATTTGTCACCGAATGAAAGTCGACCATTACAGTTTTGTTCATGCCCAACTTTCAACCCCTACGAACCCATTAATGGAGAAAAATTTTTTTTACGTGAGGGGGTTGAAAGGGTTTGATTATTGTGCATGATCAACTCGACTTTCATTCGGTGACAAATTTCATCAGGTGCCATCGTCTCAAAGTAAATGTGCCATGACAAAGTGCACATACTGAAAACCTCTTTGAACTAACTGATTTTTCAAAAAAAAAAATTTTTCCTTAAAAATTTCTGCACGCCTGTAAAGAAGATGCAAAGACCATGTCAAAAAAGTACCACATGACCTTCTTTCCCTATTAGAAAAATATAGCGGGTTGATGGGGATGGCACAGGATGCAACAAAAATCCTTCAAAAATACATAAAAATTTGGTAAACTGAAACAGAATTGGCCTGTTTCAGAATTTTGTTGCCAAATATTTTTCTTCTGAGAAAATGAATTTGTCCTATAAATTTGACGCGCACTGTATAACTAATATACTGAAATCTATATCAGGAAATAAGAAGAAAAACTATCCGAGACAGAGAATATTCTACACGAAGAACTTCATTATTTTTATAGAGAGACCGCTTATAAATTATAATTGTCATTAAATTTTTGCTCGAATGTTCTGGGGAACAGCGTGCTATCGTTTCGTCCAAATGTCTCTAGTTTTCGAAAACGGTCTCAAACGACTAGGTTGGAATCACTGAGGACGAATCCGGTGTTAGAATCGATTCTGTCCGTCGTGATTGTCAGCCATGGGTACTTATCATGGTATGTTGCATTCTCGAATGTGATTGTTGAGCAAACTCGTCGTAACGATTTCGGAGTTATATTCCATTTGAAAGTTTGAGCTTATTTAACTAATATTAGACATTTGATTGAAATGTGGTAGTTAGTTGGAGTATTATGACTCACAACTCCTTGCAAATTTTTGATCCTACTGCGAGTGAATTAACAATGAAAATTTTTGGAAAAAACATTATCTCGGACACTATCATCAGATTTAAAAAAAAATCAGACATTGACTCCTTTACCTTTACCCCAGATAACGTCCCCGGAGCACCATTTCGCATTTCGGGAACAGGAAGAATTCGCAAGGAGCTGAAATTGTGCCACATCCGGTCGAACTCGGACCACACGAGCTCTGGACACACGAGCTCTGGATACACGAGCTCAGGACACACGAGCTCTGAGACAGTTCCTCAGCTATCATTTTAACTGTCAATCGACGGTCTTTCAGGACACAACCACGAATTTGTTAAAAATTTTCCTCAGAACTCGATGTGTAGGGGCGTCCTGAGCATTGGTCATCTTTCACATCTTCTAGGCCTTCAACCACTTGTTGAGGATTGATTCTTTCAGAGAATTGTCTCCGTAAACTTGTAAACTCTCACGACCATTCTTATCTAGTTTGCTAGAAACTTGATGTTGATGCGCTATTCTTCAATCAGGGAGAGCTCCATGCAGATGGCAGGTAAAAAAGGGTTACTTTCAACAAGCAAACGTAAATCCTACTTAATCGCAGAGCGCTATGGCTCAAACGCCTCGAACTGAGCATTGAGGGGATTGCATAAAGAGAGGGGACCACCAGGCCACCCCCCCACAATGCTTTGAAAGGACGCCCCGAATTTTTCATACGTATTCTCCAGACAAACCTCGAAATATCCTAACGAAATTCTGTAGGAACCTTCAAGCTGTGATTTTTCTATCAGTATGATCTATGGTTTGTCTTTTTGGGAATACATATTGGGAAAATGAAATTTTGAATGGGTTTATCTGCGGAATCATTGGGAACATTTTACGTATTCACGAATTCGGCCTTTGTAATTTAGGTCCAAACCTGCTCCAGAAATATCGAGATTCTTTTGGAAGTCATTGTGTTCACGATCGGCCTTGCTGACGATCATAAACTAACTGATTCCGCATATGTGACCATTCAACATTTTATTGTACCAATTTTTTCAAAACTAACGATTTGATTGAATTGAAATAAGGTGCTCAGTGGACAAATGAAAGCTTGAAGTTTCATGAGGACCATATGAAATAAAGAAAGCCCAATCTTTCTATCACGAAGTAATGATGCGCTTGGCGGATCAATAAGTTAAAATATGACCACCCTGGCAACGAATTCTAACTTGAGTGTAGGAACTGCTGACTTCAAGTCAGTGCTTTTCTGGACTGTTTAATAGAAATTGTTCAGATATTGTGAAAAAAAAACGAAAAAACTCTAAAGAATAAATAAATGTTCAGATTTGTATTCAATGTCAAATTTATTTTCTTGGGTTCTTAATTTATTTGACATGTGTCATTACGAGTTGATGGAATTCTCTGCAATATCGGTGAGTTATGGCCGTCATCCTGACGGTTACATTTAATCATAGTGCACCCTCAAAGTTCCATCAACTTCAGCGACTTGTCTCGTTCACCATCCCGACGAGACAGCACCTAATATCTTGACGAGCACTAACCTTTATTGAACTTGGATAAAACGGCTTTATACTATTCAACCTTTTGATATTTTGTTGAAGTTTCTCACGTTCTATGTCTCCATCTGCAGCTGCTGCTGTACCAATCGGATAAGTTTTTCAATAGTTTTCATGGCCGTCGGAGATATTTTTTCTTCGGTATTCGAGAGAGTAGATGGTGCAGAATATTTTGGCGAGGGTTGAAATATAGACAGGCAGTGTTGGAGGGCTGTTAAATGGGAATGAAAGAACTCATCAATTATCAGAATCGAATTCATTCCAGCCTGCGAACGGATCACGTATTGCAACGAATATAGCAATTATGATGACCATGAAAAATGATCCTTTTTTTTTGGAAGCTCGTAATTGAGAGCTATCATCTGCACTGAATTCTGTAGAATCAAAAATCGATTTGATGACGGAAAGCGTTCAAATATAGAGTTCGTTAGTGTGTGAATAAACATGTCTTGTACAATTCAATACTTTTTAAACCTTAAGAGTTCCGCATTCCCTTTAAATCATGATGTATAGAGTATGTCCACTTTTTCCTACTTTTATCCACTAAAATTTCGAGTCCGAACACAGAACTAGAACGGTTAAATATTGTTCTATTTTTTAAGTTTTTTCTGGGTTTTTCTCCCAATATCTGGAACAGAACTATTAAAAATTAAATGAAATTGTTTTTTGATGAAAAACGCCATTGCGGATTGCGGGATGAAACTATTTATCAAGGGCAGTTTCTATGCAAACATTTTGCCTAATGAACAATACAGGACAATACAAACGATAAGGAAAGCAAACTGATGTGACGTTTCAGAGAATAAATCTGACTCTTTCATCAGATAAAGAAGAAAATTTCAAGAAATATTTTTTCAATTTTTCGTTTTGATTTGAGACATTTGTCAAGTTGACATTTTTGAGAAAACACAGTAATACAGATTCATTTGGTTTGAAAGTTTTTTAATTCTTGAAAATAAACTACCGAAACGTCGCCATTCTATTGATGATTTGTATTTGGTTCTTTTGGCCAGAAATTCCCACTTCATTTTTTAATTCTGCTTCTATTTTAAATAGATTCAGCCAAATAAGATCTATTTCTACAGAACAAAAAAGACGTAGAATTGAAAAACTTCCTAACGAAATGAATCAGAGCACAAATTGACTTTTTCATCAGACAAAGGGGAAAATTTCAAGAATTATTTTCTCTCGATTTATTGTTTTGATCTGAGACTTTTGTCAAAATGACATTCTTGAGAAAACACAGCAACACAGATTTATCTAGTTGAAAAGTTTTTCAATTCTACCTCCCTTTTGAATGGATTCAGCCAAATAGGATCTATTTCTACAGAACAAAAAGACGTAGAATTGAAAACCAATGGTTAATAAAGACAATGTGTCTTTATACAATGGTTAAGAGATGAAATTATGTAGGAACTTTCAATAACTTGATAAGGAAAATACTGGTTTGATTGGAACTGCATAATCTTGATGAATAATTTAATTCCAATAGTTTGTATTTAAGGATATATTTAGACTATATTCAGACATCACTTCACTTCTTTTAACAACTTCGTAAGATTTGAAATAATGAAGATTTATATATCTATCTATCTATATAGTTGAACACATATTTACACGCGGATGTAAGTATCTCTTCGTATTGTGAAGAAATATTTTCTTACATTTAATAACGATGTTCCGAAATCGAAAAATTTGTGAAGGGACTGAAATTAATAATCTGATCCTGAAATTCATATTCAGGGTGCTTGAAAATCATGAAGAATATGCAAATTTGACTATTTCGGTACTTTGCATTTAGGAACTAGACCATTCCAGTAGATAAATTAATTCTTCGGATCATTGAACAGAAGTGTACTCAACGAGAGAATGATTAACGATTGATATTCCGATGAACAAACATGTAACAGAACTGTACTTCCACACTATCAACCAATCAAAACAAGTCTCGGGAAGCTCGCTTTATGATTTAGCATTGTGTTCAAAGTTCAAATAGGAAATTAATTGTTAGTCTGATATACAGGGTGATTCCGGAGGAGACCGTCAGATTTTGGGATAAGTTTACACTAGTCAAGACAGTCTCGGAACACTGTTTGGTTTAGGGTTGGGGGTCTCTGTTGAGAATATACAGGGTGATTTGTCCGATTCGACCGGTTTTACTTTTATTGATAACTTTGGTTTGGCTTATTCGATTTCAATGAAATTTTCAGCGTAGTACAATAGTGTTGAACACATTCATTGATTTTAGTTTTTTTTCAAAATAAGCGGTTGTTATTGTGATGAATCCAGATTAATTGTGCAGGTTGAAAAAACACCCTGTACATAGAGTTACCTAAACTACGCTATCTGTTTACGATTATACTATAATAAAACATTATTTGAGAGTTTCTAATTTTTTTGGCACATTTCCAGTTTTCCTAGAAAATTTTTTCAAAAAATGATAATGTCGAAATTTCGCTCCAATCGATTCTACTTTTATTGATAACTTTGTTATGGCTCATCCAATTTTGATGAAATTTTCAGGGTAGAACAATCTGAATGAGTACATTCAATAATCGCAACAACCTCTTAAAATTCAGTGTTGTAATTGTGATAATTTCAGAGTTTCAAATTAATTGTGCAGTTGAGAAAAAAACACCCTGTACATTGCTTTTTCAAAACTTCCTTATTCGTTGCAGATTCTGCAATAATATGTCATCACCCAGAGGTTTTTGATTTCTTTGGACACCTCCGGTTTCCCTAGAAAACATTTTTGAAGAAGAGCATAATCGAAATTTGGTTCACAAGCAGTGAGAGTATTCCGCACTAGGTAGGAAAGCTGTATATTCCAAGGATTCAAAATTGTTCGTCACTTCTGAAATATGCCTTTCAAATTCTAAATATATTCTGAATTGAATAATTTCATACAAAATATTAGCCTTTAAATATAAATTTGGAATTTGAAAAAAACATTTCAGTACTTAAAAACTACTTTGCATCCTAGGAACTTGAAAGCTTTCCTACCTAGTGCGGAATAATCTCACTGCTTGTGAGACAAATTTCGATCATGCTCTTCTTCAAAAATGTTTTCTAGGAAAATTGGAGGTGTGCCAAAGAAATTAAAAACCTCTGAATGATGACATATTATTGTAGAATCTGAAACGAATAGGAAACTTTCGAAAAGCAATGTACAGGGTTTTTTTTTAACGGCATAATTAACCTGAAATTCTAAAATGATTGCAATTACAACACTGTATTTTGAGAGACTCTTGCGAATATTGAATGTACTCGTTTAGATTGTTCTAGACTGCAAATTTCATCAAAATTGAAAGAGCCATACCAAAGTTATCAATGAAAGTAGAATCGATTAGAGCGAAATTTTGACATTTTCTTTTTTTGATAGAATTTTCTCAGAAGCTAGAAGTGTGCCAAAAAAATTAGAAACTCTCAAATAATGACGTATTATAGTAGAATCGTAAACAGATAGCGTAGTTTTAGAAATGCAATGTACAGGGTGTTTTTTCAACCTGTACAATAAACCTGGAATTATCACAATAACAACCACTTATTTTGAAGAAGACTTTGGAATTAATGAATGTCCTCATCAATATTGTACTTCGCTGAAAATTTCTCTAAAATCGAATAAACCATACCGAAGTTATCAGTAAAAGTAAAATCGGTCGAATCGGACAAATCACCCTGTATATTCTCCATAGAGACCCCCAACCATAAACCGAATATTGTTTCGTGACTGTCTTGACTAGTGTAAACTTATCCCAAAATTTGACGGTCTCCTTCGGAATCACCCTGTATAAGTGATGTTGCATAGAATTCTCATAAATATGAATTGCAGATTCAATTCTGAAGTATCAAATCGCAATTTGCCATGAAACTAAAGTTTCTCTTTGACGACAGTTCTCCAAAAAAACGCATGTTGGATGTTGGGCATTAACAAGAACCTCTGACGTAATTTTATATTTCCTCAGTATGAATCTCCTGCGTGTTATGTTTCTACGTATATAGATAACTATACTCAGTTTCTGAAATTCTCCTAAGTCTATCTGTCGTTATGCTGTTCAATATAGCATAACGACCCATTTTATACAGAGTGTTTCCATCATATGTCTTATTCCAGCGAAATATGAAGTAATAAATAATGAAGGATATTTTGAGTGATCAATTCATGTGTTACTATTTTACAATTGAGATATTTAATTTCAATAACCCTTCATTCTGAAAATGTTTTTTGGATGTAAAATTTAAACATATGATCTGTTTCCATAAAAGCATCATGAAAAAAATCAGATTAAATGGGAATAACAAATTTTTCACTATATAAAGTTCAATGAATATATGAATGTTTGGCTGAGAGTTCCTCTCAAAAACCTGAGTAACATAAATGAAATTTCGTCATGCGGAACGAAAACTTTTATCGAAATAATTCAACCAGATCTTCAAGAAATTTTTGCGCTCATGCTCTAGGAAACAGCGTACTAACATTTTGCTCGAGTGTCTGTAAGTTTCCAAATTCATTCTGAAGATACCTCTTGAAATTTCCAGGTAAGATTGTGCATCAAAATTTGCCGGTTGAGTTCGTTGATTGGGTTTCGTAAAAAATAAATATATCGTAACGAAATATTAATATATCAGCCAACAAAATAAATATATTGATGCAACTCATAAATATATTGGCCCGAAAATACACACGTTTTAGACCACACTTTCGTCCCAAACGGCGCATCATAGAACTTTCTCACTCTCAGTTATTACGTTATTACTGGTATTCGAAAATTTTTGGCAGCATATGTTTTCGAACTTCATTTGAATAATTTACTCCTCTTTTTTGGACACCTACTTGAAAGGATGTTTAGTGCTGACGTTTCAATTATTTCTCGTTGTTTACTGAACGTGATTTCTATCGAGGTAGCTCGAGAATACCTAATTAAAAACCGCCCCTTGGATTTCCTCCGACGAAATTTTTTTATTCCATAACGAAGTAAAGGCACTCGAATATGTTTATCCAACATTCACGAATGAGTGTCTGAGTTTCCTCCCACATTTCAATGAAAGGTCTCTGGGGGTCGTTCAATTCGTCAACGCAATTAACTTATATTTTTTGAAAATATCGGGGTAAATTTTCAATGATTCGAGGTCCATTCAAGATTAATCATATTGACTCAACTAATGAGCTATTCGAAAAGATTTGGCAAACTCTTGCGAAACCAATTCATTTCAAAGTTTTTGCACATCATATATTATGGATTCGAACACGTAGATTACGAATCTGTAATTAGATTTTGCGTAACTGATTCGGTTTGGAAAATATTCCGGATTTGGTGAGAAATTTTCGAAATTTGGGTCAACTTTGGGCCGTCGTACAGATCAAACGCGTAAGGCTGGACAATATCGAATTTTTTTGGTTATATTTCGGGGTCTTTGTGAGTACGTAGCCAATTATTTTATAGACGGACGTCCTTTAGTTGAAAAATTATGATTTTTTTAAAAAAGGTCCAATTTTTTCGATTTTCTTCTGGCCATAAAAAACGAACCAGACTCTCCACTAACATTCTGATTGGATTTTCTTTATCTACGCCCTCGAATTAGTATATGTTTCAAATTTCAGGTCGATCGGAGAACTTTCGATTTTTGGTAAAATATCGATTTTCGAAAAATAATTTTCCGACTCCTATCGCCGTGAAATTTGGCACACTTACTAATTCGAGGGCGTAGAACAAGAATATAAGGTCAGATATTTTTTAAAAAAATCGTTCTGGACGTGAGAGGTCCTTGAAGTTCCAAAATTTTGGACCTTTTTTCAAAAAATCATTATTACCGACTTGATGAAAGTAGGACGATGAAATCTGTTTTATCGCATAGATAAAAGATCGAACTGCACGTGAAAAAATTCGACATCACCCAGCTTCATTATTTTGGTCGGCACGACGTCTCAAAGTTGACCAAAATTTCGGAATTTGGGTCAACTTTGGGTCGTCGTACAGATCAAACGCGTGAGGCTGGACAATATCGAATTTTTTAGTTATATCTGAATCCTTTGTGAGTACGTAGCCACTTATTTTATAGACGTAAGTCTTCTGGTTGAAAAATTATGATTTTTTTAAAAAAGGTCCAATTTTTTCGATTTTCTTCTGGCCATAAAAAACGAACCAGACTCTCCACTAACATTCTGATTGGATTTTCTTTATCTACGCCCTCGAATTAGTATATGTTTCAAATTTCGGGTCGATCGGAGAACTTTCGATTTTTGGTAAAATTTTAAGGGGTTACCCTTAAGAAAATCTCAATTTTCGAAAAATAATTTTCCGACTCCTATCGCCGTGAAATTTGTTACACTCACTAATTCGAGGGCGTAGAATAAGAATATAAGGTCAGATATTTTTTAAAAAAATCGTCCTGGACGTGAGAGGTCCTTGAAGTTCCAAAATTTTGGACCTTTTTTCAAAAAATCATTATTACCGACTCGATGAGAGTAGGACAATGAAATCTTTTTAATTCATAGATAAAGGATCGAACTGCACGTAAAAAATTCGACATCACCCAGCTTCATTATTTTGGTCGGCACGACGTCTCAAAGTTGACCAAAATTTCGAAATTTTTTCATTATTTTCGCCATAATTTCTAAACGTTTGTCACTGGACGATTTCAAATGAAATATTCGTGATCTACGACCTCGATTTAATAGGAAAAGATACCAAGATCGCCGATTTTCGAAAAAAAAAAATTATTTGGGACTTGGAAAATTTTTCATCACAGTTTTGACAGTTCTGTGCGAAATTTTATTTTTGAAGCTATAACGATATGCACATCATGTATTATGGATTAGAACACGTAGATTACGAATCTGTAATTAGATTTTGCGTAACTGATTCGGTTTGGAAAATATTCCGGATTTGGTTCAAAATTTTATTATTTCTTTTTATTCATTAATGATGCGAATTTTTTTTTGTCTGATTTTTTTATTGGTGTTAACGAATTCATCTCATTTGATCAGATACATTCAACGGTTTAATAATTAACCTTAATTAGTGACCTAATGATCTTTTTATATATTTCGAATCTGAAAAACAATCTACACCTCAATTTAATGACGTATTTCTATTCGAATAGAAATCAACGTATAAATATGCTATTTCGGTATTAGAATGAGTTTGAAAGCTTATTTTTACTCTATATTGTGTATGACTTCCGGGAGCTTTTGATATTGAGAAAAAACAGAATTATCCTATCGATATTTTAGGCATATTTTCACATATTGAATTCATTACTCGATCAGTATAAAATTAAGGTACTAACAGTTATTACTGATTCACATAATGTCATAATATTACTTTTAAACATTCGAGAACCTTTAACACTTGTTAGCAATTTCAAGTTTTTTTTTTATTGTGTGTGGATGCGAATTTTTTTTAAGCATGATTTCTGATTATAAATCACGAATTCATAATTTTTCAATTCATTCTTTCATTGGTTTCATAATTAACCTTAATTAGTGACCTATTGACCTTTTTAGATATTTCGAAACTGAGAAACAATCTGCACCTAAATTCTATGATATATTTTAATTCGAATAGAAATCAACATATTAATATGATATTTCAGTATCGAAATGAGTTTATGACTCAAATAGCCAAGACCATTTACGTAAGAGTACTGAAAAACAGCTACTTCAAGTGACAAGAAAACTAATTCTTCTATTATGACGTGTTTGGTATTTTTTATATTTCTTTTACTTTAATATTATTAGGAAACTATAACACAATCCATAATTATATATTATTCCTAATTTATTCTTCTTAATAAATAATTTCCAATAATGTTCCACTATGACGCCCTCTATGAGACGACTGATGCTTCAAGCCGACAGCTATTATAGATTACAGTTTTCTACTACGGCTACTTCTTGTTATGATACAATTTGTTCTTTTTTAAAATAATTAAATGCTCACTGTGATTATACTTGAGTATGCCATTGAATATTAATTATTTTCTATGTTCCCTAAATCTACTTCTATAGTAGGGTTATAGAACAAGTATATTCGCACTCTATGATATCATAACCTTCAAATATTGTAGACATTTACTTTTAATTAGGAAAGAATAATAACTATATTTTCATTGAATATAATTATTTAAATAAGTTAAATAAGTTTTATTGCACTTTTCGGCAATCTTATAAAACGAAAATAAAATTAGAAATATGGAATATTGAAGGGATATCTATATTTATAAATCATCTGACTAACATAACAGTGTGTAACTACTATCTGATTCACGTTTTCTTCGTCCAGAGATATATCATTACTCAACAACATCAGTAACCATATGTCTCTGGACGAAGAAAACATGGTTCCCGGAACATGCGTTAGACGCAGAAAGTGTAAGTGGATTAGAGAGTAGTTAAACACTGTTTTCTTATCAGTATTCTATCCACAATGAACTCAAATGGTTAAATCAGCGGAATGATAGTCTGCTTTTGTCTAATATGTAATTTGTATGATCCAAAATCTAAACATACTGAAAGAAACTCTTCCCCGGAATTTTATCTAGTCTGATGAATTGATTGAAATATTTGAAGCCCATTTTTTTGGGGTATTCTGTTTTTACAGTAAAATTTTGAGTTATAACCTCGTGAATTGATATTTATTTCACGCCATAGTCAAGAAATCTTCAGGATCGAATCAAGAGAATTTAATCTTCAGTAAATATCCTTTAAGATTGTATAATCATATTATCTTTTCAGAAGAGTTCCGTAAAACTTCAGGTCTTGTGATAAGAGAGTTATCGAAACCCGGATACAGGCCCGAATTTATCGTTGGTTCGACTATCGAGGGGACTTGTTTCTTGTTTCCCCTCAACTTTAAGATGACATTTCTTAAGTGGTGCTTGTCATAGACAAATAATAGAGATGTTTCTCCGTAGTAAGGTAACAGATGTGAGAGTAAATTCAAAAATATTATGGCTTACGTTCATTAAATTTTGTTACTGGTTGAAGAAAATCAACTAGTTATTAGATTACTATGAAATTTGGAACAGACATTGGAATGAATATTCGACAGCAGTGTTCCTAATTTCAACTTGATCCGATATTTGTTTTCAGAGATGTCAGAAAAATATATGAAATTTCGTTGTTATTCTGAGTATGTGAATAGATGAATGAATTTAAACGAGTGAGTACAAACTCCTGACCTCACTTAAGTGCTTCTCCGAATTTTTTATTTATGCCATTGTTGAACAATGTTTATACTATCACAAATATGAAATCAAATACGACAACATTAAACGGAACTTTAAATTTATGAAGAAAGAATCAGCTCTAACCTACAGTCAGCACAGAATCAGAACGAATTACAAGAGAATTGTCAAATAAGGGATCGTTTTATTTAAGTAAGCCTGTCTTTTAAAGATTACGTTAAGGAGGCCCGTATTTTATTGAAAGCCACCCTTGAATGTTTCGTGAGTACGCATGCGTATATGTCAAAATAAAGGAAACTTTATTTAAGGCACGCCTCTGTTTGGGTTTCGGTAACTCTCTATTCTCTTAAAACTAGGCTTTCGCGAGGTATATTAACAAGGGTTGCGAAGACTTCAAATTAATTCTAATATCTGTTTCAAAACGTACGTTGAATCAATGGGTTTTTATAGTGCCTGCGAACATAGCCTTGAAGACCAGTACTGAAAGTAACTTTGTGATAGACCTTAGGATCAATTCGAGAATGAAGATCTTGATTCGCTTGATTCATTTTCTACTCTCGATCGTGATAAAACTAAAATTGTTCCTTGAGTTAAATTGTGGATGTGGATCAAATTAGAAGTAGAGTACCGATTTTATATTTTTACCAAAATATGATACCGGTGTACAATATAACAACCGATAATATGATTTCAGATTTTCATCTCGAAATGGACCAACAAGAGTGGTTGTAAGTCATCAAGTTAATCAAGCTCTTTTATGGGACTGATGTATCCCCGAAACCAGTACAAAAACAGTATATAGGGCAATATCAATTCGGCTTTCGCTGTAGCGCGGCCACCATAATTTTCAATATGTGGATTTTCATCGGAAAGGCTGCAAAATAATCCTTTCAACATCATTTGTCGGTTTTCCGACTCGATTCCAGCTATGAATGAAAAACATCGCTTCAGTGGAGTGGTGCCTTCTTGTGGCAAATCTGGAGGTTTGTCATAGGATCGTTGGGAGATCGAGATAAAAAAAGTATTCTCGCTCCGGATAAAATATGTTATTTTCCTAGAAACGCTGTTAATCTTCTCCCGTGTCACTTTCTGTCTGACCGTGAGTCAACTCTTTGTTTTTTCTTCTAGCTGACGTCACTCATTTTTCAGATGAGCACACCATGTATTTTACATCATGCACATGATGAAGTATTAAAACTATATGAACACTCGAAGCACAGAATATATATTTAAATGGAATCTTCTACTTACTGATATCACTTTTTTTGCACATGAGCACACCATTCTTACACACTTGTTCTGGGGAACAGCGCGTTATTATCTTGTCACGATGTCTGTAATTTTCGATTTTTGAGCTGAAAATGGTCTTAAACGATTTGGTTGAACTCCCTGAAAAATCCGTGATCTACTTCAATTCTGTCAGTCCGTCCATCTGTCCGTATGTGCTGTAACTTCGAAACGAAGGACCCAGAGTTTCTTTCAGGTAAGGTTTTGATCCTGAATATCTCGGTTAGATCTGTTAATGGGCCAAATCTGCCGAATGGTTTTTGTGTTACAGCTATTCGAAATTTCGATTCTTCAATAACTCGAAAAATATTTATCCGATCGAAATGAAACTTGGTTGGAAGATGAACAGTGTCAATAAGAAGAATTTATACATGGAGAAATTTGTGAAAAAATTTTTTGGAAAATTTTTATATTTCGTTTAAACTGCATTTTCTGAGTCGCCATCTCATGATGTGAACAAGCGCGTAAAAGCTGCTGACTCGACATGAGTGCTTTTCTAGGTTTTTCCTCACTTCATATGGGATTCATATTCATACATGTTCGTTGAGGACATACAAGTTACCTCACGCGTAGAATAATTTCGATTCTAAATGAAAATTTTTCTGTATAACAAGCAAATTGGAAGCTGAAAGCACCTTCATGCGGCTTGTTGACAGTTCGACCGTTGATTTCGAAGATAATCAAATTTTGGCTTCACAGTTATCGATCGGATTCACTAAACTTTGATTGTCCAACCGAGGGCTTCATTTTCGATCAACAGTAAATTATGTGCTCACCTTCAGTTAATTTTCCACCCAACGACCGAATTCCAATTAAAATTAACGATGTGATCTGGCATTAAAAGTTTTGTGAAACCGAATGATTATATATGACTATCGAAATATAGTCAAATCACATTGTTTGGTGTTCTATTTTACCATGTTTGTTGTCTCTTTTCCGAATTTCTGAATATGATATTGATGTTGATATAGTTTCAATTCATTCGGACAATAAAGTATTTTGGGAGAAATCATCTAGAGGGCGACCAGTGATATGGTGCGTTTAGTGCTTAATTGCCACTCAACTCTACGGTATTTTCATAATCTCTTCCTGAAAATGTTCTTACTTGGTACACCCTTCTTGAAATCTACACAGAATTGAAGTTGAACAACTTTCATAACACCCACCATTTTGTCAAGTTACTTTCTTGTGTCGCTATTTCAAACGATGGCGTATTAGTGCCTCTGTGAAATTCAAAAAAATTTGGTAATTGACAGAATTAATCTGGCCATTGCGAGATGTAATCTGTAATTTGATCTGGCAATTGCCAGAATGAATCTGGAAATTTCATTCGTGGAAAAGGAATTTATAGAAATTCGCCAAGTTCTACCTTAAAAAATCATTGTTCACGAAGATTGGCATTTTTCGCTGTCCAGGAAACTTAGTTTTTTCATATGGACTAGTAATGTTCCTATATATTACGAGGTTGCATTTGGGACGATAATTTTCGTGGAGGTGGTGTAGTCGGTTTTCAATCAAGTACGTACTAGATTTCAATCCGATTCTATCTGCATTTGTGGAAATATGGGGAAAATGAGATCTTGAATGGGTATATCCAAGGAACTACCTTAAATTGCCAGACTAAATCTGTCAATCGTCAGATTTTTTAATTTTTGCGGTGGCACTAATACGCTGTCGTAATTTCAGGTATACAGGGTGTCAAATTTGAAGAGAAGAAGAGGTAGTTGCTAGAAGAAAAACCGAGATTTTGGAAAACCGGTAGGATCCATCAATTTTTTTTCAGGGGGGCATTTCATACGTAAAATTCGTTAATAGAAGAATATATTTACGGCGTTGGTGTGGCTGCATCATATTCAACAGGCAGCCCTTATTTTTGGTTAGATTTACTCAAGCAACCCTATATTATCGTACACAGAAAAAAATTGCTATCAGGTGGATGATATCTTATTCAAAAAAGCAAGTCTCATTATTTTTCTCTTCCGTCCATTATTTCAATAAGAATGTTATACATTACTATCTGATATATAACTTTTTGAGCAGTAGATTTGAGTAGGTATGTGATCAATTCGGTTAAGTATGAAGGTTGAAAATTTACAACTTTTGTAATTAACATGCAACATAATACCACATGCATCTTTCTGCAAAAGAAACCCCAAATAATATAACATTAATCTTGCTATTAAGAGTTGAACTAAGTTGATTCCAAAATACTTTCAACAGTAATTGTACCACTGCTATACTGAATCAGAATAGATGATACCTAAACCGTTCATAAAAAGGAGATATTTATACACAGACAAATTGTGTTGAAAGAAAAAAAATTCTTGAATGAATTGTAATATCAATCAGATATACAAGCAAAAACTATAAAACCTAGCTCCTATGTGACTGAATATGGTTCTTTAACTGGCCACCATGGCGCTGCAGTCTTGAATTCAGACGAATCGAGCTAGGACTACTACAAGGTTGCCAATTTGTGAGTATTTACTCACATTTGTGAGGAATTTCATGGCATGTGAGACATTTGTAAGTAGCGGCAATTGCCAGTAAATTGTGAGCTATCACAGGTCTGTGAACATTCAAATTGCACAATAAAAACAACCTTGCTTTTAATTTGATGAGCTTGCTCAATGTTGAGGAGTGAAATTTCTATATTACCTTCGAAGTTAAATGCTTGCTTCAAAACCTATCGACTAGTCCTCTCTTGAAGTCCTTCAAAATTTTCAGAAGAAGTTTCATGATCATTTTATCAAGGCATTCAGTTATATTTGTATCTTGTTGTTTAGCCGAATTATTTGGAGGGAAGTATGCATATTCAGTTGGGAACTGATAAGCTATCATCATTTCAAATTGCCCACAAAACACATCATTTTATCTTTTTATATGCGAGTTGCGTAGGAGGGGTATAGCCAGTATGGCTTGAGCGCACCATTCATTGGACAGTATCCTAGTAGACCGCGCAGTAGGGATATATGTGAAACACATTTTTATTTTTCTAAATCATCGATATAAACCTCCTAGATGGCATCGCTGTAAACCTCCTCTGCGACTTACCTTTTCCCTCCTGTTCGTGTCACCTCTACCTCTACGAGATCTACTTGTTATGTTCGTACGCTTACTTTATTTTCAAAAGCATCGCTGTAAAACTCCTCCTGGATGACATCGCTCTGGACCTCCACCGCAACTCAACTATTCTATTCTCTTACATTCGCTTCAATGTATTTGATTCACATGGATGTCGACATCGATGGAGATCGGGATCTCTACCTCCACCGCGACCCACCTGCTCTGTTCGTACCCTTAGTTCGATAAAGATTCCTTATTCCTTATATACTAACTAAGAAGCCAATGATGTCAGAATCATAGGGTTTATTATATTATTCCTAAAGATATTTCCAAAATTAAATTATTTTCAAATCCGTCAAATCAATCATTATTTCATGAAAAGTCAATAACTACGGAAAGGGATTTTAAAAGTTTCCGTAAAATTATACTGTAATTCACGATATTAGCCGAGTTTATTTATTCACCAACTTAGTGTGGTGGAAGAGTGACGGATCCACCAACTCGTTTTTTTATTGTTGGTTGAATGACGTGAATGTCAAATCATTTAGTCCAACATTCACCATTCATGTCTTATGTCCACCATACTCCATTACAACCACACCAGTTTGGTGAATCAAAAAACGTGCCCATACCTATTTACTTCTCTTCCGGTTTTAATACTCATTGGAAGCATCACTATAGGAACTTACCTTGAAGGAAGGGAAGCAGTTTGCACATAACCTCTCCAAACACAAAGTCTCGAAGAAGGGCACCGATCAGAGTAAAGGGCATACACAGAACTCCCAACAAAAGATCCGATACCGCCAGGTTGAGCAGAAATAAATTAGTTATGGTTCTCATTCTTTGGTTCCGTATCTGTAACAGAATTGATTAAAACTCATTTTTGGATGCTTCAAGCGGAATTCATTCATAGATGTACAATATTGTTTCCAGTTTCGACATAGGGTGGTATTCATTTTTGTATGGATAAAAATGTTCCGGTTTGAAACTAAACGGAATTCGGATGTGAGTTGATCCATCTAAAAATACGGATTTACAGGGTCATTTCTATTCAAATTTCAATTTCAAATAATAAGGATTTCAATGATTGTCTAATTTTTCATTCTACAAAGTTAGGAATTGCTCTAATGGAGAAGAAAAAACTCTAGTAATAATAAATTAACATAATGACAAGGACGAATATGTTGCTACTGAGTGGAGAATACTTTGATCGTTATGCATGACATTCATCCTTTAGTCGCATCAGATCGGTGTATCTGCGATATTGCAGATTCACAAACACCATCACGACTTGGAAACGCTCGGTTCATGTGGATTCCCACAAGACAAAAACTTCCAAGAAGCTCCCAGAAGATGACGCGCAGTACGTTGTTAAACTGCAGTGGTCCATCGAAAAGGTGACAAGTATTGAGGTTCCCTCTGCGGTTTTATCCAAGGTAAGTTGACTTGACGATCAGTAACAACTGTGAAACAGCTGTAGTCATTCTCCTTCAATGCGCTTCTTCGGTGTTGATGTTTTAGTTGATTGGGTGATTAGCTCTGATCAAGGGGGAATATTTGTTCATTTATGGACAGATATTCATGTGGAAGTGGAAGGAAGAAAATGCCAAAATCAAATCACTTGATGTTCAAAATCCTTTTGAAGGCACAGTACTTATATGTGAGCTTAATAATTTCAGTTCCAATACTTCGTTCTATTTTCTTAGATTATTCAGAATTGATTCTGAAAAAACAAAACAGCGGATTCGAATATGAAACCGGTACTGAAATTAACCAAAACACATATGACGAACTATGCGTGTACGAATCCTATAAAACTCATAACGAAAAACGAAGCTATTGGTGTCGAATTGTTTCAGTGAAAGCAAATTGTTCAATCGACTGAAATTGTGCCATCGTAGTACTATGAGGGGTTTCACACCCAATAAATTATTCAATAGTGGATATGCATCCGTAATAAATTATTATTATTCGCTCTATTTAGTAGTGATATCAGGTGGTTCAAGTTTAATCCGACTGTATTTATCCAAGTATTCCCATTTTGCTATATGTCTTGTAATATTCAACTCGGCGAAACGTCTTCTCAGGTTATATCTTCTCCAGGTTATATCAAATGTCGAGAATATACAGAAAAAGATTCATAACAAGAATATTTTGCTCGTAGCATGGATATCTTCATTTTGCATTTGTTTCTTCACATTCATTTTGTCGTCTCGGAGTCCAGAAAATGGACTGGTTCATTTTTATTTTCACAGTATTGAGAGGAAAGAATCGTATTGTAGAAGTTCTCAAATTGAGCATTGTCATATTTATATGCAATGTGTCTAGTAAACCTTGTGCAATATTGAAACTGGTATTAGAATAGGCAACAGTCGTTCTGAATAGCAGATATTTCGAAACGTCCGTATTTTCGTTACCATCACTATAAAGTGGAAATAACCGAAAAACTCACGCTGAGCGTTGCTGCTAATGCTACTCAAGAACCTCATCATGAAAAAATTTCCCACCACAAACCTCAAAATTATTCGGACAATTTTTTTCAATAGAACATCGAATGAGCATTCAGCACCCATCAACTGAATACAGTTGATGGAAAACTTGTTCTTGAATTTATATAAATGGGACAAACATGAAGAAATTAAATTTTGCAGCAGGGTTTTCAAATGCAGAAACAGAATTATCCCGTTTACTTATCCCTCATAGCTACATGGTGGTGAAATCGACAACGCTCATTCATATTACAACTATATTGTCATTAAAGAGTTCTATAAAAGCACTGCGAGGTCAGGAGCTTTTACGCTTTTATTGGAATGCTCTGCCCGAGCAGTCAATATTGGGGAAAAAACGAATAATTTCAAATAACGACGAAATTTGACATATATCGTAAATATCGGATCAAATTTAAATATTGGATAGATTTCGTTGAATTCTGAATAACATTTAAGGAGAAAACATTTCTTAACAAGATTGGAAAAATTTATATTTTCTTGAAATTGGTTGACTACTGGATCAACACGAAATTCTGCAATCAGTTGCGCGTTGGTATTCTAGAACTATACATATGAAAATTTGTGAACTGATGGATCCATGAGATATCGAGGAGTTAACCTAACAATTCCTATTGGACCTAAATCCGGAAATATTTGACTAATTTTACCCATTAACAAACTCAATCGAGATATTTCGAATAGAAACCTCAATTTCGGCTAGGTCCATTCCTTCGAAAGTTAGAGCACATACGGCAGTGACGAAAAAATAATGCACTGTTTTCCACAACAAGCGCGTGAGTATATGCCTTCTTTGAAGGATTTATTTGAAAACCTCATTAACTATCATTGAGTTTTCATCGTAATAAAGTGTTCATATCAAGAAATAAAACAAGTCATAACCCTCATTTATTTTAGAAATTCATATATTTCAAAAACCATATCTCCGATTCCGTTACAATTTCACTCTAATCGAAACCAGAGACACAATTTCAGTTCAATCAGATATGTATTCTTTGAATTTTCCTAAAAAGAACATTGATACCTAGAGTTTGTTTGCATCAACCTTTCACGACATCTACTGGTGAATAGTCGACGCATTCACTGGATCTTACAGTGATTTTATACAGGACAGTGGCGTCAATAGATCTGTTCACACTCTATGCTTCATGAGGCGATTCGCTGAATGTTTGGTCGGTGGTTTCCGGTAGCGTATGAGCAGTGTATCGAAATGGTCCATGAAGCTGTTGAGAGACAAGTGTGACCATCTTTCATAAAGCGGGTATACCTTGACGATGACTGAAATCTACTAATGGATACTAATTGAAGCCAGCCGTATTAGATGTCCCCCTACGAACAAAAGCCAACCAGTTTTTGTATTTTTTCTCTTTTTCTACAGGCAAATGATGCATCAGTTCAGTCATAAAATCTGTTGAACTTAACACAACAACAGTATTTAGCAGCCGAAAAAATCAAGGCCATAGCTGCCAACAAGAGTCATGAAATCAGAATCCCACGAGCAAGCAGGCAATTTTCGACGAATGTTATTACTAATAAACTGACATTACACAGGAACAAAATCTGTGGATAGTTCAACAAATAATTCACCTCGATCTACACCGAAGATGCGAGTTCCCAAGAGTGCAGTTACTCAGTTTCAAGGTTGTTTCTGATCATCAGACTGATATACCTTGCAAATCTCCTGAAGTAGACAACATGAGCCCTGTCATTCTGAAGCGATGAAGCACAACTCTTGCTTATCCATTGTCCATCCTTATGGAAAAATCGTTCCCAACAAAAGACTTGCCGATGGATTGGCTTTTGGCACGTGTTACTTCGGTATACAAGAAGGGTGATAAACTTGATGCCCGGAATTATCGCCCAATTTCTCTGACTTCATCCGTTGTTAAGGTTATGGAGAAAATTATCATCGATCAACTATTGGAATTTCTCCTCACCAATGAAGAATTGCCGAAACAACAGCACGGTTTTATTCCTGGGCGTTCAACGATAACCTGCCTACTCAAGTGCTTAAATGACTGGACTAAAGCATTAGATTAAAATTCACCAATCGATGCCGTGTATCTTGACTTAACCAAGGCGTTCGAAACAGTACCAAACCGCCGGCTTCTGTACAAGCTGGAGCATTTCGGAGTGCGGGGCGGATTGCTTGAGTGGATCCAAAGTTATTTGAGTGGAAGAAAGTTCTTCTTTGGCGCTGGTGAGAAAAGATCTCGAACTAATAATGTAACAAGCGGAGTTCCCTAGGGATCAGTTCTGAGTCCGCTGCTATTTCTGGTCTACATATCCGATCTGCCTCCGCTCCTCAATTCTGAGGGATCCTTATTCGCTGACGATGCTTAGCTCTACAACTATGCCCATACCAACCCTTTTTTGCTCAAGTAGGATTTGACTACTTTGTTCTCTTGGTGCTGCGAGTGGTTGATTGAGCTCAATTTATCGAAATTTAGGGTTCTTCACTTGGTAAAAAATAATCCAAGAACAACTTAACATAGTGATGGCATCCCCCTCACCTCTACTAGGAGTCAACTAGATTTAGGTTTTGTTGTTACTGAGGGCCTCTCATGGTCGGAGCATATTTTGTATGTTTCTTCTAGGGCCCGAAGAATGCTTGGGTTACTTGAACACACCTTTCGTTTTTGTGACCCTCTGTATGTTCTAAACGTTACAAGAACCATGTAAGACCCATTTTGGAATATGCGGGCCCTGTCTGGTACGAGAGGATGGTCAGCCCAAGGAAGTCCAATGTTGCCAAATGTACGCATAGAGATGAATACTTAACTCGTATTTGAAAACCGATCAAAAATCGAACACCGTCCATAAAATAGAGTAATGGTTAAGTTTAATTTTGTTGTCTGGTTAGGTTAGGTAAGTTTAATTTGGGACAGTGCCAGTTTGAATCAGAAACGGAAATTTGGCGCGTTAACTGACCTAACCAAATTTCCGTTTCTGATTCAAAGTGGCACTGTCCTAAATTAAAGTAACCTAACCTAACCAGACAAAAAAATTAAACTTAACCATACTCTATTTTATGAACGGCGTTCGATTTTTGATCGGTTTTCAAATATGAGTTAAGTATTCATCTCTATGCGTACATTTGGCAACATTGGATTTCCTTGGGCTGACTATCCTCTCGTCTGTCTGGTGTCCGAATCTGGTATGGCAGCGAGATTTATTGGAGTCCATACAAAGACTAGCCACTAGCATACCATATGAAAAAGTGCGACCAACATACGAACAGCTTTTGACTCTTTTTAATCTTCCCCCCGTTCAGACTAGGAGGCATGTTGGTGACTTGATCATTGCCTTTCGAGCTTTGACTCATAGATTTGGGATCAACATGGGTGATATGTTTGATCTTGCTACTACCAGCCAACTTAGAGAGCACAGATTCAAATTGACAAGGGAAATATTCAAATGTACCCCACGCCAATCTTTCATCACCAATGAGATATTCCATAATTGGAACAGTCTTCCTGATACGGTTGTTGGCACCTATAGTGTGAACTCCTTCAAAAACAATTTAGACTCTTGGTGGCGAACCGGTGTGTTGATGGCCTGGTTTGTGTTTTGGTGATTTCACTACTATATTTTGTTTTGAATTTTTTATTAACATTAGTTTCACACTCATTATGTCATTAGAAATCGTCCAGTGACAACCGTTTAGAAATTATGGCGGAAATAGTGAAAAAATTTCGAAATTTTGGTCAACTTTGAGACGTCGTGCCGACCAAAATAATGAAGCTGGGTGATGTCGAATTTTTTTACGTGCAGTTCGATCCTTTATCTATGCAATAAAACAGATTTCATCGTCCTACTTCCATCGAGTCGGTAATAATGATTTTTTGAAAAAAGGTCCAAAATTTTGGAACTTCAAGGACCTCTCACGTCCAGGACGATTTTTTTAAAAAATATCTGACCTTATATTCTTGTTCTACGCCCTCGAATTAGTAGGTGTGCCAAATTTCACGGCGATAGGAGTCGGAAAATTATTTTTCGAAAATCGAGATTTTCTTAAAATTTTACCAAAAATCGAAAGTTCTCCGATCGACCTGAAATTTGAAACATATACTAATTCGAGGGCGTAGACAAAGAAAATCCAATCAGAATGTTAGTGGCGAGTCTGGTTCGTTTTTTATGGCCAGAAGAAAATCGAAAAAATTGGACCTTTTTTAAAAAAATCATAATTTTCCAACCAGAGGACCTTCGTCTATAAAATGAGCGGCTACGTACTCACAAAGGACCCAGATATAACCAAAAAAATTCGATATTGTCCAGCCTCACGCGTTTGATCTGTACGACGGCCCAAAGTTGACCCAAATTTCGAAAATTTCTCACCAAATCCGGAATATTTTCCAAACCGAATCAGTTACTCGAAATCTAATTACAGATTCGTAATCTACGTGTTCGAATCCATAATATATGATGTGCATATTGTCATAGCTTCAAAAATAAAATTTCGCACGGAATCGCTAAATCTTACCCCAACCCTCTGCGCTTTGATGTTGATTCGCGGTTCTTTATGAAAAATTTTTTAAGTCCCAAATAAATTTTTTTTTTCGGAAATCGTCGACCTTGTTATCGTTTCCTATTAAATCGAGGTCGTAGATCACGAATATGTCATTAGAAATCGTCCAGTGACAACCGTTTAGAAATTATGGCGGAAATAGTGAAAAAATTTCGAAATTTTGGTCAACTTTGAGACGTCGTGCCGAACAAAATAATGAAGCTGGGTGATGTCGAATTTTTTACGTGCAGTTCGATCCTTTATCTATTCAATAAAGCACATTTCATTGTCCTACTCTCATCGAGTCGGTAATAATGATTTTTTGAAAAAAGGTCCAAAATTTTGGAACTTCAAGGACCTCTCACGTCCAGGACGATTTTTTTAAAAAACACCTGACCTTATATTCTTGTTCTACGCCCTCGAATTAGTGAGTGTGCCAAATTTCACGGCGATAGCAGTCGGAAAAATATTTTTCGAAAATTGAGATTTTCTTAAGGGTAACCCCTTAAAATTTTACCAAAAATCGAAAGTTCTCCGATCAACCTGAAATTTGAAACATATACTAATTCGAGGGCGTAGATAAAGAAAATCCAATCAGAATGTTAGTGGAGAGTCTGGTTCGTTTTTTATGGCCAAAAAAAAATCGGAAAAATTGGACCTTTTTTAAAAAAATCATAATTTTTTAACCAGAGGACCTTCGTCTATAGAATAATTGGCTACGTACTCACAAAGGACCCAGATATAACCAAAAAAATTCGATATTGTCCAGCCTTACGCGTTTGATCTGTACGACGGCCCAAAGTTGACCCAAATTTCAAAAATTTCTCACAAAATCCGGAATATTTTTCAAACCGAATCAGTTACGCAAAATCTAATTACAGATTCGTAATCTACGTGTTCGAATCCATAATAAATGATGTGCATATTGTTATAGCTTCAAAAATAAAATTTCGCACGGAATCGCTAAATCTTACCCCCACCCACCCCGTATCATAACCACAGTTACCAACTTCACCATACTTCAAAAACTATTTATCCTGTTTCTAATAGGCAAAATTTCTACAAAATTCATGCGACAATTCCCAACTCCGAAGATGTATATCACAAGCAGATAGACTCCGACTTAAATTACACCTACAGTCGAAAACTTTCTGAAGTGTGAGCTTCATTCCATTTTATGACACCTGGCTGAAATAAAGTTGTTCGCACTTTTTTCTCACAGCACGAAAAAGCACTTCTAGCCGGAAATTTCCTTTTGCGACGTTGAAAGGATCGTTTGGTTGAATGGCCTCGTTGACATCAGAAAGTTGCCAAATCGAACAAGATTCTGACTGAGGATTGTAATAGGATTCATCCCCATCATCTTCTGTGGAAGAAATATTCCTTTGTTGGCATTCGATGCCTCTCGTCACTTCAACAATATTTATTTTTATTCATATATGTGAGTTCTTATTAATCTTTTTACGCATTTGTTCTGGGGAACAGGGTGTTATCATTTCGTTACAGTGTCTAATTTTCGAATTTTGAGCCTGAATTGCTCTCAAACGACTAGGTTGGACTCACTGATGACGAAACAGTGGTCAGATTTGATTCTGTCCGTCCATGCAGCCAGCCGTCTGGCAGTCCGTGTGCGCTCTAACTTTAGAGACAAAGGACTAAAAGTCTTGAATAGTCAGGTAAGGTTATGATACAGTATATCTTGGTTGAGCTCGTTAATGGGCCAAATCTACATAATGGTTTTTGTGTTGTATCCATTTGAAATTTTGATTTTCGAATAAATCGAGAAATATTCATCTGATCGATATGAATCTTGCTTGGTATCAATTAGAAGAGTTATCCATAGAAAAATCTGAGGAAAAAGACGTATAACGTATATTAGATATTTATTTGGAGTCTTTGGTGAAAAACGAATGAAATCTCTTGATAATGGATTTCTTGATAATGGATTAACTGCTTTTCAATCTCTACTGATTCACATTGAAAATGGTATCAAGGAAAAGTTGCAAAAATTTAATTTCATTGTTTTTTGAAGTCTGAGAAATTGCCAGCAGAAATCTCATTTATTAGAAGTATAACAATTGAGAACGAAGCAGTACGATTGGTTGGCTCTTTTGCCACCGAAAAATATTAACAGAATGAAATGAAATGAATGTATGGAATGGAAGAAACATAGATTGGAGAGAACTATTCGGTACTATTGCGAGTAGCACTATTTGTTGCAAATTATCAAATTCCTATTATAATATTCTGATCAGAGTCATAGTGATCTCATGATTGAAACTTCGTAAATAGTTCTAGAATACCGAAGTGCAGCATAAGATAAAAGTTCTTAGAAAAGGAATGGTGAAAATGTTAATACATTTGTTCACGAATATTTTCCAAACTTTTCTTGAAAAACAATGTTTTTGCGTAAACATTCGATCAGACATCAATTCAATCAATTTCGCCAATTCGACCTTCGTAATTAAACTCCAAACTAACCCTACAATTATCAAGCTGCTGAGTAGATTCTCTCGGAAGTTATTCTCTTCACTATCAGTGGTTAGGCCGGCCGTAAACGAATTAACTTTAGACAGAATCTACATGGCGAATATATTTATAGAGTAGTTTTTAAGTTCAATTGAGAAGGTCAAATGCTTAAGTGACTTGAATTCGCCAATTATTCTTCAGATTGTTATACCCATTCAAAATTTTGGATCTAATTGCAATCTAGTAGTGATCGAAAACTATGGCTTGAGGATCATGCACAATTTCGTGCGACCATATGAGAAGAAGATCTGCATTTGGCAGGGTCAATATGTGTATAGATGACCGCTTTGGCAACGGTACAAGTGCGTAAAAGCTCCTGGCCTCTCGTCAGTGCTTTTCTAGGTTTTTCTAAATACACAGTGTGAAACTTGGAACAAATTGAAACAATAGTAAAACATGGTGTCCAAAAAAGTATCCTAAATTTGTAATCGCAATAAAAAAATGACTGAATTAAATTCATTTTATTCGCATTAGGAGGACACGAAAAAAATTTATATCGATAATTCAATTTAATCCCTATGTTAATCGTTAGGCTTTTTTAATCTTGGGTGGAAATCAGCCAAGTCATGCTCCCTCAGGGATTGCTGTCATTTCTGGCATAATGATTTGTTTCAATTATGCTAGATTCATCGGAACATTCCTAAACAACTTATTTTCAAGCGTGAAAAGATTGATTATCGCACACAAAAAGTCATTCAGCACGGCTCGAAGCACTCCGCCATTCATCGTTAGGCACATTTGTTCGTCTTGTCGATGGTTTTGAATCGAAAACCATAAATAACTGCACGAATTGTCAGCTCACTAGGCCGTTTAATGGACGACTTGCTCTATATGAACTGATTTATTGTTTTAAGTAAATTTCTACAATTTGGTAGCGTTGCTCTGAAGTTAAAAACGATCCAGGGTGGCCATGCACCACTGACATTATGTCACTTTGATTAATATTCATTGCCAATGTCGCGTCGCCAATATTTGACTCCGCGCACAGACGAGTTAATTATTGTCACTCTGGTGACATTTTGGCACTTCATCTATGCTCCAGAGTAATTATTCGCATGGAGAATGAGATTGTCGAGTTGTACATCGTCTTAACTTTAGAAAGATTGAGTTCATCTACGGGCTTTTTCACACCATGCTCTGAAGGTTTATAAGAGCTCTTTCCCAGATATTTAATTTCTATTTCAGAATGACCATCGAAAATTCTTATGATCAAAAATTTATTGCAATCAACAGTTTAAGGAAATATTATAATGAGATTATCTATCCTTCTTAAAAAATCTATTCATATAACTTTCACGTTTCCGTTGTATATCGGATTTCTAGTATTTCCATTTTCCGTTGAAATCAGAATTTTATGGATGTCCTTTAATTACGCACTCGTTTGTGAAATATTTTAAAGGAAATAAACAATTTTCTAACTTATTATCAGTACGCTCGTCTTCGAAATTGAAGTGGTATTCATTTCATGTACATACCCAATTTTTTTTTCGCTGATATAGTAGGAAATCTCCTCGCACTCATTCAGAATTCTTATAATCTGCTTTACTAAATCGTCTCAAACAGTTACTGTTGAGTGTAAATACTTCCTTAACGTGAATTCCGTAACAGGTGACAATTTGTCACTGAGGCAGATCTCGTTTACAAAAATTCACCCGACTGTTACGTAGCCTAGTGAGCGAATGCCAATATTAGTAGGCATTGAGTATTCAACTACTTACCTACTTCACGCTAAAACTGGGACCCGGTGACAAAAATTCAATAGTGCGCGGCCGACATAACTGAACAGGAATGTCGGAACACTTTGACATTTATTGTCGAACCATTGACAAGAACCACCGTAATTTCTCATGCAACTCGAAAGGCAACCATCGCATCAAAACAAATAAAAAAATTTTGCTTTTCATGCGAATTATAACAATGATAAGGAAAATGTAAATTCCAGTGAAAAACCCATCAGCATTTTTGAATCAGTTATGTACATTCTGCAGGGATGGCAATCATAATCAACGAAGTAAAAGGCCTATTACACTATCCAATCTGTAGGGCCCGGTATGCCGGGTGCCCGGTTTGCCTGGTAGGGTGTCGCTTATTACACTACCCTAGATACCGGTCTGACTTCTGTCATCTGAACGTCAACGTAGGGACATTTACAAATATCCAATCGTTATGTCCCCGAAATTATCGAAAAGATAAAAAGTTGCATTAGTGGTGAGTTTGGCGGTCAGTACCTCGAAATCCACAAAACGGAAGGAGAGGGGAATATGGGTGAAAAAATATTTGCTCCTCAGAGAAAAACTCTCAAATATGAAATTCTTCGTTGTTTAGACCAAACAGATTCACGGAACTACTTGAGACTAGGAACCGACCAATTTGAAGAGCTACTTAACTTAGTAGCTCCGTTAATAAAAAAAGATAATACCATTTCAAGAGAAAGCTTAAGTCAACAACAAAGACAGGTTGTCACATTGAGATTTCTAGCCACTTGAGACTCTTATCAAGTTTTGAAATGTAGTTATTTGTATCTCAAACTCTCTTGTAAAAAATTATAACCTTGACTGTTGCCGTTTCATCGTAGTTTTTATATATTTTCTTAGATTTCTAAGAGCACTTTATAGCCATCATTCCTCAAGTCTTTATTGACAGTGTCCTCATGGTCTTCCTTCCACAGATACGGCATTTTCCTGTATATTTCTATTATATTAAGTAAGATTGCTTTTTCTCTTGCTCACGACATCTCACAGAATAACGCATTCAGGCTTATGACACGTTTATGCGTATTGTACGCTCTCTGCGTTGCTATGCGACTGAGCTCCCTAACTCCCTAGCGCTTATTACACTGCACGGTATGCCGCGTCCGGCAGATTGGGTCTACTCAATCGCCCTAGATTCGGAACCTTACTGCCGGTTCCTTATTACACTACCCGGTCCCTGCCTGCCGGGCCCTGGAGATTGGATAGTGTAATACGCCTTTAAGGCAATTAATTCACAGAAACTTTAGAGAAATCCACCAGGTAACTCGAGAATGGTTAGTTCATGACAGCCTGTAATTTCCTGAAAACATCGGATCATCTTAACTTTCCATCCAAAGGGCTCTTTGGATTTCTGTTCCTTCGAGCAATATGATTCACTACTTCGAATTGTACCCACCCCCACTTTCCTGAGTTTTATAATCCAGTGAGAATCCGATCGCATTTATTGGAACGGAGTTCTTCTTGTTATAACTCCCTTTTATTCAACAAAATCTGAGAAAATAAGAAGAAAATGCTAGTCTTTCCTCTTAGTTGACTTGAATGATATTATTTACTAGAGTTCTCTCGGCAACACTGCCACATGCAAGTTTCAAAACCTCGTTAATATCTCAATTTCAATCTATCTTCTCGCTGAAATTTAGGAGAAAACTTTGAGATGTTTGCATCCCGTTTTATTGGAGGTATTGTTTGCTCTCAACTTATTTATGAGGCATAAGGAAGGACATAGATGCATAGAATATTATGGTGTGAACACTCTTTGACATATTTTGGGTCCGAAATGAGATCCAAATGTTGTCAAAATACGCCTTTCTTGTCCTACTTCAGTTTTCGCCGATAGATACTACCATAGGAAAATCTGCCATATAAAATCTGAAATATTCCCGGAAGTAACCGTCCTGTCATTACAAGACTAGTCAAATGTCAAATCCGATCTTCTTTCTAATTTTGCGAGTTGAAACATATATATTATTTTCAAGAATGTCCAATAATAAATTCATTTTGATAAATTTAAATTATGATTATTCATTTCTTTCGGTCAGAATGGCAATAATATATACAGATATATAAAAGTTTCCTTCGTCTCTGAAAAAACAAGTCTGAAACTTGATATTTTTGAATACCTGTTCATTGAAAGAGGTTTCAATTATCTCAATATTCAGTTCATGGAAGTCTTCCAGAGTTGCTTGTTCTTCGCCAAATTCCATTCAAATATGATCAATAGATTCTACAAAAAATTTTTGAGATAACAATGAATTCTTGCGGAGAAATTCGGAAAATTTCCTGAAATTTCGTTTCCGTACATTTTTCACCATAACAGTTCCCAAGAAAGTGCATTGAATTTGACAATGGATTCTTCATCAGTGAGTCCAACCTTTGTTCGTTCGAGACATTCAAAATTCACAAACATTTGGGCGAAATGAAAAATCCATTCCATCTACCTAAGGCTTGCCAATTTCCCATAGTTGAGCAACAACAAGTGAGAAAGTTATTGGAGAGCTTAATTGTTCTGACAAATTGATAAAAAAATAGGTTTTTCACTCGAAATCTACAATTCATTCTATAAAAGTAGCCGATAAAACAAAAATTGTCGTGCAGACAGGATGAAAAACCATGTCAACATCCCTCGAGATATATTTTTAGGGAGCATCGATAAAAATCCTCCGTCTGAGAGTCGAATCAATCGCCGTGAAATTGAAAGGTCAGAGAAGATATATTTATGCAATTCCTTTGAAGTATATAATGCCATGAGGAGAAACACCGATTTTTCTTTTCTTTTGCTATCTCTTTTCATGACATCCACTACTCCAAATTCGGGGAATCATCGACAGGAATGAATCACAAACGATTGCAATGAACTCCATGATAAGTAATAAATACGCGTGGTTCGATTCGACTCTATTCATCCTGCCGTGAACACAAACAATTCATAGAACATAATTCACAATCAACGTTCAAAGCGTGAATACAATGCTTTTCATCCTACAAATCTGTGTTTTTCCGCAGTCCAGTTTTTCTCATATTCTCAGAAGTTCCAATCCCATTAAATCTTTGAATAAAGAACAACAGGAAGAAGCATAACACTTCTCTACTTCGTATAAAAGTCGGACATACGCGCCCATATTGAACCTCCAAGTATGACTCATGTTAGTTAGTTTCTTCAGACTAAGAAGTCTCGGAAGAAGTTGTACTCTCTTCAAAGTGAAAGGGAAGTCAGCCATATGCAACATCCATTCCGGACCCACTTTGTGAGGCATTATGCTCCTTCCTCATGTTCTTTATTCAGAGCATTAAATATATGTAGGATTTCAATTTCTTCACACAGAAGTTGATTTCCTACGTGTAAATACTGTACATTGAGGGAGTTTGTTCTGTGTGTGTGTGGCGCACTTTATTATGGAAAGTGCTCCGAACAAAGGACATCAAGTCGCCACCTGTGATGGCATATGTGGTCATAAGGGCAGATTTAAGAGGACGCAGACGCCAGCAAGTCGGGTGATTTCTGATAACATCCTGTCCCTTACACGAAAGGTGATATGGGGTGTTGAATACAATCGTGTCGTCAATTTGTATCTGTCAACAGTTAGGATATCCAAGAAATTCAAGAACGTGTAAGGGAAGTAATAAATTAACAGGAGATTAATAGTATTCTTGAAAAGCCTTTCCCGGTGGTCGAAAGGCACCTCAGCTGATTGGTCTAATCTCATCCCCAGTAAGTCACATCCGTCGAGGTCTGTCCAATCAGACGCAGGTAGAAGGGGATGAAGATTCGGGGTGTACGCCCTCGATTTAAGTAAGAGTGGGGACAAATCGAGCTAGTACGCCAGAGTGAAGATTGAAGGCAGTTCCTGTCGGGGATTGAGTAAGAGAGTTCCCGTCGACGTTTGAGTAAGGCAGTTTCCGTCGTGGTTTGAGAACAGAGAGTTTGAGCTTAAGTTAGACGTAGAGTTCGAGACGCGAAACTCAGACGAAAGACTCAGAAGCAAAGTCAAGATTTTAGACGCGATTCTAGACGAGTTTCGAACGTCAGCAATTGTCTTTTTCTTTATTTTCCTTGTAAATCTGCTCAATTGTACAAAGTGTATAAAGTCGGTGTAAATAGAGTAAATAGCCAAAAACTAGTGTTTTCTTGATACCCACTACAAGAAGAGAGACGAAGAGAAATATTAGGAGTTTCAAATCAATCAAACCCCTAGACGATTGATAAAAATCCTACATATAAATCAAGAAAATTTCACATGACCTGGATTGACAATCAACAGTGAATTATGTGCTCGATTTAAGTTAATTTTCAACACGAAAGAGTTATCAAGTCATCAAAAGTTTTGTGGAACAGAGAGTAAATACCCAATTCAATTTAGATTCGATTGTAACTTTCGAAGATATAAGGTAAAAATTTGCCAAATTTCGTGGATTTTTTCCTGATATTGTTGTTATTACAGGAATGATTCGAAATAATGATTCAATCATGATGGAACTTAGTAACTAGTTTAATGATGCTGATGCACAATTTCGAGCAAAATTCCGTGATGAGTATATATTATAAGAAAAATTCGAGGAAACAATTTAGAAATTTTTCTTTCAAATATATTCCGTATTCTACTACCTCCTTATAATATTATCCTATCACAATTCCGCATGAGCCTTCGAGCAATCATTTTTCAATCAAGTACTGAATTTCATTTTGTGAAAAACCATCTCATTGGATAATGTAATAAAAGTTTATTTCATCAACTTCACTTTTTTGATTTTATGTATTATGGTACGACCGGTTTCGGTATTTACACCATCATCAACCTTTTTGACTCAATGTTGTGATTTGAAATTATTTCAGCTAATTTGTAGTCATAGGGTTCTGGTGGTATGAGAAGATTTTTGTACTCGGCATTCAACAATTTCGCGATGTGCTAATACATTCCTGCACTTTGATTACAAGTTCCACCGAAACAATCTTTACCGATGATATTCAATGAACGCAAGACGTCACTCAATCGCAATTTATAATCGTGAAGTTGAAACATTGATTTTACAAGTGTTTACAAATGCTAAACCTAATAACCATTACGTTTCAGTAAGTCTTAAGGAACCTTTTTTGAGAGGGAGATTTGGGTATTTAGGGAATCAGAGATTCCTCTAGTGGCCGACGACGATCACATGATCTTCATCGGCCGATAGGGAAAAATCTCCGATTAGCCAAATACCCGAATCTTTCTCGCACAACAGGTTCTTTTGCGGATGGCTAGGGAAATACGCAAATAAAACTTGAAAATATGTAAATCTAGTGACATTTTAAGGGTGTTTGAAGTTACTTTCATCATTCTTGAGTTTGCTCGTTATCTATCATTTTCATGAATCTAACCACAGAACACAACGCAATTTCAAACTTTATGATCGCCTTCCCTTGCATGAAACCTCCTCAGTTTTCAATAAGAACAATAACATCATCTTTAACATTGTGAAGAATAAATAAAGATGACCTTTAGCTACTTTTAACAGTTGAAAACACGTTCTCATATAAAGTTAAATTTTGCAGTCGTCGAAATTCTGAAGAATGGTACTAAGACGAGATGCGCTAGGAAAATGATATATTTCTATAACGTGAATTGCATACACCAAATATTACAATAACGTACAGTTCACTCTCATGTTCACTGTAAATCAACCATTACTGTTTTCTGTATTGTAGAATATCCAATTTATTGCTTTTAATTCAAAGAAACTTGATTCGAAAACTCACTTACTCACCTAATTTTATCCTATAATATTGTAATTAAAATACTTCACTATACTAGATATTGAAACTATGATCTTCTGCTTGAAGTTCCTGCAATATCCCTACTCTTTCACCGAACGATTTACACAATCTCATCTTCACCCATTCTCATATTGAATTTTCCATAAATATTGCAATTTTCATCGAATTCATAAATGAATAAGATGATATCACTCAATCAGTGTAAACACATAAATCAAACTCTATGAATTCTTGAGAAAGTCTCTTCCATTGACATTATGATCGCAACATAGGGAAATAATTCTGTGTATTCTGTGGTCATCATGAAACTGGAGCCTGATTCGAGGCCACAGAGGCGGATACAGGAAAATGATGAAAATCCTCTTATTTCCCTCAGATTTTTCAACATTCAAAGTTGAATTTTTCGAAAACTATGCTTTTCAGAAGGAATAGCACCCTTTATAATTTGGAAATCGATCAATTGAACTGACAAAAGACTTGAGAATAATCTTGTCCTCATGAATATACTGCGAATTTGCGATAAGCTTCGTTTTGACGAATCTACTAAATAAATCACACCAATTTTTCAACTTACCAAAGTCAATATTACCAGCGTGTTTCCCACAACAGATAACATGAGAATTATTGAGTATAGAGGGATCTGCACTTTACCAGTCTCGTACCAGGTTGATGTTGAACTTTTAGGTGAAGGTACTGGTGTTAAAGTTCCGGATGTGGCACATAAATTTGCACTGGAGTTATCAGTGTAATTTGGGAAGAGATAGACTGTACTGCTTTCCATGGTTAGACACTTCAACACCGTTCTTTAGATAGTTAAAAACCAGATCATGATCAATTACCACTATTCACTTTCACAAGAATCATCACGTTCGTGGAATAGTATCACATCTATAACCTGCAATAAAGAATCAATAGTGAATACACACCAGATTTGAACATCATTAGTTATAAAGCAAGAAGTTTTTTCCCTTGTCCGTGCGAAATAGAATCAGTCTCATTTAAAAATTTAGTGTAATAAGCAACATGTCAGATGTCTTATTGAGTCGAATAGAGAATGATTGAAAAATTTTATCGATATTAATTTTTTATCGAATATTTTGACGCTCCAAGAGGTATCACTGAAGTATTTTTCGACTTTCCCTAGGTAATAAATTCAGATACATAATGGCGTCTTCATGGTAGTAAAGCATCTCCTAAGATCCAGGTAAGTTAGATATTCCTCTTTATGCAAAGCTACTACAAGATGCTGGGAACCCCCTCGATCTCAGCAAAAATAACCTAATATTAATAACAAGTAACCTTATTTGTCAGTGCCAAATGAAACCTAATCTCCCTGACATAGAAATGTACCATGGGGTTTTCAAAAGGGACGACGCATTTTATTCATTCAATTAAAAGATTTGTGGGTTAGTTCTAAAGTATGATCGATGCCAATAATTAATTATAAGACGTGCCATCGTTCGGATGCCTGCCGCAGAAGGGCTGGTGCGAGTGGATACTCTGGATCGTAGTGGAGATATTCTTTCAATTTCCCATGATGTAAGCATACAGATCGGCAGTAACACGGCAAATTTTTCCTGAGATGTTAGTATGCAGCTAAATCACCCGAACGAGGCGACTATTGGCTAGGTTCGTTGCGTGAGATAACTTGCTCGGCAATAATTAATTTGTGTCGTATGCTGTACGGCACGTTGCGCCGTCCTGATGCGAATATCCTCCAAATCTGTAGCGTCGAGCTGTTTCCAAAAAATCACGAAATCATGGCCCTGTAATGATCGTCGTTGGCGGTGCGATTTTCATAAAATAAAAAAACTAGAAAAGCACCGACGTGAAGTCAGAAGCTTTTGTGTGCATGTTCAAAGAACATGACCGTTTTGGCAATGATTTTGAACGATTGCGCAAAAGCTGCTGACTTCATGTCAGTGATTGTGTCGGTTTTTTTCAATCAAGTACTGGATTTAATTCGATCTTATCTGTATTTTTGGAAATATTCAGAAAATAAAATTTTGAACTACGGAATCATAAGACGGATTTCATAAATTCACGAATTCGATCTTTGTAATTAAGCCCCAAAGCTACTATACAATTATCGAGTTTCTAAGAAATTTCTTCCACAAATTCAAAATTTTATTTTCCCAATATTCCCAAAAATACAGATGAGATCAAGTTGAAATCCAGTACGTGATTAAAACATGACAGCTCGAAGGTTTCTACATAATCTCGTGCGGATGATATAATGAAAAAATGGCGGAAGAACAAATATTTGAAGAAAAAAAATTGGATTTTTTTGTAAAACTGGTTCAACGTTTCGATCATCACGAAATTTTGCACGGAAATGTCCATCAGCCTTTTCAAACTAATAACCGAGTTTCTCCGGAGAAATACATTACTACCGAGGAAAATGCTTGAAATTTGAATTGAAAATTGAGTTTTTATATGTCGAAGAATTATTACCATAGGAAACTAACATTTGGTACATTACTGTGAAATATGGATTTCAAGGTAGGAGCAAAAATTTTTTCTAATATGAAAAATAGTTTCTGAAGAAATGATTTAGAACTTTTTTTTTAATTCAGTACAACCGATCTGGACAGAATTTCACAAAAACTGGCGCGTCGTTATGATTCAACTCACTGTCAAGTTTCAATCCAATCACTTCAGTGGTTTAAGAAATATTAGGAAAATAACTTCAAATGGCTATAACTCCAAAACCGTATGACTGATTTGGCCCATTAACGAACTTAACCGCGGCATTCTGATGCGCGACCTGCCCCGAAAGATTCAAGTCTCTAGTTTGCTCGTTCGACAGTTCCGGCTGGCCGGACGAACAGAATCAATCGATTCTGACACTGGATTCGTCATCACTGAGCCATATCTATACGTTTGAGACCAATTTCGGGAAGAAAATCGGGAATTACAAACATTTGGACGGAACGATAGCCGGCTGTTCCCCTAGAACATGCGCGCAAAAATGATCGATGACACCGCCTTTATTGTAGACCAGTGTAGATCGTGAAGCAGGCATAATGTTCGGTGATTTTTGTTGGAAACTCAATTTAGTCTATCCCAATAAATTCTTTTCTCTGATAAGCTTAAGACAAGTTTATTTGTCATTTTCTCAATAATATTCGAAATGCATCATCGAGTGATTCGCAAGAAGTGAATATATACTCCATTCACTTGTATAAAGTATCCTGGTTTGCCATGACATCCTGACAGATTTCACCGCGTATATTTTGAAAATGTTAGGTTATAGTCTTTTTCCTGTCAGATAACACAACGTTGTCCTCTCTGCAAAGAGGTCATAGTAGTTAGGGCGCGTTTTTAAATTCACCAAACTGGTGTGGTTGTGGTGGAGTATGGTGGACATAGAACATAAATGGTGACAAATGAAATGAAAACAACCTATCAAGCAGTACTCGAGTCAAAAGCAAGATATGGAATTATGTTCTATGGACATACTTTGAAGTCAACTCAAATATTCAATTCCCAGAAAAAAGCAATACCTAAACTATCAGAAAAAATATAATTCATGTTATTTTCGTGCATAAAAATTCAATGCATAGGATATACCAAGTTCATTTTCAATGTACTACTTCCTATCGAAACAAATCCACGAAATATATAACTTTTGAAATTATTCGCTAAGGAATTTGTTCAATTCAAACATGACCACCTACTCAAGGCTCAATACAATGCAATCAAAGTGAAATGTTAATTTATTAGTTTATTATGGTTGAAGCTGAATTGTTACTTGTTATTGAAAGAGAGTAGAAATTGGCAACCTCGCGTCGAATTATTTTGGCATTGTCGATATTTCAGGAGCACCAACCTGCCTTGGTTTTAGTTACAAAAACATGATAGACCTAAATCATGGCCACCCGGGATACTTTATGAAAGTGAATGGAGTATATATCCCTATTCACTTGAGGGGGGAGCTCATTTCGTCTCTCCGACATTGTTATCAACTTTCGTTCACAGTTTTGAACGTATTCCATATATCTATGAGAACAGTGTGGTGCAGAATAGTTCAATCTGCTCTATTGAATATGTTCAAACCATAGATCACAATTCATTTTGAAACGAAAGGAACCTTTTTGGCAAAAAACAATAAAATGACGATTTCTAGGAAATGCTTATAGTGTTATTGCTGACAGAAAGACATTCAGTAAGAATCAGAGTGCAAGTTGACTACAAGCATCACCTAACGTCGTCAGTGCTATATTCGAGTTACACTGATGTACAATATTGTTGTTTATACATAGAGACACATCGAACAGATCTCAGGCCATTGAATCATGGAGAGATGCGCGGTTCAACAAATGTTTCTAAATTTTTCTATTTTATCACCCAATTTCAATTTCGAAGAAATCAGGGAATTAGCTTCAAGATTGAAATTTTTCTCTGACTTTTCAGTATTAGAAAGAGGACGTAATATATTTCTCGTTGGCTATTGAACTCAGTTTTCACAATGACTTACTCAGTTTGCGACGGAAAAGGTATTTTTCGAATTAGTGAAAAACATGTTTCAAATGGCTAGAATTTTTCAATCATCAGAAGAATTTCGCCCATAACAAACTCAAACAAACCATTCGGATCTCACAATCCCTAGGTTCTCTGTTTTGAATGTAACATTGTCTTCGAGTGTCGAACGGACGGAAAGAATTTTTGTTCGGCCAAGCACAGCTCATTAATCAGTCCTACCACATTGTTCAAGACTTTGACAAAACGCTCGTATTCTAAAACAGGGGTGCGCGAAAAAAATTGAGAACAATATATTTTGTACATATCTGTAAATGCCATCCGATGAATAGTTATAGCTGTTTCGTGATGAATTGGTAACAAACACGTATATTCCTGCAACTGAAAACAATCATGATTATGTCATCTCTTGTACAACTATAATAAAATGAGTTGAAAATAATGCGACAGCATGTCGCTGGCATAATTCACTTCGAATCTAACAAATGTACAATAAACCCTGGATATTGTTCATTTTACTCGTTAGGGTTCTCTTTTCACTACGAGATCATTTCCGACATTTACTCCTTCTTTGTTGCAATGCTATGTCAACTCATTACGAAGCCCTGCTAGGTGAACCGTGTCAAAGCAAGCTGACACTGTTTTGACCTGTGAACCCTGAGATTACTATATTTTCTCACCACAAGTTCTACCTTTATTTGTGAATACACAGGGTGTTTCATCATAAACTGGTCAAACATATATAGCCGTATAGATGACATTGGAAAAGTAATTTTTGTCTTATGACATATACCCCGTTTTCGAAGCATAAGCGAGATACAGGGTGTTTAATGTCAACTTTGAGCAATATTTTGATAACTGTGGTGAGTTATGCGTTACCTTCGAAATAACGGTTTTTGGTCACATCCTAGTATTTTTTGGTGGTCAATTCTATTGTTGTGTAGAATTCGGGAAAAAATATTTCAAAATGGCGGAAAACCTACAAAATTTTTTGTTTTCTATTGCCGAATTGGATAGCATTGTTTTAATGTACTTTTTTTTATATGCCCACAGTGAAAAAAAGATTTCACCCAAATTTGTAGAAATCGTTCTAGGTTGAGCTTACCTTCATTTTGAAAACTGCTGTGAAAACAGAATGAAAAAATATTAATTTTTTTTTCATTTTATAGCCTTCCGAAGATTCCACTCGGAGTAATGAAATAATTTTCATTTTAGAAACTGTGACCCTACGGAGGCCAAAATTGTGCCAATGGTCCTCCAGAATGACCTGGATAGAATAATGAATTCAACATGAAAAAAATTAAAAAAAAAAAATCTTTGATGGGAATCGAACAAGCTCCACCTACGGACAATCGTCCGAGTGTAAATTGGATTTATTCTGTTTTTAATGATGTCCGTTACCAAGCAACGCGAATGCGGATAGAGTTCGATTCCCACCAAAGTTTTCTAGAGAATATTTTTTTCTTAATAAATTCATATTGCCATCCAGGTCATTCTGGAGGCATAATAGCATAATTTTGGCATCCGTAGGGCCACCAGTTTCTCGAATAAAAATTATTGAAGTACTCCGAGCGGAATCTTTGGAAGGCTATAAAATGAAAACCAATGGATATTTTTTCATTCTGTTTTCACACCGGTGTTCAGAATGAAGGTCAATTCAACCTCGACAGATTTCAACAATTTTGGGTGAAATCTTTTTTTCACTAGTGAAATCTTTTTTTCACCATGGACATGTAAAAAAAAGTTGAGTTTGAATTTTGAAAAAAAATTTTCACGGAAAATCTTAGAAAATTGAGTACATTAAAATAATGCTATCCAATTCGGCAATCGAAAAAAAAATTTCAACTTTGTAGGTTTTCCGCCATTTTGAAAGATTTCTTCCCGAATTCTACACAACAATTGAACTGACCACCAAAAAATACTAAGATGTGACGAAAAACCGTTATTTCAAAGGTCACGCATAACTCACCACAGATATCAGAATATCGCTCAAAGACATCTCGCGTATGCTTCGAAAACGGGGTATATATCATAAGGCAGAATCACTGCCAATTTACACAAGAGTTTATTATTTTCTCAGTTAAATAACCCAATATACCATTAATATCTTAAACAACTTGAAACCGAATGGGATGATTCATTTCCGATATTATTGGAAATTTGCAGCGTTTTTCCTCACATTTCAGGAACCACTGGTCGGAAATCATTCGGGTAAGATTTTTTAGATTAAGTTATGCAACAGAAATCAACGTTCAGAGTTTCATGAAAATTCGGTAGTACGTTTTCGAGAAATAATTTTTTTTTCCCCCAACCCCGCATTTAGAGCCCTTAGGGTACACCGATCCTGCTGAAAAGCTTGAAAGATCAACCCCGAGTGACACACGATTTTTCTACCAAGTTTCAAGGATTTCCGTTCAGTAGTTCCAGAGAAAATCCCCGAACAACGGACGGCGGACGGAAGGATTTTTTTTTATTCGTTCATTCAAATCTACATACTCCAAAACGTAAAAAGCGAAATTTTCAGGGGGGCTTAAAATTTTTTTTGTCGGTCGATCATTGAGGTTTATCATTTGATTTTATCGAATAGTAAACCAAAATGACTTTTCCAATATCATCTATATGTTTGACCGGTTTATGGTGAAACACCCTGTATATTTTTCAGGTCAATGATATTTCATTCTCATGTATATAAAAAGCTCCATTTCTATAATCTGTAATTTTTCTGATGGTTCATTCAAAACTATAAGAATTCTATGAAATCACTGACTTGAATTCAGCGCGCAGGTTCAAATTCGTTGCCAAAGCTGTAAGCTTTTCACTTATTGACCACGACAAACGCAGCTTGGCGAACTTTAAATCATATTACCACCAATTTTTACATGAACCTTCACACCGTCATTTCTTTATCAATTAGAATGGATTTCAATTCGATCCAATCTGTACTTTTGGAGATATTGTATACAGAGTAGGTTTGAACCTTAATTAAGATAATCGAATTCCTGAATGGGTTAAATCCATTCAATGATTCCGCAGATATAACCATTCAGAACTTTTTATACTTAATGAGTTGGAGAATACTAACGTGCATCCTTGTGCAATATTTTGCGGGAATCCCACCCGTCAAGATATTCAAAAAAAAGTTTTACTTTAGAATTATCCTGATTTTGGTTAGAAGACTTGGAACTTGGACTTAGACTTTCGGAAACTATCAATTATATTATCATGAAATTTGGCACAAACCTTGATTTTATATGTAACAGGAGTCTTTCGATTTCCGATTTGATACAAGATTCAATTCCGAGGATATTAAAAATAATTTTCGAAATTTCGTTGTTTATAAGTAATTTTAAGATCATTTCCCAATATTTCAAGAAATACAAGAAAAATAATATACTAATAAATCTAGAAAAGCACTGCCGTGAAGGCGCAGCTTTTGCGCGCATGTTTAATGTAGATGACCGCTTCGGGAAGGAATTTAAACATGCACGCAAAAGCTGCTGCCTTCACGACAGTGCTTTTCTAGATTTTTTTTTCGATAAATTACTGGATTTCAATTTGATCCTTCAATTTTCGGAAATATTGAAAAAATAAAATTTTGAATGGGTATATCTACGGAATCATTGGGTGGATGTTACCCATTCACGAATTCGGCCTTCGTAATTAAGTCCCAAATCTTCTCTACAAATATCGAGTTTCTAAGACGTTTTTTCCGGAAGTTATTGTGTTTACGATCGGCCTAACGGCCAACTGCGTAAATACAATAACTTCTGAAAGAAACAACTTAGAAACGCGATATTTGTAGAGCAGGTTTGGACCTTAATTACGAAGGCCGAATTCGTGAATGGGTAACATCCACCCAATGATTCCGCAGATATACCCATTCAAAATTTTATTTTCCCAATATTTCCAAAAATACAGATCAGATCAGAAATTTTGAAAAATAATTTTTTGGATGTTCATGAAAAACTTCGGTGAGATCTTAAGGAAGAAGATCACCTAATCTTGCCACAGGAAGTAGAATTGCATTTCACGGGATCAATACGAGAATAGGCGCACTCTTTGCCAACCGCGTAAGATCTCTTTACCCCACGTCATTGCTTTTCTAGAGTTTCCCACTGAAATTTGGGGTTTCCTAGTTTTGGATAATACACATTCGAACGCAGCTTAAAGGCACGTCCAGATGTATCGTTTTTCTACAAAAATTTGATTATCATAACTCTTCCAACCAAGCTTCTCACCATAATTGTTCCCAAAGTACCTACTGTATTATTGAGGAGCAAATTGTTTCTCTAGAAATAAAAATGCAATTAATCCTTTCTGTGCAGCAATCAGTGTCTTCGTTGAAGAAACAAATGGTCGTTTTTCACGAGTACCTGGGATCGAATTTTTTCTAGCTCTTGAACAGCGGAGAAATCGCCCCCGAATTCCATGGGATGGGACAATCTGCTAAATTAGCAATTACTTAGATGTCTACCTGAATGATACTGAATCTCAAATCCCTTAAAGGTGGGATTAGATTCGTATTCAAGCAAGAATCTCTGGATTCCTCGAGAGAAGGATAACCTGACCTGATATGATCAGAACTGGAATGGAAATGTTGTGATTTGGATAAGTCATCAGGGAGCATGCAAATTATTGCCATACTCAGTCAGCGATCACTGTAGTATGTAAAAAACGCAGTGATCCGCTGGGTTATATTTCGTTCATATAGGGAAATTTTTTGGATCTCATAGCCTGTCAAACTACCTCGACGTTAGGTTATCACCTATCACCTATAAGTTGAGTTCCGATATTCCTGGCCAGTACTTGTCAGTAAATTTTGACAGTCGATTTTACTGGCACTGCTTTGGTAATTATTCGTATCAGTACGAAGCGTTTCGAAATTACTGATACTGGCCAGTACTGATTGGGAATATCGGAACTCAACTATTACTGAAAGAATAAGGAAAACCATCGAATGATGATTTTTTGAACTTTTTTTGCGAGAGGTGTCCGCGAAGCGAACCCTCGAGCCCAAAACAGATCTCAAAGAAGAAAGAACGCTCTTTCCGTCGATACCCCATTCGATCCGCTACAAAATTTCTAAGATACCGAAAAAATTCTCAAACTTGCTCAATTTCGTCAAGTGGACTATCTCGCGAACTCGATCTCGTGCGAAGGCAAAGCTTCTCGGCTTAAACCGAGGGTGGGAAAAGAACCATCAAGGACAGAACCGACCCCCGTGGAATTCTCATAATTCACAAACCAATGGAAATGTACGAAAAATACGAAAGAAAGTTGGTAATTTTTTGATTTTTCTTAATTCTCCAAAAAATTCTGACAGACCATAGAGTCCGATCTGTGTTTACACGGGTATGACAGCCCGGGTCAGTGCTGTCAGGTGGAAATTGAATGAAATGCGCCGAAATACTGGCAAAAATTGTATGAAATGGCAAAAACTGAGCACAGAGTTCGCTTTCAAGCAGAAGAATGAAGCGATTGGTAATATTTTCGAAGGAAATGTCATGAATCTATCAGATCACCGAGAGCTCCTTATACAGAATTTCAACATGCAATTCAACGAAATCGAGGGAAATATGGGATATATTATATTGAAATGGATCGATTAGAGGTTGGTACTGATTCCTATTCAACTATTTTACCATCAACTTTGAGTTTTTTCAAAATTTCAGCATAATTTGTACCGATTCAGAACAATCTTTCTCACTGGAATCCTACCGTTGTGTACGAGCTAGGTTACTTTTTCTGGAAAGTTTTTGAAGATTGAAGATCTTTTTATTCATTTCCGATGCCCTTCCAACGATATTCATTTCCGTTTCTCTAGAAAATGTATCTGGAAAATAGATAATTCTGAAGTAACCTTGAAATGTCTAGAGGTCACAGAGCGTTTTTTTGCGAGGGTACAGAGCATTTTTTTGCGATTACCCAAAAAATTTTTTTGATGACGTCATATCATTACAATAAGTTCAACCACATAAAGGGCGAATCTACGCGAAAGGTAGATCTGAGCGCAAGGTAGATCCACATCTCAACTAGTTCTACATTTCTAAATTACACGGGGACGTATCAGACTCCGGTTAGCAAAGAAACTTCTCGTCCTTTGCTGAGGGTATCTCAGATCATAATCCACACAGACAATTCGACGCAATCAAATTTTTACAATTTTCTCTGATGGACTATGAAAAAATGTTTTTTTTTCTCGACATCGATCTAAATTTCAACTTGTTGGAAAAGCTCATGATGCAAGGACGGCTTGTATATACCCCAATTTACCCTCGAGTACCTCGAAATATATCAGGTCGGATGCATATTCGAGCTGTAGCAGTATTGTGTGATCTGCTGAATCGATAAAAAATTCAATAAAGGATGTCTAAATTTGAATGAGTATTTGCTCTTTGAGAATGTACTCGAAGACCTTAGAAATATAATAATAACCAGAATATATAAACGTATAATGTTTCCATTTCATTACAAAGGCGTTGACTGCAATGGCCGAATTTGAAATGAAAGTTATACTAATTGTCAAGAAGAAAATTATATCGGTTAGAGCTTATTTTGGGAGGATTTCGCATTATTTTTTAGTTTTTTTATGGGGTTTCACTCCCAATATCTGAAACACAACTATTAAAAATTTGAAAAAATCGTTTTTTTCATGAGAAACGCCCTTCCGTATTGCAGTATCAAACTATTTGTAAGGGGCAGCTTCTTGCAGAATAGATTGCCTAATGAACACTACAGGAACAATACAAACAATAAAGAAAGCAAACTGTGACATTTCATAGAACAAATCTGACTCTTTCATCAGACAAAGCAGAAAATTTCAAGAATCATTTTCTGTCGATTTTTCGTTTCGATTAGTTCCTTATATAATTCTTCAAATTTTCTAGAACACATGATCGAAAAAGGCCCATACCTTTCATTTGAGTATCCATTAAAGCTTATTTTGAGAGGATTTCACATCCTTTTTCTGCTTTTTTACGGGGTTTCACTCCCAATATCTGAAGCAGAACTATTAAAAATTAAATGAAATTGTTTTTTTCATGAGAAGCGCTCTTGCGGATTGCTGTAGCGAACTATTTGTCAAGGGCAGTTTAATGCAGAACAAAGTGCCTAATGAACAATACAGGAACAATTCAAACGATAGAGAAAGCGAACTGTCACGTTTCAAAGTACAAATCTGACTCTTTCATCAGACAAAGCAGAAAATTTCAAGAATTATTTTCTTTTGATTTTAAGTTTTTTATAATATTCTTCCAATATTCTGAAACGAACGATCGAAAAAGGCCCATACCTTTCCTTTAAGTACCGGTTAAAGCTTATTTTCTGCTTTGTCTGATGAAAGGGTCAGATTTGTACTCAGACACGTCACAGTTCGCTCTCTTTATCGTTTATATTGATCCTGTATTGTTCATTAGGCAATTTTTTTTGCAAGAAACTGCCCCTTACAAATAGTTTGATACTGCAATGCGGAAGGGCGTTTTTCATGAAAATAACAATTTTATTTAATTTTCAATAGTTCTGTTTCAGATATTGGGAGTAAAAACCAAGAAAAACTTCGAAAATTATTTGAAATAAGCTTTAATCGATAATAGAAGGAAAGGTATGGGCCTTTTTCAATCGTTTGTTGCAGAAAATTGAAAGAACTATGTAAGAAACTAACCGAAACTAAAAATCGTAAGAAAATAATTCTTGAAATTTTTTGCTTCGTCTGATGAAAGAGTCAGATTTGTACTCCGTCACATTTCGCTTTCTTCATCGTTTGTATTTTTTCTGTATTGTTTATAAGGCAATCCATTTTGCAAGAAACTACCCTTGACAAATAGTTTGATACCGCAATCCGCAAGGGTGTTTTTCATGAAAAAACAATTTCATTTAATATTTAAAACCTAGCCAACGTTTAGGATGAACTTTTTATCCTTTTTAAGGCTCGTTTTCACGCATTTCCATAAATGAAGGAATTTTTGTGAAATACGTAATGAAGAACCTGGAAAAAGGATGAAGACTCATCTCAAACGTTGGAACTTCAACAAAAGAACACGATAAATATATGTACAAATTCCTGTCACGTTTCAAATTCGTTATATAATTTGGATGTAATTAATAAACGAATTTTAGAAACAACCAATTCAATTCAATGACATAACTCTCAATTTAACCTTTAAGTACCGACATGTGTGGTCTGACAGATTCTCCAACAGTCTTCTTCCAACAGTCTAGTGACATGTTAAAGCGAAATAGTTTACTCTCATGCTTCTGTCTACCCCGCGTTCATGAAGAGTGGCCCTGTAAGCAAGTTCGATTTTCGTGTGTTCTGATCATTAAATGATCGCGCGTGATCTGTCAGATCACTCGTCTGTATACTGTATACTGAGGTAACTTTACTGGGTACTCTTTCTTTCGATCAGTTATGAAAAATTATCAACCAGCAAATTCGGACATGAAGCAGATAGCCATAAATGGAGATAAGGGCCTCCTTTATAAAAAGAAGTAAAATAGAGTTCTCGGATCAGACGCTCCAAAACAGGTGCGAAGAGAAATTGTAGGTCAAAAACATGAAATCAAAAAATTCTGAAAAGTGTGTAAGTGTGTGACAATGTGCCACTTGTGAAACATAAGTATGCCTTCAATGCAAAAAATCTGTTACTATATTTTGACGTCTGCGCTTTTCAAGAAAACAGTTTATTTCATATTATATTTTCCATTTTGCCTGTTCCTCAGCTATTTATCTCAAAAGAAAAAATTAACCAGGAAAAAATATCTGTTTTTAATCGCCAAGATGAAGGAATGTATTCCCGAAAAATCATTGAGTCTGCAATATCTCAATTTTTTCCTTACTGATAAAAATGGAAATTAACAAATTTGCAATATATTTTTTTTTCAAAAATAAAGAATATTCGTTGTTGAAGCGATGGTGGTCTCTAGCAGGACTTAGTACTCAAGGTACTAAATAGTATCTCGGTACTTAAAGGTAAATAATAATTTCATTCTATAATAACTGAAATATGCTAGCATTGAGAGGATAGCTTTTTAATCGAGAATAGGTGAGAACTTTCAAAGTGACGCAATATGAAACAAACCGGAGGACTGCGGATTTCATGAAGCAAAAATATTGTACGGCAATTTTCCCTTCAATTCATCGCGATCCAAATTTATCGACACGCAAACTTTGAGCTGAATTGGGTATATAACGCACATTGCTATACCGTATTTCGTAATTGAGTTAGAAATTACATCCATACAGGATCCAATTTGTGCAAGAATTAACACCTAATCATATAAATTTACGCGAATCGTACAGGTTGGTATACCCAAGTTAGGCTTAATCGTTTTATTACTTCGATAAAATCTTGTTGTCTGACAGAGCCCAGTTTTACATCAGGAGTCATGTTATCAACAGAGTTGCATCAACCAGTATAGCTACAACCCTAAGATCAAATTGTCAAAGGTCTGAGGTGACAACTTCCAGTCGAGAAATTATTGGACCATGTTTCTTTCAGAATTTTCGAGATCATACTGATACTCCTAACCGAAAATGAGAAATTGTTGTGAGAATTTCTGATTATAATCGAACGTTGCCGCAAAATTGACCCATACTTCGTTCAAATCTCAATCAATGTATACTATGGTTCCGCTTATTTCTAGGTGATGGTGTGTCAATTTGAAAGGGTACCACCCTCAATATCTGATCAGAAAAAATGCCAGTTTATGAGTTTGGTTTCAATCAATTTGTAGATGGGAACGAAGGATTCAGTAACACTTGTCTTGAAGGTAGTTCGATGGTCCTCTCAAAAGTGCTGTCGTGATCGAATTCATATCCTGTTTCTATTAGACGTTCGGCATAAGTGGAGGTTGGATTGTTTTTAATGTAGGAATTCTCACATTCTCTTTTGGCCAATATACCCAACTGGAACTTCAATAAAATACATTATATGTTGTCACGTTTTTCGGTTTCCAACTTGTATTTGAAGAAAACGATTTTGTAAAAGTAGTAAGTCACCATTCTCACCTGATGATGAGGAAGTCACAATCTTATCGACGAAACAATTGTTGTAAAATTGATAATTATGAATGAAAATGAAGTATTTGACTTCGATCAACTTCAGAAATTCAATATTGTTGATTTCTCTCATAGCATATCCAACTTGATCACTCAATAATAAGTCACGAGCAGTTTTGACAGTTCGGAGAGACTGGAGGACCAACAATAACCTAAAATGCATTGTTTACTATGGGAAAAAGCGATTTGGCTTGTGATTTTGTATGAATTTGGATATTTTGGACTGAAATATTCACTATTGCATTATCTAGGAACCATATCCAAAGTACTTGATATCTTGTAACAGTAACAGGTTTACTAAACTTATGGAATTTTTCGAATAAATACAATTCTTGCTGGTTAATGCATGTTGCTTGGTTTAGTAAGGCAAGAAATACAATTTAAAACCTAAGTTTTTTTAAGTAAATTCAGGTATTCAAGCTCGAATAATTAACATCAAATCGATGAAAACTACCAATGAGTTGTTAAGTATTTTCATTTGAATGGTAGGTACTAACCGGATGTGCAGAGGAACTCAATGTATCCATTATAAAAAAGAGAAATAAGAAAAATCTATCGGTTGTGAGAGGAAAAATTATATTTTCTGAATTAATTCAATAAAGAACTGCGCTCTTAAATGGAAATTCACAGAATAAATGTTACTTTGCAACTTGTCAGTTACCTCGGTAAAGAACATAGGTTGTATATTGGTTTCCGCAATCAATAAAACTTAGATAGGATTGATTCGAACCATTGACATTCAGGTATGCAATGACATCGAATTTTGAGCTGATTTTCATGTTTAGTCGAGTAATATCATGTACGTTATTATGATAGGGCATACCAAACGATTCGGGGTATGGAATATTTGAAAATCATAAGTTCTTAACAAGCATTTCTTCATTACTTGAACAAGGCAGGATTTATAAAAGATATTTCCATTCAGATATTCAATGTGGTCAAATTTTTAGCTGATTCTCACTTGAGGTGCAGTATTACTACTGACAATGTCTTGTTTGGGTATGCCGATTGATTGATTTGATAAACATTCCCGATTATTTTCACAAAGAAAAGATCTAAATCATCACTGATCGGCATTTCAGCCTAATTTGATCACCCTTGAGTCGTATTTTAGAAACAAAACCATCCACTGTGTCAATACACTGTTCCTATCTACTACACCCAGGAATAACTGGCAGTGTCTAGGAATGAAAAATTCATTAGCACTATGATATCACAAAATATTTTCGCAATATTTTACCTCCATATGCAAGTAACAAGGTGTCTATATAATTTACTGCAACACACAAAAAGACTGTTGACTGAACTAACCAAAGGTCTGTTTATGAAATCAGGGACTAATTTCATATTGAGTAAACCAAATTTATACTATCCTTTTCAAAAAGAAGTGAATATATCAATCCAAAATTTCCAAATGAATACAAAATCCCGATATAAATCGCTTTTTCCCTCAGTAAACAAAGCATTTTGGGTTATTGTTGATCCTCCAGTCTCTCCCAACTGTCAAAACTGCTCGTAACCTATTGAAGTAATGATGTCGATTATTATTTGAATCTTTAAATCACTGAGCTTTTTTGCTATCGAACATAAAAGTACAAACATAGGTACAAGCGAACGAACAAAAAGACAATAGAGAATAATTCATTCAACTGAAGTGAAATTCGAAGTTTCTCACCTGTTGGAGAGGAACAAGTGCTCCTAACCGTGAAAATATTGGCAGAGAATGGAATGAAATGTTTTATTCACAAACGTTCACGAAAGCAGAAATGTTTTCCCATTGGAGAGTGCCTGTTTTATGCACCATACCCTTACATAGGGTTGAAACTCCGAACAAGTGTATAGAATGGTGAATAACTTGCCATATTAAGTTAAACCAACTTCTGACCACTTCTTGTCCAATTATGCTATTATCAGCACTTTACATTCTGCTAGCAGCAAAGCTATGGAATATGGAATTTCCTCGACATATTATTGAATGCATTCGGTTATGTAGAATTACATAGCCAATTAGTGAAATTCCTGCTCAATTCATAAAACACCATAAGAACAGAGAAGTATTCCTCCACAGTAAAGTTAGTGAATGTGGATGCTTGAAATATGTTCGATTATGGAAATTAAAAGTTTTCACTCTTAAGATTGAAACCATTTAGTCTGAACGTTTTTTTGCGCGCATGTTCCTTAGGAAGCAGCATGCTATCGTTCTTTCGAATTGTCTGACATTTTCGAATATTGAGCCGAAAATGGCCTTAAACGACTAGGCTGCACTCACCGGTGACGAATCCGGTGTCAAAAATCGATTCTGTCCGGCTGTCCGCATTCACGATTACGGACGTATGGGTACCGATTTGCATCTTGCCGGAGGATTTTGTTGGGATCGTGCTGTCAGCGAATTCAAGAAAATTCTTTTCGAAAAATTTTTTTTTTCAGAAACTATCGATTACATACGGAAAGATTAAGGCATACTTTGAGCTCCATACTGCGCAGCAGTGTACAAATACCAGTTTGCTACGAAAGTAATTATCGAAGATATTGTAACAAAATATGTCAAACTTCGTGGTTTTTTTCTAGATTTCGTAATTTTTTTCGAAATATCTCAGAAAATACTTATCAATCATAAGGAAATTTGGCAGCTCTTTTCAAAATGCTCATAGAAAACTTTGTGCGAAATTACGTGAGGATAGTGTCCAGCTGTCATTTTCCGATGAAGTACTAGAATTCAATTTGACCGACCGTAAACACAATAATTCTCTTAAGGAACGATTTAGAAACTCGATATTCGTAGATTAGGTTTGGGTCGAACTCGTGAATGGGTAAAATCTTCCCAATGATTTCGTAGATTTACCCATTACACGTTAATTTTCCCAATATTTCCAAAATGACATTTCAGATTGAATTGAAATCCAGTACTTTATCGACAAAAACCTAGAAAAGCACTCACGTGAAGTCAGCAGCTTTTGCGCGCATCTTCAAATTCGTTGCCAGTGCGGTCATCTGTTATGAGTATGCGCGCAAAAGCTGCTGATTTCACGTCAGTGGTTCTCTAGGTTTTTTTTCGGCGAACTACTGGATTCCGATTCGATCTGATATGTATTTTTGGAAATATTGGGAAAATTTTTAATGGGTATTGAATTCGTTTCCAAAGCGGTCATCTCTTTTGAACAGGCGCGTAAAACCTGCTTACTTGAAGTCAGTGCTTCTCTAGGTTTTTATCGATAAAGTACTGGATTTCAATTCGATCTAATATGCAATTTTGGAAATATTGGAATATGAAATGTGTAATGGGTAAATCAACGAAATCATTAGGCGGATTTTACCCAACTCACGAATTCAACCTTCTTAATCAAGCCCCAAACCCACTCTACAAATATCGAGTTTCTAAGTCCTTTCTTTCGGAAGTAATTGTGTTTTCGGTCTGTCAAATTGAAATCCAGTAATTCATCGGAAAATGACATTTCGAAGGTTCATACAGAATATCATTAGGTTATTATCATCAGAATATCACACAGTATTGAATATTCGAAAGAAATTGATCTTTTTTAAATTGACAGGATTATACATACCGGGTGTCGCAGTTTAGGCGCTCATAAATATTAAGTTTTTGAGATATCGAATTTTGGTTATGATACTACAGATTGGTTTCCATCGGATGAGGTAAATATGTATGTATATGACTTTCGATTCAACCGTAAAAGGACTCAACTTTCGATGTCTTCGTATGGATCTATGCATATTTTCACATGTCCAAATTCTGCGTTGAATTTTGAGTGGTTCACGCTCAAAAAAATTAAATCGTAAAGGAATGTTTTCTTCGTTCAACTTCGGTGTGATTGTTACTATGGACATATCGATTTTTGCCGTTATGACAAACCCTTCGAAGGGTTAGCCTCCCGCACTAACTCTATTTACAGGTTGACGAAATTTTGTCCATTATCTATGATCACACAGTATATGATGGAGAAAGTGGTGGATATATTGATGGAGACATGATTTCAGTAATTTTCCAACTTGTTTCCACATACTGATGGGGCATTCGATTTCAAACCTGTTTCCTCGAAATTTCAATTCAAAAATTACTTAATTTCTTTTCCTTTCCTCTCAATCTCAAATCAATTGCCTATAACATCTGCTAAGGTGGATACATTTTCATTGATTTGTACTTACGATTGAAATTGATATTCTAGCCAATCTGGGGTCAGAAACAAACAAGAAGTTTTTCAATTGAAAATATTTTTTTCCAGTTAATTTTCTATTGACGTCATTCCTGTTTAAAATCAACGTATACTTCAAATATGCAAAAATAAGCGATGAAAGATTGAAATCAATGAATAAATAGAAGCATCCTAAAAATACCAGAATAACAGACATTCAATTTCTAGAAAACGACCGGGGAAACCTAATTCAAATAGAAGTTTCGCAGTACAGAAATTAACCAGTTCCAATTATCTTGTCAAATCATGATTGATTTTGCTCCATGTTTCCAATAAAAAAATAATACATTTCCCGAAGTAAATTCATCAGCGGAGTACAGACAGAGATTGATATTTCAGCGAAAGTGAAAAACGAATAACTTTCGATACAGTTAGACATGTCATGTCGTAACACAGCACGACGTGAAGGGAAATTTAATCCTGAGAGGAAAGGAAACTATGAGGGTGGCCGGATTGAAGAGTTCAAGGGGTGAGAACCATAGAGATGAGGGAACAGGTGTCAAAATTGTATTAATATTGTCTCATTTTTCTGCTCACTTTTTCTCGGGAATTATTTAATGCATTGTTTACTATGGGAAAAAGCGATTTCTCTCGTGATTTCGTATTAATTTGGAAATTTTGGATTGATATATTCACCTTTTTTTGAAAAGGATAGTATAAATTTGGTGTAATTAATATGAAACTAGTTCCTGATTTCAGAAACAGGCAAATAAACACACCTTTGGTTAGTTAAGTCAACAGTCTTTTTGTGTGTTGTAGGCACCTTGTTACTTTCATATGGAGGTAAAATATTGCGAAAATATTTTGTGATATCATCGTGCTAATAAATTTTCATTCCTAGACACTGCCAGGCCAGGTATTCCTGGGTGTAGTAGATAGGAACAGTGTATTGACACAGTGGATGGTTTTTGTTTCTGAAATACGACTCAAGGGTGATCAAATTAGGCTGAAATGCCGATCAGTGATGATTTAGATGTTTTCTTTGTGAAAAAAATCAGGAATTTTTAGCAGAAACTGACGAATTTGACTGCATTAAATACTTGAATGGAAATATCTTTTATGAATCCTGTCTTGTTCAAGTAATAAAGAAATGCTTATTAAGAACTTATGACTTTCAAATAACCATACCATGAATCGTTCGGTATGCCCTACCAAAATAACGTACATGATATTATAACTCGACCAAACTTGAAAATCAGCTCAAAATTCGATGTCATTGCATACCTGAATGTCAATGGTATGACACAAACCTATCTAATTCAAGTTTTATTGATTGCGGAGACTAATCTCCATCCTATGTTCTTTTACCGAGGTAACTGACAAGTTGCAAAGTAACATTTATTCTGTGAATTTTCGTTTTAGAGCAGTTCTTTATTGAATTAATTCAGAAAATATAAGATTTTCGCTTTCAGAACCGATTGAATTTTCTTATTCCTCTCTTTTATAATGGATACAGCGAGTTCCTCCCCACGTCTGGTTAGTACCTACCATTCAAATGAAAATACTTCAACAACTCATTGGTAGTTTTCATCGATTCGATGTTGATTATTCGAGCTTCAATACCTGAATTTACTTCGAAAAACTTAGATTTTAAATTGTATTTTCTGCCCTACTAAACCAAGCAACATGCAACAACAGCATCAACCAGCCAGAATTGTATTTATTCGAAAAATTCCATGAGTTTAGTGAAGCTGTTACTGTTACAAAATATCAAGTACTTTGGATATAGTTACTAGGTGATGCAATAGTGAATATTTCAGTCCAAAATGTCCAAATTCATACAAAATCACAAGCCAAATCACTTTTTCCCATAGTAAACAGTGCATTTATGTTATTGTTGGTCCTCCAGTCTCTCTATATATATATTCTTTTGAGATGAGCATTTACATTTTTTTTATATCAAACAATTTGTGTCATAACAGTATTAGCAGAGGAAATGTAAACGGGGTACCATACATTTTTACGTATGATACAAGAGCACAGATAAAAACCTCAGGAAAAACTCTGTCTCCCCGTATTAGTGTAATGAAATTGTTGTTTATTATTGAAGGGCTTCTTTTTCATTGACAAAATTTCCTCCTTCCTATGCGATGCAGGTTGAAATCTTGGAAACATACCTGAAAACAAAAAAGGAGACGAAAGAACTAATATGAACTAGTAAATGATTTACTACTCATTAAATTAATTTGAAGTTCGTAATCCATCTCAAAAAAGAATCAGACACCGAATGAATTGCCTCGAAACCATCGTCAAATTAATATATTGGACAAGTATTTACTAAATGTTCTATTGTTTCCTCTTCTTCTCCGCACTCGCACCTTGGACTTTCTCTGAACAGTCAAAACTGCTCGTGGCCTATACTATCTGAAAAACGTGTAACAAAGTCTACAAAAGGGAGGACATATCATAGTTCTCATTCGAAAGTGCGTCAAATATCATTCTCTTAGGGGACATAGGCTCGTTCTCGACATCAGCGAAAATGCTTACCGGTGCTCAAAAAATAATAAACATGATCGACAACAATGAAGGTGAGCATCATCTATGATATTCATTTCTTCAGTGTGTTATATTTGTATTTTTTCAAAAATATAGTTATGAAACCGAAGCCTTTGTGGAACGAAAATAAACAAGGTAACATAGGAGGGTTGGATGTGAACACGGCTAATACTTCGGATCGATTAAAATCATCAGCAAATCAAATCTTCAGCCTCCATCCTACATTTTACAATGTGAAACTCAGACAACGATGGATTTAGCTGATGAAGATTTTCACCGAACGTTGGTAGAAGTACTTATTCCACAAGACAATGAGTTGGTCATTGAGAGTTTTACTCGAGAACCTGGTCCTCCATTCATCCAATTTGTAAACGAGAATTCACCAAATGTATTATAGTTATTCTGCATGATGATTTATTTTTATCTTCAGATACAGATCCATTCGAAGCAGATGAAGAGAGAGATCCTGATTTTCAAGTGAATTCAGAAAAATCAATGGAAAATATTTTACCTGAACATAGTACAAGTTCAGAAAGTGAATTCTTCGAAGTAAATTCAACTAAAAAAGAAAACGTCTCAGGAGTTCACTGGACTGAAGGTGCAATAAAATAAAAAGGTTGGGGAATACTTGAAAAGCTTATGTTGATTGGAAAGAATATCAAAAAAGTGAAAGAATGCTGAAAAAAGCGTGTCAATTTAGATTGAAATGTTTTGAGGAAATCACTGAGGATTGGAGGAAGAGGCTTCTCAATAACTTTTGGGCTTTAGGAGATATAAATCGCCAAAGAGAATATATAACTAAACATGCTAAATGCGTTGGGAACAATGATCAGGAAGTTGAAGCAGGTGGAGACAGCAGAAGAAAATTCACTCTTACGTATTACCTACCAAACAACTTTTGCGGGCATGTTCAATGTAGATGACCGCTTCAGCAACGAATTTGAACATGCACGCAAAAGCTGCTGCCTTCACGGCAATGCACTTTGAAATTTTTACTGATAAATTACTGGATTTCAATTCGATCAAATTTGTATTTTTGGAAATATTGGAAAAATAAAATTTTGAATGGGTATATCTACGGAATCATTGGGCGGATTTTACCCATTCACGAATTCGACCTTCGTAATTAAGCCCCAAACCTACTCTACAAATATCGAGATTCTAAGTCGTTTCTCCCGGAAGTCATTGTGTTTACGGTCAGCCTAACGGCCGACTGCGTAAACACAATAACTTCCGAAAGAAACAACTTAGAAACTCGATATTTGTAGAGAAGATTTGGACCTTAATTACGAAGGCCGAATTCGTGAATGGGTAAAATCCACCTAATGATTCCGTAGATATACCCAATCAAAATTTTATTTTTCCAATATTTCCGAAAATTCAGATCAGATCGAATTGAAATCCAGTACTTCATCGAAAAATAACAGTTCGAACTTTCATAAAGAATTTAATGAGGATGATATGGTAAGAAAATCATAGAAATTTTTTTTTCAAATTGTTCTAATGACACGATTATCACGAAATTTCGACTAAACTTGTCTTTCAGCATCTCAAAACTAGCTGTGGAGTTTTATCAGGACTGAATCAGTATTTCTCGAGTTATACCGAAAAAATCAACGATATCCAGGAGAAAACCTCGAAATTTGACATATTTTTTCCCGATATCTCCAAAACTTATGATCGTATCGGACTGAAATTTGGTACACTGCTGTGAAATATGAAGCTCAAAGTGTGACTGGAATTCTGTTTTGGATATGATGGTATTAAATTCTCTTGGTGAAAGGAATTGAATTCTGCTAGAAAAATATTTCAAAAAAAAAATGAGAATTCTTACATTCTTATCAAAGCGATGGTATTTCCGAATGAAAATATGAAATATATATAGCAAACATATCCAGTAATTGTTATAAGATTTCTCATTTGGACCAAACGTGATTCCGCTTGAATCAAGAGTACCATTGTTCACATGGGTCAAGAGTATTTCGTCGAGAAATCAAGCTGATATTGGGTTGAACCTATTCAAGACTCCCTTTCTCTTGAACGAATGCGGTTACGAATTGATTTGAGAGAACCTTTATCTCTGTGTATATCTGCGGAATCATTGGGTGGATTTTACCCATTTACCTTAGTGATTACCTCGACATATATTGAGTTTCTGAATCGATTCTTCCGGAAGTTATTGTGTTAAAAAATTGCTGTTAATTCTTGCACTACCCATAACATATATCTACGAGTTTGATATCAAAGAATAGAATGGTTGAAAATAGTCAATTGAGATCCATCATCTAGCTAGAGTAACAAATTAAGAACAATTACTCACCAAACACTCTCCATATTCGAAATTCCCATGAAATAAGAGACACCAGGTTAAATTGCGTCAGCTGTTTGGTTTTGTTGACAATAATTGGAACAACCACTTGTTTCCTACATGTTAAATCGACTGCGAAAGAAATCCTCTGACCACTTGAACTAACGTACGACGTGCTGATTGGCATAAATTCAAATGAAATGAAGTGCGGCCATGTAATTGGTTAAAGTTCATAAGATTATTAATTGTTTTCTATGAGAAAATCCTAAGCCACGCCCATCAGGTGAATTTTTACAGGTGACATGCATTGATTGGATTGATTTAGGCGAATAATGTTGCACACTGTTGTGTGGGGAGTTATCTAGATTCATCAATCAGGTGTGGGATTGGTTTCTGATCATTACAAATGTTATTACTAGAGTTTTAGGATGTGACGATGCATAAATATGTGAAGTTCTGAAATAGAGGTCTTGGAATAAGAAACAATCGTTCGCTGGTATATAGGGTGTTCAAATTTGTATGGCTAAATGCAAGGCAATATTTTATAACATCAAGGGAGTTTTTCGGGAACAGAGTTTCGAAAGTCAAGAAGAAAAGGTTGGTTTTAAAAATAAGTTTGATTACTCGAGAACAAAGTTTGAATTGAAATATGTTGGTACATGCCTACATACATGTGTGTTATGCACAAACATTGTCACACGTATACCTTCACTCGTGAACTCCAGACTACATAATTTTATTTTATATTAGAGGTCGAGAGTGAACAAAGTAACCAAGCAAATTGTTTCAAAAGACTTATGCTCTTCAATCTTCGAAACCCTGTTCCCAAAAAACTCTCTTGTTGGCAGGTGATCCTCCATTTGCACCTCATTTATGATTGATATCTTCAAAAATTTCAAAAAGCACTGTCGTGAAGGCGCAGCAACTTTTGCGCGCATGTTCAATGTAGATGACCACTTCAGCAACGAATTTGAACATGCACGCAAAAGCTGCTGCCTTCACGACAGTGCACTTTGAAATTTTTTACTGATAAATTACTGGATTTCAATTCGATCAAATCTGTATTTTTGGAAATATTGGAGAAATAGAATTTTGAATGGGTATATCTACGGAATCATTGGGCGGATTTTACCCATTCACGAATTCGACCTTCGTAATTAAGCCCCAAACCTACTCTACAAATATCGAGTTTCTAAGTCATTTCTTCCGGAAGTTATTGTGTTTACGGTTAGCCTAACGGCCGACTGCGTAAACACAATAACTTCCGAAAGAAACAACTTAGAAACTCGATATTTGTAGAGAAGGTTTGGACCTTAATTACGAAGGCCGAATTCGTGAATGGGTAAAATCCACCCAATGATTCCGTAGATATACCCAATCAAAATTTTATTTTTCCAATATTTCCAAAAATACAGATCAGATCGAATTGAAATCCAGTACTCCATGGAAAAATAACAGATCGAAGTTTCATAAAGAATTTAATGAGGATGATATGATAAGAAAATCATAGAAATTTTTTTTTTCGAATTGTTCTAATGGCACGGTTATCACGAAATTTGGCATAAAGTTGTCTTTCAGCATCTCAAAACTAGCTGTGAAGTTTTATCAGGACTGAATCAGTATTTCTCGAGTTATACCGAAAAAATCAACGATATCGAGAAGAAAACCTCAAAATTTGACATATTTTTTCCAAAACTTATGATCGTATCGGACTGAAATTTGGTACACTGCTGTGAAATATAAAGCTCAAAGTGTGAGTGGAATTTTGTTTTGGATATGATGAATGATTTCCGAAAAAAAAAATTTTTTGGAAAAAAATTTGGAAAAAATTTTTTTTTTTATTTACTGACGATATGATCTCGACGAAATCTGACTCAAAGTTGTGCGTCGTTATACTCCACCTAACTGCCAAGTTTGAATCCAATCGCTCAAGTAGTTTCTGAAATAAAAAATAAATAACTTCAAATGCTTATAACTCCGAAACTATTCGACTGATTAGGCCCATTAACGAACTCAACCACGGCATTCTGATGCGCAACCCATCCTGAAAGTTTCAAGTTGCTAGCTTGCTGCTGTCGACAGTTATCGTGTCTACGGACGGCCGGCCGGACAGAATCAATTTTGACACCGGATTCGTCATCAGTGAGTCCAACCTAGTCGATTGAGACCATTTTCGGCTCAATCATCCAAAATTACAGACATTTGGACAAAACGATAGCACGCTGTTCCCCTAGAACATGCACGCAAAAATGTGTTCATACAATATAACACAAGTTTGTGCTCATCAGGACCTGTAGAAAGATTTTTTTCTTTAGCAGGTCTTATTCATTTCCCAAGAGGCTGTTTTTCTGATACTACATTCAAAAATCTTGTGTTTCTGAAAGAAATTCTTTATTGAACGATTAAATGGCTAAGCTGAATTAGTTGTCCTCTTTTCACATTTTACGTAACACCTGAATGTATTTTGTAATTTGTATTTTGTATTTCAAATAGAAATAGTCAAAATACTGTTTTTGCGCGCATGTTCTAGGGGAACAGCGTGCTATCGTTTTGTCCAAATGTCTGTAATTTTGGATGATTGAGCCGAAAATGGTCTCAATCGACTAGGTTGGACTCACTGATGACAAATCCGGTGTCAAAATCGATTCTGTCCGGCCGGCCGTAGACACGATAACTGTCGAACGAAGTGAGCTAGCAACTTGAAACTTTCAGGGTAGGTCGCGCATTGGAATGCCGCGGTTAAGTTCGTTAATGGGCCAAATCGATCGAATAGTTTCGGAGTTATAGGCATTTGAAGTTTTGAAGTTATTTATTTTTTATCTCAGAAACTATCTGAGCGATTTGATTCAAACTTGGCAGTTAGGTGAAGTAAAACGACGCGCAACTTTGAGCTGAATTTCGTCAGGATTATATTGTCGGTTATTTTTAAAAAAAATTTTTTTCGACATTTTTTTCCAAAAAAATTTTGAAAGTATTTTGTATTTTGTATTTCAAATACCTGCGAGAAAGTATTTTGTAATTTGTATTTCAATCAAGCCAAGTATGTATTTTGCCCAGCCCTGCATGTACCAAATTCCAATTAGGTACGGCTGTTAGTTTTGGAGATATTGGGAAAAAATATGTGAAATTTCGTGGGTTTTTTCTCGATATATCGTTGTTTTTTCGGTATAACTCAGGAAATACTGATTCAATCATAATGAAACTTCGCAGCTGGTTTGGAGATGCGGAGGGAACATGATCTAAAAACGTGGTGTGCTCATCTGAAAAAAGTGACGTCAGCAATATTAAAATACAAGGAAATATATATTCTGTGCTTCGAATTTGAATGAAAAAGTGACGTCATCATTGGTAAATACGATCACAGATGAGCAGATGAGCACACCATGTTCTACTTACATCTTGCGAACGACAATTTTGTGCAAAATTTCGAATATTCAATATTCTGTGATCTCCTTCTCATATTATCTTCAGTGGATTCTGCAAGAATCTTCAAACTGTCATTTTTGCGCGCATGTTCTAGGGGAACTGCGTGCTATCGTTTTGTCCAAATGTCTGTAATTTTGGATCATTGAAAATGGTCTCAATCGACTAGGTTGGACTCATTGATGACGAATCCGGTGTCAAAATCGATTCTGTCCGGCCGACCGGCCGGCCGTAGACACGATAACTGTCGACAGGAGCAAGCTAGCAACTTGAAACTTTCAGGATAGGTTGCGCATCAGAATGCCGCGGTTAAGTTCGTTAATGGGCCAAATCGATCGAATAGTTTCGGAGTTATAGGCATTTGAAATTTCGAAGTTATTTATTTTTTATTTCAGAAACAACCTGAGCGATTGGATTGAAACTTGACATTTAGGTGGAGTACAAGGACGCGCAACTTTGAGCCCAATTTCGTCAGGATCATATTGTCAGTAATTTTAAAAAAAAATTTTTTTCGAAATTTTTTTCCAAAAAATTTTTTTTTTCGGAAACCATTCATCATATCCAAAAAAAATTATACTCACACTTTGACCTTCTAATTTCACAGCAGTGTACCAAATTTCAGTTCGATACGATCATAAGTTCTGGAGATATCGGGAAAAAATATGTCAAATTTCGAGGTTTTCTTCTCGATATCGTTGATTTTTTAGGTATTACTCGAGAAATACTGATTCAGTCCTGATTAAACTTCACAGCTAGTTTTAAGATGCTGAAAGACAACTTTATGCAAAATAATTCCAAATAATTTTTTTTTTTCGAAAATCGTCGATCTTGGTATCTTTTCCTATTAAATCGAGGTCGTAGATCACGAATATTCCATTTGAAATCGTCCAGTGACAAACGTTTAGAAATTATGGCGAAAATAATGAAAAAATTTCGAAATTTTGGTCAACTTTGAGACGTCGTGCCGACCAAAATAATGAAGCTGGGTGATGTCGAGTTTTTTAACGTGCAGTTCAATCCTTTATCTATGAATTAAAACAGATTTCATTGTCCTACTCTCATCGAGTCGGTAAAAATGATTTTTTGAAAAAAGGTCCAAAATTTTGGAACTTCAAGGACCTCTCACGTCCAGGACGATTTTTTTAAAAAATATCTGACCTTATATTCTTGTTCTACACCCTTGAATTAGTAAGTGTGCCAAATTTCACGGCGATAGGAGTCGGAAAATTATTTTTCGACCCCTTAAAATTTTACCAAAAATCGAAAGTTCTCCGATCGACCTGAAATTTGAAACATATACTAATTCGAGGGCGTAGATTAAGAAAATCCAATCAAAATGTTAGTGGAGAGTCTGGTTCGTTTTTTATGGCCCGAGGAAAATCGAAAAAATTGGACCTTTTTTAAAAAATCATAATTTTTCAACCAGAAGACTTACGTCTATAAAATAAGTGGCTACGTACTCACAAAGGATCCAGATATAACCAAAAAAATTCGATATTGTCCAGCCTCACGCGTTTGATCTGTACGACGACCCAAAGTTGACCAAAATTTCGACATTTTTTTACTATTTCCGCCATAATTTCTGAACGGTTGTCACTGGACGATTTCTAATGACATATTCGTGATCTACGACCTCGATTTAATAGGAAACGATAACAAGGTCGACGATTTTCGAAAAAAAAAAATTTATTCAAATTAATTTTTCATAAAGAACCGCGAATAAACATCAAAGCGCAGAGGGGTGGGGGGGTAAGAGTTAGCGATTCCGTGCGAAATTTTATTTTTGAAGCTATGACAATATGCACATCATATATTATGGATTCGAACACGTAGATTACGAATCTGTAATTATATTTTGCGTTACTGATTCGGTTTGGAAAATATTCCGGATTTAGTGAGAAATTTTCGAAATTTGGGTCAACTTTAGGCCGTCGTACAGATCAAACGCGTAAGGCTGGACAATATCGAATTTTTTTGGTTATATCTGGGTCCTTTGTGAGTACGTAGCCAATTATTTTATAGACGAAGGTCCTCTAGTTGAAAAATTATGATTTTTTTAAAAAAGGTCCAATTTTTTCGATTTTCTTCTGGCCATAAAAAACGAACCAGACTCTCCACTAACATTCTGATTGGATTTTCTTTATCTACGCCCTCGAATTAGTATATGTTTCAAATTTCAGGTCGATCGGAGAACTTTCGATTTTTGGTAAAATTTTAAGGGGTTACCCTTAAGAAAATATCGATTTTCGAAAAATAATTTTCCGACTCCTATCGCCGTGAAATTTGGCACACTTACTAATTCGAGGGCGTAGAACAAGAATATAAGGTCAGATATTTTTTAAAAAAATCGTCCTGGACGTGAGAGGTCCTTGAAGTTCCAAAATTTTGGACCTTTTTTCAAAAAATCATTATTACCGACTCGATGAAAGTAGGACGATGAAATTTGTTTTATTGCATAGATAAAGGATCGAACTGCACGTGAAAAAATTCGACATCACCCAGCTTCATTATTTTGGTCGGCACGACGTCTCGAAGTTGAACAAATTTTCGAAATTTGGGTCAACTTTAGGCCGTCGTACAGATCAAACGCGTAAGGCTGGACAATATCGAATTTTTTTGGTTATATCTGGATCCTTTGTGAGTACGTAGCCACTTATTTTATAGACGTAAATCTTCTGGTTGAAAAATTATGATTTTTTAAAAAAGGTCCAATTTTTTCGATTTTCTTCTGGCCATAAAAAACGAACCAGACTCTCCACTAACATTCTGATTGGATTTTCTTTATCTACGCCCTCGAATTAGTTTATGCTTCAAATTTCAGGTCGATCGGAGAACTTTCGATTTTTGGTAAAATTTTAAGGGGTTACCCTTAAGAAAATCTCAATTTTCGAAAAATAATTTTCCGACTCCTATCGCCGTGAAATTTGGCACACTTACTAATTCGAGGGCGTAGAACAAGAATATAAGGTCAGATATTTTTTTTAAAAATCTTCCAGGACGTGAGAGGTCCTTGAAGTTCCAAAATTTTGGACCTTTTTTCAAAAAACCATTATTACCGACTCGATGAGAGTAGGACGATGAAATCTGTTTCAGTTCATAGACGAAGGATCGAACTGCACGTAAAAAATTCGACATTAAACAGCTTCATTATTTTGGTCGGCACGACGTCTCAAAGTTGACCAAAATTTCGAAATTTTTTCACTATTTCCGCCATAATTTCTAAACGGTTGTCACTGGACGATTTCTAATGACATATTCGTGATCTACGACCTCGATTTAATAGGAAACGATAACAAGGTCGACGATTTTCGAAAAAAAAAATTTATTTGCGTAACTGATTCGGTTTGGAAAATATTCCGGATTTGGTGAGAAATTTTCGAAATTTGGGTCAACTTTGGGCCGTCGTACAGATCAAACGCGTCAGGCTGGACAATATCGAATTTTTTTGGTTATATCTGGGTCCTTTGTGAGTACGTAGCCAATTATTTTATAGACGAAGGTCCACTAGTTGAAAAATTATGATTTTTTTAAAAAAGGTCCAATTTTTTCGATATTCCTCAGGCCATAAAAAACGAACCAGACTCTCCACTAACATTCTGATTGGATTTTCTTAATCTACGCCCTCGAATTAGTATATGTTTCAAATTTCCATTTTTATTTTTCAGTTTTAGGTGATCAAACGTTTCTTCAAAAATATAATATTGAAATTATATGTTTGAAATGTGATGTTCTAAAGGTTTTTCATGAAAATTACTGCATTTTCGTTTAAACGAAAAACCCCCATTCTGAAAAAGGCAAAAACAGACAGAGTGTCCGATTGAAAATCTCAAAGTTTGAAGCACTTTTTGATTTAAGCTGCACAATCCCAGTCTTCGGAATATTCTGGATCGATAGGGCAACGGTTCCTACACCTGAAACCAATTTTTCAATGAACTAGTTCTCCTGGAAAGTCCAGGTTGCCATCAAATGTGTCCTGGGCAGTTTAGTTCTAATGGAAGCTTTGAGAAATATGAAGGCCTAAGAGTTTCAGTATTATCAATAGTAAAATAACTGGCTCAGTAATCCTTGAAATTCCTCATAGATATTGGTCAATCCCCCTTTTGCGGGCATTATCAACGATTGAAATATTCAGATATTATCATAAAATGATTCAGGTGGATGAATATCAATTAATTTAAAAATAATAATTATAGCTGGTATATACGGAGGACTTAAACATGAAGTATTTTTGGAAAACAAAAAAAATTCTGTATACACGAGACAAGACAGTAAGTAAAGCTTAAACACATTTGTGAAATAGAAAATTGATATATGTGTTCTCCGGTGATTGTGAATTCGAGCAGCCGATGAGATGTGTCATTTTCCGTTACACCACATATTGACCCCTACGTATGTGACAGAAGCAATTGGCTGGGAAATCCTAGGGGAGATATAATGTGTATAATTACACTGAGGTTTTGAGTTATACGTAAATTGAAAGCATACAATCTGTATGAGTTGTGATCGGTGTAAGCTTTGTTGCTGTGTCCGCATGCCACTTCCGGCACAGCACCGTTAATATTGTACCCAACAATAAATATTTGAATTTTTATTATCAATGCATTCACACTTCAACTTCAAATCCGCTCTACAAATATCTATTCAATTGACTGTTTCTTCCACAAACACAATATTCCACAGAGTTTTTTTCCAGAATCATTTGGTATAATATTTGATGTGAATATAAAGGAATTGTATGATTATAATTTATCAATCGACCAATTAACTTATTTTTTCGAAACAAAAAAATATTAATAATATATGAATATTAGGTACATCATTATTGACACATTTGCAATTCAACGCCAAATCTGCTCTACGAATATCGAAACACTTGGTATTTTCTATCACAAAAACAATGACTTCACTTAGTGATTTTTTTGGGATTATTGTGTAAAACGTTTAATGTGAACATACCGAAATTACATTATCTCATTTTGCCAACCGTATAATTAACTTTCAGAAATAATTCGTTTCATAACCATGTTCATCCCAAATAATTAACGCTGAAGTGAGTACCGCTACTCAAAACTACTCAAAAATATTCTTACCAAAGTTTTCAACACCACAACGAAATGCACCACAGTACTGAACCGCTGAAGAAAAAACCGCAACTTTACCCAAGGAAAAACTCATATACTTCCCATCGGTAGGAGAGCCAAGCGCACACTGATCACAAATTTTCCGCTTTCCTGAAACTGAGCATGCGGAACACAAGAGGAAAATATCTAAGAAGGGAGCGCACTAGATGGAAATGCGGATTTAAACAGTATTCGAATCCACTCCATAATGGGTCACATTCCAGGAATATTTCGAATTCAAGAACGTAAAAGTCAAGCAGATTCGTTTAATGGATTTTTTTTCAGGAGAAAACAAATTCGCCGGAATTATTTTATTTTTCGCATAGGATTGGGTTAGTTCACTTGCGCTTTGAAATCAATTTCGATTTAACCTGAGAATTTTTATGAGCTTATCCAAGGAAACGATAGGAATATCATCTTGGCCAAATAAAAATTGGTTCGACTCGGTAATGAACTATGAGCTTGGAAATTTCCAGAGTAGGTTAGGAATATACCGAGGGATCTACTGAAGCTGAGCCGGTAACTTTCTTTGAAGGATGGATTCTGCCGGATAGTTTCTCAGTTATGGACAAGTTTCCTCCAAAGGTCTGTGACTATCCAATGAGAAGTCGAAATGGTTACAAATAACTAGGATAGACTCATCGATGACGAATCCGGTGTCAAAATCGATTCTGCCGGCAGTCTGTACGCACGATTATGGGAGTACGGGGAAATCAATCGACTTGAAAATTTCAGGGTTAGTTGCATTTCAAAATGCGAACGTCAGGTTTGTTAATGAGTAGAATGAGTCTGATTATTTCGGAGTTATATTGAAACTTGAATTGAAACTTGGCAGTTAGTTGGGACGTGAACAGTTGCAACTTCTTGCAGAATTTCGTTGAGATCGAGATGTCGGTTAATTTTGAAGAAAAAATTCTTCTTAATTTTTCCGTCCGTTTTCAAATTCGAATATGTTCGTCTGGTCGTTCGCCAACTGTTAACAATGATACTTTCGAAGGCAATGATCTAGACCCAAGAGTTCTGAAATGTTCAGGGTATGTGTCAAGTTCCAGAATGGCAAAATCCACCTCACATTTTCAAATATTTTCGATATGTGATGAGTTTCAAAATTTGGAAACATACACCTTCAACCATACAGTTGCAGACCTTTTATCAGCTTTCTGCTAGATCACATACCTGGGAATTGTCTCAAGACATTGACTACTTAGGTCATTTTTCTGGAATATTTTATCTTTCACATTGTCATGACATGAGAGGATTATAACAATGGTGACCCTGAAAATTGAGCAGGCTATATAGTTTCATCACAGTTTGTCATATACGGAAATCCTTCAAAAAATTCAATTGTGTTCAAAATATCTCCCTTCTCTGGTAAGAAAATATAGGGAGAAGAATGAAGGAACTAAGAATTGGAAACTCGATATTTGTAGAGTATATATAGAGCATGACAACGAAGTGATAACTTTTAGAAGTGTGAAATCCACCTTATTAAATTTTCATTTGTTTGCGTTTTGTGGATTTCAAGGGCATCTGGAATTCTTAGAAATTTTTTCTATTCTTAAGGTTTCCATACTACTTACATTCTCAACCCACTATTCTTCGATTAACAAATAAGGATCAAGGATTTGAATACATTCTTCTAAAATTCCCATTAACATCCATATAGATCCTCCACCTTTTTTCTCAGAGCCTAACAGTCGACCGTAAACTCAATAACATCCGAAAGATACAACTTAAAAACTTCATATTTGTAGAGTAGGTTTAGACCTTAATAACGAAGGCCGAATTCGTGAATTGGTAAATTCCACCCAATGATTCCGCAGATATACATAATATTCGAAATTTGATAGTCCCAATATTTCCAAAAATGAACATAAGATCGCATTAGAATTCACTTATCGGAATATGATGGTTCGAATGTTTATGCAGAAATTCCGGAAGATATTATAATCGGAAGATCACAGATAATTTAATTTTTTTTAATTGTTCTAATGACACGATCATCACGAAATTTTGCACAAAGTTGTCCATCAGGAAACTAGCTGCCAAGTTTCATCATGATTGAAATAATATTTTTTGAGTTGATATATCTGAAGATGCTCATCAGATCAAGCTAGAAACTATAATCTTCTCAAAAAGAGTTTTGTGTTCTTTCACAATTTATTTTGAATCCTTATTATCGCATTCGTTCTGATAATGTCGTTTTGAAGGTATTATATAAATTTTGAAGGCTTTCTTTCGTAACAAAACGCATTCTTTCTCAAGCCATGGGTTTTCCTCATTTCGTAGGAAGAGAAAATCGATGGTCCTGTTCGTAATGATAAAATAATATGAAATATTCTACCTTATGGAAAGCTCCTGTGTTCCCATTCGGAAGCGTTACCTCAAACCTAAGTGGAATTATCTAATTGTGAATCCTGAAATGATCAAATTAGCCGAAAACCTCGAAATATCATCTCCCAAACTGAAAAGAGAACTCATATTCTAGTTGCTGGAAATGTCTTCCTCCCATATAATTCATATTTTCATACATATAATCGTTGGGGAGTATAGGTGAATCATTAATTATGGATAAATACTATCAAACGAGTATAAATTGGATTTTTGCATAATTCATCAAGATCCCGACGCAGAATATTTCATATAAATGAACTCCATAATCTTACCATACACGTAGGCCATTACCGAAGCCACATAAGTGTTTCTTGATTATCTCTAATGAATGAAACGAGTTTCAGTAGATGTGGAAGCTGGAGTAATGGCGTAGGAACTAAGAGTGGTAGATGAAGTTAGCCAATTTGGGAAGTTCATGATGATTACACTTTTCGCCAACTGAAAGTATGAAGTTCTAGAAAAGCATTGACGTGAGGTCAGGAGCTTTTACCCGCTTTTTCGAATTCTAAGTATTAGAACAACACAAAATTTTGCACCTAATTCCGCGCTGGCATTCTTCAATTGATAACGAAGTTTCAATCTGATTGCAGTTGTACTTTCTGCGATATTGTGGAGATAACGTTGAAATTCCTAATAACAAAGAAATTTGGCATATGTTTTGTAGCGAGCGCCCTCTCTCAGCTCTTTTTTAAGCCGCGCGCGCAGTATCATCTCTTGCGTCTTGAGTACCCTACGTTACCTGCTCGTAACGCTTGGCCACGTCATCGGTCAACGTGTAGGGGGCGCTAGCGCGCACGCTGTCCCAGTTGGATCCTCTCAAGATCTCGGATATTCGCTCATCCCCAACGGTCTGGTACACTCCCTGGTGTTCCTCACAAGGGGTGTCCACTCACGTAAGCATGTAAACGGCTTAGTTTGGTGCATGCCCTGAAGAGTTCCCCCAAACTAAGCCGGGACGAAACGTGATACTGTCCCAAAGAGGTTGAAGCTACCTCGCAAACCTTCAAAAGTTTCAGTTTTCCCTTATATTTCTGAAAGTGAATATCGGATCGAATTGAAATTTTGAGCATTGTTATAAATACTAACTGTGGAGTTCGTGCATATATATGCGGAGAAAACAACAAAAATTTTCGAAAACTCAAATAATATTTTTTTTGATTTTCTCACAACTGGGTCCACACGAAACCTTACACTGAGTTATGCGTTGGTATTCCAAGCTGCTCAAAATTCATTCGAAATTTAATGAATAATTTCCGTTAAAACTTTTTCAACAAAAATATCGAAAAATCTGTAAGCAAATATTTCGAAAAAAATGTTTTTCAAATTTAACCAGTATAGGATAAGAACACAATTCGGTGAACGAATGCGCGTTGGTATGTTTCAAGTAACCACGTTTACAATTCGATTAATCAAGAAATTTCTTGAGTTATTCAAAAAATATATTCAAATACGTGAATGACTATTACTCCGAAACTATTTGATGGATTTGGCCAAACCATCTAAACCGTCGCATTCTAATCCGCGACATACCCCGAAAGTTTCAAGTCGCTTGCACTTTCTCTTCGACAGTTGTTGTGTCCTCCACCGGACAGAATCGATTTTGACATCGGACTCGTCATCAATGAGTCCAACCTAGTCATTTGAGACCAGTTTCAGAAAACATTCAAAATTATACAGGCATTTGGAGAAAACAGCAGCTCGCTGTTCCCTAGAACATTCCTCTTATGGAATTCGCATGAAATATTTGATGGTTCAACTTTAGATATAGACTAAATTAATTTGAGATTCTTCATTAAGTCCCAGGGTTATGGGATGGAAACAAATGGTGGAAAGTACAAAGCTCATCAAAGTTTCTAAACCAATATATTGCACAAAAACTTCGACCCTAATATTCCCATCAATCTTTTAGAAAATTCCCACCCTTACATTCGTCAATCGGTTAACATGTTAACAATATACAGGATCATTCCAAATTAGACGTGAACTTTAGAGTAATTGATAGTTTTTTCTGTGGTTTGAGCTATATTTATAAGTAACCGAAAACCAACAGTTCCCGAGATATTTTTCACCAAATTCGACTGTAATTTTCGGGTTTTGTCACCAGGCAAGAATATTATATGTATTAAAATCCCAGAGAAGCACTGATGTGAAGTCAGCAGCTTCGCGCGAACGTTCAGAGGAGATGACCGATCGGGCAACGAATCTCAACATCACAATATCTGCAAATATTATAATCGTATCAAACTGAAATGTGGTAGACTGCTGTAAACTATGGAGCTCAAAGTATCAGCGAAATTTTTTCCAAATAAAATGAATTTTTTCCGAAGAACAAAGTGTTCGAAAACAATTTTGAAGAATTTTTTTCGCTTCAGTAATTCACAGAATACAAGGGAAACAATCTCAATACAATACAATACAGTCGTTTGATACCATTTTTGGTTCAAATTTCAAAAATTACAGACATTTAGACAAATGATAGCACGCGCAAAAATATTTGCAGTTTCTCTTCGTTCCCACACCGTTCTTATTTCGAAAGTTGAAGGCGCAAATTTTCGAACTCATAAGGGCACCCTGTATAGACTTTCCGCGATATTTAGTAACAGGATAAAATATCTGTTTGGGTAAGTCAGGCACTGAATAACTTGAAAAGACTCACCCAGAACCGAAATCTAATCAATCATGTTTTAATATGGTCTACGCTACAGTATCCAAAAGATATTGTTTAATTAGTAATGGGTCGGATCACAAGGAAGGTCAATTTTCATTGATATTGATGCGGGCAGTTTTTCCGAAGTGATTATCCTGATGAGTATAAGGAGAGCGTTCGGTAGATTCACAGGAACAATATGTCTCGTCCTTCCGAAACTAGTATTGGACTCGAAAAGAACCCGGTATGGTTTTCCAATTACATGAAAACTTTCAACAGAGAATTTCTTTCACTGTACAAACGAAGTTTTCTGTAGAGCTTTTTCCCAAGTCTTCAGATCTATCGGGGCCTGAAGTATTGAACTCTGGTTTCTATCAAATGAGAACTTATATTTCAAATATCGAAGTTCTCCCACTTAAACGTAGATATTTTTCATGTCGTATGAACAACGCCAATGTTTGAATGGATAGTACAGGTTATTTCTAATTTATGGTGTCCATATCGAAATCGATGATTATCCATAGAAAATTAAAGCAACATAAGTCGTCTGGTCTTGCCTAGGAGGTGAGACTTTTATTCCCAATGATGGCCATTAATTTCCACTTATTAATAATATGGAAGTGAGGTGGAAACATACAATCGAACATATGTACTCCATTCACTCTAACAAAATCAGTCATCAGGCGTTGAAAAATATATTCATCAGGTTTTGGGGAACAGCGTGCTTTCGTTTTGTCCAATGTCTGTAATTTTCGAATTTTTTCCCGAAACTGGTCTGAAACGACTAGGTTCGACTAACTAATGACTTATAACTGTCGAACGAAGCGAGCCAGCGACTTGAAACTTTCGATCATAGTTTTGATACTTTCAAATTTTGAGATAAATTTCCTGATATTTCAGAAACTACTCGAGTGATTGGATTGAAACTTGACAGTTAGTTGGAGCATAACAACTCACAACTTTTCACAAGATTTCGTTGAGATAAAACTGTCGGTAGATTTTGAAAGAAAAAATTCTGTCGAAATTTTTTTGGAAATATTTTTGTTTCGGAAACTGTTCATTGAATCCGGAAAAAATATCTGCTTCTATCTTAAATATCAAACAGCAGTGTACTAAATTTTATTTCAATACGAGCATAATTTCTGAAGATATTGGGAAAATAGGTGAAATTTCATAGATTTTTTTTTTGGATCGTTTGTTTTTCTGAATAACTCAAAAAGTACTGATCAAACCTGATGGATCTTGGCAGTTTCTTTGAAAATGCTGATGGGCGTTAAGAATGTCGGGATGACCGTTTCCTTAGTCAGCAGCTTTTGCGCGCATGTTCAAAGGATATCACCAAAAGTGAACATGCGCGCAAAAGCCGCTGATTCTACGTCAGTGCTTTCCTAGGTTTTGTAACTAAGAACTGTGACTGATTGGCACTACTGAAACTTCTTCAAGGTCAAAGTGATTCGACAAGAGGTTGTCAATGCTCATGCATTTTCAAGCAATAACTGTATGGCTTGGTTTTGTAATTTAGGCAATTGGATACAACGCTGTGTACTCACTCGTCGAGAAAATCAAGATGATCATGAATTTTCTAATTACACATTGTGGAATGTGTCAAATCCTTATAGTTGCTCATGAGCTGCCCTTCTCGCGGCTCTAGATAAACACTTATTGTAGTCTAATATTACATATGCAGCTATTTACAATAATTCAACAACTGCCCTAGACAAAAAGTTCAACTCTGCAATCCGCAAGAGTGCTTTTTATAAAAATCCATTTCATTCAATTTTTGATATTTCTTATTCAGATATTGGGAGTGAAACCTCAAAAAAAACCTACAAAATGATGCACAATCCTCGCAAAATAAGCTTTAATCGATAGTTGTTCTGCAACTTCATCAGATTTGTAGGAATGCTGGCACAGACCTTGAAGTCAATATTCTATAATGGTGCATCGAGTTCCAATTCGGTCCGATATTTTTTCACGGAAAAACTACAAAACAGAATGTCAAATTTCGTCAATATGCCCTAAATAATTCAAGAAATATGTTTTTCATCATTGTATCACAATATCATGACGAAACAACAATAAAACTAGAAGTAGTAAAAAAAACGTTATTCGTTTAATCAACACTAGTTTCACACTCAATCATTTTCTTTTTATCGAGGGATGTCTGCATTTTTCCATTTGAAACTGTGTACCTCAGGCCGCAAGTCCCCCGTAACGGCGCCTCAACTTGGAAATCCGGAAATGTATACAGGGCCTCATCATTCAGAAACAAATATTATTCATCGAACGATTAATATCACGGTATACGGTTTCAAAACACAACTGACGATAGAAAACATTTCGTTCCCCCAGACAAACGTTCATTCAACTCGGCAGCTCAAATTTAATTCCTCGATTGAATGAACGAAATTACGATAACTACCACCTCATGGAAATTTTCACGCTTTGGCGTTGTCTGCCATCCGAATTTAGCATTCTCCCAAAAAACAGGTATTCACGAGAGAGGCTCTCATTTAACCCGTCAAATAGATCGGATGAAGGCGAAAAGTGAAGATAATTAATTCATGTTCTAGAACGCTGAGAAGCTGAGCCTAGTAAAATGAACAGAAGTATATTCACGAAAACATTCATCAACAATGTTTCAGAGTAGTTGATTTCACATTCAATACAGCATTTTTTTTTTAGGGTATCCATGCTTGAAAACATCCTGTCAATTAAACAGGAGGCTTCATAGAGATAGAAGAATTGCAGTTCAACAATACTTAAATTAACTGAAAGAGAAATACTTGTCAGTAAATCAACAAATATTCCAATTTGGTCTGAGCTAACCATCTAATCAATTGAAGCCTTAACAATGAAAAACCTTGTCCAAAACATTCGATAACCTCAGTTTGGCGGTTATTACCGGTCATCAGACTGAACCACCTTGGAAAAAAAGAGAGGATTCTGGATAATTGAGAACTGTTGGATGACTGCCTTCAGTATAAGAATTATACGGCGCCAACCTAGTAGCATCTCACAAACCCTAAACTTGGAGTGTGAGAAACGTTGAGTCACGTACATGATGTAAGGTGCTCCTGAAATTGCTCTGTATAATTTTAATACTGAGAACATCAGTCATCCAACAGGTGTGAAGGACGAATATTTGGCGATATATCAACGAAAACTGAACCAATCAATCAAAACCTACGCACCGAAAACGCATTGTCCAGAGAATTCGTTCACTGCAGTTTCATCATTTCACCGATCATCAGAATCACTCACTTCGTTCAACGCTGAAATAGTTTTAGATACAAAATTATTGTTGAGTTATACTTTTGTGGATAAGAGTCACCAAACATTTCAGGAGCACCCTACGAACCATAACCTTGAAGTGCAGTGAACTTTGAGCGATCTGCACGACGTTCTTCCTTTTGTCGTTTCAGCCAGCTGTAGTGATTTCGCAGTTCGTACAGTACCGTCGCCCTGGAGAAATACCCGGTGTCTAATATCAAACCAAGGAATTGGTTCATGGAAATGATAAAGCTCCAGGTTAAGGAAAGATACTTTTCATGGTGTATATGTCAGTTCAATATTGAACTGAAACTATTTTTCTCCGTGAACCATTTCCTTTGTTTGATGTTAGACGTTGTCGTCTTGTGGGGAAGCATATGAAATGGTTGTTTCCTCATTGTAAAAGTGATGTCACACTTCGTAATCGCAGGGTAGCTGCCTGTGACGACAAAGAAACGAACTCTATGCACACCTCTCAGAGTTAGTTGCACCCAAACGTTAGGGTTTATAAGGTGCTGCTGAGATGGCCCTAGTGAAATTTTATTCACGAAAGTATCATCCAATAGGTATTAAGTGAATATAACCCTTTCAGTATTGAATATGGTGATTAATTCTGCTTATGGGTTAACTAGTGAAATTGCAGCATATGAATTCTTTTGTCGATGCTTCTTCACATCAAGGTGGAATATTTGTTGATTCATCGAGAAGTAAATATATAGTCAGTTTTCATTATCACGTCGCTTACCTAAATCTGCATAAATACAATGTACCATGTGCTCAAAGGTCAGATGTCTGAAGACGAACGAAAGTTGGAAACTAGTAAGAAAAATGTGATCCTCACACGATGTAAAACATCTCCTAATCGTTGGTAGTAAAACATAGTAATGAAAATTCGTTTTACTACTATAACAAACCCTTAGAATTGTCAAGAAATTGATGTCATACTTTTGGTATCCCTAGAAATCTATTTTCTCTGCATTAGCTTTCGTTTTTTTTTTCCATTATTTCACATAAAATTCAATGAAGAGAGGAGAATTTAAGGACATATTTCTCAGATAGAGTAACCGTGGACACGTGTTTCTGGCTCTCTTCCTTCTTCAGTACGGTCAGAAAAGTGTGAAAGGTGAGCAACACTTGGGGAAAACAACAAACAAACGGAGTCAACAACAGAAGCCAGCCGCACATTTGTGGTTTCAGTCAGGGGACTGCATTCCAGAGCAACACCTAACGTCGCACACTGACATCTGAGTCCAGGATTATTTATGAAAAAAGGATAATGAGAGGTTTATTTGAAAAGAAAAGAATTCAAGAACATATAGAGTAATCGTGAACATGTGTTTCTGGCTTTCGGCCTCCTTCAGTACCATCAGACTGAAACCACAGATGTGCGGCTGACTTGTTGCTATTATTTCACACTTTTCTGATCGTACTGAAGAAGGCCGAATGCCAGAAACACTTATCTACGGTTACTCTATCTGAAATATGTCCTTGAATTTTTATCTTTTCAAATAATTACTCCTTCTCCATAAAATAAAAGTTCCGTATAGTTTTGTCAAGTAGTGTTGATTGTTTCTGTATGTCACGCAACTTTATTCAGCTGAAACCAATGCATTTCTACTTTTTAGCTTGGTCTTCTCACAATGATGCGATATTCTTTGATTGTTGTCTGAATTAATGTTGATCATATCAACAACCCTGAAAAGCAAAATAAATTTCCTGAAAGCTTGTATTTTCGAAGAAATGAAGAGATACATTAATCTAATTGGGTGACTTCTTAGCCTATATGATTCCTAATCTATTGAACCTGAAGCAAAAAAGGCGATAAATCTACATTATTCGAAATTGATGATAATATTCACCTTATAGGATGAAAAGTATTCCAAAAAATTATTTATTCGGGCATTCCTTTCATTTCCACGTTTTCTGCTTATTTTCTGAGTTGTATCAACCTAATTCTTCATCCTCATCTCATTTATGAACTTTGAGTACGAAGTTTAAAGCCAAACTGTGGACATTTAAGATTTTGAAACTCAAACTGAAATTTGAGTTTCAATTTTTGTTCAAGAGCGGTTGACTGGTGTTAAATGAATCGAGTCGATTTTTGTTTGCCAGCTTAGATGGAATCTCCCCAAGGTAAACCCACCGAAGAGTATAGCCATGGCATAATGTTTCAATAAACACCGCTGAATAAATAAGTCAACAGTTGATTCAGGGAATGAGTGGGCGGATTTCGTAGGAGACGTTGAATTCTCTGCTTTTCCAATTTTCTGTTAATTCGAACTTATAATGAATGAAATTGACAAACAAAGAGGGAAAAACTGTATAGTTAATTGATACCATTCGATATAAAATTCAGGAAATTTCTGAGATGATTTAAACGGTCCAATTCTAGGGAAATATTTCGCGAGACTGAAAATTGTAAGGATAGGTTCTGAAAGCATTCTACATCTGATTGTTTGAGAGATGTTGAAATAACGAATTTTCACTTATGAGAACGATGCAACCAGCTACTGCGTGCTTTTCCAATATCTATGCCAATAAGCAATCATTACAATAGAATTTCTTCATACGTCTGTGGGTACACAATTTTCTTGAGACTCATCTATAAAATACCCAGTTGATATTTCATCTATATCTATATCTACATATGGAAAAATGTTCGAGATGGTCTTGACGCTACATAAATGCTTTGTTCATTCATTTTGATAGACTATATTTTTCAATTTATAGTTTTTCGCTCCTAGAAGATACGAAATGATTAATATACACACGGGCACATTAGGGAAACGAACAAAAACTCAACAGAGTTCGTAGTTTTTTTTCTGTTAGATACTTCGGACCTTTTTTTCCAATTTCTGCTTGACTCTTCAGGAACATAATGGTTTCATGCCGAAAAAAATGAAAAGCAAGCTTTTCTTTGGAACATCCTGTGGAGTGAATCGTGGACAAGTGAGAATACTTATGAACACCCAGATTTTGCCTATCTTTTCTGAACATTTCTATATCTAACTGATTGTGATATATTTATAGAGAAATAACAGCACTCCATATGATTTCTGTATCAATTCAAATTAATGTTTAGAGCTTACCGATTCAAACAATCATTTAAAAACATCAAATTCATCCCTACGCAATAAGAATAACTGACAAGTAATATAATGTTCAGTTCTTTTCAATATCTTGTGAGTCCTCCACCTTTTATAATGAACGTAATCCTCCATCTATATTCAGAATATCATAATTGATAAATTGCAAATTGCTGGTTTTTTAAAAAAATCATAATTTTTCAACTAGAGGACCTTCGTCTATAAAATAATTGGCTACGTACTCACAAAGGACCCAGATATAACCAAAAAAGTTCGATATTGTCCAGCCTTACGCGTTTGATCTGTACGACGGCCCAAAGTTTACCCAAATTTCGAAAATTTCTCACCAAATCCGGAATATTTTCCAAACCGAAACAGTTACGCAAAATCTAATTACAGATTCGTAATCTACGTGTTCGAATCCATAATATATGATGTGCATATTGTCATAGCTTCAAAAATAAAATTTCGCACGGAATCGCTAAATCTTACCCTTCACCCCTCTGCACTTTGATGTTTATTCGCGGTTCTTTATGAAAAGTCCAAAATAAATTTTTTTTTTCGAAAATCGTCGACCTTGTTATCGTTTCCTATTGAATCGAGGTCGTAGATCACGAATATGTCATTAGAAATCGTCCAATGACAACCGTTTAGAAATTATGGCGGAAATAGTGAAAAAATTTCGAAATTTTGGTCAACTTTGAGACGTCGTGCTGACCAAAATAATGAAGCTGGGTGATGTCGAGTTTTTTCACGTGCAGTTCGATCCTTTATCTATGCAATAAAACAGATTTCATCGTCCTACTTTCATCGAGTCGGTAATAATGATTTTTTGAAAAAAGGTCCAAAATTTTGGAACTTCAAGGACCTCTCACGTCCAGGACGATTTTTTTAAAATCTATCCATGCGCATTCAACGCAAAAAATTCCCCTGCAGACCATTAAAAAAATATTCGCAGATGTGTTGGACGAAAGATACCATACAAAGTTTCGTTATTTTTCAAACTTAAGATAATGCAACGAATAAAAAGTGGAAATGATTAAAAAAGATGAAGCAACATCTGAGTCTGCATAAAAACAGTTCAGGAAAAAATGAACTACAAACTTCATGACATCCTGACCGTTTCATAATGAAATTCTGAGCCGAAACAATTAGTCTCTCGCTCTATTCTTCCTTAAAGCTGTGAATAACGTTCTGAGTTCCAATAAATTCCATCGGAAGGTTTGGGTAATGAGTGCTATAATATTTCCATGAATCTCCAATATTACCTCGGAGATCTGAAGAATGCCCGAGATAAATTTTTTACTCTCAATCCTTACCGATCCTGTTCAAATTAACCTTTGATATGTATGTACTTAAGGACACCTGTTTATGCAAATTATGGGTCCTGACTGCCCTCTTCCGGGTTAATACAGAAATAGAGGAGAATGGACCATCTTGCGTGAAGGTTTCTAGAATGAACCTCCACTGAAGTGAACTCTACGCAAAATCGGGTTCATTATCTTTTCCGTCTGAGGTCGCTGTAGATACCATTCTCTGGTAATCTTTTCAAAACAGTTGCACTCAATTAAAATATTGCCTACCACTATATTATCCTTGTTGGTGCTTAAACAATGATATTATGGATAAAATGCTGAAATTCTCGATTAATGAATTGGTAAAGTACACCGAATGATTCCTCAGATATATCCACTCAAAATATTATTCGATATTCAATTGAAATCTGGTTGTCGATCGAGCGATGATGACTTGATGGTTTATGGAGAATAAGGTGACGATAAAATGATTGAAAGATTACGAATTCCTTCACCAGGAAGCTCTGTTTGGAAAAATATCAAACAGTTATCGTTGATAAATTTTCACCAATAGCCACTTATCAGCCAAGTACCAGATTTTATTTCGAATGAATCTCTATTTCTGAAATTATTGGTGAAATAACAACTTTTGATATTATTTATTTACGGATATCTACCTACAAATATCGAGTTTCTCAATAAAGTATTCGGATATTTCATTTCCTGACTACGTGGGTAGTGTGGGTACTCGAATTGGAACGAATTTCTATTTCTGGAAAAATGTTCAAAAAAATTGATTTTTAATTTTATTTATCTAGAGATATCTATCCATCCACAAATCGAGTTTCTAAGTGAATTCTTTTTCATGTTATCATTAAAAGAATAAAATCCATTGACGTGTTAGCCTTTTGATCGAGTAGATGAGTGAGATCTCATAAATATTTTTTCCGAATAATTGAGTGGCCTCTATCCATATTATTGAGCAACCTTACAGTTGACTAAGAGGTTAGGCAATTGAAATTGAAGGTAGGGCAGTGAAACATTGATCTAATGAGATTTTAAGATATTTAGCTCTTACTCTTTGAGGTAGGGCAATGGAGTTTCAAGGTAAGGCATATTGCCCTACCTTGCCTTACCCTCACTACGGACAACGGCCCTAAGTCCCTTGAAACGAAACTCTATCTGCTCTGCAAATGTCTTCAAGATTTTTTTTTGTGAACACAATTTCAGAAAGAAATCCCTTCATTCCGATGAAATCATCCGAAATATCACTTTCACTACATTTCAGAGATTTCAGATCTACGATGGAATTAGAATCTAGTACATGGTTGAGAAATTCCGATTGAAAAGGTGAAACCAAATAATATCAACAAAATTCGATCGGCATTTCGGAGATATAATTGCAAAAAGCGTACATTCTAATGTCGATGGCTTCGAAATCATTGAATGTGTTTCAACAAGAGTAATTAAATTCGACATACCAGTATTATTTTTCCAATATAACGCCGAAAATCGGAACAAACTTAACACTTCTTAAAGTACACAAATGTGGCTGACTTGTACTTTATTGCGAACACCTGAAATGTTTCACTTTATAGTTGTTTCATTAGATCCTAAGTAGCAACTGTCTATTTATACTCCTGAACTCCTGAAATGCTCAACTTCAGCAATTATTGTCATCTGAACCCATCGAACTATGCGTATGAACTATATAAAAATAAATAGTACGAACCTGGAATTTTAGTTTTCCACCTGGTTTAATAAAACACACTGCACAAGGAGTATCAATTCGCTGTTAATATCATCTAATTCTCCCAAGATTTTTCTTTTGAATACAATTTCCCAAGTGAACGGCACACAAGCCATCCATTTTTTTCCTTCGAAAATAATTCAACGCTTGAGGTGAATACTCATTTGAGCAGATGTGCGCGTACGGATAGCGTGAGCGAACACCCACCGTCCGTGTAAAAGTGCTCAATATTGACGTAGTCAATATGATGAGTAACCGCTATGCGTTCGCGAACATTCACTCCCAGAATGTTTAGTGGTTTGGAACTGCTATATCAGAATACCTCATATAATATTTCCTCACAGCTGCCCGACCATTCGAATTGCAGAAACTTTCAACAAGGACCATATCGTGATAGTTAACGTTTTATAAACCAGGCATACCCCAGAAGAAATTTCTCAGAATATGATGAACAACAAAATTGAATTGATAATGAAAATTGAATGAAATATTTTCATGGACACTGCTTTTCAGGCATGGGTTCCATAAAGAAGAGTATAGTAACCATTGTTAGTTGAATATTGTAAATCAATTTGAATTCTGAAAAGTTCAACAAACATGAGTTTTTCAATTCAATTTCCCAAATCGAAACAAGTCCTTTCGATGGTTTAAAGTTATATCCTAGCATACACCCAAATGAAGTGATAATCCTCATAGATGAAATGGTATCCAGAGAAAAATTCGAAACCAGAAAATATGTTTATATCGGAATTATTTGAATATTTGAAGAAATATTTTTCTGAATTTGGTACCCCAACAAAAGTTTGCAAGAAATTACGCATAGATATTCTAAAGGGTGTTTTTTTAGAGGGATAGAACTTTGAAATTGAATAAAATAAGAATGAATTTTTAAAATTTGGATGAAATTTACTTTGTTCAAAATCTAATCTTTTGGCATTAAAATTTGAATATTATTTCTGGCATATGACCGCCACAGATGGCTCGGACGTAATCTTATCTGTAGGTCCAATTTTCAATCACTTTTTCCAACATTTGTGGCGGTAAATCAGCAGTAACGCGGCGAATGTTGTCCTCCGAGTGGTCGCTCGTTTCGGACTCATCGACGTAGACTAGCGACTTCATATATTCCCACAGAAAAAAGTCTAGCGGCGTGAAATCGCACGATCTTGAAGGCCAATTCACGGGCCTGAAACGTGAAATTATGCGGTTATCAAATCAATTGGCACTAACTGTGTAACATGTTGCGCCGTCTGGTTGAAACCACAGCTGCTGCACATCATGGTGGTTCAATTGAAGAACGAAAAAGTCAGTAATCATGGCTCTATAGCGGTCACCATTGACTTTAACGTTCTGGCCAGCATAGTCTCTAAAGAAGAACGGATCAATGATGCCACCAACCCATAAAGCACACCAAACAGTCAGCTAGCGTGAACTTGATGCGAAAACGGTCCTGGTTAGTCGAATTAATTGCTCCGATGTACGATTATGTTCAACGTAATAGACATGGAGCACCATTCGTTTTTCGAACAGAACTATTATCTTCAAAATAAATTTGCAATATTTGGAAGCGTTGTTCAGGAGTCGGTCTATTCATGTTGAAAAGCCAGACCAAACTGAACACACACCACTAGACAGCTGACAAAATGGCCGCCAGTCAAAAAGTGTTGTCAACTTGAAGTTCTATACCTCTAAAAAAACACCCTTTAAAACAAGGTACTAAGTTTCAGTATTATCAAATATGTTCAGCCGATTTGGGCTATTGACATACATAATTAATAATAATAGTAATAATAAATAACATAATCATGACAAAAGGATGAACGTCACACACATCGATCAGGGTATTCTGCACTCGAAGGTGAGACTCGCAAGATGCTCCTGGCAGATGGCGCGCTGTAAGTTGTATACTGCAGCGATCCCTCTGAAAGGTAACAAGTATCGAGAGAACTCTCTGCGGTTTATCCAAGTTAAGTTGACCTGACGATCAATAACAATTGTGAAACAGCTCTAGTCATTCTACTTGGATACGCTTCTTCGGTGTAGGTGTTTTGGTTGATTGGGTGATTAGCTCTGATCAAGGGGGAATATTTGTTGATTTATCGACGGATATTCGTCCTTGTGATTATGTTATTTATTACTACTGGAGCTCTTTCTTCTTCATGAAACCATTTCCTATCCTAATAGTAATAATAATAATAAATTCATGTCAGAGAATGCCACGAATTACATATGAGTGTACATAAAATGAAACAACGTCAAATCCATCTAAATAATCACTGACAGAATAGGTTTCCAATCTCTCTCAACTTCTTTTCGAAAATTTGAACATTTTTTCCAATTATCCGGAAGTCTATTGAACATTCTGATGCATGCATAAGTTGGATGTTTCTCAGTGACAGTAGGCCTTTGTTTCGGGCAACCGGCCCATTTTGATACGGAACCACCCCATCGATATCCCGATTGATATAGTGGCACCGTACGGATGGACAGAATCAATTTTGACAAGGGATTGTTCATCAGTGAGTCCAAACTAGTTATTTCAGAACATTTTCGGGACATAGCACATGTGGATTCGTCACCTATCCTGAAAACTTTTTGGGTCTTTCACTCTGCTAACCGGCCGTTCGGACGGTAAAACGAAAACAAATCTGACAGCCGGATCTTAAATAAATTAGTACAATCTAATAACTCAAGAGCATTTTCTTCTTCAAAATGATGCTATTAAGAACATACAAGCAAAATAATAACGATGTTGTTCAGGAGAACTATCATGCAAAAACGAAATTGTCCGAAATGGGAAACTTCGAAATGCAGACGCAGATTGGCATCATTCACATTTCAAGTCATTTTAATTCATTCTGCGTCAGAATGCAATAAGCTCTATCTGGAATAGATGCCTCCGTCCATCATGAGCAACTATTCCAAAAAATTTACGTTACGCCCTTAGGAATCTTAACCTACATCGGTGTGTCGGTAGAGGAAATGAAATTTTCCACATTTCCTGCGTCATTTTCATAGGCTGGAACTTAGTTTTGCACTAGACTCTCTTGGAACCGTTTGAAATATTTTTCATATTGGTCGGCATTTATTCGATTTCGTAATCCAACACCTAGTTCATGAAATGATTCCGAGTATAAATGAATTCTGGAACTTCACTTCAATTTGGGAAAAACGTGTTTGAATAATGTTGAATACAGTGTGTTCGGAGTGAGCAAGAAATCTCGAAGATGTTAAGAGGTCGAATATATTTCAAAATATCAATCCCCAAGTGTGCTGACTACATATTCAAAATCATGAAGAGGAAATGTGAGTCAAGCCAAACCTCGTTCGAAATTCCATCCCAGGCTCTACACAATCGTAATTTTCGCTACTAAATTGAATCGAATCTACAGAAAATATATACTGGGATGAATGTTCTGATTCGATTTATGATTTATTCGTTCCATATATTGAATTTCCAAATCTAAAGTTATTTCCTCGAGAAATTTTCCGTCAACATCCATGCCGTCATTTTCGACTGGATTCTACTTAGGTCGAATCTGTATTTTTTTTAATGAAAAGAAGAACATAACAAGGGTGACTTACTTTGCCAAGCTGACATATGGTAAACCGAGTAAAATCGCCAGAAGTGCAACAAAATATGTGAGACCATATACCTTACTGAGGATTTCGAACAATAATCTTCTAATTCCTCCGACTGTGAAACGCCAATATCGAGAAGACGGAGTTGTCAAAGTGATAGTGTATGAATAGTTGGATAAAATATATAAAACAATTTCAAGCAATGGACCGAAAGCTCCGGTGAAAGTTACGGTTATCCAAATTGCCAGATTTTCCTTTGCCTATATGTCAGTTTGGTTAACCATAACCATGACCGCAACTTTTGGTCCATCACTCGAAATCGATGAAAATATATTCGAAAAAACTGGTGAAGGAATTAATGACAATTCAATGGAACCAACACAAATGATCCCTTCCTCAGACTAAATTGCTTTAGAGAGGTTCCTACTCAGTTGTAATGAAAAGAAATCTGCGATTATCCAATGTTATCCTGACCCGGAAAAATTGCAAGATAATTTAACTTCAGTTCAATTTCAAGATTGGAGACAGAAATTTGAAAACTATTTGCTCATTCAAGGTCTGAACGTTGAAATTACCGGTCAGTCAACAACTCTTTTGGCATTCTTATCCAATCAAGATGAATATATCAGATGTATTCAGGCTTGTTTAGAACATTCCGCACGTGAGTACTTTGTGACATCTTGAATAAACTGCACTGATACTTTGAGAAGAAACAATACTACGTGGTAGTAAATTACAGCAAGGCAACACAGCCATATTTAAATGTCATCAAACCTCGCTTATATCTCAAGGTCAGGCCGCTGGACCCGGTCTACATGCTCAAACGTTGCCTATAGGCGCGTGAATTATTGCAATTCGGAAAAATTTCGATGTTCACAGGAGAAAACAGTTCTGCAGGCTTCAGTGAGTATTTTTTGAAAATTTTTTTTTGGGATGTACTCAATTCTTTAGCGAAAATGCGCAATGTTAATCATTTTCCATTTTTTACTCCATTTCAGTTTTTATTTTCTCGGAAATGGTTGAATATAAAAAATTGCGCATTCCTACGAGTTTTTTGAATCATTCGCACCAAAAAAAATGTCTGAAAAAAATGAACTCTGGCCTCCAGAAGTTATATTCGAGGTATTGTTTGCTCTTGAGAAAAAAAAACGGATGGATACCAAGAAGTCAATTCATGAACACAAAACAAGAGAAAGGAAAACCATTCATACATTTCTCTAGGAAAAAACTGAAACTTTTCCAACCTACCGAACCTTGTTGCCATTGCTACAACAGATGTTTATTGTATCAGGTTATTGAATCTCTTCACAACTCCGATTCAAGGAAAAAGATGCCCAGTTTCTTCAGATTCCTCTGATATAGACGATAAGAAATGAACGAGATGTAAAATGCCTTGGCATAAGACTCTTGGTGAATGCCTGGCAAAAAATTATATTTGTAGAGAATGCAAATTCATAGGAATGTTGGGCGCATCCTAAATCAAGTCTGCAAACTCTTCTACCAATATTAGATCGACTTCGGAAGTCAATGGTAGTCAATGTGAACACCATAATCTCCATTAGAAACAACTTAGAAATTCGATATATTTATACAGCAGATCCAGAGACCAAATTCGTGAAAAGGTTATTCCAGCCGAACGATTCTGCAGACCTTTTATTCGAATATTGAAATATTTTGATTCGCCAAAATTGCTACATCGGATTCAATCGAAAAATAACCCCCCGACACGTCATGTATTATTTATGCTAATAGTATTTATAGAATCATTTGTCGTGTACAACCAATTCGTGAATTTTTCCCTTGTAATCGATCTCCTATTCTGTCTAAAAGTATCAAGATTCTAAGTGATTTCTTTCAGAAGTTACTGTGCTTTCGGTCAGTTGTGAACGAAATAGACCAAAAAAAAAACTTCATACTCGAAAAGAATGTTGGGATCTGAATGAGTTTGTGGCAACGAATCGGCAAAATACCACAATAATTTCCCCAATGGCAAATATTGTTTTGCTTTTCAGTCAATTTTTTTTCTATCCAGTTTATAGAGCGGAGGTAGCCAGTGCTACCAAAAAACTCAAACATAAAAGAGCACAGGTGTCGATTTGATAACTGTCAGGATGTTGAAAACCCTATCCGAGTAGGTGGCTGATCATCTATCACATCTTGTGAACGAGTAAGTCTGTCAGGAGCTTTCCTTTATATGATGAAGTTTGCGCAGGTCATTCAAGAGAGGTGATGTAGAGGAAATAGCGAACTATCGACCAATCTCTATCCTTAGTATATTATCCAAGGTTATAAAAAGAATAGTTCTCAACTGTAAGGTTGACTACCTGGACAAGGTTAAAATAGTCAGATAGTAGATAGTCAACACGGATATAGGGTAAGGTGTTCTACTCAGACAGCTCCCCTGGAATTTGTTGAGTTTTTCCATTCTAAATTAGACGAGGGGTTGTACACTGCCGGGTGTTTTTTGACCTTTTTAAGGCATTCGACACTATTTCACCGGAGTTTCAAGTCCAAGCTGTACATTCGGGCTTCAGAGGAGTTTTTGACAGTGGGTTATGAGTTTCATTATGAATCATATAATTTCTGTCAGGGTGGGGGATTCTTGGTCTGAGCCACACGAATTAAGTCTGGGGGGTACCCGCAAGATTCATTCTGGGGCCGCTTCTTTTCGTCCTCTTTGTCAATGAAGTGGTTTTCCATCTGGTACTCATACTCGGTAAATTGCCGAAGTTCATAGGATTCGTAGACGTTACGTTCATACTCCATTGGTTTTGAAACATCAGGATGGTATTTTGGTTTCTGGCGAGTCGTCCAAGTTCTCGGGTATGTTAGTTGGTAGTAATTTGAGGTGGTGCGGTCAGGTTTATTAGGTATGTGGGAAGTTCTGTTCCTCCTTCTATGTCATACGTAGAGTTAGGAGCAGTATTCCAATAAAATCTGTGTTGGATGTTTACTATAGTTCAGTTTGCAGTCACTTTTCATTTAATATCATGATCTGGGGATGCTCAGTTGTCTTTGAAAGTGTTTTCATAACACAAAAGCGAACTTTTCGTGCTATTTTTGGTTTGCCACCACGAACCTCTTGTAAACAATTTTTCATTGAGCACAAAATAATAACAGCCCCATGCATATGTGTTCACAAATATTTTCTATATATGAAGGACAATTGGTAGAAGTATAGAAACTGTCTGATTTTCATGAATGTAGTACTAGGAGCGCTGATACCCTTTCTGTGCTTCAGTACAAAGCACAAAACAGCGAAATTTGAAACATCTCCATTTTACAGTGGTATAATCTATTCATTCACTTGCCGGATACAGTGAAGAGGTTGAACAGATCAAGTTTCCTTGCTGAAGTTAAGAATATCATGTTTAGAAAGTGTTATTATAGTGTAAGACAATATTAAGATGATAGATTTTGTTAATTTCGTTGTTCACTGTCGATTTGTTCATTTTTTTTAACCTATCCTATACATTGTGAATGTCTCAAAGGATGAATAAAAGTTATTATTATTATTTCCGTTGTTGTGTATCGACTAACAAAGTCTTAATACCAAAATTCTTGAAAGAAAAGGAGTCATGTCTACGACAGGGAAACTGAATTGCATTTCCACAAGGTTCCCATCATTATTACATACGTGAAGATAAAAATTTGAGTTGAAGGTGAGATACTCTTCGAAACAAAATTATCTACGTTGTGTCCAAAATGCATTCTGTTCTTGATACCCAATATAATATTACATACGACCGGCAGAGCCATATACTGAACCAATTTTTCACACAAGTTCTGCATCGGTAAAACGAACACTTGGATGATATGGAGATGTCCTACAGGAATCGCACCAAAATATGCCAGTTAGGCATTGCTGATATCAGACAATAAGTGGATTCATCTGTGAGAACCCATCCAGAGGAATTGCCTTTGCTCCGTAATATTAGCTTGCCGTTCTTGATACTCAATATACTATTACATACGACCAGCAGGACCATTTGGCGATGAAGGAATACCATGAAAGTATGAGCTGGAATTCCCTCCATTAATGATATATTTTGTGTGTATTTTCATTCTACGTTGAACTGAAGTTTATCGAATTGATCATGAAGTATGACTTTATTATATTTTGGTGGATATTCGCTAGACCTGATATTCGTGGCGATATCTATGGATAATAATTTTATTCAATTTAAAAAACTTTCCATTATTAATGGATTTTTTTAAATATTTGAAAGAAAATTGAAAATACAGAAATTGGCTTCAAGGAGAAGAAAGAGCTCCAGTAATAATAATTAACATAATCACAAGGACGACTATCCTTCGATAAATCGACAAATAAATACTTGTCACCTTTCAGATGGACCGCTGCAGTATAACAACATACAGTGCGCCATCTGCCAGAAGCATCTTGCGAGTCCTACCTTCGAGTGCAGAATAATTTGATCGATGTGTATGACGTTCATCCTTTTGTCACAGCAGGTCGCTGTGACTGCGATATTGCAGCTTTACAAAAAACTGTCACGACATTGGAAACACTCGGTTCATGTGGATTCCCACAAGTCATTCTCCTTGAATCCGATTCTTCGATGTAGGTGTTTTGGTTGATTGGATGATTAGCTCTGATCAAGAGAAAATATTTGTTGTGATTTATCGACAAATATTCGTCCTTGTGATTATGTTATTTATCGCAAATACACTTGGATCAAGCCAAGTATATTTATCATTACCTTATAAGGATATGAAATGATCTATAGAGGTTTGAGTTTCTCTATGTTTATGAATGTCCATTACGCATTAAAAAAAAAATTGAGAAGCACTGCCGGGAAGGCAGCAGCTTTTGCGCGCATGTTCAATGGAGATGACCGCTTTGGCAACGAATTTGAACATGCGCGCAACAGCTGCTGCCTTCACGGCAGTGCTTTTCTAGATTTGTTTTCGATAAAGTACTGGATTTCGATTCGATCTAATCTGCATTTTTGAAAATATTGAGAAAATAAAATTTTGAATGGGTATATCTACGGAATCATTGGGCGGATTTTACCCATTCACGAATTCGACCTTCGTAATTAAGCCCCAAATATTATCTGCAAATATCAAGTTTCTAAAATTAGATCGAATTGAAATTCAGTACCCATCGAAAAATGACAGTTTGAAGGTTCAACAAGAATTAACTGAGGATAATATGATGAAAAGATCACAGAATATTAAATATTTGAAAAAAAAATTTTAATGACACGATCATCACGAAATTTTGCACAATGTTGTCCATCAACATCTTCGAACTAGCTGCAAAGTTTCATCACGATTGAATAATTATTTCTTGAGTTATACCAAAAAATCAACGATATCGAGAAGAAAACCATTAAATTCTAGATATATAGTCGTATCGAATTAAAATTTGGTAACCTGCTGTGAAATATGAAGTTCATAAACGAAACCAAATTTTTTTACTATTTCCGCCATAATTTCTGAACGGATGTCACTGGACGATTTCTAATGACATATTCGTGATCTACGACCTCGATTTAATAGGAAACGATAACAAGGTCGACGATTTTCGAAAAAAAAAATTTATTTTCATAAAGAACCGCGAATAAACATCAAAGCGCAGAGGGGTGGGGGGGTAAGATTTAGCGCTTCCGTGCGAAATTTTATTTTTGAAGCTATGACAATATGCACATCATATATTATGGATTCGAACACGTAGATTACGAATCTGTAATTAGATTTTGCGTAACTGATTCGGTTTGGAAAATATTCCGGATTTGGTGGGAAATTTTCGAAATTTGGGTCAACTTTGGGCCGTCGTACAGATCAAACGCGTAAGGCTGGACAATATCGAATTTTTTTGGTTATATCTGGATCCCTTGTGAGTACGTAGCCACTTATTTTATAGACGTAAGTCCTCTGGTTGAAAAATTATGATTTTTTTAAAAAAGGTCCAATTTTTTCGATATTTCTCGGGCCATAAAAAACGAACCAGACTCTCCACTAACATTCTGATTGGATTTTCTTAATCTACGCCCTCGAATTAGTATATGTTTCAAATTTCAGGTCGATTGGAGAACTTTCGATTTTTGGTAAAATTTTAAGGGGTTACCCTTAAGAAAATATCGATTTTCGAAAAATAATTTTCCGACTCCTATCGCCGTGAAATTTGGCACACTTACTAATTCGAGGGCGTAGAACAAGAGTATAAGGTCAGATATTTTTTAAAAAAATCGTCCTGGACGTGAGAGGTCCTTGAAGTTCCAACATTTTGGATCTTTTTTCAAAAAATCATTATTACCGACTCGATGAAAGTAGGACGATGAAATCTGTTTTATTGCATAGATTGATTCCAATTTATTCCATTTGGCTGTTACACTCTGTATAAGTAATTTTCATAAGAAACGGAAAAGTTATCTGACAGTAAAATGAATTTAACTTATTATTCTTCAATTATACAGAGTGAAATGTTTTAACCTTTGATGGCCAGCCAACTGACTTCATAAAGTGACTGATTCTGTAGAAGAAATAAACGTGGTTCTTTTGAGGAGAGGGCGATGCTATTTTTTCATCAAGTAGATAGACGGAAATAGAGATCTTACGTCTATCTATGAAGGGTGGTGGTGGGTGACGAATGAAAGTTATAGCTTTCGAATAAATTGCGACACTCGTTAAATTTCGACCAATCACAACATTTACCGACAATCGTACCAACAGATGACTAAAACCCACCCTGAAAAATACTTATACATCGAAAAGAGAAGCGCTACGTCGGGATCGCACTAAATTATTAGCTAGAAAAATCTCCATTAATAATGGTTTTCGAGTTTACCTGTTCCCTAAGCTAACGTGAAGTTTATCGAATTCATCCCGAAATATGACTATATGATATTTCGGTGTATATTCGCTAGACCTGACATCCGTAGCGTAAGGCAGTTATATGAAGACGAATATCATCATTGTATTTTCCGAGATGGCGGTGGTGTAAATCGACGGAGTGAAAATGCGTTGAAGGTTTTCAAGAGGAGGGTGTTTATAGGTCTTCAGAGGGGATGAAATGGCATCTTTTGCGACTTATCCTTGCCATTTAGTTACACTTGAAAAATGTGACTCTTTATATACACCTACTCAGTTCAGGTCAAGGTGAGCTGAGGAAACTGGAGACGCTAAATGAGATTCATAGCACAGAATACAGCATGGAGAAGTGAATAGTTGAAGGTAGAATGTTGCTTTTGATATTCCTGGATATTTTGTATTATCTGCAGAATAAATAGAAGGGGCGCAGCGCAATTCACTTCGAGGTTAGTATTCGACGTTTTTCAGAATGAATCATTGTGATGGTGACCATAGCAGTCAATTCATTTCGAGCCGGTTTCTTGTAACCATTACAGCTTTCGTATGATCAGGAAATTCACAATATTGTACCATATGAAGAATTGGCTGCTTAAAGATGTGTTGATCCCATTATAATATGATAATCTGCCAATTTCTATCGCATCTCTTTCTAGGGCGTACATTTCAATCTCGGTCATTTTTGCCAGTATTATCACACCCCATCACAGAAGAGGAAAGAGTTTGTGACTACTAGGACTCGTGACCTGCTAATTTCATTCTACATGAAAAATACAAAAATCCTAAACAAGAAGAAAGTTCTCAAAATAGGGAGTGCTGAAGATTTTTAATTCATTGTCTGGTACAGGAGTCAGATATATACTCTGAAACGTCCCCAAGTCCAATTTATATATTACATATACTAATTTTCGATAGTTATAAGATAACATTTCAAATGGAAATTAATTTGATAACCTGCTCAGTGATATAACTAAAAACGAATTTCTCTGTTTTTGTTGCGCCGTTTTTTCAATAAAAATTAGGAAATATTTTACATTTACATATTATATACATATATTATATTCTTTAACTAATTATGATTAAGAGAAATTCACGAATCCATGGCTTTGTATTTACGAAAGCGGGTCTTCTCATATGCCTTTTCGAATTTGAAATCTCCCACCCTTTACGCTCCACACCCCTATACTGTTTTTTCAACTAGTAATATATGGATTGTGATATATCAAATTGAAGGATATTCGATTGCACATTGAGCGGTGTGACTGAAAAAAGAATTTTTCAAGCTATTTTTTTATTATAAAATTAACAATTTGTGATTGTTGTCAGGTTTTTATTCTTGAAATAATGAATATTGAAAAATATCCTCCTACGCGCTGATTTCTTTTTTCGAAGGTTGAGAAATGTATGCAGTTTTAAAGTTGGAGGTTTATACCCTTGAACCTCAACACTTTTTTTCTTGGAAAAATATTGCTTGTGATATATCGCATCAAAGGTCATTCGATGACCAATTCAGTTTTGTGAACGAAAAAAAAAAAAATTATTAATTTGATTTAAATTACAAATCCAGGGGATCGAGGATTTCCCTCAATAATAGTTAATAAAAAGTAATGGTTTGATTACAGTACTCTTCAATCACAAATTGAAAATAATTCAATTTTTCCATAAAAAACCGGCCCAACCAATTCTACATCAAGCCACATCGCTGAATAGGTGATCAAATTACGTTTCATTGGATGTATCACAATCCATATTTCCATCTGAAAAAATAAAGCAGTGGGATGCGGGGCGTAAAGGGTGAGAAATATCAAATTCAAAAAAGCACAAGATAAATTGCTTTTGAAATAAAAAAACGACGGGTGCGAGGATTTTCTTTAATGATTCTTCGTACAAGAATTATCGACGAGTTACGTTACTTGTTTGGCACACTGTATAAGTTTTCTTTCAGGTGTCAATCTTATTGGGTTATTTAACTGAGAAAATAATAAAATACTAAAATTAAATTTGCAGCGTTTTTTGTTATTAAGACACATTTGAATATTCTCATAATGTCATCATGGCCCAACAGCACCTGAATCTGACTTGCGAGCCTGAATGTAATGGCCCTTCATTCTCATTTATCGATCTAGTCACAATTATAAAATTAATTTTTATCATGTTGGTATTGATAAATACAATAACATATTGTCTGGTGAATTAGTCAGATATATCATCGGTTTCACAGAAGTGTTGACGACCAATCAACTCGTCGATTACAGTTCGAATTCCACGGTTAAATTGAAAATAAAATTACATAGAGCATAAAATTTACTGTTTATTGAAAATCACAACATATTCCATCGGTAAACGATTTGAATAAAATTCAACGCAAAAGAAGCTGAAAGAAACATTCTGCCTATTACTGTTATTTTCATAACACGTAATAATAATAATAATAATAATAATAATAGTAATAATAATAATAATAATAATAATAATAATAATAATAATAATAATACCAACTTTATCTGCTTAGAATGTACAAGCATCATGGAAATAGTCAAAAACAATGCAAAAAAAAAGTTTTAACATTTTAAAATTTGATCCAGAGTTAGGGTTAGAATAAATAGAATAATGGAAGGCACTCAACTCAAAATTTTTATATGACATGAAGAAATTATTTCTTTTGAATTGAACATTGATGATCCATTCTCGTATTATTTCCAAGAAATTGGAAAAAATTGACAAACTCTACTCCAACGGATAATAATCTTTCCAAAAGTTACAGAACAGTTTCTTCGGAACACAAATTGGAAACGAGAGAGTGCCAAAGAAAAGCTGGAAGAATTTTTTGACCCATATGTGTACTTCTAATAGAACGTGTGATAAATGATTTCAAGAAGGAAGAGCGGCATATACTCGAGGAATGATGAAAGCCACTCAACTCGAAATATTAACATGATCTCTATGGTGTCTAGAGATTTCAGAAAAGCAAAAAGGACTCTTTATTCGACAGACGTTTCGACATATTAAACGTCTTCATCAGGAGGTACTGTAATGTGAAACAGAAATACAATGTATTACATAGTAGTATGGAAAGACTAGTGTATGCCATAAAGTTTCGTAAGAGATAGATTCCTCTATTTTTAAATATCAGAGACAGCATTGTAAAAGACCTAGCGGTTAGATTGTCCAATGATGCAAAATGGCGAATGCACTCCTCAATTAGTATAGTATAGAGAAATCTTGAAAAGCACTGACGTGAAGTCAGCAGCTTTTACGCGCTTGTTCTTATTGCGAAACGGTGACTTGAAAATTTCAGTGAAATTTCAATGAAATATGAAAATTTTCAAGAAAAAATTAAAAAAAAAATTTTCTTTTTCGAATTTCTTCATGGATAATTCTTCTCATTGACACTTTTCACCTTCTAACCAAGTCTCATTTCGATCAGATAAATATTTTTCGAGTTATTGAAAAATCAAAATTTCAAATGGCTGTAGCACAAAAACCATTTGGCATATTTCACCCATTAACGAACTCAACCGAAATATTCAAGATCTTAACCTAACCTGAAAATTTCAAGACTCTAGGTCCTCTTTTCCGAAAGTTACACCGCACACGGTCGGACGCACAGAATCAATTTTGACCACGGATTCTTCACCAGTGAGTCCAACCTAGTCGTTTGAGACAAATTTCGGCTCAAAATTTGAAAATTACAGACATCGTGACGAAATGATAATGCGCTGTTCCCCAGAACAAGCGCGTAAAAACGGTATTCATACAGTAACTTTGACAATCTATAATGAAACACATAAATGGGTATGACAATTCTGCAAAATTAGATTATCGATTACAGATCCACTTAGAAAACAATCAGGTTTGAACAAAATTTGCTCGGGTTCCTTCAAATCAAGAATAATTATGAAAATAAACATTTAATATAACACAGTGGATGCCAGCGGACAACAGAGCAGTGCGATATGAATAATTTGTGTTTGTCATTCGCGAAGATTGGTTATTTTACTAGTAATCGATCGATAATCTGAATTCACAGAATTTTTACAGCTATATATGTGTGTCCTTCTTCTTTTTCGAAGTAATTTTATCAAAACCTTTTATTCATGACCATGGAGTTTATTTCATATTATTTCATTGATCAACTCCACTTCAACGAAGAACCGCGCCAAAAATCACAGTTACTTTTTCGAAACACGAGTTGAAACTCAAAAAACTTAAAAGAAGCTCGAAGAAACATTTGGCTTATTACTACGCTTCTCATGGAACTTGTGATGAACATTCCCTAGAAGGAAGAACGTATTGTTAGAGCCAGATATTCTATATAATTTGAAGAGAATGATGAGAGCCACTCAACTCGAAATATTGAAAAAATAGTTTTTTCTCTGTTAAACATCCGTGATGAATTTTCATTTCATTTATATGTATTGAAAGAACTTTTCCTCAGAGCACGAGGTGAAAACTAGAGGACGCAAAAGAAACTGGAAGAAAAATTCAGCCCATGAGTGTGATTCTCTTGGAAGTTGTGCTGACAGGCGCCAAAAAGGAACATCGCCACTCTGAACACAAAATATCAATATGGAATAAAAAATCGTTTCTTCTGAATCGAACAGCGATGATCAATTTTCAAAATATTTCCAAGATATAGGAAAACATTTTAGGAACTCCACTTCAACAGAGTACCTCCTCAAAAGTTTCAGAATATTCCTTCGGAACACGAGTTGGAAACCAGAGAACGCAAAAGAAACTGGAAGAAACATTCGGCCTATTAGTGTACCCCTCATGGAACGTGTGATGAAAGGTCCCAAGAAGGAAGAGCAGCATTAGCGGTTAGATGTCTGATAACAAGCGCCGCTCTGCTGTCGTATCATCTGATTAACTCCCAGACTGTCCAAGAGCAGAGAGCGTCTTCTCTGCAATTAACGGCCATTCATAGAAGGAGTTGGTATGAAAGAACTGTGCATGCGCGGTGGGAGCCTTTCGGAAAATTTCTGTTAGGGGAAACTTGAGCAGCCTCCAGTTTCCGTGGCAGCGCTCCCAATACTAGATGCGGATTTTCGGGCAATATCTGGACGGAACAGCGCACCGCTACGTGTATGGCCTTCAATCTAAGTAAGTTTGCGAACTTCAAATTTGATTTGCGGCCGCGAAACTTGCTAACTAGAACTGAAGTTATTTCGATATAGGTCCCCGTTCATAATTCTCTGTATTTTTTTTACTGAAACGGGTGATTTCAATTCGATGAAATAACACTACGGACACCTCGCAACTCGATAACAATGTTAATGAATTGAATAAAGTTATAAATGAAGAAAATGTCAAATACTATTGACATAATAAATATTCTGAAAGGAAACAATCCGATTTTATATGAATTTTTTGTGAAATCACTTCTTTTCTGATCACACATAACAATGAGCAAAAGCCCTCTATGGACCAATATCTTGTGGCAGGTCTTGTATATATGATTCTGATTATGGATCAATAGAAAGGATTTTAGCAATCCGAGATAGAAATTGGAATTTTCACGGTGATTGACTAGCCGAAATATTATTATAAATCTGGTGTCAATTATAGTGCAGGGGCTGTAACTTTGGGAAAGTTATATACGGGGTGAGTTTCATATGGAGAAAAAATATTATTCACTTCAAATTGTTAATCTCTAAGGCATAACTGAACATCACAGTTTGCATCACCACGATACAATATGTTGATGAAATTTTATACATTATGTAACAGAAAATAAACTTTAGGGATCAACAAGAATGTAGGAAATAATGTCTCATTAGATTTCCTATAGTTAGGCCAAAAAGGAATTGGAAAATTCATGAAATCATTTATGCGTAAAATTCAAAAACAATATATTTTAGTCTTATTTAATAATTTTCCTCTTCAGCTATATTAAAGTCACTGCAACTCAATTTCAATTCCGAGAAGGGACTATGGTTGGACGATAATTGCATTCAAAATGTTCGAAATGAACAAAATGAAACTAATGTATTCATCCATGTGTAATTAGGAAGTAGTGCCATCAAATGATTTCTTTTTTTTCATAATAATTCGAATGACTTATAGAAATACCTCTCGATAGTTAATCAATCAATTAGATGGTGAATTTTTTTCCACCATATAGAATTATACCGAAACTGTCGATAGAAAATTAAACTATTTCTGCTCTTTTCATTATATATTGCATAAAACTTCCTTATACATGGAAATAAATTGGAAAATAGTAATGAAAATTATAAATCAAAATATTATTCACAAAACCTATTTAAAAGATTATGGAAAAATCACGGATCAGACTAACTGATATTTATTTATGATATCAGTCCAATATCTACGTTTTTGCTCATTTCAGAGAACTTTTGTTTGCTTCAGATATCCCTCAATTTTCAATATTATCATCAACAAACCTATATCTACTTACAACGAATCTTTTCAGTGATTCGAATTTCAAGCCAATGCAAAAAGGTGAAGAGGTCCATATCAATTATATATAATATAGTCTGGAATACAGCACATTCGTGTAATATCTACAGAATTTATTTCAGAAGCAATCTAGTTAATTCAATTCTAATCATATCGATTGACATATATCCTCTAAAAATATATAAATTATTATAAGATTCTCCAACAAAATCCCTGATGGAGTAAACAACTGATCGATGCATGTATTATGTGAGCTCATAGAAGTCTAAAGGACATAAATTTATATTTTCAATCTAAAAGTTAAATGCAACTCAACATTTTGGATAATAATCATTTCCGTGAAATGAAGGGATTACATGTATTTGATACAGAAAAGTGGGAATTAAAGCAATTCAAATAGAAAACGATGAGGTATGCAACTATTCTAATAACGAAAGGAAACGTATATTAATATTATAGGTTCATCGAATACCATCAGCTGTAAATTTGCCATTATCAACAAAACAATTGACCTAGTTGTGTACCCCATCTTTTCGACTTTGAGATTAGGTTTTCTCTGATAATTATGTAATTCAATTATTATAGTAATGATTTAATTACTATAGTAATGTCAATTCCGACGGATATTGTCCGCATTTTCTCGTTTTTCTAATGAAGGAGTCAGATTTGGACTCTGAAACGTTACAGTCGATTTTGCTGATCAGTGGTATTGTACTATATAATATTTTCCATCCAGCTACTTTCTGCCTTGAAACTGCCCTCGACAAATAGTTTCAATCCTGCAATCGGTAAGGGCATTGACTGTAAATAACAATTTTCATTTGGTTTTTAATAGTTGTTTTTCAGAATAAAACCTAACAAACACCTTCAAATAATGCAAATTACTTCCAGAATAACCATTAATCGTTATATAAATAGCATGGAACTAGTGTAGGCCATCAAATGTTGCTTCAAATGATTATTTGCAGTATTTCTTGGAATATTATACAGGGTGATTCATTGAGGTTGGCCACCAGTCATATCTGCCAAACCGCTTGTCCATTAAACCCCAAAAAAATACTAGTAGAAAACTACGAACTTCAAAGTGTTCTTAATAATTTTTCAAGGGTCGATTTTGCCATAAGAATTTTCTTCTGGAAGTTATAGGATAAAAGGTTTCCGAGATACGGACGTTGGCCACCCTTAATTAGTTACCCGGTATATGTTGAAGGCAAAAAACCTGAATATTTTTATTATCAAGGGCCGATTTCGTCATAAGAATTATTTTCTGGAAGTTATAGGATAAACGGTTTCCGAGATACGTCCGTTGGTCACCCTTAATTAATCACCTGGTATATGTTGAAAGCAGAAAAAACCCTTATAATATTGATTGATCCATGTGATAGATAATCACCTTCAGACTGATCAGTTCAGATACAGTGTACAATACCAAAAAAACATTGGCAACAGAAGTTTTCTCTAGTATTGCAAAATGGCGCAGGTGCAGAATGGGTGCTGAAAGTGGCGAATTTTACTCGGAGTAGTGGAAATGAACGTTTTTATACATATTCCAAGCCACATTTCTCCCAAGAAATTCAAAATTATGTAGTATTCTTTCAACTACGAGATAGAGCTTGCTGTATTTCTCATTTTATTCAATTCATATAGTATGGAATAACGAAGTACATTCGTTATTTTGCAAACAAATCTCTCGTTAAGATGATGAGACTAGCTTTATTTTTTCCTCTGATAAAATGAGTTCAGTTAAAATTGTGGACAATAGAATATTGAGAAATGAAATATTATCATGAAGTATCATATATTTCCAAACCTATCTGAATACCTTTGGGATTATCAAGTAAGATTTTATTAGAACTAGACTGAATCCGTTATCTGTTGTTTTGACATTTATCATTACAGAACTCTTCAGAGAACTCAAATGGGTCTAGCTACCAACTTTTCCTTCTTGACTCGAGGTTTGACTTCCTAAGTTATATCACCCTCTGATTAAGAGAAGGATTTATTAAAGACATTTTCGAGCTCTAAGTATTCATTCCACCCAGCTATTCCCTGACTCATATTTGCATCTTTGGGCGCAAGGCTGCGTAAATAAAATCAACAAGCGAAGATAAAACCAATGAACGTTCCAACATGTTCTGACATGGTGCATTACCATGCCGGAGTATATCTCAAAACTGTTATTATCCTATCCATTATCCTATAATAAGAATGTTGTCTGAAATAGGAAAAGGAGGGAGAACGACGAGGTTCAAGGATTTTAATAAGAGAGCCGGTTGTACCTTTCTGGGGAAACAATATCCAAGAAACTGACAGAACGGAAATTTCATGAAATATCTTGAGTTCACTGTTTTCAAAAGGGATATTAACTGACATAGCCAACTATGATCGTTCATTCGAGATAAATATACCTGGTTACACATCGCGGCTGTGAGATCGGTCCGATATCGAGTATTCTTACCATAAAGAGGGATCTCTCAGGGTGGGTTTCAAGTTGTAAAAGTTATTCTTGTTTATTTGCGCTAGGAATATAAAAACTCATGTAAATATGAATTTTATTATTCTAGAGCAAAACAACCAGTTTTTTCTCAAGAACTCGAAACATTGATTGTAGAAAAAAAAAGGAGAGCATAATCGCCAACTCAGGTTTTTTTGTGGAGGGGTTTCACTTTCAATATTTGAAAGACGATTTCACAAATTACTATAAAACTGCCCTTGAACATTGTGGAATTGAAACTTTTTGTCAAGGGCAATTCCAAAGAAAAATGCTTGAAGGACTATATGCAAACGATCAACGGAGTAAACTGGGAAGCTTGAGAGTCTATAGTTGACTCCTTTATCAGAAAAAAAAGAAAATTTTCAAAATTATTTACTCTCAATTATATCGTATTTCAAGATGTTTACTAGCTCATTCAAATTGATAGACTGGGCGGTAGCTCGTTCAGCTCCTGATCCTCACAAAAGCTTGCACTGATCTGTAAATTATAATTAGATGAAATTACGTAATCCGTCCAATGGATCTGGATTCACGGACATCTGAATTCTTTGTATTCCGAGTTATCGCGATTGATTCTGGTTGAATTGAAACTGGAGACATAGTTATAATGTACTGAGATAAAATTCCTACGAAACTTCAGACCATCAGATGAATAGAAGAGATTTTTTAGAACCTGCTGGAATTTTGCGTATCATATAGCTTTAGCATTGATGAGCCATAAAAAATTTAGTTTTTCATGTTGAGTTCCTCGATCTTATGAGCTCATAGCATGATATTTCGAAGAACAATACTATACTTCGAATATCTTTCGGTTATACCAGAAGAATGAAGAGATGAGAAAATCTGGGGCAACAGGAAAATTTTCAGGAGTGCCACAGGAAAACCAATCAAAAGTAACCTTTTCTTTAAGCCAAAACAGAAATTTTTTTGACTCTTGGAGGCAGGAGTTGAAACAGAAAAATTACTAGTTTAGAACTATGATTCTATGTTTCTAGATATCTGCTACACGGCTTTCTTGAAACAGCCGATACGATACTCACACAAGAATGAAACAGCTTTGAGGGGAAAATAAAAAGAAAACAGAAAAAGGGAAAAAAATTGGAATCATCTATTATTGTGTTTGTGAAAACTTGAAAATTTATCAGCTACTTATTTCTCCCATGATGGAATTTTGTTTTGGAACTCTCGAAACTGGATGGTAAACATATCAAGACGTGAAATTTTTGTAGTCACCCATCTCAAGTGTGACCACATGTTTTGAGTTCTGGAACTGTACCTATAATTTTCAGTCAGTTTCTCATACCCACAGGTGTAACATGATGAAGGAAATCAACCTTCAAAACAACGTCATTCATTATTAAACCAAAACATTGAAAGATTTTCGTCATATTGATTTCCTATTGTTCAAAATTACTGAGAAAATGTCAAATATTCGACAAGAAATTTGGAAAACCCCATACAAGGAAGACTGGAAATAAATTGAAATATAATAACCACATTTCCTCCATGTTGTTTTCTGCCACTTTCTTCAAAAAATTGAGAAATTCAAGCTTTCATGGAGCTCATTTAATATTTCCACAATAAAAAAAAAATAATTCAAATATTTAATTGGTTCAGTTTGAGAAGTCGCAAGTTCTATAAGAAACTCAGACGATCAACATATTGCTGTGATAAGGATTTCAAAACATCACATATGAAATCAGGATTAAATCTCGTGGTCTTTGATAACATAAACTCAAGATAAGATGCTGGTAAATAGGCTGAGGAATAACAGAGTTTAATTATGAGGGATATAAGTTTCGCGTCATGAACAACCGCATATCACAACTCATTCGCTTTGAAGTTTGAACATTCAAGACGAAGTTAAACACGATTTGACCTAGGGAAAGCACACATCCTATAACATGTTATCATGCTATATTACGAAGTGAAATGGAAATATATAGAAATTCAAAAAAAATAGGGGAAAACACTAACGTAAAATTCTTCGTGCTCCTTGAATGCGCAGTTATAATTTATACATCACTATGTTTTTAGGATCAGACCTGTGTTTTTGCAAATTTCGAGAAAATAAAATTTCTCATTGGCAAATTTGTGAGATTTTCGTTTATAAATCTCAAACCTGCTGTTGATCAATTCTATAAACGTTCCTTCCGGACGTGAGAGACAGAATATTTGAGATTAAGCGCTTAATCACAGTTTCAAAATCATGCTCATTCCAATATTTCCAAGCATAGATCCGATGGAATTGAAATGAAACGTTCAGTTGAAAAATGAGAGGATGGTGTTTTGTGTCAAATTTCAATGGAATCTGGAAGATTTATAATGATTTTAGTGTCACGAAATTTTACTTGAGTCTCCATGTCGGTACTTTACTACCGGACTTTCAGTGAAGATATTAAGAAAACAATATCTAAAATCGCAATATTCCTATGCTTTCAACTTCGAATCCGTTAGGCTAAACATCCTGAAAGAACTCCACCGATGTAAAATCAGCTTACAAATCCTCCTAAAACTGAATACATTTATATACAATTTTATATCTTCGAAATCGCGTTCAAGGTTTACATTGTGATGAAATATTTCATCGCTCTAATCAAGCGAGAAGAAAATCATAGCCCTATTTCCTTTTTATCTTAAACAAGTTGTGTATGCATAAAAAGAGAATCAATAAGAGAAATTATGTTTTCTCTTCTAGCGCTAAATAATATCAAGAGCTGTAGTCTAGATCCATGCATATTAATGTTACACAATAATACAGAAAAAATGGCTTATTGAGATGAAATTTGGAAATCGGTTGTTAAATAGGGTGTCTTGATATACATATTCATATTGAGTAAGTTCACATCGACTCTGAAATATGAAATTATGGGAACCATTTTTCCACGCTTGTTCTGGGGAGCAGCGCGTTATTCCGTGATCATGTGATCCTCACATAATTAGTCGAAACCTCCTTGTGTTCACTTCACGATTATTGGCCAGATTTGAATTCAATTGGATCTTTGTTTATCGAGTTATCGATAAACTGATATTTCACTGATACTCTTACTTTTTTATAAATGTTTTATCAATCACTCGACAAACAAAAGTCCAATTATATTGCAATGGTATACCATTATAACTTTTGCATTTGTATGCCAAACCAATCTTACAGAATATTCGAGAAAGTAGTATTCCAGATATATAAATTTCATTAGGAAATACCGTAACAGAGTTCTTCAAAATTTATTTCCTAACAGAACCCACTACAAAATGCTCTGTTAAGTTGTGAGATGAATCTTTCCAACTCCTAAGAAATCACAAAAATCCTGATAACATAAATCTATAACATAAGAATTCTATCATGTCCTCCCTCTAAAATTCAGCATTTTCTTGTGAACCATGTGAATAGAAATCAATTTTAGGTGTGAATTAATAGTTACAAAAAGGTGATTCCTCCCCAAAAAATACGGTGGATCTTTCATACAGAAATCATTTTTGAGCAGCCCCTGTTAGATACAGTCTACTGTAGATATCACTAGAAAATTAATTTTCAATTTTTTTCTCAAATATCTAATATTCCACAAGAATGAAACTAAGCAGACATTTCAGGCGAGCGAAAAAGTACTCAAAAGTGTAACTGTATAATTTCAAGGAGTATAAAATTCGCTCGTAAATTCCGTTCTTACGAAACTTTGTCTCATTTTTAATTACCATCCGAAAATAAATTTCAGATAGCTTCATTCATTGTAATGAAAAAGTAGGATTTTTTGCCAAAATTTGTCGTTTTCCAAAAAAAAACAATTATTCATCAACATATACGTAACTTGACTCGTATGGCTGGGAATAATTTTCGAACTAATAAGCGAATGTCAGTTTGAAATTTTCATGAAAGGTCCGCATTATTTTTTGAGAAGAAATCACCTCTCAATTTTCTATTCATTCACACCCTATATCTTCTTAATGCTTAATTTCTCACATCACCTTCCAAATATCAGTATTCCACCATATCAAGTCTTCTGTAGCTCCTCAAAATAAATGGTGTGGTGTAACATGACTTTAGTAGATACTGTTGCTAAGGAAACTCGGATTTCGCACTTAACACTTCGCATCCATTTCCCCAGAATGCTCCCAAATGGGCCATATCACAGTTTCTAACTATCCATACGACCCAATATCCTATTAAGAAGTAACTTCCTTGGATTGATCCTTTCTCACCTGAAAAAGACCTCTGTTTTCATCGAAAGGAAAGATACACTCAGAGTAATAATTCGCGGACTGGGGACGATTATTTTCGAATGAAGACATTCGTTTTCTCTGCCCATAATTAACGAATTACTAGGAAATAGTACGAAAGCGTTCATTGGCCACGGCAGAATTTTATTGACGTATTCATACATTTATGCATGAATTCATACTAAAAAGCATGAATTCATACAAAAATGTATGAAATCATAATAATAATAATAATTTATTGATCCTGTAAGACATTAAACAATATGTAGGACAAGTCAGAGAACAGAAAATAAGAATAACAGAATGAAATAACCGATATATACGAATCATGTAAATACAGCGGAGAGGCATTATTCAACGCTGTAATAGGAACCCTCCATAAGCAGAGTTTTTACTTGATTTTTGAATCGTCTGAGATTTAGTGATTTAAGTTTATTATCTAAATGATTATACAGCTTGGTTCCCATAAAGGTAGGTATAATTTCATATTTAACTGTGTGGTGTCTGGATATACATGCCTGGTATTGTAGTTGTGAAAATCGAAACTTTTTTTCAATTTGTGCTTATTATTATGGATGTGCAGTAAGCATTTTACAATAAATATACATGGAAACGTTCATATCTTAGAATTATGGAACAATAGACGACAAGAATCCAGGGGTTTCAGGTCGAGTATGAGCCTCAAGATCTTTTTTTGACACACAAAGACTCGAATCAACCGATGAACCCCACAGAACCACATTTTAACATAGGTGACTGTATACCATACTGTAATATAAACCAATCAAAGCATGTGATGGTAGTGACTTTTTGGGTTTGGAAATGGCATAAAATGCGCTACTTAACTTCTTGCAGACGTAATCAACATGATGGACCAACCTAAGATTTCGATCAACATGTAGCCCAAGGAATCTCACACAATCCATTGATACCAGATCATCTCTGGAACATGTAACGACGAATGAATCGGTAATTGCAGTTGAACGGTTTTGAAATTCAAGAATCTGGGTTTTGGCCAGATTTACGACGAGAGAATTAGGACGACACCAGTCAGTAAAACGCTCAACAATAGATTTACACAGAGCCTTGAGTTCCTGCAGACTATTCGCCCTAATTGCAATCGAGGCATCATCGGCAGAAAGTATCATTAAAGCCAAAATAGAGTCTGGAAAATCGTTAACGAACAGTAAAAATAATAGAGGTCTCAAGACTGATCCTTGTGGGACTCCCAAGTTAGTAGAGAATTCATTCGTCAACCTGTACATGAATTCTACGGTTTGATAAGAATCTGTTGATCCAATCGAGAAAGACTCCTCTAAACCCCAGTTGATATAACATTCAAGTATGAATTCATGTTGAAGCGAATCGAAAGCTCGGTAAGCATAGTAAATAGGATGAATCCATACACAATGTATGAGTTCATTGAAAATAGTATAAATTCATACAGAAAAGTATGAAATCGTAATCTAACGTATGTGTACTAATGTGATGTTCTTGGAAAATCAGATGAAACCTCATGATTCTTTCAGTACTGGAAGCTGTTCACTTCTAGAAAAATTGAGAGCTGAAATCAACACAAGGAAAGGGCTTTCTTGTGATCCTCACTTAAAGAATTCATTGAAATGTTTTTATTCAAGCCGATCTCAAAGGAATAATTAACGCATCATAAGAATACTCTAATATTTACATGAATTCGGTGTAAAACAGAACTTTCTGCATTATTCTGAGATCTTTCTATGACGCCTTGTCTGTAATTTTCGTGATTTCTGCCAAATTTGGTCCCAATCGAACGAAACGAGTCATCGACTTAAAACTTTTTGGCTCTCCTCTCAAAATGGTTTGGACGTTGCTATATCTATTAAAATTTCTTCAATATCTCATGAAGTACTGATGCGAACAGATTGAAACTCGGTATGATTCATCAAAAAATAAAGAAAATTTCTCAAGATTTTTTCGTCGAAAATTTTATTTTTCAGAAAATAAGTAATTGGATTCCGATTGAAACTTGGTGATGAGCTGGCAAACGATGATGCGTTCCCTAAGCAGTTTCATCCCCTGATAAAAAACTTCTGCGATCTTTCGATCAATAATATTGTCCTCACCATATTATACATGAACCTTATAGCTTTCATCTTTCCACCAAGTACTGGATTTCGATTTTATTTTTTTTTTCGAAATATTGGCAAAGAAAGATTCTGTAAGGGTATATCTGTAGAATAATTTGGTGGGTGTCACCCAATCACGAATTCGTAGTTTGTAATTATGGCCCAAACCAGTCTAAACTTGCATCACAAATATCTTTTCTCTGAGTTGTATCTTTAACGGGGGTTATTGTGCTTACGATCAGTTATACAGTTATGTATAATGAACAATAAAGTGAGGTTCAGCACCGAATACATTTGTAAACTATTTAACTTATTGGGCATTTATTCATTCGTGCCAAAAGATACACTTTCTTGACCGCTGTAATCAAGAGTTGAAATTTATAATTAAAATAACACAAATCTTGCCTTGTGTTAACCACTAAAATTTCTGCGCCTAAACTTCCATCGCAGTTAATATTTTTCATTAGTGGAAAATCATGAATATACGTTCTATAGTTCCCAAGATAATCTTGGTAATTTGTCACACACAGTGGACTCAAAGAATTTTGGTAATCAATATTTTCATCTAGTTTCAGATATATGATTTCGGATGAAAAGTTAACCGATTATTCCACTGAATTACAATCTTTGAACCGAATGCGATGATTCATTTTGGATATTATTGGAAATTTGCTGCATTTTTCTATATAACTCAGGGACCACTGGTCGGAAATCATCCGGGTAAAAAATTTTAATTTTGGTTATGCAATAGTAAACAACGTTCAGAGTTTCATGAAAGGGTGGTTAGTTTTCGACTAAATAATGATTTTTTCCTCCCCCCCTATCCTGCAGAAAAGCTTGGAGGATCAATCCCGAGCGACACACGATTTTTATATCAAGTTTCAAGGATTTCCGATCAGTACTTCGAGAGAAAAGCTCCAGACAACGGACGGCGTACGGACGGATATTTTTTAATAGTTCATTCAAATCTACATATTTCAAAATATTAACTGTGAAACTTTCAGAAGGGGTTATTTTTTTTGGTAGATCACCAAATTTTATTATTTGATGTTATGAAACAATAAACCAAAACAGATCCTTGAGGTAGTCCTACGGTAATGCGAATTCCGTTTGCAGACAATCGCATACTTTATTTGGTGCGGATTTGCGGAAGTACTTTTGAGTCTCACCTTAAATGTCATGTTTCCACTGCTGATCAAACAGCATATCCCATTGTGATGTGGGAGCTAGCTATCAGTGGATTAAAGGATCAACGAATCAGAAAATAGCAATTTAAAATGTATCAAAGGGAGCATAATGAACTTGTCTGGAAAATTTGCTGCATAATAATATGTACGTTGAAAATGCATCGTTCAATTCCAACCCACACAAAATTTCTCTTACTCCAGCTTTGTGGTAACAGTTCTCTCATCAACGTTCCGAATTGATTATGATGTATCTGCTCATAATTCAATACAAACTAACAGAATATATTTTAGCACAGGATTGATCCATGTATGTCGTGCTCGCTGTTGCTTCCAGAATCCCCCTTTGAACATTTCAATAATATTTGACAGTAAACAGTTTATCCGTTCGGTATTTTATACGGTTATAATTAATTTTGTTCGAGAATAACATTTGCGTTTTTGAACCTATAATGTAGGACAAATAGATATGCGATCAATTCAAGCGAATCGCTATGAATACTCGAAAATGTTTGAAATTGAGGAGTATCTCCAGAATATAATGGATATTCTCGTTCATATCATCCTGACATAAAATATGCCATAAGTATTTCAATTTATTTCCCAATATTCCGTAAGATTTCTAGTGTGAAATAACCAATTATGGATCTATGGGAGATGATTCCCCAATATAAGGGGCCTGTAGCGTTCTTAGTTAATCTGAGGATCTGCTATATCATCGCTTGGAGGACCGGACCTGGTCGAAAGACTCTCCCGGTCAGAGAGCAAATGTAGGTAATTTTATTCACTGCTTCCTGCTAGTTTTCTGTCCCTCTTTTTGTTTCAGATATTATGTCGAAATATTTCGTCAAAATAAATTCAAGATGACGAAAAAATTATTTTCCAATGAAAAAGATGCCATCCATGTTCTTTAAACAAATTAAAACATAAAATTTCAAAAAGCACTGCCGTGAAGGCAGCAACTTTTGCGCGCATGTTCAATGTAGATGACCGCTTCAGCAACGAATTTGAACATGCACGCAAAAGCTGCTGCCTTCACGGCAGTGCTTTTTGAAATTTTTACTGATAAATTACTGAATTTCAATTCGATCAAATCTGTATTTCTGGAAATATTGGAAAAATAAAATTTTGAATGGGTATATCTACGAAATCATTGGACGGATTTTACCCATTCACGAATTCGACCTTCGTAATTAAGCCCCAAACCTTCTCTACAAATATCGAGTTTCTAAGTCGTTTCTTCCGGAAGTTATTGTGTTTACGGTCAGCCTAACGGCCGACTGCGTAAACACAATAACTTCCGAAAGAAACAACTTAGGAACTCGATATTTGTAGAGACGGTTTGGACCTAAATTACGAAGGCCGAATTCGTGAATGGGTAAAATCCACCCAATGATTCCGTAGATATACCCAATCAAAATTTTATTTTTTCAATATTTCCAAAAATACAGATCAGATCGAATTGAAATCCAGTACTTCATCGAAAAATAACAGTTCGAAGTTTCATACAGAATTTGATGAGGATGATATGATGAGAAAAATCATACAAATTTTTTTTTTCAAATTGTTCTAATGACACGATTATCACGAAATATCGCATGAAGTTGTCTTTCAGCATCTCAAAACTAGCTGTGAAGTTTCATCAGGACTGAATCAGTATTTTTCGAGTTATACCGAAAAAATAAACGATATCGAGAAGAAAACCTCGAAATTTGACACATTTTTTCCCGATATCTCCGAAACTTGTGATCTTATCGAACTGAAATTTGGTACACTGCTGTTAAATATGAAGTTCAAAGTGTTGGTGGACTTGTTTTTCAGATATAATAAATGGCTTCCGAAAAAAAAAATTTTTTGTAAAAAAATTTTTTTTTTAATTAAATGACAATCTGATCCTGACGAAATTTGGCTCAAAGTTGCGCGTTGTTATACTCCATCCAACTGCCAAGTTTGAATTCAATCTCTCAAGTAGTTTCTGAGATAAAAAATAAATAACTTCAAAACTTCAACTGCCTATAACTCCGAAACTATTCGACCGATTTGGCCCATTAACGAACTTAACCGCGGCATTCTGATGCGCAACCTATCCTGAGAGTTTCAAGTTGCTAGCTTGCTTCTGTCGACAGTTAGCGTGTCTACGGCTAGCTATAACTCCGAAACTACTCGACTGATTTTACCCATTGATGAACCTAACCTTCGTATTTTGAAATGCAACCGACCTTCGTACGCCTGTAATCGTGTCTACAGACGGCCGGCCGGACAGAATCGATTTTGACACCGGATTCGTCATCAGTGAGTCCAACCTAGTCGATTGAGACCATTTTCGGCTCAATCATCCAAAATTACAGACATTTGATCAAAACGATAGCACGCTGTTCCCCTAGAACATGCGCGCAAAAATATATGTTGGCCAGACAGAAAGATCATTCGAGACAAGGATAAGAGGACATGAAAAATGTTTTCTCAAAACCAAACAAAATTCAACATGTGCGAACCATTTGTTAGATGCAGGCTATAGGTTCAATAACGAGTTTACTATTTCACATATAGAAAACAAAAGCCACAGACTTAATTCATTAGAAGCTTAGAAATCGAAAGATATAACAAAAAACAAACTTTATTGAATGACTAGATAGAACTGGAACAAGTCACCGTTACTCAACCTGTTTTGTTGATAGCACAGAATTCCCAAACAATTGTCGAACTCATCCCCTCTTTCATATTTGCATCCCCTGCATTTGTACAAGTAGTAGTTACATATACTCACCTGAAGAAGTCATGGAATGGCAAAACAGCTGTTCTGTAATTAAATGAAATTAGTGGAAAATTGTTTCATTTCTTAATCAGATATGAATTTCCGTCAAGTAGAGACAGAAACAATGAAGTACTTAGATTATTCACGTCTGGGAAGGTATGATTTTTTTCGAAGTTAAAGTTGGCAAAATCATTTATTTTGTCCACGACCATTGAATAATGTATATATTTCGATATCTCTTGTTGAACTGAAATAACAGTCATTAATCAAGCCCGTGGATAAAAGGCGTGTATAGTGAATATTATACACTCCATGGATCAGGTGAAAATTTCCCAAAAATTCTGCATTGGTAATATAGTGAACGCATTATTCAGATAACGATCGAAGCATAATTTGGATGAATTTGCTTCATTTCTCAGGTCTTTTCTATATTTCACTCCCAATATCTGTGAAAAAATCATTGTGGATTGGATGAACGTCATTATTTATAGAAAACATCCATGCGAGCTGCATAATTCAAACTGTTTGTCAAGGGAGGTTTCTCGAAGAGATAATGCCTAATTAACAATATTGGAGTAATGTGAATTATTAACAAATTTAACTCTGACATTTAAGAGTAATTACCTACTTCTTCATTACACAGAAACACTGCAAATTTTACACAGAGGTTTATTATTTTCCCAGATTAATGTGCAAATTCTTATTCTTATCGATATTTTCACACATTCATCTTCGCGAGTACCAGGAATGAGGAGCTTGACAGTGGAATAAAACAATTTTAAAGATTTTTCGTCAATATCGGCCAGTAAATATTATAGCGGGATTCAAAATTTTTTCAAAGAAAATTCTGAAATGCGAGCAGCCGTATCAAGCGTTTTGCATTTCGGAATATTCATTCAGAAAACTGCGATATTGGCGAGCAATCTCTCAAATTGATCAATTTCATTTCTTATTTCAATACCTAGTTAGCTAGAAAGTTTTAAGTGCTTCAACATTGAATCATAGAACTAAAACAGGTGGATCATCGTCTCCTACCTTAGTCTAAGGCTCCTATTCTTAGTATTATATTCTCGACAATTGATGAGTTTTCGGCTTGTTATTAATTTTTTTTGCATATATCCTCCAATTTGTTTATCATATACAAGCTCATTTTATATTATATCCATCCTCATTTCAAACTAATAAAAAATGATACGATAAATATTAGATTTCGATTGAAACCAGTAACGGATATCCACATGTTGACGGTAATTATACTACGCAAACCAAAATTAAGGGAAACCTCCGATCAAGTGATTTTTTTGGAAATCATCATCATTTTGAATTGAGCTACTTAATTCGCGTTCTGTATGTCAAAGTGTTATTCAGTTATACCAGAGTATTTATTGAGATTTCAATGTTTCAAATGAATTTTTAATGGAATTGGTTTTTTGTGTTGTGAAAAACCAATGATTCATGTATGAATAATATATAAGTTTTATTTAAGATATGAGTGAGCTTCATGAAGAAAGTTTATTAGTTATGTTTTAGATATTGGAAGAGAACACCCAAAAATATTCAATTTGAAATACTCAAGATTATGGAATTTTTGAGAATATAGACTGGACATTTGCACATTGTGTTTAGAAAGTAGGTAATAAATGAATACGTTAAAAATTTTTCGATGTGTGTTCAGAATTTGGTGATCAATTTTTTCATCTACTTCTAGAAATATGATTGTGGATGAAAAAATAGCCGATTATTCCACTGAATTCCAATCTTAGAACCGAAGGCGACGATTTAATTTCAGGATTATTGGAAATTTGCAGCGTTTTTCGTTATAACTCAGGGATCACTGGTCGGAAATCATCGTGATAAAAGTTTCTAGCTTGAGTTATGCAACAGTAATCAACGTTGAGAGCTTTATGAAAATTCAGTTGTAAGTTTTCGAAAAATATTTTTTTTTCCTCCCACCCCCAGTTTTGAGCCCTTAGGGTACACCGATCTTGCTAAAAAGCTTGAAAGATCTATACCGACACACGATTTTTCTACCAAGTCTCATGAATTTCTGTTCAGTTCTTTCAGAGAAAAGCCTCGGAGTACGGACGGCAGATGGACGGATTTTTTTTATTAGTTCATTCAAATATACATACTGCAAAATGTAAACTATAAATTTTCAAGAGAAGGTACTTTTTTTTGTTTGATCACTAATTTGCAGATATTCTTTCAATATTTTCGTCTTTCAAAGTTTCAGTCAAAGATATTGAAATACGAAATTTGAAACTATTTTTCTGGGCAACATTGCGTAGTCATGTTGCTTAAATGCCTGTAATTCTCGTATTTGTAGCAGAAAATGATGTCAAACAACTGGGTTGGTTTCACTCATAAAGAATCGTTCAGCGTCAAATATCCCACTCTATTGAAATATTTTCAATCCCACTTTTTAATATTGTATCGACAGGAAACCCGAGTTTCTGGTACAATGAAAATGGCCAAATGAATCGTAATCTATCCTTCTAATGAGAGGAGCAGAAATTTGAGATTATCGATTCGAGCAACTTCCTGGAACTACATATTATCCTTGTTCACCCAGCAAAATAACGATCCTTTTGATATCCCAGTCAATTGTGCGCGTCTCTTCTCTCGTCAAAGAACTTTTCAAATATTTGTGATGAGACAGCCAATATGGCAGGACTTGCTTGACAATAGTAGCACCATTCATTATGTGTGAAATCGCTACAGGGTATGAAATTTCATGGAGGCGGTTATTTTCACGAGCATGCTGCATTGAACTATTGTGTCGAAGCAGGTTTTATTGGAGTTCGACCGTCTGTTTGCCGACTCCGTAAATAAAAAATAGAATCCCCAGAAACTTTTCTCGCCAGAGCTGGTTTATTAAAAATTGGTAACTTCCAACATCTTGAAATATATCTGTCACGTGGTGATTTGGGAATACCTCATATTTCTTTCGCGATTTATGGATCTTATTACCACTAGCACTTTCATCATTTTCATAATTGTAAGATATACAGTTATACCTTATTCTGTTTTACTCATTCAGTCTAAGGACATCGTCATGATGTTAACGACTTTGATGTTGTTCAACTATATGTGAAGTTTTTGAACCTACCCACTCTGGACACATCCATGCTATACCTGCAGCTGTTTCGTTTCAAACGGAAAAGTCTACGTTTTTGTATAATGACTTGTCAATTTGGTACAAGACATATTAATTTGTAACGTCAGTCCAACCATTACCCGATTCTGAGGTCGTGTTAGTTGCAAGAGCTTTTCAGTATGGGATATTAAGAATTTCACTAATCTTCTGGCCTGTGCAAGTTTAAGGTCTGATCTGTGATTTGATTTCTATTGACAGAACATCTCTTTATATTTTGGTCTTTTCCAAACCCATGTAGGAAGGTTCTGACCCAGAGGGTTCAATATTCGTGCTTCATTCCGCAAGTTTATCAGTTTTTTTATTCGCAAATTTCGCATCATTAATGAATAAAAAGAAATAATAAAATTTTGAACCAAATCCGGAATATTTTCCAAACCGAACCAGTTACGTAAAATCCAATTACAGATTCGTAATCTACGTGTTCTAATCCATAATACATGATGTGCATATCGTTATAGCTTCAAAAATAAAATTTCGCACAGAACTGTCAAACTCTTACCCCCACTCCTCTACCAGTCGACGTCACCTTGCGGTGATGAAAAATTCCCAAATAATTTTTTTTTTTCGAAAATCGTCGATCTTGGTATCTTTTCCTATTAAATCGAAGTCGTAGATCACGAATATTCCATTTGAAATCGTCCAGTGACAAACGTTTAGAAATTATGGCGAAAATAATGAAAAAATTTCGAAATTTTGGTCAACTTTGAGACGTTGTGCCGACCAAAATGATGAAGCTGGGTGATGTCAAATTTTTTTAAGTGCAGTTCGATCCTTTATCTATGCAATAAAACAGATTTCATCGTCCTACTTTCATCGAGTCGGTAATAATGATTTTTTGAAAAAAGGTCCAAAATTTGGGAACTTCAAGGACCTCTCACGTCCAGAAGGATTTTTTTTTAAAATATCTGACCTTATATTCTTGTTCTACGCCCTCGAATTAGTAAGTGTGCCAAATTTCACGGCGATAGGAGTCGGAAAATTATTTTTCGAAAATCGATATTTTCTTAAGGGTAACTAACCCCTTAAAATTTTACCAAAAATCGAAAGTTCTCCGATCGACCTGAAATTTGAAACATATACTAATTCGAGGGCGTACATTAAGAAAATCCAATCAGAATGTTAGAGGAGAGTCTGGTTCGTTTTTTATGACCCGAGGAAAATCGAAAAAATTGGACCTTTTTTAAAAAAATCATAATTTTTCAACCAGAAGACTGACGTCTATGAAATAAGTGGCTACGTACTCACAAAGAACCCAGATATAACCAAAAAAATTCGATATTGTCCAGCCTTACGCGTTTGATCTGTACGACGGCCCAAAGTTGACCCAAATTTCGAAAATTTCTCACCAAATCCTGAATATTTTCCAAACCGAATCAGTCACGCAAAATCTAATTACAGATTCGTAATCTACGTGTTCGAATCCATAATATATGATGTGCATATCGTCATAGCTTCAAAAATAAAATTTCGCACGGAATCGCTAAATCTTACCCCCCCCCACCCCTCTGCGCTTTGATGTTTATTCGCGGTTCTTTATGAAAAATTTTCCAAGTCCCAAATAAATTTTTTTTTTCGAAAATCGTCGACCTTGTTATCGTTTCCTATTAAATCGAGGTCGTAGATCACGAATATGTCATTAGAAATCGTCCAGTGACAACCGTTTAGAAATTATGGCGGAAATAGTGATAAAATTTCGAAATTTTGGTCAACTTTGAGACGTCGTGCCGACCAAAATAATGAAGCTGGGTGATGTCGAGTTTTTTCACGTGCAGTTCGATCCTTTATCTATGAATTAAAACAGATTTCATCGTCCTACTCTCATCGAGTAGGTAATAATGATTCTTTGAAAAAAGGTCCAAAATTTTGGAACTTCAAGGACCTCTCACGTCCAGGACGATTTTTTTAAAAAATATCTGACCTTATATTCTTGTTCTACGCCCTCGAATTAGTAAGTGTGCCAAATACTCCAAATTCGCAAATTTCGCAAATACTTCAAGCAACACAGTATCCTGGTACCTATAAATCATTATGTTGTCTTCACTACTGCTTTATGGTGAAGCATTTTATGGTTTCCGAAGTAGCTTCAACCTATTCAGGGTATCACGTTTTAGGGTCATGAGATGCGCCACACTAAGACATCTTCTGCCTTCTTGAGTGGACTCTCTTTATGTGGACCATACAGGAGTTTGCGAGATCTTCGGAGATGACCATGGTAATTAGAACTTGAAAGGATCTAAGGGATACAAGGGTAAGGGCTAAAACCCCCTTTAAGTTGGCTGGTGCGGACAGGCGTTGCAGAGAGGTGTAGAGTACATTATTTGGGACACAAAGGATGAAGTAAGAAGCGTGTAACCTAAGTGAGGGCTAAAAGAATGCGCATGCTGCAATGGTATTAAGGGCTTTGGGTTTGTGATTGCAGGACCCTCCATTCTATCTGTTTGCTCGATATTATGATTTTTATGAGCAAATACTCTTACTGTCTCTGGCTAAATGATGAAGGCTGATATCTCAGGATCTCAGAGATCCTTCTTTTTGGCTCAAATGACCCAATTTATGCCTCTATCTTGTTTTGGTCCATCATTATATGATATGACACCATTCCATCAACACAACTCCTGTTTCAATGGAAGCAAATATAATATATTGAAGAATCCCAACTAGGGTCAACCTCCACTCATCTGCTAATATAATGAAAACTCTAATGTATCTTGAAAAATATGTTCTCGAACATACACCAATAAAGTGACAGAGAAAAATATATTCTTGGTTCAAAGAATCTTGGTTGAACGGCGGTATGTTATTCTCCCAATATTCGTAAAAACACAAATTTGGTCGAATTGCAATTTACATTGGAAAATTGATTGATTGATTGGTTGAAGGTTTATGCAAGATTTCAGTGAAATACTACGAAAATGTTCTGAAAAATAGAATTTTTGAAAAATGTTTTTCGCGAAACTTTTCCCTTCGGCATTCTACAACTAATGAGCATATTTCAGTTTGATCCGAAGGGACTTCTGGAAGTATTCAAGTTAACAAAATTCTATACGGCTTTGAAGCCATAAGGTAAATTCTACATATAAGCAAACTCAGCCAGCCTACCCTGAAAATTTCAAGGCTCAGGTATTCTGTTTTGCATACATGACCAGTAGGCTAGACAGTCGAGGTCCTTTTTGGTTCAAAATTCGAAAATAGCAGATATTTAGGCAGCATTCTTCTGTTCTATACAGCATGCTGGAAAAGTTACTCCAAATTATGTTGAATCACTGAACATATTCAGAATCTGAATCACCAAAAATTATATTGCCTTGCAAGTCGAAAAATTTCACGATTCTGTAGCTGAAATATCTTTCGTGCAAAATATATTACCCTGATTATTTATAGCCATGATCAGTTGAAAATCTTGCATATCTAAATATTTTTAGATATTAGCCAGTATGCTCAGCGAAACATTCGTGATGCAGCCTCAGGTAGAATTAAGCAACTGATTATGAATTCAATTATTCGATTCCAAATGTTTCAATGAACAGTTACATATGAGAAACACTACATTATTCAAGTGAGATGAATTTCTGAGCTAATCAAAAGACTATATCGATCGAGTAATACAGAATTTATTCCATATTTCTCTGTTATTCGAGCCTCAATTTGTTTTCAAGGTTTAATAGGGAAAATATCTCGAAAGAATAACTGTAATAATAAACAGGCATATCTTAGTAACTATCACAATCATACTCGAAAATTAATTATTGTCTTGTTTTGGATTCAGCAGTTGAGATATCTTCACAAAATAATTCTATGTGGTAATCGTTACATGATTCTTTTTGAGATATTGAGAAAAAACCGAAATACTCTAAAATATAATGCGAAATCCTCCCAAAAGGTCTTTTCATCGATATCAGTCAGAAAATCTTCGATGTCCTTAATATTTTCGAGCGAGCCAGAATGCTTAGAAATACACACGTGATGATGCATGAAAAAAAATTTAGTCACCAATCATGAATTTTAATATTCGTAATTTGAATCTTGCAATTAACGGTTTCATAGTTCATGGATAAAACCGCAGTAATTGCAAAAGAAGTCTGAACCAATCGAAATACTATGTAAACTTTTGTTCGAGGTACATGGAAATAATTGGAAATTATTCTCTTCTCTTGGAAATCCGATTTGTTTTCAAGGTTGAACAAGTTGAAGAAATACTACCACAAGGGGCAGTCGTGATTCAGTATCTGGTACAATCATACTCGAACGGAATTATTGTTTCTTCGGAATATTTTGAAGTTGAAAGGTTTTGTTGCGAGTATTTATTCCTCATGGAAATGAATCCTCATGAATACGTCTCAAATATACTTCAAGTGTTTTCGTGAACATTCAGAACGTCTAATTATTGGCATCAGCTCTCCTCTTAGATATTTAAGTATGGTATTTGAATTTCTCCTTTGTTTAGAGTATGCTTGAGAGATCACGAATCATATTTGTTTTCAACGGAAAAGATCGGTAAATTCAAACTGGAATTGAATAATATCTTCAGGAATAAACAGAACAAAGGAGAAATCAATGCTTTTAATGCTAACAAAAAAAAATCAATTTCCACAATGTCTGGAAGGCTTCTCTGTGAATTGATTCTATAAGGACGTTAAGAAGTTTGTTCTTATATTCCCATCACAATGGAAAAATAATATAATATTCAATCCCTTTAGGTGGAGTGTTCCAGGAACCTAAATGATATTATTTTGCCCAAAGATCTGTTTCACTGATCACGAATATGACATCGAATTTCAATCTGTCCGGTATTTTTTTGCTATATTCTTCAAACAGAATGAGCAAGAGGTTTGAAATGTTCATGATAGCATGCGACGGTTGAGATCTTCCCTAGGCAAGAATAGTGTGAGGATTTCAGGGTTACTGACAGTTGAAAGAAGCATCGCTTACACAAAAATTCGTCACTTGGTAATTTGTACCCGAAGTTTTTGTTTTCGGCGTGAAAAAATTAATGAAATAAATAATTAAATGCTTTAAAAAGTTCATTACTTCTGATTATCAGTTCATTCAAGTTTTCTCACATGTACAAGGTTTTAATCGCCTATACATTTCAAAACGATAAAATAATATGAAATTTGAGTTGGTCCTGGAAATTTAAACCCTCCAGTATCAGCATTCACTATGGAGCCAAATTCAGTATTGCTGTAACTACCTATTAGGAGTTTCAGTATGATCATATACAGGGTTTCCGGTAAACCTTTAACATTATTTCAATTGGTGATAAACCACGATATTCAGAATATCGAAAATATTCACAGTTTTCGAGATAATGGGTATTTTGAAAGTCGCTACCCTGTTTTTAATTTGGTATACTAATACAAAAAGTTTTTTACTGAACATTGACGATGGGTGCTACTTTTTGAATGCATGAAATTCTTCACGAAAATGTAAACAATTTTGCGATTAATGGAAATGAAATGACTGATTTGAATTCTTCCTATTTTTATTACCGAAACTTTGACCCGAATATCTGAAAACAATCATACTCAGCAAGAATTACTTCATCATCTCATCTGGGAACTTAAAGTTATAGTTTGGTAAGGGATTTCATTCCACTTTGAGGTCTACTACTGTGCCCCCCGTCAGAGCTACTTTCTCATTGCGCTACCTACAGCTCGCGCTCCAGCTGTAGAGCTCTAATGAACTCCGATATCTGTGAGGGCTTCAAGGAGTGTGAGTTAACATTCCTCCTATTATTCTCCTGTCCAAGACATTTCTTGCGAAGGCTTTCAATGGCGAGGCATTCTGTGATCAGGTGAATAGGAGTTTCCTCCTCTTCCCCACAGAATCTTCAGTCGTTAGTCTCTGATAAGCCAATTCTCTTCGAAGAAACTTTTTGGAATGATCCATTCCTGAAGAATTTCTCCATAGTGCTCCCCTTTCTTCTCCAAAAACTCTTTCTTATATGTACATTTGCCTGTACCCATAGGAATGTTCTGGGCCAGTAGGTAGTGTGCTCCCTTTCTGGCTAGAGTGTTAGCCTATTTTTTTACTTTGATTCGTGAGTACCCAAGAATCCATACTAAGGAGACCTCGTTGTTCTTGTCTACTTGAGTTTCCTTCGAGACTCCCATATCAGCTTTGAGTCGATTACATAGGAGTTCAGTGCTTTGTAGCAGCCTGAGTATCAGAATGGATCACTATGCCACACTCTTGATAGTTTCTTTCCAGGTTAATGTCTATGCATCTTACGATTGCAAGTATTTCTACCTGAAAAGCCCTCGAATAGAAGCCCAGCGATAGTGTACACATGGTGCTAGGTCCGAAGATTCCAGCGCAGGCCCCTATCGTGAGTTAAGAACCATCTGTGTAGTATACAGATGTATTTATTTTGAAATTTTCATCTGGATAACTCATCAACAGAATACCCGTTTCGTCCAAATTGTAAGAATTGAGGAAAGACTAGTATAACCCTGCATTCATATTCAATGGAAATAAAATACGTTCCAGGATTAATCAGGATACGTTTCATATAATATTGGAGACAGGACAAAGCGCAAATAATTTTTCCTGACTGTTCACATTGAAGTGGTTATAATTAATTTTTAAAAATCAGGTCGAAACTATGGGAATGAAATTTTATACCTATTCCTCGAAAAATTATATGATTTTTGAAAACTATTGCCATCCCATCAGTTTCGAAAAAATAATCCAAGTTCTGAAGACTCAACATGGACCTTTTTAGGTTTATCTGAGCCAATCCCTGAAAGATATTTCTCTCCATGAAATAACTAGTCTATAATTTACCCGTATTTGCTCATACAAGCCTTAAATACTTTTTGTTGAAGAATAGAAAAATCCGTAATTTCCATAAAAATTGTTCTCAAGAATTCTTAAATACATAACCAGATCTTCTCCCGATTAGCCGAAAAATGAGGAGGAATAGGAAAAAGCATTTAATGCCGAACTATCAACTGAAATTCATGAAATCGTGAACGCAGACATGAGAATATTTCCCAGAGGAAATCACAGTTCAATACTTCCATTATGAGTGAATTGATATATCATTTAATTGCAACTCAGTGACAAATCTATATTTGGAACATTTGTGATAGGCGCGCAGAAGTCCCTTACACTTTTGTAAACTAAACAGGCCTGTTTTCTAAAGTCCAATGATCTATGTGAAAAACTGTCGAAAGATTTTGATGAGGTCAATTCCACACTATCGAAGAAAAACATGCATTGTGTATGTGAATACACAAATGAAAAATTTCTTCGAATTAATGATAGATTATTGATTGCAGTTTTCCTCACAGAAATATCATGGAAAATATTTCAAATCAAGGTTAAGTTCCGGTTTTTGACTGTAATTGAAGTATAATACAATAAATGTGACTTGATGAGCGAAAAAATATAAATGATAATTATCTCAGCTACACCGAATGTTTCAACAATACAGACATCAGATTGGTGAGTCAGTATTTTTAACATGAGCGAACTTGAGTGGGAACACGGAGAAAAGGGTCTTTTAAAAGCAGATTAACATTTTATCCCCTATGTTCATACCCGTTCGGGTATTGAATCATCTGATTTATACTCGTCGAACTGCGGATTATCCGGAACTTGGCGAGTTGTGGTGGAAATAGTATTTCAGCTGGGTTTGCAGCATTTAACCAAAATTTGCGTTAGCTGCCTTATAAAACTGTGTTTGTTGAGAATTGACTGGCAATGTTTATACTGTAAATATAATAATGACCAAAGCTTCGAAAAACATAACTGATTTTCCTGACTCGATCCACTCTTTACCTTTAATAATCATCTATTTCTGGACAGTAGAATTTAAATTTATTTTTTAACAGTTTTATTTGTTTTTGGGGGTTCTGAGTCCGAACTTTAAATTGACTGCCAAACACGTGCTGGGCTTCGCAACAAACATATTAAACTTATTGAGCACTTCTGGTAGTTTTTGACAACTTATCATAATTTTGTGCTGAAAATTTGCATGTGAGGGTTTCTGACTATGAAATTTCTACCTACAATATTTTCAGAGCTTTGCAATATCTGGTTATACCGAAAACAGCCTACTAATTTCTTCTTCCAAATGATACACCCAGTTATATCCAATGATTCCATCATTAGAAATCTTGTTTGGTGATATGTCTAACATTATGCAAAACTTTGAATTGACACTAGATGGTTTTTGAGTTGGTATTTGAGTTATTATGAAGAATAGGTTGACGAGGACTCACACTTTTCGAACATTTCTGCAGAGAATGTGTTTTTGAAAGAAAAAAATTGCAGTCTTGATTTTGCCAATAAGTACTCTCATAACAGTGTGTGCTATTCGGACCTGTTGAAAAAGTTTCTTCTGATATATTTTATTATTACATGAGGAGGTAAGACTTTTCAATTTTATTCCGACGATACAGTATTTTTGGGTTGTCCCATTAGCATGTGTCTGGGTATTTCTCACTTCTGAATTTCAAAACTCTGATCTCTCCTGAACCAGACCTAATTAATTCATATTTCACAAGTGTGTTCCGTTTTTGTATTTTGTCTATAGTTTTGATGATTATTTCATAATACCTATGTTTTAAGAATAACTTGTTGTCCTTCGAGAGAAATCCATATTAACATTTCGATATGAGCGTATTGAATTTCAATATTCCAACATTTTGACGAAAAGGGCAAATAATTTAGTTCTGTATGTGGATGGCTACATCCGTTATATTCGCTCATATTGTATAGTATTGTGTTTTGTTGATTACATAGCATTATTGTTAATTATTAACCCAACTAACTTTTAATGATGGCTGGTGTCGTCTAACACCTTTTTTTTCAGTTGTATGGTTTAATTTTTCCAGCATGGTAGGATTTGAAATGAGAAATGAAATTAATCAGTTCAAGAGATTGCTCGCAAATATCGCAGATTTTCGATGAATATTCCGAAATGCAAGAGGCTTGATACGGCTGCTCGCATTTCAGAATTTTTTTCGGACAAACTCGGAATCTCGCTTGTAAGAATAAAAGCTACTTGCCGATATTGGCGGACAATACTAAAAATTGTTTATTTCACTGTCAAACTTCTCACTTGTGCTACTCACGACGGTGAAAGTTAGAAAAATATCTCTGAAGAATTTGCAAATTGAGCTGAGAAAATAATAAAGCCTCGTAAAAAATTTTCAGCGTTTTAGTACGTAGAGTCACTTGAAAGTTGAGAAAATATGGGTCCTACTTTGAAAATCTTGAATTATGATGAATTTAATTTGTCCAAGTTGATGATCCTCTCACGAACACTCTCTACATTTTCAGTGAATATAACAAAATTGTACAATATTTTATGAAAAACATTTGTGCAGAAATATTTCAAAATATTTGATTTCCTGTCGACACCATTTTTTTTTTTGAAGAATTCAATTAACTCATAAACCACAAATATTGAGTGTTCACCAAAAGTATAACATATTGATGTAAATATCTCCAAGGAAGCTATTTAACGATGCAATAATATACTGAGTGTGACATTTCAAATGGGAAAGTGGTAGGTAGTTTTCGGTATAACCGGAAATTGCAGAGGCTTAAGGAGAATGTTCATTGTAGAAAACTCTCACATTTTCAACGCGAAATTATGATTTTAAATTTTATCAACCCATAACTCTGTATACTTCTTCAATAGAACCCTTATACTTCGTGGAAGTTTTCTATGGGAGAAATTCTCATATGCAAGTTTTAAATAAGGAAGAGGAGTCTTGGGGAAATAACGGTAAATACCTTCTGCCCCAACGTTTCATCCCTCATCAGCGCTATTCTTTTGACGTATTATTCGGAATGAAAGAGGTGACTGAATGAATATAAGATCTGTATTACAATGCACATATACTCGAGCTCAGTTTAGGATTGGATGATTGGTGATTTCGAGTAGTGTCCCCACCTATGAAGGAAAAAAGCTGTTCATTGTACGTAAGACAGAAAAGTTATTCGATGAACTTTCAATGATTTTAAGTTAATACTTGCTAACTCCATAACGCCACTGCGCAACCTCAATGGCTCTCTTAATGTAGATTTTATTCTGACTTGCATCTTCATAGAACGAAGTGTGAAAGATTAGCGGAATGGAAACTACTCATGTGCTTTAAATCGCAATATTGAATATAAATGTAACTATGGATGAAAGCCAAGTGGCTTCGATGAACTTCACATATAGAATAATTTCAATCAAGTGGCCAAAAATGATTTCTTTGTGCAATTATGATGATAATAAAATCTCGACTTCGAAAACTTAATATCTATTAGTACGAGATGTCTACATATTGAAACTTAAAATGACCTTTCTTCTATTTCTATATAAATATGGAAGCAAACTTCAGTTGTGCCCATAGAAACTCAAATTTCTTTTTTTATGTCTTCTTGTTGATCTATCGATGATGATCATGAAATATTTCTTCGCTTCATAATCATATTGCTGGAATCATTCTTTCACTTTCCAGTTGAATGATCCTCACCAAATATGATGTGAAAATTGAACTGTGTAAATTCAAAATATGGTGCTCCTTTTGTTCCAATTTGCTCGTTACAGAAATTATCATATAGTATGTTTTTCTCAATCTCTTTCGAAATAATATCTTAATAATGTATGCTCACACAATTTAACAATTTGCGAATTTTCAATAAATTCAAAATGGTCAAATCAAGTTGATTGAAATACGGTAGATCGCCTCCTACGTCACTCGTAACTGCACGATTTTACGATCGATGCAGCTGAAGCTGTTCATTCACTTGCTGAAGAAAGAGAACTTGCATATAACCGACACGGCACCAATCGCACGAAGATTTGAGCGTTTAAAGGTTGATTCTCACTATACGTCCCGTAACCTTCCAGTATCCCCTCCGTATGATTAATGTCAAAATTTAGTAGGCAAAAATGTCATGTTGACGACACGTGAACGGAACGTATAGTGTGCTTACATCAATTCATTTGCACGTTTTAATATTTTACGGGAAGGATACAGGAAGGTTACGGAACGTATAGTGAGTGAGAATCAACCTTTGAGGTTGATTCTCACTATACGTTCCGTAACCTTTCAGTAAAATATTATAACGTGTAAATTAATTGATGTATGCACACTATACGTTCCGTTCACGTTCCGTCAACATGCCATTTTTGCCTACTGAATTTTGAGTTAAATGATACGGTAGGGATACTGGAAGGTTACGGAACGAATAGTGAGACCTTTAACCGCCAATATGTGTTTTCCCGTTGAAAATTGACATTTTTGACGGCGATTGATTTTTTTAGTATTCTCATATATAGAATATCCGATTAAAATGTTGGAAATCAAGAGACCTATTTGACTGCTACATTTAGAGTTTTTTGGAGCGTTTATTGCGTTGGTCAAATATCAGTGGAACAAAACGTAGTTATAACTTTCAGTTTCGTCCATGATTAATTGATCGAATAAAAGTCAAGCAAGCGGAAAATTTTATATTATTTTGGTTCCTCACATACAAATATTGACCTACGTTTCGGCACCATTTGTGACTTAATCAAGGCTTTTTTGTTGTCCAAAAAATCGAAGAAAAATTCGCTTCTTAACATTTTGTATGACATGTCACATCCCACTAATTTTCCGAATTTTTCTTCAATTTCTCGAATAACAAAGGAGTCATGATGAAGGCATGACTGGTGCCAAAACGTAAGTAAATATGTGTATGTGAGGAATCGAAATAATTAAAAATTGTCCACATGCCCGATAGACATTTACCTATTGGACAAAATAGTGTTTATATCTTCAAAATATTTGTCTCACTAACTCGTGGATTGCAAATCATAGAACATTATAGTTTAAAGTACAATGCAACAGAGATTAATATTGGTATTTTCACGAAAATCTGTCCGTGAGGTTTCGAGTACTTATTTCTTTTTCGTTTCAGCCCATCGTTTGCAAACCTTAATTTGTATCAGTCCAGCTCAATAGCTTCAAGGATCATGTCTGAGTAGCACTTGATTTTTCTACCAAATTTCATGGATTTTCATACTTTACTTTCCGAGAAAAACCTCAGATGGCGTTTTTTATTCGTTCCTTCAAATCCACATACTTTGAATCGTATTTTTGAAAATTTCAGGGGGAGTCACTCTTTTCTGTAGTAAGCACTAAGATTTTAATTCGATACATGATATAAAAGGAGACAGCGATGGTAGAATAAGCGAGAAACAGTATTGTACGGAGGATTAAAATCGATATAATGATGGTGTGGCTACTATTCATCTCTGGGTACTAGTGATGATCTTATGAGGATACAAAAAAAAATATTAGAAGTTCCATGCATTTCTTGGTTTCAAGAATTTTCCATTTCATCTTGCAGTTTAGGAACGGAGAATTGGATAAATAGTACACAAGTTCCCAGAGGGCTACATTCCCATTCATCCTTCGGTTTTAAGGTACAAAATATTCCAGGAGAGTACCGAATATGTTTCAGGAGCATTTTTGTGTACTGTTCTATTATTAATTGAATGAATTTAACAAAGTCGTAGCATAGTAATCACTATGAGTGCAAGCGTCCCCCAGCAATGATTGAATTATATTAATTGCAGGAGTCAATCGGTCTTTTGTTTAGCTTATTTCACAGAACAAGTGGGTCACGGTCAAGGTAGAGGTCGAGGCTCAGAGTAACAAAGAACATAGAGGGACTCTACGCAGTTTTTGGGTGTCCGCAACATCCTTTTGTCGACGTAGTCAGATTGTGATATATTTGGAAATGCGCCATGACATCATCTTATTGCAATTGTATATTATATAAAATGAAAAAAATATTAATTTTAATAATTCTCGGTTGAATATGGAAATTTGAACAACATGATCGATATTTTTCTTCAGTTTCGAATTTGTGGTAAGAAGGATACTTACCCTATTCAATATCTACCTACTGAAATCCAAGCTATTTTCAGCTGTTTACTTCAATATTTTTTGAACTATTACAATACTTCAATTTACTAGGGGACGTAAGGAGTGTGTCGTTTGTGGAGAATCCCGCGAGTTTAGTGAATTATCGTATCACAGGTTGGTTACTGCTTTGTTAACAAGTTGCTTTTGATTGCGGTCAAAGTGTCAAATTCTGTATCAACTGATGCGGACAGCAATCTCCCCCTAAATATGACGTATGCTACCTCTATGTTGTTTGTTACTCTGAGGGTCGAAGTAAATGTTGACAGCACTTAATAAGGAGGTTACCTGAAATGCTCGGTCCAGCTAACAAAGGCTCAAGATTGCCAATTGGTGAGTAATTACTCACCCTTGTGAGAAATTTCATTGCCTATTGTGAGTAATTGTGAGGCATCACAGGTCAGTGACCATTCAGAGTGCACAATGTGGGCCGCCTTCCCTTTTATTTGAGGTGCAAGCTCAAATTCAGGAGGTGAAATTCTCTATATTTACTTCGAGGTTGATTACTTGCTTCAAGAACTATAGACTACCCCTTTCTTGAAATCTTCGAAGATTGCCAGAAGAGGTTGCATAACATTCTTATTAAGCCATTCAGTGATATTTGTATCTTGGTGTGTAGCCAACTTATAATACATGAAGTACTTATATTAAGTTCGAATCCTGCAAACTCCCATAATCTCGCATGTCCCAGAAGAAACATCATGTTATCATTCTCTGCGAGTTGCTTTCGAAGGGTATGGCATCTTGGCCTTAAGCACACCAATCACAGGGTAGCATCCCATTTGACCTTGCTGTAGGCACCTATGCAAAAAAAATATTTGAGTTACGGAAGCATCGATGTGAACCTCCTGGATGGCATCGCTCTAAGCTTCCACCGGGACTACCGGTTCTGTTCTCTTCCATTCATTTCAATGCATTTGATTTACACGAATGTCGACATCGACCGCGGCCCCCTTGTTCTATTCGTACCCTAAGAGTATCAAAGCACATCACGCAGCCGATGAAATGCATCTAGCCTACTTTTGAAATAATTGACTGGTGACGCTTGCACAAAACTCGCAGAAAGTCGATTCCAATATTCAAATACTCTATCAGGTAGAAAACTCTACCTGCATTTCTGGTGAAACTTCTCCTTCTCGAGCTAGAACTCCAGTCCACGCAATCGAGTTTCCTCATTCAAGGAAATCATATGAGACATATCGACACCAAATGAACGATTGAATGAGTGTTCTGTATGTAGTTATGAGATCTCCATGGGTTCGCCTTGAGGAAAATCTGGTGAGACGAAGAATCGAAAAGCACCATAGAGAATACTATTTGCTCGTCGTTTAACGTTTTCCAGCAATTCAACATCTCACACAAAGTTCACACTCCAAACTGCCCAAGCGAATTCAAAGATTGGTCATAGATAGGTTTTTATGAGAAGTCAGCAAGTTCATGGAGAACTTCCGTGAAATGACCTCTGAGGCATGTACAGAGACTTTTTCGATCTGCTTACGTTATTTAATGTATAACCATATCCTACGACAAAGTGACACCCAAATCCACGTAACTTCTTAACGATGAAAACTTATGACCAGCCAAGTTATAACTACGACGCGGATTATTTCTGCCCATGTGTACCATCACACATTCATCCAAATTATGGGGTAGGAGCCATTTCTCAGACTAAAGTAGAAAAGAATGTTTTAGTCATTATGCAGAGTTTGTCTGCCATTAAGAGCATCGTTGAAAATTTTCGTGTCATCTGTGAAAATTGCCAACTTGGATTTTATACAATTTGGTAGATCAATCTCATATAGCAGAAACAAAAAAGGTCCAAAAACTTACTTCTGAGGGACGCCGCTGATTACCTGCCTCAAATAATGAGACTCATTAACACGCACCCGAAATCATTTATCAGAAAGACATGCCCTGATCCACAACGAGAGATCTCTGTGAACTCCGAGTAAATGCTCGTGTGCAACTCGGTCAAAAGCTTTCGAGAAATGTAAGTAAATTAGATACAACTCAAGAGATTCGTGATAATAAAACAACCCAGCAAAAAACCGGGCTGGCAGTCAGGAATCAGATTACAACGAAAAGCAAACTCTATCGATTCCTCGAGGATAACACGATTTTTTTTCGATTCAAAGCTTGTCGCCTTTTTTGAAAATGTCAGTGATCTCAGATCGCAGCCAATCAACTTGTTATGTATGGGTAACCAGAGATTTCCTGAACACAATTGACAGGGAAGAGAGATGTTGCTTGAGTAATTTTTCGGAAGAGAGGCAGCCATTCGGTCGAAGGCCGGAGCAGCAGGATCCAGATTGAGAATAAGATTTTTCTCAAACTTCGATGTGGTTATTGATAAATCTATAGTTCTGATTGTTTTCTGATTTCATTTGATTTCATAGGAATCACAGGCTGCAGTTTAGAGAGTAAAGTTACGTGGTCTGATTTGCCAAATGTAGGCAGATAGTCGATATCAGAAACCAGATTGGTATAAGTTACAAGAATCGGGTGCAGGAAAGAAGGGTTTTGATTGAGGCGAAATCAAGTGGGCCTATTTTATAGTTGTGAAGATGCCACTGGTCCACATATGGCTTAGATGGAGAATTAGATGATCTGGTTGAAATCAGTGGCCAGCAAACATTTTGGAGGTTGAAATCACCGGCGATGGAAAGAGCTCTCCTTTAACTGAGTACCTCATTTCAAAACTCTGTGAACTAGGAGTCATTCTGTTTCGCTATGATTGTCAAATTGAGATTCATTCGAAGTTTGCGCGCTTATTCTTTAAAAAGAAAGCTTCTTCGTTTTACCAGAGTATCTGTAATTTGAAAATTCTGCGATAGTCTCAAATAATTAGGTTGAACCTCATGAGGAAAAATTCGTTGTAGGATTCTGGCTGGCCGACAAACAAATTCTAATTAAATATTAATTGAACACGTGATATCTGACCATAGACAAAATAATCACTGGAAAAAAAGCTTGAAGACTGGAATTTTTAAAGGGGTAAATTCCACCGAATGATTTCTGTGGTGAATTTGTTTTGGTATTAAGTTTTTCTTTAAACTTCAAGCTACAACATTTTTTTCACGGCTTTTTCAAAGTTCATTCCGGCCCTCTATGAATAGTCTAGTTTTGAGAAACAAAATTTTTCACATTTCACATCGTATTTTTTTACTGATGATGATATTGAGTGCCCAAATTGGGTACGAGAAATTGTCATATCAGTAAGAGTGAGCTCGAGTGGATGAATTTGTTGGTTTCATTAAACAATGGTATCCTAAATCAACTAAATAAATGAAATTGTGGAATTAAAAATAGCCGAGCTCCATTTGAATTTATCTTTCAGTGCGTTCCATTGGAAATCAATGCCATTTTATCAAGCGGTTCCATTTGCTGAATGTTTGAACCTTTCATTGAATTATACGTGTTTATAAATATCAATTAGATATATTCACATTTCCAATATCTGAAATAGACTAACAGGTTTCACCGACAATCGATAATAAACATTGTGCAGCAAGCAGCAGTTCTTCAATATAATCTGAAATAAGCAACAACAACAACAACAATGAGATGAATTCAGAGGAATACGTTCCAAACATCTGATGCTATGATCAACTTTAATTTTGATTGTATCAAGAAAATTGAGACCCTACCCGAGTAAATGCAAGTATTTTTTAGTAAATAGATCCAAACAAGAAACAAACTAATTACCGATATTCCTGGTTACTTACTCCTAGAAAACATCGAGATTTCTTTTATGCGTCTCTGATACTTCAATTTTCTCAATAGTTCTCATCTGAAGATTGACAAGATATACTTACTGTATCAACGAACAAAAACGCTATGAATTTCACCCAAGGGTTTATTATTTCCTCAGTTAAATAGCCCAATACCATTGATATCTTGAATGAAACTTATATATTATTCATAACTTATTGGTTTCTCCCAACACAAAAACTGATTCCATGAAAGAATTTATGTGAAACATTGAAATGTAAATAAATAATCTAGGAATATCGAATACGATTTTCACATGCAGAACGCGAAGTGAGTAGCATAATTTGAAATAATATTTTTTTCATTAGTTCATTCAAATCAACATACTTTTTTTTTAGTCGATCACTAATGTTCATTATTTGATTTCATCAAATAATAAACCAGAAGAATTTTCCAAAGCCTGATTTCGAATAATGATTAGCTCAAGAGGAATCTGAAGCTTGAGAGTCAATACGAAATGATATAATAATTTTTATACCAGAAGCAGAAAAAATTGGATCCGAAATATCATCAGCTTTTTTCACTCAGCTTTTTTGTTGGAGTGAAAACCCAGAAAAAACCTACAAAATTATAGTGGAAAGTATATTTCACCAGCCTAGGTTTTCGGAAAATATTTTTTTTTTCAACTCGCCATGTTTTCAAAACTGGCTTCAGATCATTTTCTTTCGGAGAAATTCAGTCTCTGTCTTTCCATTCTTGGCCTTTTATAGTGAAAAATAAATTTTTTCATTTCTGTGACCCCGACATCGAATTCGCATGTCATCTGGCATCATTCCTTCTGAAAATATTCCACATTATGCCTTCTTCTATTGTTTATTAGCCTAGAAAGCACTCGTTCTCTCGTTCTGATTCGGTTTGGAAAATATTCCGGATTTGGTGAGAAATTTTCGAAATTTGGGTCAACTTTGGGCCGTCGTACAGATCAAACGCGTAAGGCTGGACAATATCGAATTTTTTTGGTTATATCTGGGTCCTTTGTGAGTACGTAGCCAATTATTTTATAGACGAAGGTCCTCTAGTTGAAAAATTATGATTTTTTTAAAAAAGGTCCAATTTTTCCGATTTTCTTCTGGCCATAAAAAACGAACCAGACTCTCCACTAACATTCTGAATGGATTTTCTTTATCTACGCCCTCGAATCAGTATATGTTTCAAATTTCAGGTCGATCGGAGAACTTTCGATTTTTGGTAAAATTTTAAGAAAATATCGATTTTCGAAAAATAATTTTCCGACTCCTATCGCCGTGAAATTTGGCACACTTACTAATTCGAGGGCGTAGAACAAGAATATAAGGTCAGATATTTTTAAAAAAAATCGTCCTGGACGTGAGAGGTCCTTGAAGTTCCAAAATTTTGGACCTTTTTTCAAAAAATCATTATTACCGACTCGATGAGAGTAGGACGATGAAATCTATTTTAATTCATAGATAAAGGATCGAACTGCACGTAAAAAATTCGACATCACCCAGTTTCATTATTTTGGTCGGCACGACGTCTCAAAGTTGACCAAAATTTCGAAATTTTTTCACTATTTCCGCCATTATTTCTAAACGGTTGTCACTAGACGATTTCGAATAACATATTCGTGATCTACGACCTCGATTTAATAGAAAACGATAACAAGGTCGACGATTTTCGAAAAAAAAAATTTATTTGGGACTTAGAAAATTGTTCATAAAGAACCGCGAATAAACATCAAAGCGCAGAGGGGTGGGGGGGTAAGATTTAGCGATTCCGTGCGAAATTTTATTTTTGAAGCTATGACAATATGCACATTATATATTATGGATTCGAACACGTAGATTACGAATCTGTAATTAGATTTTGCGTAACTGATTCGGTTTGGAAAATATTCCGGATTTAGTGAGAAATTTTCGAAATTTGGGTCAACTTTGGGCCGTCGTACAGATCAAACGCGTAAGGCTGGACAATATCGAATTTTTTGGTTATATCTGGGTCCTTTGTGAGTACGTAGCCACTTATTTTATAGACGTTAGTCTTCTGGTTGAAAAATTATAATTTTTTTAAGAAAGGTCCAATTTTTTCGATTTTCCTCGGGCCATAAAAAACGAACCAGACTCTCCACTAACATTCTGATTGGATTTTCTTGATCTACGCCCTCGAATTAGTATATGTTTCAAATTTCAGGTCGATCGGAGAACTTTCGATTTTTGGTAAAATTTTTACCCTTAAGAAAATATCGATTTTCGAAAAATAATTTTCCGACTCCTATCGCCGTGAAATTTGGCACACTTACTAATTCGAGGGCGTAGAACAAGAATATAAGGTCAGATATTTTTTAAAAAAATCTTCCTGGACGTGAGAGGTCCTTGAAGTTCCAAAATTTTGGACCTTTTTTCAAAAAATCATTATTACCGACTCGATGAAAGTAGGACGATGAAATCTGTTTTATTGCATAGATAAAGGATTGAACTGCACGTGAAAAAATTCGACATCACCCAGCTCTTGGACAATTTATCAGAAATACATTCCTCCGAAAATGGAAAGGTATCAATATTTTTTTTTTCTTCTGCCATGTAAATGAGCCTTGCAAATGTGCATTTTTCCAATTTTTTCCTCAAGAAAAATTAGAATTTTCCTCATAATATCAATCCAATATTTCATGTCATAAAGATAGGAAGAGTGAATTCAGAAATATTTTCTAAATCAATTGCGTCTGTGACATAAATTCATCTTTCATTCAGAAAATTCATGAGAGTCCTCTAACCACAGGTGTGCAGGAAGTAGAGTCTCTGATCGTCTCAGTATAGATTCCTGATCGAATGCATATTTGAAAACACAGACTTTCCCAGAAAATGATAATTATACTTAAGCTTCTACAGGTCAATCAAAAATAAACTCTTTCCACAATGGTTAAATTTAAACATAACAAAGCTACTTAAATTGACATGGTAACCTTTGTTAGATTCATTATACAAATGAAATATATGCACAATCTTATAATCACCGAGAACAGTCAAATTTATCACTGTTTTACAACCAAAAATACAATAGATATATAAGGATGGGACAATGAGGGATTGACTATTTAAAACGAATTTTTCAACCTCAGATAATTCTGCATTCTACATACAAAAAATTAATTCAGTGAATGTCATCTGACAGGAATTAAAGTCGAAGGTAACTTAAGTTCAAGAAAAGAATGATTACTGATAAAAATATTACTTCAGGCATGCACCTAGCGCAAGCGGTAGGAATGTAAAAAGTGCGCCACTCTGACTTCTTCTAACCACGCCAATTTTAGGTGAAGTGAAATTGACCTCAAGAAGGCATCACCGTGACAGTTTCATAATATCACGGTTGTATTGCATGTGTAAGCATATAATGGAGTTGGTTATACCATTACAGATTCATTCGGTACTCTAGGTGATTTTTGAGAATCACTGCTTTTGCGTCATGAGCTTCTGGTGGTTCCATCCGATGGATGGCGCACTCTTGACGAAGTTGTTTCGGCCTGGTGACAAAGGTGGGCTAATCAGAAAGGCTAAATTCTTTTGCACCTGCCTATGGCAACCGCAAAAGCGGCGTACTGCGAGCGCTTATGCTATGTTAGAACGAATAAGCTAGCGTGCGTCGATCGGTGGCGCCATCTCTGGCGATTCAGTTCTACACTTACAAGCTTGTTCAAATCCATCAGAATGTATCGATACAATACTCACAAAATTTTGCATTATATTTCGCGAGAGTATTCGCAGTCGTAAGTCATGGATCTGATCGCTGGCTGAGTATTTCTTGAGGTTTTGAGGAATTAAACTTAAAATTTCTTATATTTTTTTCCAATATCTCTGAAACTTAACATCAGATTGAATCCAAATTGGAAGCACTGCTGTTAAATATTAATTACAAGTTCTGTGCTTGATCCTACATTTATCTGATAAAAAGTCTCCGAAAATAACTGAATTTGGCCCCGGAATCTTCTCTAGGGATTCTAACCTAATCCTTTGAGACTCGAAATTCGAAAATAACAGACACTGTTGATAACTTTTAGTTTCGTCAGTGATTGATAAATCGAATAAAAATCTATCGGGCAAGTGGATAATTTTAATGATTTTGATTCTTCACAAACAAAAAACACTGCAAATTTTACACATAGGTTTATTATTTTCTTAGTTAAATAACCCAATATACTATTGATAACTTAAAGAACTTAGAACCGAATGCTATGATTCATTTTCGACATTATTGAAAATTTGCAGCGTTCTTCTTTATAACTCAGGGACCACTAGTCGGAAATCATCCGGGTAAAATTTTTTAGATTTGGTTATGCAACAGTAATCAACGTTTGATATTTCATAGAAATTGGGTGATAAGTTTTCGAGCAATAATTTTTTTTCCCCCATCACCCCATTTAGAGCCCTTAGGGTACACCGATCCTGCTGAGAAGCTTGTAGGATGAACCGCGAGCGACACACGATTTTTTCACCTAGTTTCAAGTTCAGTACTTCCAGAGAAAAGCCCCGGACAACGGACGGCGGACGGACGGACTTTGGTTTATTATTTAATAAAATCAAATAATAGACCTTAGTGATCGACCAACAAAAACAAACTTTTAACCCCCCCTGAAAATTTCACAGTTTTCGTTTTGGAGTATGTAGATTTGAATAAACTAATGAAAAAAAATCCGTCTGGCCGTCGTTCGGTGTCCGGGGCTTTTCTCGGAAAGTACTGAACCCAAATCAGTGAAACTTAGTAGAAAAATCGTGTGTCGCTCAGGATTGATCGTTCAAGCTTTTCAGCAGGATCGGTGTACCCTGAGGGCTCAAAACGGGGTGTTGGGGGAAAAAAAATGATTTCTCTAAAACTTTCCACCGAATTTTCATGAAATTCTGATTACTGTTGCAAAACTGAACCAAAAAAATTTCACCCGGATGATTTCCGACCAGGGTTCCTGAGTTATAAAGAAAAACACTGCAACTTTCCAATAATGTCGAAAATGACATCATCGCATTCGGTTTTAAAATTGGAATTCACTGGAATAATTGGTTAACTTTTCATCCAGAATCATACATCTAAAAGACGATGAAAATATTGATTACCAAATTTTCAACACATATCGAGAAATTTTTAACGGATGCGTTATTACTTTATAAAAACAATTTGCAAATGCCCCATCGATGTTCTTGACAATTTCATAATCGTTAGTAGTTCAGATCAAATATTTTTGGGTTCTCTTTCCCAATATCTTGAAAATAACTACTGAAAATCGGATCAAATTATTATTTATAGAAATCACCATGCGAATTACGGGATATAAGATTAAATTTCTTCATGAAGCTCATTCATATCTTAAATAAAACTTTTATTTTATTCATAAATCATTGGTTTTTCAGAACACAAAAACCAATTCCATAAAAAAATCATTTGAAACATTGAAATCTCAATAAATACTCTTTTATAACTTAATAACACTTTCAACATCGGTTTGCGTAGTACAATTATCGTCAACATGTGGATATCCGTTACTAGTTTCAATCGATATCCAATATCTTTCGTACTGACAGTTTGAAGTAAGCGTGAATATAAAAAACCGCAAATCTCATCAATCGTCGATTGTCGAGAATCTAATAATGAGGGTTGGAGCCTTAGACCAAACTTAGGAGCCGATGATCTATCTACTTTTATCAAATAATTAACCAAAATATTCACCTACGTTTTGGCACCATTCATGCCTCTATCGAGGCTCCTTTGTTGTTCAAGAACTCGAAAATCGAAATTGTCCACTCGCCCGATAGACTTTTATTTGATAACAGACACTGTTACGCATCGATAACGCGTTGTTCCCCAGAACAAGCACGTAAAAATTAGGAACGTGAACACAATATCCGTTAATCATTCAGGAGTCCCTTTCCAGAATTTATTCTAACACTCTTTTATTTTGAGGTACGAAATTTCAGGATAACATCCGCAAATCTGCATCTGTAGACGAGCTTATCCCTCTTTTGAATCTCATTTGCTTGTTCAGAGCTTTTTGGGGTGACAAGTTCTATCCTTTCACAGTATGTTGAATATTAGTTCGGCGTTTCTATTACTTACTGACACGAATCACGCTAGACATCCACAAGGCAAATCCTGGAATGTATACCCCTATTTACTGTTTTCCCTCTTATTCTGTTTTATTTCTCGAGGCAGAATAGAAGGAATGCTTATTCCAGTTTCAAGATGTCATGAACATTTAGTCGGATACGCTGGAGGTACTCTGAACGTAATTACGGATTTTCAATATATTTGTAAGCTTGTGTGTCGATGGCTTGGGGGATAGAGTTCAGGAGATGGAAATCTTGCTTTGAATTATATTCACATCATACTCGAAAACACAATAGTTGAAATAAAATTATCATCCTACGGAATCCAAGGTTCTTGGTGGCAGGTATCAGTGTTCGCCACATGGTAATGTTCTTCTTCTATCTATCTTCGTGGAAACTAATTCAGAACGTGCTCACTTTTGATATATTGGGTGCTGAAATTTACAGAAAATAATGAAGATTCCTCAATATTCCTGAGTATACTAATGTTACTGGAGTAAAATTTCCTAGAGTTAGAGACAAGAACAATTTCTATATTGTGTTGCCGTTTACTTAATAGAAATCCTCTGTGAACTTATCGAAAAACCAACAAGTGGTTTATTTCTACTTCACTAAAAACACATAAAGCTTTTCACCACTTTGTAGTTTCTTCAGATGCTAAGTTGCGACTGTCTCAAAAAGTATGTAACAATTCTATATAAATCAATATTATAGGTACTGAGATGCTTCCAACGTGTCAATTATAGAAAAACCAGCCGCGCTGCTAGCTGACTAGAGTCAACAATAGTTAATTTCACTGTTACGTTTGGTTTCCCTGAATTTCTGAAACGGTTTATCTCTATTGCCTCCAATAAGTTCCATTCTGTTCTGTTTCGTCAAACTCGTGTTTTTCTTTTATTGAATGTTCTGCGTACACACATTTGCAGATAATTGTGATGACTGAGTTGCATTCAAACTAAGAAAGAAAGCTGATCTTAATAACGAAACCATAGTAGCAATAAATAATGTCGAATATATTGAAGAAACATCAGAGTTCAACAGAAAAGATAATTCCATTCCTCTCAAAAAAACCCAACGGAAACTTTTGAAAAGAAAATGAAAGCTTTACTGTAAGAATCTGGCGGTATATCATCACACAAAGAGATCTCAATAAACTAATTCCAATGAATCCCAAACCAACTGAAGTATATTCCCGAATCAAATAACCAAAAAATCTAGAAAATAACTGACGAGAGCTTAGGAACTTTTACGTGCTTGTTCATATTAGAAGCCATTTCGCCAAAACATTCTGCATGAACCTTCACGCCGTCATTTTTCAACCGAGTGCAGAATTTTGATTCGAACACATCTGCGTTATTGGGGAAATAAAATTTCGAATTGATATATCTTCGAAATTATTGGGGGGGATTTTGAGTTTTCACGAATACGACCTTCTCAATTAATTCCCAAAACTACTATAAAAATATCTCGTCTTTGAGTCGTTTTTTTTCCGATGTGATCGTGGTTGAGGTCTGCCTGAATGCCGACCATAAAATGAGAATCAATTTAGAGGTATGACATTTGTTGAATCAGTTCAGTTACGAAAGCCGAATCCGGGAAGCGGTAGAATCATCAAACCATTTCGCATACATATCCATTCGAAATTTCAGTATTTTTTGAGTTTTTCTGTGAAAAACAACAATACCGATGAAATAACCAAGAAATTTTACACATTTTTCCCAATATCTGGATAAATAAAGAAGATTAATATCGGTTCGAACTGAACTTTGAAACACTTCTGTGGAATACTGAAAAGCTGGGTCATAGAACAACAAGGTGAATTAGTATTCTGCTCCATCCTGTCTAGTTGCTGTATGGAACATAGAAGGCCTTGAGCATGATACGGAAAAATAATATTTTCTTATGTAATTTTTGCCAGATTATGATTCGCTGCTTGGATTCCAACCAGGTATATTATTTTTTACGATGAAACTTCGCCTAATTATCAAAATTTCGGATTACTTCCTCGGGGCTCATGAAGTTCTGTTATGTCGAGAAATAGTGGGACGTTCTGGAGATGGTTGCCAAGGAACAATACACATTTGGAGTATGCACCTTGTGTTATGTTCCCAGTTTATATACCGGAATAAGGGAAGCACAAAAGTGTATATACAGATTATTCGAGACAGAGTTGAGGTTAAGAAGAGAACTAAAAGCGCATAGATCTCTCATGGGCGTAAGTAAGAAGACAAAGGACCTCAGTTGGTTTTAGGATACTCCATTTTATCATCTATTTTATGGAGTTTTTCAATTCAGGAACATAACTGTTCTTTTGTTGTGACTCGAGGAAGAATGCGTTCTGGAATAAAAGTTACTAAGTTTTTTTGCATGTTTAGACGGCTATAATAATCGGATGAACGTTCATGAATGTCTAGCAATATCTGCATGAGTAGGTCTCTTTTCATGGCTGATCGTAAACAGGATATCTTTTATTTTCATAATGATAAATACAGATTGGATTGAATTGAACCCTATTATTTGATTGAAAAATTATAGCTTGGAGGTTCATGCAGAATTTCATGAGGAACACTCATGAAAAGAAGATCGCCAAGTCTCTCTTTCAGAAAGTGAAAATATGACAAAGTTGGCAACGAATTTGAATAAACGTTAATCACGAAATTATGCACAAAATTGTAAATCAGCATTTTGCAATAAGTAACCAAGTTCGATTATAATTGTATCAGTGTTTTTTTGATTATTTATGAAATATCAAACATAGCAAAGCAAAAAAAAAACTAAATCTGATATAATTTTCCACGATGTCTGCAAACATCAAAATTGATCTGAACTGATATTTGGTACATTCTTGTCAAATATGGGGTTCCAGCCCCAAGTTTTTTTCGAAAAAACTTTTTCTTGTTCCAATAACACGGTCATTACAAAATTTTTCACTGAACAAACCAGCACTTTTCAACGAGTTACCAAGATGTATAATGATTAGATCAGTATTTTCCAGATATTTGTGCTCAATTTTGAATCCTCTACCCAAGATCCTCGATCCTAAAGAACTATCCGATTTTTGACCGATAAGTCAGCTATGTCTAAGGTTCTTGAGAGAGTATTGTTCGCTCAGATTTATGACTACGCCACCGTCGGCGGAATCATTTCTACTCAGCAGTCGGGTTTCAGAAAAGGCTACAACACTTCCAATTTTCTCTTAAATGTAACAGATGACATTCTGCGTTCTTTGGATGAGGGTCATGCGTCCATTCTTACCCTATTAGATTTTGCAAGAGGCGTTTGATACCCTAGACCATGAGTTACTCTGTGCTAAGTTAAGTTATTTCCGTTTTGATGAATCTGCTCTGAGATTTTTCAGGTCTTATATCTTTGGCAGATATCAGTGCGTTAAATTGCGAGATGCATTTTCTGAGTACTGCCTAATAACTTCAGGTGTGCCCCAGGGTTCCATTCTTGGTCCTTTGCTATTCCTTATATATATAGCGGATATGTATGGGGTGGTTAGGTTTGTCGTCCTCTATTTTTATTGCGATGATACACAGGTTCGCCTCTCTTTTCATCAGTCCGCTATTTCTCAAGCAGTCGAACAGCTTAATGAGGATTTGTCCAGAATGTTGGACTATTGTGAGAGAAACAACCTGAAAATAAACGTGAAAAAATGTTTCTATATACCCTTCTTCCCAAGAACTTTTCAAACTGATGTTAAAATTTAGATGGGTGGCGAGAAAATTCCATCTTCTATCTGCTGCAGAAATCTTGGGATCCTTTTCGATTGTTGGCAAAGATTCAGGGAGCATGTCTCTCTATGGTTGAGGAATTCATTTCTGGCACTGCGCCATTTGTATCGTCATAGACATTTTTTGGATTTTCACTCACGTAAGTATCTCTGTGAAACCCTTGTGCTGTCCAAACTGAGCTACGGTTTAACAATTTTTTATCCTTGTCTCGACTCGGTCGAGAGATACAGGTTGCAGAAATTGCAGAATTCTTGCTGCCGATACATTTTTGGTATGAGACAGTACGATAGGGGAATCAGTGATGGGATAAAAAGATTAGAGTGGCTTAGGGTCGAAAATATTTTCCGGCTTCACATGACGACTGTTGTGCTTCGGATTTTGAGTACTGGCAGTCCTCCATATTTGAGAGCCAAACTGGTACACCGTCGTGATGTTCATCGTGTGGCTATAAGGCACGGGCAAAGGCTTATGTTGCCAAGATTTGTTTCAGCTGTGTTTCGGCGCTCTTTTACCTTCAATGCGGTGAATTTACACAATGATTTCTTGATAGGGTGTGAGGGGATTTCTTTGGGCTCATTGCGTAGGGAACTGAAAAAGAAGCTGTTTATGAACCAGACATAGACTGAAAATTGTTTTTATATGTTTTTAATTTTGCTCATAGTTTAGTTGCTTGTTTAAATTCATTAATTCACTTAAAGTTTTATTACCCGGTTATATATTTTTGCGCGCATGTTCTAGGGGAACAGCGTGCTATCGTTTTGTCCAAATGTCTGTAATTTTGGATGATTGAGCCGAAAATGTTCTCAATCGACTAGGTTGGACTCACTGATGACAAATCCGGTGTCAAAATCGGTTCTGTCCGGCCGGCCGGCCGTAGACACGGTAACTGTCGACAGAAGCAAGCTAGCAACTTTAAACTTTCAGGATAGGTTGCGCATCAGAATGCCGCGGTTAAGTTCGTTAATGGGCCAAATCGGTCGAATAGTTTCGGAGTTGTAGGCACTTGAAATTTTGAGTTATTTATTTTTTATTTCAGAAACTACTCGAGCGATTGGATTCAAACTCAGCAGATGGGTGGAGTATAACGACGCGCAACTTTGAGTCAAATTTCGTCAGGATCATCCTTTTTCGAAATTTTTTCCCGAAAAATTTTTTTTTCTCGGAACAATTCATCATATCCGAAAAAAAATTCCACTCACACTTTGAGCTTTATATTTCACAGCAGTGTTCCAAATTTCAGTTCGATACGATTATAAGTTTTGGAGATATCGGGAAAAAATATGTCAAATTTCGAGGTTTTCTTCTTAATATCGTTGATTTTTTTGGTATAACTCGAGAAATACTGATTCAGTCCTGATAAAACTTCACAGCTAGTTTTGAGATGCTGAAAGACAACTTTTTGCGAAATTTTGTGATAATCGTGTCATTAGAACAGTTTGAAAAAAAAAATTTCTATGATTTTCTTATCATATTATCCTCACTAAAATTTGTAAGAAACTTCGAACTGTTATTTTCCGATGAAGTACTGGATTTCAATTCGATCTGAACTGTATTTTTGGAAATATTGGAAAAATAAAATTTCGATTGGGTATATCTACGGAATCATTGGGTGGATTTTACCCATTCACGAATTCGGCCTTCGTTATTAAGGTCCGAACCTTCTCTTTAAATATCGAGTTTCTAAGTTGTTGCTTTCGGAAGTTCTTGTGTTTACGCAGTCGGCCGTTAGGCTGACATGCTTCAAATATGCTTTAATCCGATCGCTCAAACAGTTCCTGAGATATTGAGAATGTAACCTCAGGTTCTTATGACGCCGAAATCATTGAACCAATTTGGTCCATCACCAAAATCAAACATCGAATTTCAATGGGCGACCTATCATGAAAGTTTCAAGATGCTAGTTTTTAAAATTCGACAGTAATCTTGTCATCGGACGGCAAGCCAGACATTATCGATTTTGACACCGGATTCGTCATCAGTGGGCCCAACCTTGTCGTTTGAGAATATTTACAACTTATAATTCGGAAATTAAAGACATTCGGACATAACGATAGCACGCCGTTTCCAAAAGAACATGCGCGCAAAATTACTGAAGTTTCTATTCACTATTTGCTGTCAACATACCTACCGTTGAGGATCGAAACTGATATGAGTGAGCCCTTTGTACACGTATTGACTATTTTCTTGTGTTTTCCTGGGTTAACACATACTCGAGATACTCACTTCTTATTAGTGTTTTTCTCAAATTTCTTTAAAGATATTTCTAAATGCGTCGTACCCGTCTATACCAGTCTACGATATACGTACACTACACAACCAACTCAAAAAGGATGCTATCATTTGAAAACCATTCAGTGGTTAATGAAGCTCGAAGTGTATTCGATGTCACAGAAAAACTTTCATCCATAGAGGGCGCACATATCGATGTGAAGGATTTCAATGAAATATTAATTGAAGCGCTCCCATCAGAGATAGGACCACTTCCTGCAATTTCCCATGACATGAGAATAGTTTCGGATTTAATAGCTTCAGTATCCTGAATATGTCCAAAGTTCTGGACACCGGAACGGAGTCAAAGATAACGATTATTTTTTTCTAGCTGCTGAAGAACATGCTTGGCATTTCGTTGTAGATCAATATTTGAAGGTTTTGTTAGTGAGATACTTAGGTAGGTGTTTCGTTCTTGAATAGAATAATGGATATTTTCTTTCACACTCACTTATGCTAGGTGAAAAACAGCTGGATTCCATTTTATTTGATATGCAGTGAAATCAAACAGAGGCCTGCAGCATCCTACGATTCAATTTTTGCTTCAAACTGATATAGCGACACTCTGTCGAGATTAAGATCGGTTATGCTGTTTTCCTGCTGGTGGCGTCAAAGTTCAAGGATTCGGTTGATTATCAGAATTTCACGGTGATTTCAAATTGACACTAAATTCCTTGTCCATCTATTAAAATTCCTCGGAGTATTATGATTGGAATATTTTGGCTTATAAGTTCCCTATTATTTTCGGAATCTTTAATCAAATTGCCCCGGTCTTCTCAAAAAAATAAAATTTCTGTAGCCACTGAAAACAGCAAGTTTCAGATATTTGAAAAAAAAACAGGAAAAATATGATTTCTATCAGGAAAACCTTCGAACTGGTTATATCATTTCAGTGGGATGAATAGAAATATTTGATTTCTAGAGGAAAAAATTCAAACCAGGTACTTGTAGAAATTCTGAAAATATTCATGAATGCCATTACTTTTTTACCAAATCGTGGTCCCAGGTATTTCCGAATGCTACCGTTAGAAAATTCAAAACTATCTGAGACACCCTCATATATGAAGAGATTGAGAAAACTCAGGGTGGAAACTTTTTCTTCACAGTGTGCTCCAAATAATCCTTGATACCTTCGATGCTCCGCGATGAACTTTGATTGAAAAGGTTTTTTCAACAGAATGAAAATTCAGAAAATTCCTGCTTTTGCCACAACCCAAGTGAGCCTAAAACTTTCGAAGGCTTCCTATTTAGTATCTAGGCCCTCCGTATGTAGCTTCTAGGGAAAGGGTGCAGAGGGGATAGGAAAAGGTATTTTACCAGTCTCTGTCATTTCGTAGGAGGTGATAGACAGTAAATCCTCAAACTAATTGGCGAAATCTAAGCGTATCGTTTCTCTAGTAACGTATTGATTCACTAGAGCTGTTTTCCCAGTCGCTCAACTTCGCGCGACATCTATTTATATTATGAAATGCATATGCTGCCAAAGTTGACCACGCACAGAGGGAATTAACAGGTTATTTTGAAATGATCACTAATAGCGACGCAGTTGAATTTTTCACTGCTTCCATCAAAAATGATTTGTCGTTCTGTAGCTCTTCTTCAAAAGACAGAATCACGCCTGATATAAACATTGTTTTTTCTTTCTTCTACTTGAATTTGTGATGTTGGGAATGAATATTCATACGAAAGTTTTCAGGAGAAATATAACTAATTTCAGAAATATATTTCAACTATTGAAATCTTTCCTGTGAGACAAATAGAAATTCTCGTTTTTCTCAGTAGTTATCTTGAACTAGTTACTCATAGACGTAATAACAAGAAATTCTGAAAATATTCCTGAGCACCATAACTTTTCAACCTTACCTAGGTTCAATCAGTTGGAATCTATTTCATCATGAATTACATACTTTTCTTGACATTGAAATGGTACTATATTAAAGTATGAAATTTCAAAACTAGCTGAAACACCTTCATATACGAAGAGACCGAAAAAACTCCATCTCATCGGATTTGGTTGTGTTCACATCCGTGCGAAAACTTTTCTTTTTCACGGTGTGTTCCAAATAAACCTTGATACCTTCGTTCAAGATACTCCGAGATGAACTTTCATTGAAAAGGCTCTTCCAACAGAATGGAAATGCAGTAAAAACAAAATACCCCATAAAAACTTTCCCGAAAGGGAAACGAAGAAGGCCGCCATTCTTTTACTCTATTCTTTAACAATCATGAACCCTTGATAGTCTCATTTCGGATTCTGAAAGCGCGATGATAATCGATAGATACCCTTGTAATCATATGAATGAATTGAATTTTAACTGCGCGCTTTATCAATACCAGCTAAGGACAAAGGAATTCCTAATTAGCTTCTGATCTGAAAGAATGGTATTGTGGTGGAATAAAAATATCACTTCTGGTTGAGAGTTTAACGATTCATCAATGTCAACTTTCGAAAAATTTTTTCCGCAGTTAGCATTACATGAAAGATACAGTACCCCCCAGTCTTCTTGTACCTACGTTGTGAAATACTGAAAAAGTGACCTGTTCTCATAACGAGCTCTAGCGGTATTCATGGATGCACGAATGTAACGAATTAATGTTTTTGCATTCAGAGTTACAGCAAAAAAGACCACTGAAAGTTATGGACAGTTCACGTTTTATACTATAAATTTCAAGTTTTGGGACATAATCTCGAAAATAGGAAGGATTTTCCTTTTTATGGGCTTGTTCTGGAGAGAATTTCGTCACGATGTTTCTAATTTCCGAATTTCAATGAAATTTAGAACATACCTCAAAATCAGTATTCAACAAGAAAGTTCCTAATTTCAATTCGATACGAGTTTCACTTTCAGAGCTATATGGAAAAATGTCAAATTTCGTTATTTTTCGAAATTTTGGGGTTATTTCCTTAGTATCTCAAGAAAAGCAAATGCGATTACATCGAAACTTTGTTATTAGTTGGAGAATATCAATACGCAACTTACTGCAAAGTTCCGTGCGAATCCAACAGTTGAAACATTTTGAAAAATTGTTTTTCGAAAACTATCCATGTCCTCATCGGAGAAAAATATTTTTTTCTGAATTTATTAACCAGATCTCGTTGAAATTCGGCACAAACCTTGAAGTAAGTATTCCACAACAGTTCTCGAATATACATAAGTGGCGTATTCTACTTACATAATATAAAATCAATAGGATATCTACATAAAATACTGTATAAAGAACGCGAGCACATCAATAAACATGTAAAACTTAGAGGCAAAAGGTATTCAGTTCAGAAATTCGGTCAAGTCATAAATAGTTTTTTCGGGAAGCAAACTTCTCACAAGAAGGGTGAGAAGTTTGCTTCTCGAAAAAACTATTTATGACGACCGAATTTCTGAACTGAATACCTATCACCTCTAAGTTTTGCATGTTTATTGATGTGCTCACGTTCTTTATACAGTATTTTATGTAGATATCCTATTGATTTTATATTATGTAAGTAAAATACGCCACTTATGTATATTTGTATATTTTCTTTTTGTTGACAGGCCATATAATATTTTAATGGCAAATATTTATACATGTGTTTTTCAATTGTTACATGGATAAATAAATATTATAATCATTATTATTATAAATATAGAAAATATCTCCCCAATATCTTGATGATTATTTTCGCGATCAGACTGAAACTTGGGATAAACCTCGAAGTCAGTATTTAAAAACAGTGTTTGAATTCGAGCCGATATTCATTTCCGGGGATATTCGCGCATTGAATCTTTTATTATATTTTAAATTTTTATTTTATTGATCTCCTCCAAAGTCATATAATAACATATTTTATAGTACTTATAGTAGCGTAACCCAGGCACGCTCTGCTCTGGCTTAGCCAGATATCAATCATAAGGCAAATTATGAACCAATCATTGTAACGAGAATATAGAAAATAATTTAATTGTCTACTGTTCCATTTACTTTACTTATCCTATCTAGACAAATCTGGTAGGCAAAAAAAATCTTGATTCAAGAAATAAACGACGGAAAGTAGTAGTTTTATATGGTTTATTCCTGAGAACGAGATTCCCCTTGATTTTCTAATTTGGTCTATATTCATCATGAATTTTTACAGCGACTTCATGATTTTGTTGGGTTAAATTGTGGTCATGCACTACAAGAAATGAGCCGATAATAACGATAAATTGGAGAGAGTAGTCAATCATGGAATATTTCTTTGGAAATTCATGAAGAAGGGATTATTTTCCAACTATATGAATGAAGTGTAGTGTGTATATTATCGTTTCAAAGAAAAATATAACTTCAGTCACAAAGTTACCTGCAGAATGCCCTATTAAGGGCCGAAAAGTTATGGAGAAGTAGTTTTATATTGTTTGTTCCTGAAAGTGATTATTCCGCTGTACGATATATCCAAAACATTTCATAGATTCGATCTTTATGAACATAGAATAGGAGTATTCCTACGAGGCAATCGCTAACAAGCTATCTCAAACCTGCTGACAGCATTTTTTCAATTTAGCCCCCTCCCCACGAAGCGCAATTCCATCAGGAGGCACAGAATGAAATGGAGAGAAAAATTCACAGCGTTCTTCCATAAATCATCCAAGAGAGCGACACGTCGGGTGAGTTACCGTTATCTGCTCGGTTGGTACCGCCGCGACGAAGACTATGAAATTTTCTTATTCAGATTTCGATTGCTATGTTCGCGTACAATAACACCGCGATGGCGAAATTCGAAAGCTGCCGGAATGGGAAACAGGCATCTGGTGCAATTTTGAGAGCGAAAATCTCATTAGGTTGGCATCGCAGACTGTTGCCGCTCTGCTCAGTAGCCGGCCATCGTTCTTACTTCATTGCTCCTCAGATATAAATTATCCATGCATCTCGGCTAATAGCAAATGGCCGCATCGCGGATTGTCGTTAGCGGCTACCCGTGCCACTCTCCCTTTAACAAGATATGCCGAAATTATGTCGGTATCATTTTGTTCAATGACCAACAAATTGGGATTTTCATATCGGAGTAGCCAGAAATTAGATGTTTTCATTTCAGGCTGATAGCATCTTGTAACGGTTGGGTCCTTCGATGGCAGACATTATTTTGAAATTGAGTTTCTATTTTTCTCTAAAGGGTGTTTCCAGGTTATACCGTTAAATATTCGAAATTGGTTTTTCATGCAGAAATCAGTTTTTTCCTCGTATGCATCCTCATCTATCACCCAGAAAGTTTTTGGCTGACTCCATTGAAACTTATTGTGATTTTCCCTGCTGTGATTCTCGATAAATTGATTTTCGAGCACATGTTGTAGTGATTAGCGTGCTATAGTTTTCCCCAGATGTCTGTATTTTTTCAATTTGGAGCAGAGAATGGCCTTTAATGTCTACGTTGGACTCAGGGATGAAGAATCTGGAGTCAAAATCGATTCTGTCCAGCTGATCGGTCGGCCACCCTTCTTCAAGATATCTTAAGACCACAAAGAGGTAACGACTCTTCTTCAATGACGAACAAATTGGTATTTTCATACCGCAGTAGCCAGGAATTTCAGGATGATTGGATCTTGAAACGCTTGGCCTCTTCGAAGAAAAACATCATTTTGCAATTAAATTTGTATATTTTTTCATAGGATGTTTCTAGGATATGTCGTTCAACAGGGTCATTTCTACGTACTATGGCGCCTGTGGCAAAATATAAGACTGCTCCCCCCATTTGCGCAGATTTTTTTCGATCGATTATATTTTCTTATAGTATTTTTTTCATTATGATTTTAGTCATATATTTTCGTTAATGTTTTGAAATAATACACCATATTATAAATATTCACTTATATTTATTGAAAACATCGAAGAACAGATTTCATACCTGAAATACCCAAATTTCTTTTTATGGTCAAAATATATATAAAACGATTAATTAGATTTATGCCTAAAAACTCGAAAAAACACTCAGAAGTCAACGTAGTTTGAAATATACTTTTCTCGTCAAAATAGAAATGTGGAAATATTCAGTATATATAGTATTTATATATTTTTCAATCTTATTGGGGTTCAAAATTCTGATTGGTGATGGTTAGTTGAAACGAAATTCGATTTCTGGAATATCAGAGAATTGTATCAAAGCATCTACTTCACACAAAAATAGATGGTACCGTTTGTCGAAGAGATAGCGATAACCTTGATGAAGCACAAAAAAACTCGTGCTTACCCCTAGTTAACTAGGGGTAAGTACACGCCGATGCGGCATCTTTGAAAATGCCGATGCCCGACAGGAATATTTATGACTAAATTGCAGCATTCTTTGAACGTAGCCACAACAGCTCTTGTTTTGCAATCAGAGTTCTGTCCAAGTATTTGAATCAGGAAATGTTGTACACCATTTACCATGCAAACTTTGAATCACACTTAAGATATGGAATTATATTTTATGGAAGCAGTAGCGAAACTCAGCACCTCTTTATTACTCAAAAAAGAACCTTGAGACTACTTGCCAGGATCAACTCTAGACAATCCTGTAGAGGAAAATTCAAAGAAAATAAAATCTTGACTGTGTACGGGGTATATATTCAGGAATTTGTCCTCTTTCTATACAAAAATAGACATTTATTCGACGCATACCTTCCACAAACAGCTCGAAACACCAGAACACTGGATTATAATTATCCAAAGCACAGATTAACTCTGACAGAAAAGGGAGCATTTTACAGGTGTATGAAATTCTACAATAAATTACCCAGGGATGCTAAACTCAGCCAAAATTGGAGAGAATTCAAGAAAAAAGTTTTTGATATTTTGTTGGAGCTTGAACCGTATAATATCGGGGAGTTTTTAGCTTGAGAATTCCAAATTGACGTTTATTGTGTTTAATGTTTCTGAAATGTAATATTCACATAATAAAAACACATAATTACTATTATTATTATTATTTATATTTTTCACCTTGAGTTGAAGTTTTGCTGACCTTGTGATAATTTCAGGCGTAATTTCAATTACGCAAATTCTAGGGAAGGCCAGCAATATTTATGTTTCGAGATTCCTCGGCATCCCTTGTTGCGACGCGTATACATGAAAACCGAGCTGTGATCTTTCGAATTATTTCGACTGGCGCTTTTATTTTTTTATCTTTCGTTATTCTTTTGCGCCCGTGTTGAGAGCCACCTTTGCCACGCCCTAGATACGGCCCTGTCGTTCACTACTCAGAATCGAGTTTTCAGGCAGAAATAATCTATCCTCATCTATCACTCAAGGTTTTAGGCTAACTCTATGAGGGCTATTGGGACTTGCGTTGATAACAAGCACCTCTTCTGATCTATTTCAGTTTCACTCTGCCATGGTTTTTGAAATGATTTTCGAGCATATGTTCTATTATGGTGAAGAGCTTGGAATCGAAGTAAAAACCGATTCTCTTCAGCCGACCGGCCGCCCGATTCCAAGTTACCTTGAGAACGCTGAGAGCTAGCGACTTTTGTTCAATGGCCATCAAATTGGAATTTTTTTTTTGAATATCCCAAAGTTTGGTATTTTCTTTGAAGCCAGATCGCATAAAGTATCTGTTGGAGCTTTCGATGGTATAGACCTTCCTCTGTAATTCACTTGTATTTTTTTGCACAGGGTGTTTTTAGGATATACCGATGTACAGGGTGGGCAAAATTCGTTGTCTACTGAAGGGATCTCGAGAACTATAGCAGCTAGAAGAAAACTGATAACACATTCTAGCTCTTTTTTCCTGACTAATTCGAATCTGAAATCAGATCCAGCTTATCGTTCATAGAACTTGAGTTATGAGCGAAAATTGAGATATCGTCATTTTCAATAATGCTGAATAACTCGCTTGTTTGAACTTGTATTCGAAATCTGTTGATACATTCTTCAGGAACTTTTTTAGGAGTAATTCAAATATAATATGACTGAATTTTTTAATCCAGCCATTTTCGAGAAATGAGAAAGATTTTGAATTTTTCAAATGTAAACTATAGTCGAAAGATCTCTTATCTTGCTACAAAATTTTTGCTCATTTCAAAAATGTATCATATGTCGCTATTCACATGAATATGACATGAGTTAATTGTCAATACTTTTTTCCTGCTTTTCTTTTCACTGTTGAACTATATGTAGGCTGACGTTGCCATAGCGACGATTTAATATGCATTATCTTTGTGTGAACTTGCGCCTCTATGGTTGGAATCAGCGATTGCTGAACAAATATTTTTATGGTTAATTTGTCATAGTTTTTAAGATCAGCAATATTTCGGGTCATTAGGGATAATAAGCAGATTTTCTATTGCTTATCTTAAGAACAATGACAAATTAACCATAGAAATATTTATTCAGCAATCGCTGATTCCAATCATAGAGGCGCAAGTTCACACAGAGATAATGCATATTCAATCGTCGCTATGGCAACGTCAGCCTACTCATAATTCAACAGTGAAAAGAAAAGCAGGAAAAAGGTATTGACAATTTTCTCATGACATATTCATGTGAATAGCGACATATGATACATTTTTTAAATCAGCAAAAATTTTGTAGCAAGATAGGGGGGGGATCTTTCGACTATAGTTTACATTTGAAAAATCCAAAATCTTTCTCATTTCTCGAAAATGGCTGGATTGAAAAATTCAGTCATTATATATTTGAATTACTCCTAAAAAAGTTCCTGTAGAATGTATCAACAGATTTCGAATACAAGTTCAAACAAGCGAGTTATTCAGCATTATTGAAAATGACAATATCTCAATTTTCGCTCATAACTCGAGTTCTATGAACGATAAGCTGGATCTGTTTTCAGATTCGGATTAGTCAGGAAAAAAGAGCTCGAAAATGTGTTATCAGTTTTCTTCTAGCTGCTATAGTTCTCGAGATCCCTTCAGTAGACAACGAATTTTGCCCACCCTGTATATTCGAAATTGATTTTTGAGGCCGAGTTATATGCGCGCATGTTCTTGGAAAAAGCATGTTTTTATTTTGTTTAAATAAATAAAATTTTCGAATTTTTTCCGGAAATAGTCTCGAACGACTAAGTTGAGCTAACTGATGAATAATCCGGTGTCAAATTGATTCGGTACAGACGTGCGTAGGCACGATAACGTAGGTCAGATATTTCTATCGACCTGAAACTTCTACGGCAGGTTTGATTTCGAAATGCGGTGGCAATGTTCTTTGATTGGTCAAATCGACCAAATGATTTCGGAGTTATCCTCATTTTTGGGGTTATTTCCTCAATATCTTAGGAACTACTGAATTGGTGAGATTTGAACTTTGTAGTTAGTTGGAGAATATTAACTCACTTCCTAGAAAATTTTGTTGGAATCATATGATTGGTATATTAGAAAAAATGTTTCGGAATGTTTTTCTAGAATTTTTTTCTCGGAAATTATTCCTCAGAGGTGAGAAGCAAATTGCAAACGCCAGAAATTCTGAATTTAACAACAATGTGCCAAATTCCATTCTCGGAGATATTGGGAATAAATATGTCAAATTTCGTGGATTTCTCCTGGGTAGGTATCGTTGACATTTCTGGAATGATTCAAAAATACTTCTTCAATCATGATGAAACTTGTCTTGCAATGCTGATGTCCAATTTTGTGCCAGCTTTTGTGATGATCATAACAATTTGAAAATAATTCTTAACTCGTTTATTTCTGAATATTCTTCATTTGCGATTTTCTGATCACATTAACCTCACGAAATTTTACATCAACATTCAACTTGTCATTTTTCTATCGAGTATTTACTAAATTTCATTTCGATTTCATATGCATTTTCGAAAATATTAGGAAAATAAAATTTTGAATGAATATATCCACTGAATCATTGTATACTCATTCACGAACTCAGCCTTCGTAATAAAGGTATAAACCTACTCCACAAATGTCGAGTTCCTAAGTTGTTTCTTTCGGATCTAATTGTGTTCACAATCGGCCGTGACGACGATAATTAAATTTACATTATCCCATACATAGATTATCTTTAACCGAAAAACATCCTTCTTATATGCGTATCAAGATTTTTAAAAGATTACCTAATAACATGAAGAGATTGAATAATTTCAAATTGTTCAAGAGAAAAGTGAGAGATTTTGTGATAAAATTGAAACAATATTGTTTGTCTGATTTTTTGGTTTAACTATGCTTGTAGTTACATATTATGAAATAAAGAGGATTTGTATATTTTTCTTTCGAAGCCAATCCACATCCATTTCTGGGTCAATTGAATATCATGGACACGCCTTAGTCGACAAGAAATGGTCTGTTCATCAATGTTCAAAATACCGATTCAATTTTTTGAAAGAACAAGATTTTTTGGGGATTGAACTTAATTCCTGTAACACTCAGTATAGTTGAAATGAGGATATCTGTAGTTTGACTGAGCTTGCTTGAACCATAATTATAAATGTCAATAGTAGTTATATGTTCAGAAACATATTTTATTCGAAAAAATATCATTTTTATAAGTAGGTAAGTAGATAGGTGAAGTTTGACCCTACTTTGGATCCTCTACTTATTCACCCTAGGTTCCAATATTAGATACAATTAACTGAAAAACAACACTCACCTCCATTATCTGAACTATGTTGAAGTAGGTGAATAACTTCGTTTTCAGAGGTCGATCCAATTATCCAGATCGCACGTTCAAACTTCCTACGTCACGTTCCAGTTTCACGGAATAAAAACGGAAAGAATAATTCATTGAAATTTTCATTCAAGATTTAATTCGATATTAAAGTACTGGTGAGTTAATTCCATGCGATATTAAAACAACAGACTCCGTTTCTCTTGAGTATTTACTGAATTCAATTTGGTGCGAATCCAGGACAATATGCCTTTGATGTGAAAGTTCTTTGCGAATTATGGAAGTTGTAAATGTTTCAGTGATTAGGTATCATTATTTTTTTAGCATACTTATATGAGTTTGATTAATTACGTGTTCATCAAACGAGTGTAAAATATTGATCCAGTACCTGTGAAGAATGAAAAATATGTAATACAAGGTGGTAGTACGTCCTACTGGCACCTATACTCCTTAAAGTATAAAGTTGGCCATGATTCAGGTCTATCAATGCCAATGCCTATTCCTACTTTCAATCTCAATATAATCATCACGCTTGGGAACTAAAAAAGTATTCAAATATCTTCTATGGTCCTCTTTCTTTAGAATTTCGAAAAATAGTGAATTCCATAGGTTTGTCTGTTCGTTTAGAAGTTTTACGGCAGGTTATTCGAGTACTCTCATTTTGTTTCGAATGAACTATCACAAAGTAACGGACTACTCTATCAATAATTTTTCAGTAAAGTTTCAACACTTGATTTTTGATTTCCGTACAAGAAAAAAGCATAACTGCATCTTCCAACCATGTTTATATACGTGAAATATTTCCAGTTTTAACACAGAAAAAAATTTCTTCAACATTCGCCAGGTCCTTGCCATTATTTAATGATCAAACTTTTTTTTCAAATTCATTATTTTCCCAAAGTAAATTCACATTTTTAAAAAATACGTAATTACTACGACCTCTAAATAGAGAGGACAATGTTGTGTAGTTATCTGACAGGAAAATGACTATAACCTAACATTCTCAAAATATACACGGTGAAATGTGTCAGAATGTCATGGCCAACCGGGATAGTTATAAAAGTGAATGGAGTATATGTATCCATAGCATTATGGACCCATACAGATACAGTGCCAACCATTTTCAGTTCCGAAAAACTCTCAGGAATGTACTAAGTGACCGTCTCGATACAGTACACTCCGTTGATCGATTGGACAAGAAGAATTTGGTACGGATATTGAGGTATACCGGGTGTCACGTTAATCAGGTTCACCCCCAAAAAAAAATCTTCATTTCACAAGATATCAGATTGAAATGTTGTACATTGATACTACAGATTGTTTTTCATCGACTAAGGTAAACAAGGTGTGTCTATGACTTTCGTTCTAACCGGAAATGGGTGAAACTTTCGACTTTCTATTCTATTTTTGCATATTCGAATTATACGTTTATTTCTGAGTAGTATGTCGTCAAAACAGAGATAAAATGAAGGATTTTTTTTAATCGTTTGTTTTTGACATCAGATCGATGTAAGTTCTGAATATATTTATTCTGACGGTTATTACAAATCACTGGATAATTTTTTCATGCAAAATTGAACATCTAGACCGAAGTCAGAGTAACCTTGTTTTAGCATTGAGGAATTTATAAAACTCAATGGTCTAAGTCACTTGCGAGGGGTGAGCCTTCTGCTCTAACTTCAACACCACTTCGTCTAGTGATTGTGATATAATTAAAAGTAATTTTCGAACTTTATTCTTGTAAAAAGAGGTAAGAAACTGAATGCTCTCTCGAAATGCGGAAGGAAAGTCCTGTATAATATTGCTCTATGATTGGGAAATAGATTAATTTCATTATTTTCTTTCCCGTTACTATACGATCAAAGGATATGCGTTCAAAATTTTATGAACCTAGACTCAGTTTAATTAGAGCAGGAGCCACTGAAACAAAATATGTGTAACTCCTATCCAAGTGGTCGGTTTATGGTGGTAATGCATTTTAATGGTTTAATGGTTAAAAAACATTTTTTGATTACATTTTTCTCCCTTATTTAATTTTTTTGACATCATTTCACTCAGAATTCAATGTAGAATTCAATTATGCAAAAATAAGCATCAGTACATAAAAAAATCGGATGCTACGTCCTCTTCCGGTTAAACCGGAAGTCATAGAAACACATCAACATGGGAACTTGTGAAAGAAACTTTAAGGATAACGCCTCATGAAGGTTTTCTGTTCATTTAGTACTCACCCTTATAACAAAATTTCGACAAGAAAAGATAAGCTTAACGCTGAAGATCAGGCACCTTCCAAGGTACGTGTTCTTCTGGTCTGGTCAATAAAATTGTTGAACCTCACCTTATTCCTGAACTGAAGATAGAAATGGAAGGATTTCTTTTCAGGAAAAGTATGATTACAAAAACCTAGAAAAGCACTGACGTGAAGTCAGCAGATTTTTCAAGCATATTCAAAGGACCACTTTGGTAACGAATATAAACCGCTCAGAAGCTGCTGACTTCACGTAAGTGCTTTTTGCGTTTTTTGACCTAATCTGGAAAAACCTTCGGTACTGAGCGAAAAATCACAAAATTTTACATATTTTTTCACAATATCTTCTGAAATTATAATCGTATTGAACTGTAATTTGGTACAATGCTGTAAATGTAATGCTCAGGGCACGAGCAAAATTTATTCCAAATGTAACGAATAGTTTCAGAGAAAAAATATATTTTTTTCAAATTCACTGAGAGAACGAGCTCAACGGACTAATGCACAAGTTGCAAGTACTTATGCTTCAGCGAACTGCCAAGTTCCAATTCAATAGCTTCAGTAGTTCTCGAAATATTAGGAAAATAACCTCAAACTTTCAAATGGCTATGACTCCGAAACCGTTCGACCGATTTCGCCCGTTAACGAACTTAACCTTCGCATTTTAAAATTTAACCAACCCTTAGCCATTCAGGTCGATAGCATACTCCGTATGTCCGTAATCGTGCGTACGGCCGGCCGGACATTTGGACAAACCGATAGTACGCAGTTTCCCTAGAGCATACGCGCGAAAACGAGTCCATGAAAGCTTCGTTCTCGGGATGTATGGTTTTGAGGTCCATAATTTTTCAAACTTGCTATTCGTCTAAAGTATTTTTATTTCATTAAACTTCAATGAAATTGAACTAAAATACTAACGTAGAACTTTTGGGTAGATTACAAAATGGCGAAGGAATCGGGCGGATTTCTTACTGGGTCGATTTGGGAATTTGGTTAATAGCTTATGAGTTTCTTGTTTCTTGGACCTCTATACTTCTCATAAAAAAAAAGAAATTCATTCGTATCCTCTAGGAAGTTCAGCTCTGCATATTCGCTTCTTATTCAATCAGTAGAGCAGAAATATGTCAATATCTGGTACAAATCTGTGGCGTCATAATTATTCGGAATAAACACGAATATACTTTTTCTCCTCAGTACTTTCTGAGTTACATCGATATTAAATGGAGAAAATAAGGAACCAAAATCTTTATTCCATCTGAGAACTTTTTGATTTACGCAACATTTTCTTATCTCTTATTGTTTTGAGAAGTAAAACGATGTTTTTATTCACTTATGGAGCCAAAGTTTTCACAGTGAACACATATGAGCTTGAGAGAACTTAAATTTTCTCCATAGCTTGTATAGGTTTTTTATTTCGAAAACGGATCATCTTGAAAAATTGCAAAAAATTACAAACTTTCAAGGTGGAACATACATTTAGGACATATTAAAAGAACCAATATGATATCAACCTGAAAGAGTTATCTCGTACAATTTTCAGCTGATAATGTCAAAAAAAGCAAAACTATGTTCATGAAACATTTTTAATGATATATTTCAAGTAATAAACCTTTTTCGTTCGTACTTTCATGTTAGGAACGGCCCGTATTTTATCACTCATAGGTTTTTTGATTTCTTTTCTGGAATAATAGCATAATCAAATATATTATCTCGTGAATTTTTGAAGACCCTCTGTGGATTCACGTTCTTCGATATTACTCTCCCAACTACATGAACTTCAGGGACCGTAAATTGAAGCACGAAGCACTTCATTACCAACTGAAATAGCGTTAACTATCACATAAACCAGTTTTCATTGTACTCAAAGGAACACACCGATGACTGTGTTGGAGAATAATTGGATTACATTTGTATTGGAGGTTGATGTTATGTATATAAATAAAAATAGATTTGTTTTATTCATCAATCATGTTGGGATCACCTAAATGAATATTTGTTTGAATAACCGAGAAAATTCCGAATCGAAATTCATATTTCATTAGATTTTTGAAACATGCCACTCAATTGACTCAGCTCCAGATAATTAATTTGATATTTCTTTAAGGTTTTAACCATATATTACAACATTATGAAAATTGTTGGATACATGAAATTACAATGAATTCTTATGGACATCCACAAACAACCTCTCTTGTCTGCATGAAGTTCCCTGAAAAATGTTTTTCTTGTTAATTCGTATACAAAATCCTAAATTCCTTCAAAATATATTTCTGACTAAAATTGCCGATGACGCTGCAAGCATGAAGATTGCAACAAAAAATTATACCCTTGATGAATTTGTATCCCATACATAAGTTGAGAATGATCACTCAACAAAATTTAAACTTTGAGCCGAAAATGGTCTTGAACGATTCAATGTTGTCCGTCCGTCTGTATATGCTTTAACTTATGAAAGAAAAGACTTAGTGACTTGATATTGTCGGATTGGGTTTGGAGTTCCAATATCTCGGTTGAGTTAGTTAGTTATAGTGGGTGGAATCGGTTGGATAGTTTCGGAGTTAGGCTCACTTGAAATTTTGAGGTTAATTCCTCGGTATCTCATGAGGTATTGACTCGATCAGAGTGAAACTTCGTGGACAGTTTTGAAATAACAACGCGCAACTTAGAGCGAAATTTCGCGTGGATCCAGTTGTTCGAATATTTGAAAAAATAGTATTCGAAAATTTTTGATGAATTTTTTTTTCTCTGAAAATATTGGTTAGATTAGAGTCAGCATTTAATAAAATTGTTCCAAATTTCAATTCGATCCGATATTTACTCTCGGAGATATAAGGAGAAGAACTGTGCCAAATTTCGTTGTTATTTGGAATTTTTAAGTTATTTCCGCAATATCTCAAGAAGTACAGATGCAATCAAATTGAAACTTTGAAATCAGGTGGAGATTACCAACACGCAACTGAATGCAAATTTCATGTTGATCCAATTGTTAGAATTTGAACAAGCGCTTAAAGGCTCCTGACCTCACGTCAGTTTTTCTCTGATTTTCATTAATTACCGTATAAAAAAATGAGAGATTAATGCGAATAATTAAGTTCTTCAAAATATATATGTGAAAATTATATAGAAACTTCCTCAAGGGTGCATGCTGAAAATTTGGCACAGGCTCTAAAATCCTAGATCCGGCTCCGGCTTTCAGAGATCCACAGAGCCGGACCTAGGGCGTGGCAAGGGAGGCATTTGCCACGGGCGCCAACCAACTAGGGGCGCAAAATTATGATTCTTTTTCTTAAAATGATGTTTTTTCACTGCAGAGTCCATTCATATTTTAGAGCGGAGCTATAGTGCATGCACCTGTTGTACAATATGCGGCGACAAGTAGTTACCAATAAATTAACAGATGATAAATTTACACTTGTCGGTCGCCCTACGATTCCCGATCGTGTCCAGATGTTTGTTATTCGAACACTGAAGACCACAATTAGCGGCAAGTTCAGAAGGAGTCTAATGGTTCGAGCTAACGGCGGTATCGCTCCGTCTAGGGTCGGTATCTTGACGGCATGACAAAGATATTCAGACCGTCTACATTATTCGCCGAATCGTTCATCACACCAGCTTTGATAAGGGTAATGTATTTCGAAGACGTTTAGGACCGATATGCTTGATGAAATCACCCCAGTCTTATTAATACTACTTTTTTCTCGCATGTGGGATACTTCCATGCAGCGGCGCAGTTGATGGCATCAATAAGAAGAATAGCAACCAGGAACTTATCATTTTACTTTAAATTATGTGCAATACCGCAAATAACGTGATCGTGCAAGCGGGCCGGGAAATTATTCGTGCTGGAAAAAGTTTGAAAATTTCGATCAGGTATGTTATAATAATTCAATTTCGAGTTGAGGATTTTTGCGTGCTCGGTCGAATTATATATATATTCTGTCCGTGCACACGTGAGTCAATCATTTCCGAAAGATATAACTTAGAGACTGCAAAATTTATAAGGTTATGTTTGGGTTGGGAATATGTCGACGATATTATCGTTCGAATTTTATTTGCGAGATCCCAAATTATACCGATTCAATCAAAATTGCGTTGTACCATAATTAAACGAGTTTTCATATGTATAAGAAGAAGTTATAAAAAAATCAAAATGTTGAGATGAAAACGATGAATTTATCGTATCTCTAGTATTTTATTAATCAGCTTCTTAGCTATGGGTTCTACAGAAAGATCAAATAAATAGTATGATTCTATAGTTTCACTGAAACATGAAACCTTTTTCTGTCCTCCTGACATTTGTCGAGCATTGAGACAATTCAGATATGAATATAAACGAGCGCGCAAAACATCTTATATAATTTTAGGTTGATATAACCAACTGAAATGCCCCCCAACAAACTATCAGGATCGCAATCTCGAAAGATCAGGGATAAAAATTATTAGACCTAAAAAAAAACTAGTTATATCTCAAGTTACTTTAAGAACGACGCGGGTATTGTGTCGACAAAAAGTGGTTCCACTAGCGAAGCCCATCATGTAGCGGAATTTCCTTCTACTTCTTCAAGTACCGAGCCTATCGTGAGAAAGTATTCCATTTCGAATAATTCAGACAAGGAAAATTCTTTTGACGAGAAATCAGGACTTACTGAGGTTAAACCTGAACCAGTTGATTTTAATGACCCTACATCATGGCGAATTACAAATAGTAATATTGAAATGTTCGAAATGACTTTTGTTGGCATGTGTGTTCTCTGATGTATTTCAGTTTTTCATTTACACTTTCATTTATTGCTTTTTTGAAGCTTTGAATGCTTGTATATTTTTTTGAGAATAAATTATTCTAGTCGCTTCCTTTTTGTTTTCTTCTTACCCTCATTATCGTAAATTAATACGTTTGTGAGTTCTCTTCACTACCTAATAAGATACATGGGAGATTATAGTAATTTCTATAAACATACTGTTTGTTATACCTAAGAATCTGATGCTCGTTCTCGAAAGAATATAATATCAGTAAAATATCTTAGGAATAAAATAAATACTATCATTCATGAAGAGTATGTAGTCATTGAAAAAAAAAATTGAAAAGGGCGCATTTCGATATAACTTGCTACGGGCGCTGAAATCCTAGATCCGGCTCTGGAGATCCATGAGGTTGTATGTACCTGCGGCGCACTTAGGGCCGGTATTATAAAACTTAACTTTAACTTTAACTGACAGTTTTGACAGATATGTCCTAGCATAACTGTCAATATTTCAGTTAAAGTTAAAGTTAACTTCCCATCAAGTTTTATAATACCGGCCCTTAGGGTAGGAACATAGTGAAGCGACCGAGAGGTGCAAAGAGGATAGCAGCACAGATCATCCAGATAAACCACTCGCGGCATTTACTTAGGAAATCTATGTCAACGCAAATATGACCCTGAATCGAGCTAATCAGAATTTTAGCAGGCGTTTGGGGTGCTTTGGGGTGCCAATCAGATTGCAGGAATAAGATTACGTCACTCTCGCCGTTTTCGGACTCGCTTGAAGAGGTTATAAACATGTAAACAAACTGAAATAATTTTTATCCTATTAATTGATGAGTAATTTCGTATCTGTTCCATTTAAGAATATAATCCAAACAGTTTTTTACAACAAAATCAAGTGTTTAGTCATCTTTGAGGTTCTATTTTCTGATGACAGTCCTCATTATATGTTTTAATTATACAACAAGAATTGGAATCGAACTTAGGACTCATTCATAATGTTCATTCTATATAATATAAAGGAATCGCAACTGAAGTAAAAGCATTAAAACCTCTATTATTCAATTAAAACGATGGGATGTCTAATAAAATTGTATATGATTGCACAAACACTAGGATTGGAATCGAACAAAGTTGGTCTATTCATAATTTGATTTTATATTGAAATGAATCTCATTTGATGTGAAACTACAAAGATTCTGTGATTAAGGTAAACGGGTTTTCCATAACATTTTTCCAAAATTTTCATTTACTCCAACCGAGTTCTTCTACAGGAGTTTAAGGTGTGACAAAACACTCGCTTTGGTGTTGGAAATTTGCTTTTCAAATGGTTTCATCGAAAAATCTTAGTCTGATTTTGATTTTGTGATTCCTGAATCCCGACAAATCCGTTTTTACATTTCGATTTTAGATATTCCAAAATCAAGTATTCAATTTGACAGCTGTTCCGAGGAAGAAAAAAGTGTGGTTATGTCTTATATTTCTCAAGGTCGGAGAGACGCGATTCGCGCAAACGATGAAGTGATTTGTCTTGTTGGTCTGTGATAGCAGAGAGGATAGAGGCAAATTCAAACACATACATTCGAATAGGGAAGTACATAGTGCGGCGGTCCCGAGAGAGGTAGCGCGAGGCGTTCAAGCGAGGATAGAGACGCTATTTGGGAAGTTTGTTTTCTCCCATCAATTTTATTCAAAAATTTTTTTTAATTTTTGATGAAAATTTTTTTTCTTCTGAGAATATTGGTTAAATTTCAATCGAATTCGGCAAAAATCTTAGAGTAAGCATTTAACAACAATTTTCCAAATTTCAATTCGATCCGATATTGATTTTCGGAGAAATGAGGGAAAAAAATGTACCAAAATTTCGTTGGTATTTGCAATTTTAACGTTATTTTGGCGATACTCGAGAAGTTTAAATGGAATCAGATTGAAATTTCGTAATCAGGTGGAGATTACCAACACGCAACTAGGTGCAAAATTTCGTGTTGATCTTATAGTCCGAATTTGAACAAGCGCGTAAAAGCTCTGACCTCATGTCAGTGCTTTTCCAAATTTTTTCGTGTAATCCGTGGTCATCTATCGCTATAGAACGAGAACTTTGATGAAAATGTTGAATGATTTGCAAACGTTGTATCTCTCTATGCTTGAATGGCATAAACAAGCGTTCCAAAATGTCGAAGCATTTGGAGCCAACTCCATTCTTAATTGAGAAAAATAAGAGAATGCGTTTACCCTATGAAAACCTCGTATACTTTATTAACTTTTATGAAGTTACTCATAATGTCTTGCAAGTTCAACAAATTTCATTCTATATAATTGAAAGATATTGGGTAGAAATTAGTCCAAACCATAGCGAAATTATTGCATAATATAACAATTTAGAACTTACCGCCTAATTATTTTGACCACAACGAAATTTCACCAGTACCAATCTGACTCAGTTCTAGTAACAAAAACTTGATAAACCTATAACAAGGACTGCCTTCATAGAAAGTAACGAAGTATGAGTACTATGAGAAATAAAGAAAACCAAATCTATTATTCATTAAATAGCAATAATCGAAACAACTGAAACTCCACGAAATACAATGAACGTCAGGTCGGAACAAAACATTTCGAGCTTACTAATCACAATATAATCTTTTCCAGAGCCTACCATTGATGGGAATATGTTACATGCTGGTTGGTTCTTCGAAGTGTTGGTACTTGGATTGATAATTTCAGGTGAGTTCATCACACTTAGTTCTCACATCTCTAGTCTTCGAATTATTCACATATTCGTCTGTATATGATTCCCAGAATTCCTCGAAACCTACTCACGAAATTGATGTTTGCGTCACATTGTTACAGATAGCCTAAAGTTAATTGTACAACTGTCTTATCAAGTAATACCCGGCTGGTGAAACTTCGTAAGACATTTGCTTGCCGAATTAATTGAGAAAATCTGTTTCGAGCGATTGTTAGTGGAATTACGGGATTTAATGGCCAAAATTTGTAAGGTCAGCTATAAAGGTAGCTATAACTGGAGTGTATGATAAGACATGGATTCCGCAAATCGTGAATATTTAGATCTTAGAAATATTGGCTGCAGATATTATTATGCCGGTGAATTGATTAAAAACCAAGAAAATACATGAAATATCAAAGTTTCATATTTTCCTCACTATATTTCGATACAAAATCGTTATGTATGCTTTCACTCGTCTTAAAAATTGAAGAATTTGTGATAATTCGATACTAAAAATGGTTAAATCGTGGCGCAAGTTCAAATTAGTGGAAATGCGGTAGATTGCCTTCCACCACACTTGATACTGCACGATACTACGATCGAAACAGCCGACGCTGCCTATTGACTAGCTGAAGAGAAAGTTATAGGTATGTAAGGATAGAGAGACAGTGATACGTTTCAGAATCTGAGAAGTTTTGAACAACTGAACATCCAATATGTGGAACCAGAATTAAAAGCTCAATTTCTTATTGAAAATTCAAATTTATGACGGTGTTTGAATTCCTTCAGTATTCTTATGGATAAAGTAGCCGATTTCAATGATAAACAAATGAATGCGAGAGACGTTTTGACCTGTGAGGTATACAGGGTGATTCCGGAGGAGACCGTCAGATTTGAGGATAAGTTTACATTAGTCAAGACAGACTCGAAATAATGTTTGCTCAAGGTTGGGGGGTCTCTACTGAGAATATACAGGGTGATTTGTACGATTCGACCGATTTTACTTTTATTGATAACTTTGATATGCCTCATTCGATTTCAATGAAATTTTCATCGAAGTACAATATTGATGAGCACATTAATTATTTCCGAAATTTTTTTCAGAATGAGCGGTTGTTATTTTGATAATACAGCTTTTCTACCTAGTGCAGAATACTCTCACTGCCAGTGAGCCAAATTTCGATTATGCTCTTCTTCAAAAATGCTTTCTAGGGGGTGTGCCAAAAAAACTAAAAACCTCTCAATAATGACATATTATTTTAGAATCTGAAACAAGTAAAAATTTTGGAATAGCAATGTATAGGATGTTTTTTTTTCAACTGCAAAATTAATCTGAAATTCGGGAATTATCGCATGTATTTTGAGATATTGTTGCAATCATTGAATGTACTCATTCAGATTGTTCTACTCTGCAAAAATGAGCCATACCAAAGCAATTAATAAAAGTAGAATCGATTGGAGCGAAATTTCGACGTTGTCATTTTTTGATGAAAATTTCTCGAAAAACTAGAAGTGGGCCAGAAAAATTAGAAACTCTCAAATAATGATGACTTATTATAGTAGAATCGTAAACAGATAGCGAAGTTTTGGAAACGCGATGGACAGGGTGTTTTTTCAACCTACACAATTAATTATCAAAATAACAACCACTCATTTTGAAAAAATTTTTAAAACGAATGAATGTGCTCATCAATATTGTACTTCGCTCAAAATCGAATGAGGCATTAACCATAAAAGTAAAATAGGTCGAATCGGACAAATCACCCTGTATATTCTCAATAGAGACTGTCTTGACTATTGTAAACTTATCCTAAAATCTGACGGTCTCCTCCGGAATCACCCTGTATAGTGAAAATATCAACATCATGAAATTCTGTATTAAATGTTGTCAAAATTCGGCAAATTGGAGAGTTTTTAGTAATATTCAACCTCCTGAACGGCACAGCAAACATCTCCCTTGATCTTAATTTTCTATCAGGGATCTTGTAAGTATTGAAAGAACCTTAAGAACGTTATTTAAGATTTTATATAAAATACACATGTCGTTCATTTTCCTGCGCATCTCTCTTGGCTGAGCAAATTAGATCTACCTTGAGCCTCCGAGTGATCATGATTGATTATTTTGAAATCATTTCTGTAGGTGAAGTATCTAAGAAAATTGTGCTGATACAACTTATTTCAACAGAATATTTTTCGAAGCTGTACTTAAAATTAGATAGATTATGGTATCAAAAACCATTTTTCTATATGAATATCATAACAACAAGCGGAGCTCGTGTTGAAAATTCCTGAAACTTTATTATTTTTCATACGTATTTCATGAACGTAACCAACCATCAGAACTGAATTTAGCAATCCTTTTAGGAATATGAGTAAGTTTCTAAATTTCAGCGTATGTAGTCGATAATACATGAATAAAAAATTATTGATTTCTTTGATGAATGAGTTCATCAATCGAACAAAGCTTAGTAATTATAAAATGGATTGAAATGAAATATAGCTGGCGAAATCCAAACAGGTAAAAATGATTTCGAACCAACTATTCACATGTTGATAAAAGCTTTATTATATCGCAATAGAATTATTTCATGTATAGCTTTTAATGAACTATACGCTCTCGAAGCCAAAGTTCTCCTCAACAGAGGTCGAGTAGACCAGAGCTTCATGAAGTTTATATTATATTTTATGTTGAGGCATATGGAATAAAAATAGTTTCTGAAGAATTGAGAACTCCTCTTTTTCAATTCATTTAAAAATGAATGAGAAAAATTCTCCATCAATTCGTTTTTCAATTCAACTCAGACACCGTACTTATATTCAGCAATATTATTCTCATAGAAAATAAGGAGCATTCAGATTAGCTAATATGCTTGCTAAATTATAGGTTTGTTCGTTGTACCTACATGAACTACACTAATTACACTTACTCCACTGATTCTGTTCGGTGTGTTTTTTGTAAACTTGCGCTCTGTTCGTTGGGGAAATATTGGATGTCAATGTAGTCACAGATAACGTGAGCAGTGCATAGAGTTAGGTTATCTTCTGTAATGGTTATGCGTAAATATAATTCATAATCATAGACATTTGTGGTTGTCTCTGGTTACTGGTTGGACGGGTTTTGTTCTCTATGTGTGGTTATTTTTTGACGAAATTTTCATCATATCGTTATTTGAAATGAAATTTTTGTTCGTGACGACATAAGAAAAACTTTACGACGAATCTACATCACCTCCAAGTGGTAGCGAAAATTAAAGAAGCATAGAATTCTGTCATCTTGGGTTTGCGTGAAATCATCTACTATATATTTGTATTCGGTGAGAATCATAAAACAGATTGAACTACACTAAGTCCACTCATTCAGTTATCTGTGACTACACTCAGCTGCACTGAGAATTGGAAGTCAGTGGAGTTGGTGTAGTTCATGCGGGTACAACGAAAAACCATATATCAACAATTTTTTTCAGACATTACTTTCATAGTTTCGATTATTTCTCGCTGATTTTCTGGGTATGAGGAAAAAGCCGTATCATCGACCAAAAACTGAAAATAAAATAAAATGCGAAAAAACAACTGCAATACATAAGAAAACATCATAAACAAAAAGCTGAAAATATATTTCAATATATTCAATTGTGGACCACTATCGTCAGCGTGTGAACTGGTGCAGTAAAAGGCAGTACCAGGCACAGGGCCGTAGCTAGGGTACAGCAAGGTAGTGCAATGCCCTACACTAAAACACCATTAAATAAGCTGAAAGAATATTAGAAAAATTCATTAGACTGCGGAAAATTATTTTTCGAAAATCGAGATTTTCTTGAGGGTAGACTAGAATTTTACCAAAAATCGAAAGTTCTCTGATCGACCTGAAATTTGAAACATATACTAATTCGAGTCCGTAGATAAAGATTTTTTAAAAAAATATCTGACCTTATATTCTTGTTCTACGCCCTCGAATTAGTAAGTGTGCCAAATTTCACGGCGATAGGAGTCGGAAAATTATTTTTCGAAAATCGAGATTTTCTTAAGGGTAACCCCTTAAAATTTTACCAAAAATCGAAAGTTCTCCGATCAACCTGAAATTTGAAACATATACTAATTCGAGGGCGTAGATAAAGAAAATCCAATCAGAATGTTAGTGGAGAGTCTGGTTCGTTTTTTATGGCCAGAGGAAAATCGAAAAAATTGGACCTTTTTTAAAAAAATCATAATTTTTCAATCAGGAGACCTACGTCTATAAAATAAATGGCTACGTACTCACAAAGAACCCAGATATAACCAAAAAAATTCGATATTGTCTAGCCTCACGCGTTTGATCTGTACGACGGCCCAAAGTTGACCCAAATTTCGAAAATTTCTCACCAAATCCGGAATATTTTCCAAACCGAATCAGTTACGCAAAATCTAATTACAGATTCGTAATCTACGTGTTCGAATCCATAATATATGATGTGCATATTGTCATAGCTTCAAAAATAAAATTTCGCACGGAATCGCGAAATCTTACCCCCACCCCTCTGCGCTTTGATGTTTATTCGCGGTTCTGTATGAAAAATTTTTTAAGTCCCAAATAAATTTTTTTTTTCGAAAATCGTCGACCTTGTTATTGTTTCCTATTAATTCGAGGTCGTAGATCACGAATATGTCATTAGAAATCGTCCAGTGACAACCGTTTAGAAATTATGGCGGAAATAGTGAAAACATTTTGAAATTTTGGTCAACTTTGAGACGTCGTGCCGACCAAAATAATGGAGCTGGGTGATGTCGAATTTTTTACGTGCAGTTCGATCTTTTATCTATGCAATAAAACACATTTCATCGTCCTACTTTCATCAAGTCGGTAATAATGATTTTTTGAAAAAAGGTCCAAAATTTTGGAACTTCAAGGACCTCTCACGTCCAGGACGATTTTTAAAAAAAACATCTGACCTTATATTCTTGTTCTACGCCCTCGAATTAGTGTGCCAAATTTCACGGCGATAGGAGTCGGAAAATTATTTTTCGAAAATCGAGATTTTTTTAAGGGTAACCCCTTAAAATTTTACCAAAAATCGAAAGTTCTCCGATCGACCTGAAATTTGACACATATACTAATTCGAGGGCGTAGATAAAGAAAATCCAATCAGAATGTTACTGGAGAGTCTGGTTCGTTTTTTATGGCCAGAGGAAAATCGAAGAAATTGGACCTATTTTAAAAGAATCATAATTTTCCAACCAGAAGACCAACGTCTATAAAAGAAGTGGCTACGTACTCACAAAGGACCCAGATATAACCAAAAAAATTCGATATTGTCTAGCCTCACGCGTTTGATCTGTACGACGGCCCAAAGTTGACCCAAATTTCGAAAATTTCTCACCAAATCCGAAATATTTTCCAAACCGAATCAGTTACGCAAAATCTAATTACAGATTCGTTATCTACGTGTTCGAATCCATAATATATGATGTGCATATTGTCATAGCTTCAAAAATAAAATTTCGCACGGAATCGCGAAATCTTACCCCCACCCCTCTGCGCTTTGATGTTTATTCGCGGTTCGGTATGAAAAATTTTCCAAGTCCAAAATAAATTTTTTTTCGAAAATCGTCGACCTTGTTATCGTTTCCTATTAAATCGAGGTCGTAGATCACGAATATGTCATTAGAAATCGTCCAGTGACAACCGTTTAGAAATTATGGCGGAAATAGTGAAAAAATTTCGAAATTTTGGTCAACTTTGAGACGTCGTGCCGACCAAAATAATGAAGCTGGGTGATGTCGAATTTTTTTACGTGCACTTGATCGTCAATTTTAGTCAGCGTCGACGGAAACTCTACTTGCTGTGCTGAAATTGCTGAAATGATACGACAGGGTTTCGGAAGGTCGGATTCAAAAAATATATGGTATATTGTGGCTGATTCTCCTAGGTTCCGATATGAAACCCCTCAGAAAATATTAGCTTGCTAGGAGACTAGGTGTGTTCTGTGTAGGCTTTGTTATTAATTCCTTACGCCTCTGTTACTTGTTTACCCAACAGCGAATTGTTGTACGGTCTCTTTAGAAGCGGAAAAATTCTCTACCGGCTCATGGCTTGAACCCCAGACCTTACGATCGTAGGGTTGACTCGTTACCACTCACTATGAACTTTTTATTTCCTTACAAAATAACTTAAATGCATTAACAGAAAGTATATGTTTTAAGGAAATCCTCAATAAGGGGTGGTTTTTTTTAATATTTTGCTGATCGAGAATATCCGGTGAAAATATTTCATTGAAACAGTAAATTGTGATGGTCCAAAACATACTTTTTGTCGAAGTGAGAAATATATCCTGCTTCATCATTTCTGGGATTTTTCAAATGGGTGTCTCAAGTGGAAATATTCAATTAAAACGGTAATTGCTTGGAATGTAATGTTTGTGCCATCATAGAGAAAATTCAAATCGACTGCGTGTTGAGTTTTGTTTCTACTTATTTTCAAAAACTTTGGTCATGAAATCATAATTCGTTGTATCAGTCGAGTATTCCTCCAATAATAAAAAGCAAAAATATGAACTTTTTCTCATAGTAGCACGAAATCGACCCTGTAAATTAACCCCCAATCCTGCAATCGAGTCTCTCAGTCATTTTTTTTTCGAATGTTTTCATGGTTGAGTTAGGCTATACTGCTAACCGTAAATGAGAATCCATACTTGATATTTGTTGAACCGGTTCAATTACGAAAGCCGAATACGCAAATTGGTAAAATCCTCCAATTGTCGGATCAAACTGAATTTCGAAACAATTTCGAAAAACTTTTATTGAAACCTGATGAATAGTTTCTACCGCTACAATCCTCACGAAATTTCGAGTTGGTATTCTTCAAATACTTCAAATCTAATTACTTCCGTTCTTCTTAGGAGATGGAGAAAATAACCTCTATCTTTCAATATTTCCGAATTCAGAAAATAAATATCGGATCAACCTGAGATTCAAAGCACCGTTTCGAAATATTGACTACAAAATATATCCCAAGTTTCAATCTGATCGATATCGAAGAAATATTTTTAAAATTCAAATATCAACTAAATTTGTATTTTCTTCAATTATCTCCGGAGATGAACATCAGATCGAATTGAAATTTGAAAAACTTTCGTGAAATACTAACTTCAAGGTATGTGCCGAATTTCATCATCATCTGCCCAATAAATCAGAATTACACAATTTTGTTCCGATGAAGTAGTGAATAAATTTCAGGAAATAATTTTTTCGAAGTTTCGCATTGAAATTTTCCATATAATTACAAAGTTTCGATGTGATGGCATCTGTACCTCAAAATTTCTAGCAACAACGATATTTAACATATTTTTGTCAATGAATGTCCGAAAATAAATATTGAATCCGAATCTGTGCCAAATTTCGTTGAAATCTGATCAACATTCTCCGACAAAAAAAAACTTTTTACAAAATTTCGGACTTTTTTTGAATTTTCTGTCATTACTGGATCCATACAAAATTTCATAGTGAATTTTGCGTTGGTATTCTGCATATAATTAACCAATTTCGATTTGATCGCATTTGTAATTCTTAAGATATAATAACGTCAAAACTTCAACGAAATTTGTCATATTTTTTCTCCGAAAGTAAACATCGTATCGAATTAAAATTAGAAACCTATTTGTTGAATACTTATTCCAAGGACTGCGCCAAATTTTGTTGAAATGTGATCGACACTTGTTGTCATTCAAGTACTGATTACAAAGTTCCAATACGATCGCATCAGTATTTCCTGAGATATCTAGAAATTAACCTCAAAATTTCATATAGGTATAACTCCTAAACTGTTTGGCCGATTTTGCTCACTAACTAACTCAACCGAGATATTCAGAATCTTGACCTTACCTGTGAATTTCAATGCTTTAGTTCGATAGTTATGGAGCGCGCACGGCCGGACGTACAGAATCAAATTTGACCACGGAGTCTTCATTAGTGACTCTAACCTAGTCGTTTGAGCTCGAAATTCGAAAATAACAGACCATGTGACGAAACGATAACGCGTTGTTCCCCAGAACAAGCGCGTAAAAATCAAGTTCGCCAAGTCATTTTTTTGTGTGTATAACTTTTGATGTATCTGAATATATATCTGAGCTCTCCGAACAACAAACATTCACGATTTGTCAAATGTGTGGTGGATTCGGCTTCAGACTATGAGATCCAACTCTGAGAACCGGAGAAACTGATTCTGAAAGGCATCTTTTAAGCGATCATCATTCTTGGGAAAGAACACCATTCACTGGGTTGATGCATGGTAGAAATAAGGACAAGCCAAGTCGAAGTGAGGACAATGCTATCGCTTGTCGATTCGGAGGGTTAACTAATGATTTATTATAATTGATCAAAGAAGTGGAAGTCATAAATTATGTGGCCATATGATAACGGAAATTGGATAAAATTAATGCATGCATGCTGAATCCAACAGAAAAAGTGATTCGTCTTGCGAATTCTTGTATACAGGATGAGTCCCGAGGAACTATTAATATTCTCTCACCAGATAAAAGGACTATAATAGGGCTTCATGATCGTTTCAATTTCTCTGCTTTACAACTATCCATTCTCTGAGTTGTTTTCCTCGAAAGATATTGTGTTCAAGTCCGTAAACGGAACTGAAAAAGAAACGACTTATACACTCTTTATATATAAGGTAGGTTTGGAACTGAATTACGAAGTTCAAATTCGTGATTGGGTAAAATTCACTCAATGAACAAGTAGTAATAGTAGTGATAAACTTTATTAAACAATATTTCAAAGGGCTAGGTCTTCCTGCATAAGTGGAAATATCCATTTCAAATTCAAGTTTCCTTATAGTTTGGAGGCACCATTTCGTATAGGATCGAAATCTATTACGTTGTTGAAAAATGTTTGCAGGAAAATTCATACAGTATGGTTTCGGATCTAACAAGATACATCAAGGCTTCCTGATCTCATCTAAGCACTTTCCTATGGATTTTTCAGAAAAAATTAGGAGATATTCGGTATTGTTTGAATGGTTCGAAATATACAGGACCGAATTTTCTATTTCCAAAGAAATGATTGAATATAAATAATTCAAAAACCGTACTAGGAATTCTAGTGTGTAAAAATATACCGATGAGCTCAAATTTCTGATAAAGGTAATAATCATGAATCGGATTTGTCATTGATTAGGACGTTTTTCTAGTAATCTCCTGTCGATTCAAATCACCCTATATATTTACTCAGATATTGATGAAGACAATTTCAATGAGTGAATTCAAACCACGAATTTTTGGGAGATTTTTCGTGATGATTCATGAAAATTATATTATCGCGGTTTATTGCACGCATGGTCTAGGTGAACAGTGTGCTATCGTCTTGTCCAGATGTCTGTAACTTCCGAACCGAAATGGTCTCAAACTACTGGGTTGGGCTCACTGATGACGAATCCGTTGTCAAAACCGGAAATTATTGTGTTTACCATAAACACAATAACTCGCTGAAGAAACTACTTAGAGACTCGATATTTGTATAGAAGTTTTGGGCCTAAAGTGCGAATGTCGAATTCGTGAATTGGCACGCAAAAGATGCTGACTTCTGGTCAGTGCTTTTCTGAGGTTTATTCTAGAACGTTCTCGATTATCTCTGATTTACTGATGAGAAAGTTGGGAAACATAATAACGCATAATCTAACTATATCTATTTCAACTTCGACTGACTTTCCTGATTGATTTAAATTTCCGAAAGGAAATTTCCGGTGACAATTCCGATAACAAGAACCTGCATGGAATGTAGGCAATGGAAAGAGTCAAATCAATATTTCAGAGAAAATATACAGGGTGATTCGAATCTTCTGGAGATGATCGGAAAAAGTTCTTAGTCAACCGCGAAAATGCCGTAATTTGTGAATAATGATTAAAAGATGTGCAATGACAATACGATTCATAATTTTTTTTTCAGAAATTCGAGCTTTTAACTTTCTCATTTCCAGATAGTTTTCAGAATTGTTGAAATTCCAAAATTTTTGTTGTTAGAATATATTCATATCCCACAAGATGCAGTCAGTTATAATTAGGCACGGGATCAATAACTTGAAGTTGCAAGGGAAATTGAAAATTTTCAGGGCAATCCTGGAATTTCCGAAATCCCAAAAGATGAGTCAATTGGTCGTCGTAAGTATGATGATGTGTGATGATTATGTGAACCTGAGACGAATCGAAGTAAACTTTTGAAAATTAGAATCAAGGGAATCTTTCACTGAATTTTATAATTCCTCCGTACGTAACTAAAGTACATGACTGAAATGTTTGATATTCTGATGGAAGCCCTTTCCGTTCATTGGAAGTATGTACCGTCCTTATTGATTCATCATCTTTAAAACGAAATAAAGAATAATATAATGAACTGGAAATAGATTCCTTTAACTATAATATAAACTTCATCAGATGTTCATCCCGATAAGTTGGCCAATAAACAGTCTGAACTAATTTCGACGACAGTTAAACGGAATTTCATTCTTCCTTATTTATTCATTTCGGTTGACATATTTCATTAGTTACTGAATCGTAAAGGCATCCAATCTTTTGTTGTATTTCATTCCGTAACCCTTTCCCAAAAATTTATTTACAAATTGAAATTCCCCTTTGAGACAAAAATGTTTGTGAATGGCTGAAATTTTTTCATAAAATGGATGGATTGATTGAAAATCCAAGAGATGCTGGAATACTAAATAAATACCTACAAACACCTCTACACAGAACTAAAACTAAACTTGCTTTACCTATGAGCTGAATTGTTTTCCTGGTTTAATAGCTTAACCGTGATTGGTAAATAATATCAGCCGAACATTAGCATGATTACTCATGAATAATCATATCTAATGTTGATGTTTACATGGAAGAGGATCACTTGAGGATATTCTCAAGAGACTCGAAATTCCCCATACAATAACAATCTAAGTATTGACCACATTCGGTTTCCTCGAATATCAGAAGTAAGGAAATTTAAAAACTGAAACAATTTGGAGTATATTTGAAAATTGCATTAGTTCAACAGGAATTTGGACTCCAATTCAACTTCTCTATTCCTTCGATTCAGACCTTGTTGGTCCTTTTTCAAGGCCCGCAATATAATAAGTTATTTTATTAATCCCATGAACGTTCATGAATAATGATCTCTAAAAACAACAAGCAAGTACATCACACCATTCCAAAACTTCATTGATTTCAATATGGAGTACTCTGAATATGTCTCAGTCGACGAATCCCAATCAGCTTTTCTTGGTTTGACAGTTGAGATTGTCAAACTATGTTTGGAAATTCATAATGAGTCGTTCAACGTTAGAAAATCTAGAAAATCACTGCCGTGAAGGCAGCAGCTTTTGCGCGCATGTTCAATGTAGATGACCGCTTCGACAACGAATTTGAACACGCTGCTGCCTTCACGGCAGTGCTTTTCTTGATTTTTTCTAATAAATTACTGGGTTTCTTCGATCTTACCTGTATTTTCGGAAATATTGGAAAAATAAAATTTTGAATGGGTATATCTACGGAATCATTGGGCGGATTTCACCCATTCACGAATTCGACGTTCGTAATTGAGCCCTAAACCTACTCTACAAATATCGAGTTTCTAAGTCGGTCGAAAGAAACATCTTAGAAACTCGATATTTGTAGAGAAGGTTTGGATCTTAATTACGAAGGCCGAATTCGTGAATGGGTAAAATTCACCCAATGATTCCGCAGATATACCCATTCAAAATTTAATTTTCACAATATTTCCAAGAATACAGATGAGATTGAACTGAAATCCAGTACTTCATCGAAAAATGACAGTTCGAAGGTTCATACAAAATTTATTGAGGATAATATGATGAGAAGATCACAGAATATTGAATATTTGAAATAAAAATTTGAAATTTTTTTTTAAATCGTTCAGATGACACGATCATCACGAAATTGCGCACAATATTTTTTTTCAGCATTTTGAACTATATTCGAAGTTTCATCACAATTGAATCAGTATTTCTCGAGTTATACCGAAAAAAACGACGATATCGAGTAGAAAACCATGAAATTCTACATATTTTTTTTCGATATCTCCAAAAGTAATAGCCGTATCGAAATGAAATTTGGTGCACTGCTGTGAAATATGAAGGCATAATTCGAATATGAACAATAGTTTCAGAAAAAAAAATTTTCCGAAAAACATTTTGAAAAAAATTTTTTTTTTTTAATTGGGTGACCATAAAATTTCAACGGAATTCTGCCCAATGTTGTGCGTCATTATGCTCCAACTAACTTCCAAGTTTCAATTCAATCGCTTCAGTAGTTTATGAGTTATGAGGGAAATAACCTCAAAATTTTAAATTGCTATAACTCCGAAACTGTTCTGCCGATTTGGCCCATTAACGAACTCAACTGCGGCATTCGGATGCGCAACTCACCCTGGAAGTTTCAGGTCGATGGGATTTTCCGTACGACAGTACTAGTGCATACGGACGGCCGGCCGGCAGGACAAAATCGATTTTGACGTGGGATTCGTCATCAGTGAGTCCATCCTATTCGTTTGAAACCATTTTCGGTTCAAAATTCGAAAATTACAGACATTTGGACGAAACGATAGCACGCTGTTCCCCTAGAACATGCGCGCAAAAACGCTTCCAAGTTCTAGAAATTCACCCAGGAAAGATGAATCTGTTCGCGAAGTTCATAGAGCACATTTTACGTCAACATAATCGACCTGGTAAGCAAGCAATTTGTAGAGTTGATGACCCTTATTTTACACTTCTGTATTCAAATCCATCAAAAGAAAAAAAAATTGCGGATAGAGTATTGCTGCTGTAGTGCGAAATGTGTTGAAGAAGACGCCGAAATATCGATATCCATGCTGAGTGATGTTTGGTTTAAATCAAGTAAACATCGATAACACTTGGTTTCAACAAGACTGTGCTTCTTGCCATACAGCGTGATTCACCATAATTTCATTACAATATCAATTTGAGGTAGCTTCATTTCCAGAAGTGGTCCTATTAACTGGTCACCTCGTTCGTGCGACTTAACTCATCTCGACTACTTCTTAGGGGCTGTGTTAAGTCATTGGCCCCTGCCGACAAACCATACGCCCTTGAAGCATTGAAAGCCAATATTCAGTCCACCATTGACGCCATTCATTGCAAAAATGGAATGATCTAATGGACTATGTTAGTCGTATCGATTGAAGCTTGTTTTGGGAGGGTTATTGCATGAATTTGTAGGTTTTCTCTTTGTTTTTACTCCCAATATCTGGAATAGAACTATTAGAATCAAACGAAATGGTTTTTTATTGAAAACTCCCCAACGGATTGCAGGATTGAACTACTTTGTCAGGGGTAGTTTTCCGGAAAACAGATTGCCTAATGAACATTACCGGAACAATAGAACGATAAACAAAGCGAACAGTGAGTTCAAATCTTTCATCGGACAAATAAGAAAAAATTTCATTGAATTTTCAATTGTTCTGTTTCAGATATTGTGAGTAAAAACAAGGAAAAGACCTATGTAACTCGTACTCGTGGCAGAAACATACCGGGAATCATGATACAAAAATAAATGCCTCTCGGAATGCCATGAAATTATCAATAGACTAAAGTAATGAAAAAAAAATCGAACAATATTTCTGCCTTGTATTCAAAGTCCACAAGCTCTAAAAGACACATACTAGTCTGATTGTTTTCATATAAAATCTGCTTAAAAATTTGAAATGTCATTTTTGCGCGCATGTTCTGGGGAACAGTGCGCTATCGTATTTGGGCCGAAATTGGTCTCAAACGACTAGGTTGAACTCACTGATGACGAATCCGTTGTCAAAATCTATTCTGTCTGGTCAACCGTCCATCCGTAGGCACGATTACGGAGATTTCTATCGGTAAGGCTATTTCCCTCGATATATTGGAAAAAATTTGTAAAATTTTATAGTTTTATCTCGAAATCGTTGTTATTTTTGGAATAACTAAATGATGATCAAACTTGATAACTAGTTCCAAAATGCTGATAAAAAATTGTGGAATTTCGTGATATGAGTATCATTATAACAATTTGAGAAAAAAAAATCGATTTTTTTTTTGAAGTATTCAATATTCTGTGATCTTCTGATCATATAATACTCATTCAATTCTGAATTAACCTTCAAAATGTCATTTCTCAATGAATTAATGAATTTAAATTCCATTTGATCTGTATTATTGGAAATATTGAGAAAATAACATTTTGAATGGGTATATCTGCGGAATCATAAGGTGTATTTTACCCATTCACGAATTCGGCCTTCGTGATAAAGGTCCAAACCTACTCTACTAATATCGAGTTCCTAATTTGTCTCTTTCGGAAGTTTTTGAGTTTACGGTCGGCCTCTCTCCTACCGTTTATCCTTTCGAAATATGTATGTTTCCTCAATATTCAAGAAAATAATGATCAAATAGCATTGGAATCTAGCATTTGGTTGAAATACCGGTGTGAAGGTTTACGCAAAATTCGTTAAATCGTATCAACGGAACGGATTTGATCCATTCATGTATTCCGCTTCCACCATCAAGCCCAAAGTTGCTCTACATATATATACGTCATATATTTATTTTTTCCTAGAAGTTATTGTGTTTACGTTCAACCTGACAGCAATCATGAATGCAATATCTTCCGAAAAAATAAACCTATAGACTCAAAATCAAAAGAGCACATTCGTAGCTAAGTTTGTGTTCATGAATGGGTAAAATGCACAGAAATTATCCGATATTTGAAATGTCGATTTTCAATATTTCGGAAATAACATAACCCGTCGAGCTGAAATTTGGCGCACTGTTGTTGAATATTCACTAGAATTTCATCGGAGTCCAGTGACTGGTTAAGGAAAAAAAATTGTAAATTTTCGACAAAAGCAATTACCTCAAAATTCAAAGTGAGTGTAACTTGGAGAGTCTGAGTTTTCTTCCGAGAGTTGGACAGGCGGACGGCCGGAATAACAGAATTACATTTCACCACGAATTCTCCATGATAAAAGTGCACGAATTCGTAGTAAGGAATGATCGCCATGAGTATTCTCTTCGAAAAAAACCTCATCCAGCCAATATAAAATAAAGTAATAACATTCAATAATTCCAAATATATGTCTTCAATGAAACATTATTATGGATCTCAGTTGGGGGCCTCCATTACTAGATTCTCTGGGAAAATTAACCTTGAACTGATCCATCAAACAAGACGGAACATCCCCCAGAATGTTAATTATTCAAGCTACCTACAATCCGTTTCGTCGTGAGACTTGATTCGGTAACAACCGGGAACCGCAGTTATTAATAATTCCGTACAGAAAGTCTCTAAATGGGAGTCCCATATGCCCATAAAATCATCAATCAGCTTTTCTGAAGAAAAAATGAGCTGCTAAATATTTGCATAGGCCTTATCTCTACCAAAATACACGTGTCGTACAAACTTATCGCCACCTCACCTACCGAAAGGTTCCATACTGTATTTTATTACTTCCAGGCATTCGTCCTAGCTGGATTCAATCCATTAGGGGAACATTTTCGCATTAGATATTGGTGAGAATACACCACGGGCACGGGGGAAACTTATATTGATTGTGAATCTTTCGACTTCAAAGGTAGGAATTCTAGTTCGATCTATAATGCAGGAATGGCATTGAAGTCAAGATGCAAAAATAGCTTTATGCAGTTGATTTGAGTGTTCAACCTACGATGTTACATATTATATAATATATAAAATGTTACATCGTAGGTTATATGCATCTAGACCTCAATGCCTTGCCTGCATTCAAAATCGGCCTACAATTCCTACCTACATAAAAATATTTTTGCTAAAGGGTTTTTCATAAAATACATATTATGTATTTTATAAAAACTCATTTGCTTAGTCATGTAAGATTTTACCGGTGAACTCACCAACCAACATTGACAAACAAAGGATGAAGGTGAAAATATAGTCCGTCTAAAAAGAATATAAATTCATTATTATTCATAATTTCAATATATTCCTTTTTCGTAACATTCTAAGACGAGAGTACACTATTTGTCAAATATTGTTTATTGTCAAGAGGTATAAAATTCATGAAATAATGTCGCAACTAAAAAAATGAATACATGAAGAATATTTGTATAGGAAACGTTCTACAAAAGTACTACAATTGACTGAACTTGAAAAAAGTTCAGTCAATACTTGCCAAATTTGAAGCGAATGCGTTGAATGGTTCACTATCTAAAGGTTCTACCAAAATCAATAAATCACCCTGTATCTCAGAAAGGAATATCCTAAGCCCATATTTCATTGTTGTTTTCTGGCTTCCAAGGTACCATCTATTCTCTATGAACCGATGTACAGTTACTCGCGGACCACCCTGTATATCTCTACCTTACTGTTTTAATCTCGAGACACAGAAAAATGCTGCCAATCTGAATATTATTTGACCTGTGCTTCATTATTTTTTCTACGGTACTAGATACAATCAGTAAGGTATGAGTTGTATTAGAAAGATGGTTTTATAGCAAGCTAAGCAGATTAATCTGTAAAACTTCTGAAATAATATTTTTCAATCGTCGGATGTAGGAAAATGAAATTAACATTTCCATTAATACACAGCTCATATTGTGATCAAAATCTCACGACTCATATCAAGAATTCACAGTTTCATTCCCAGAAGTATTGTTGAACTGAAACTGAAGAAAACTTAGGGTTGGTAAATTACTTTGAAACTACTGGAAGGCATTTACAGCCTCCATCTTCTAGATTGAAACGTAGTTGGAATTATTTAAATTCCTCACAAGAATTACTGGAAAATACATTAATGGTGAGATTCTGGACAGGCAGTGTGATTTCAAAGATGTGAATAACTGGAAAAGGGACAGTTTCAGTAATTTCGAGAAATTTTCTTCTCGAAATGTGAGATTCTCATCTAGTTGTAGGGAAATTTGAATAGGCGCTTTCAAATCGGCTTTCGAATGGAATTTCTAATTTATCTTCGCAACAGGATTCTTCAAGTTCAAAATCTGCAGTCTTTCGTTACAAATCGAAATATCGCTTTCCGTAATCAGTCAGAGGTAGAATCGAAAACTCAGTAAGTCTAGTTAGTCTTTAGATTGTGATGAAAGTATGTTGGACCTTATTTGGTAAGTGAATGATTGGATAATAGACCTTATTCGGAAAAATAAACTTTTCTTTCCCTTGTTAATTGCTAATTACATCATGATATAGGGACATCTACAGGGTGTTCTTGTCTCAAGAATGAGTACATAACTGAAAAATAATTACTTGGCAAGAAATTTTCTTAACGCCATCCGTAATCTAGACGAAGGACGTTGAAGAAAAAAAGAATACAAATTTTTTACGATTTTGCCGAAACAAATGGCAATATTCTGAAGAAAATTTTTACGAATATGTCTGGAAATCTCATACATCCCATGAATTTGTATTTATTTCTGACTCTCACCGAGGGCGCTAATTACACAGTAACAAGAAATATTGAACAGAACCTCTCTAACGTTAGATTTATTATTCAAAATTTCATGTGAACTTAAACATGATTCAATTTCATATTCCACATTCGTTCCTTCGTGAAGTTTTAATGGGGTTCTTCACTCGAATATTTTTTTTGCCATCTCCTTGGCATATTCCTTCTGGTCTTATAATTTGAAAAATCCTAATGACATTCCAACGAAATTTGTATTCGAAAGTGGTTCGACCATCTAGAAGGATGAAGAAATGTACCATCAATAATATTTCATGCATGCGAAATTTGAAAGCTTTTTCATAAGTTCCTGTAAGACACTTCAGTTCAAGCTGGTTGTGTATTAATACGAAGTATGATGATAACCACGTAAGTTTGATACCACAGAAAAGTTTTTATTTCAATGAAGAAACGCGTCGTCTACGATTTCATTTGTATTACATAGTTGCGTTATCTGTTACTCATATGTTTGTTTTCACTCATTATAAAGTGCCTGTTCATATATTTTTCAATTCGGTTTCATTGAAAAAATTACAACCATAAGGAAATACTAGTGAAGGTTCTGCAAAAGCCAAGGATAATTCAGTTTCTATGACAGAAAATAAGAAGATGCTACGAAATGCCTTAGCTTCGACCCCTATTTTTGGCCAAAAAGTCGAACCTATTGAAGTCAACAAAAAAGCATGAATCGAACATGAATAGTTCCACATAATGTTTTGTATGTTTTCCCTAATAAATCCTAAGTGGACCAGCCACATCGTTCATGAAAATTTTTACTTACAATCAGTTCAGTCTATCTCATGTTTTACGATTTTCATTCGTATCTGAAAGGAACTCTCAAATTATCAGGGGTGAAGTTCATTTTTCTTCGATGTAGGTACGATTCTTTATATTTTATTAGGAATAATAAATTCCTAGCTTATTTGCCGCTGGCTGTATGTCCGATTTATACGAAAACAACCAGTTTCCGTTAACTCTGTTATTTCAAGGGATATAAAAGGCGCAGAGTTCTGAATTAGTTATTATTATTCTATGGAATTGAGTAGTTGCCTCCATATCAGATTCCACTGCATTAAATACCTGGTTGTTTGAAGGCATATGTGCAACACTCCGATGAGGATGATGTGTGATAGTTTTTAGCAGTTCGTCACTTTTGTTTTCCGAATGTGAATTATTTGTTAACATATTTGTATTCTGAATGCGTTCATTGCTTGTAGAAAAGCGCAGACTTCAATGTTCTGATGACGAAATTCACAGAGCGGATATTTACACTCGACCGAACAAAAACATTTTAGCTAGATGGGTGTTTGCCGAACTTTTTTCATTCAAGATTGTAGGTCTTCTTGATTGTCCTTCTCTAGTTAATTTCTTGGAACAAATGAACCTCAGTACTTCAACTATTAGTGGTCTGAACAAATCCTTAATTGTAATTCAGGCAAATGAGTATGACAGATTTGTTCCACCTTTACTACACAACAGTAAAAGCTGATGACTGATGGATATAACAAGACGAGTCCATCGATCAATCCTAGCGCTGAATAATCTTTTTTGGACACATATTCTGAAATTTCAGTGCGAAAACCTTGAAGAATACATCGGCATCATAGCCATTTCGAATAGTTTCAAATTGGCGCAGGAGTCAGGATCGATACAGTACTGTGTCGAATTAGTTTGCTTGTTATCTTAGTTCCCTAATTCACTCATTAATTTTTTTATTGGGGGATATTTATCTGATTTATTATATACCTAGAATTATCCTTACTTTGTATTTTCTTTTCATCATACACTTTGTAGTGTCTGAAAGGATTAATAAAGTATTATTATTATTATTATATCTGGAGTTTGAGTTCAGGAATTGATAAGAATGGCATGGTTATGATTCTCATCTGTTTGCACGCGCTTGTTTTCAGAAACCGTTATCATTTTGCCCAAATTTCGCCTTGCTCGAGTTTCCAACTCGAAAACTCGTGCAAAGTTGGTGGGGATAGTGATGTTGAAGAATATTGAAAAATCAATCAGAAGTTTTTTCGAATTTTTGTTATCAAAACTATCAGCGAGATTTTGATAACATTTCGCGTTAACCTTTGAGTCGATACATCACAACTTTTCGAACTTATTGCGCTGAGATTAGCAGTTCTTTGTAGATTGACGTGGGTCTTGATAACAAAAGAAGAGTCTATGAATGAATCGACTCCTTGAGATGATTCCGTAGATAAGATTCTCGAAAAATTTTGCATGGACCTTCGATCCATTCTACAAGGTACGAGAGGTTTTTTTGATCGGCTCTGTTTCTCCGAAAATTTTCAGGTAATGAAATATTGGATAAATATATCTTCTGATACTTGTTGTCGAAAATAGTATATCTCAAATTTCACTTCAATAGCATGAACTTTTTTATAAATTGACTATCTCGAAGATGGGGAACTCAAATTGGAAAATTAATTTTTCCCTCAACATTTCCCCCTTAATAGACCTCGAAGCCCAAACCACGACAAGTTATCGAATATTATATTTTTAGTCAATTTCCTCCTTCATGCGATTACCTTGAAATCAAGGTTTGTTATAGTTGATTTCTTCGAAAGGAGGCTCACAAAATAAAATTCTTTAAAAAAAAATCTTTTTTCACTCGACCGATTCTTGTCTGGAACGGCCCCAACATAATGATAATTTTTCCTTCAGCATTTCACCCTTGATAGAGCTCAAAGCGGGGTCCACGTCAGGTCATATTAAATACACTATTATTTGCAAATTTCAACCTCTTTTGGGGCATAACGTTCCGTCCTTGCTTATTTTTGGAGAACTCGTCAGGGCATAAGGCACACTAGACATTTTATGCCTACTTTGTTAAAAATCGATTTTTCGAAACGATGCTCTCATAATAAAATTCTATCCATTCTTAAGAGTGATAATTTATCCTGAAATATTTCACCCTTAATAGAGCTCAAAGCGTAAACCACGACAGGTCATTAAATACGATATTATTTGCGAATTCCTTTTTCACTCAAACATTAGAACACTTCACTTTAAGCATCGATAATGAATATCGGATTATTGTTCTCAGGAATTATATCTCGAATGGCAGGGTTCAGTAAATTCATCAACTCAAACTTTGTTATAAGTAGATTTTTCGAGAAGGTGCTCTCAAAATAAAATTCTTTTCATTCTTAAGAGTGATAATTTTTCCTTCCACATTTCCCTTAATAGAGCTCACAGCGTGAACCACGACAGTTCATTAAATACAATATTATTTAAGAATTCATTTTTCACTCGAACATCAGAACACTTCATTTCAAGCATCAATGAATGTCGGATTATTATCTTGAAAGCGTGAACCACTACAGGTCATTACATACAATATTATTTGCGAATTCATTTTTCGCTCGAACATCAGAACTTTAAGCATCAATAATGAATATCGAATTATTATTCTCAAGAATTATATCTCGAATGGCAGGGTGCAGTCCATTCATCAGCTCAAACTTTGTTATAAGTAGATTTTTCGAGAGGATGCTCTCAAAATAAAATTCTATCCATTCTTAAGAGTGATAATTTTTCCTTCAACATTTCACCCTTAATAGAGCTCAAAGCGTGAACCACGACAGGTCATTAAATACAATATTATTTGCGAATTCATCTTTCACGCAAACACTCAGAACGCTTCATATTAAGCATTAATAATACAGAACGGAATAAACCAGACCGCCGGTCCACAAGTAATAAGGAGTTCAAAAGGATCGCTGAAATGGCTGCGGGCAAGGCCCGGGATGTAGCACACAACTTCCCGGAATGACGGACGGGAACGACGGCCTTTCTGACGGTTCCCGCTAATGGATAATGGCTTAAATCAATGCACTGGCAGTCATCAGTCAGCAACGATTATCTCGCCGCGACATTTGGCAGTTCTGACTCAGCGTTTGTTACTGCAGCCCCTGCCATTATTCAATTTTCGTTTTCCAGTTTTACTCGTCGATTTTAAGACATCGCAAAAAGATTATGTGAATTTTCAGCCTTTTCTCTGAAAGAACTTCTCGTCTCGTGTCATATTGGAAGGGTCTTAATTTTATTCAGCCAGATTAAGTTCAGATGAGCGACCATCATTAGAAGAAAAACTCCGTTTTGCATTTCAGAGGATTAGTTTTATGCATTCCGCAATTATTTTATATTTCACCACGAAATTCATGCAAGCGTTTGCTGTTTGAGAAAGTTCACCCCTTTACCTTGCTTGGTTTATTTCTGTATTACGGAAAGGTTTTTCAGCATACAATTCTGAAATGACCGTATATTTACCTCTACATCCATGAAGATATTTTATATACGCACATTATAATACGATGAGGAAAAATTTATTCAACAAATGGTGCATCCAAAATGGTAGTAAAACTCAGCATCTGTATCTGTGATTCTGGCATAATTCAGTATTTTCTTCCAATTTTGTTCATTGTTTCAAAAAGCATCGAAATCAGTTCATTTGCAAATATCGAATAAATTCAAAAAACGTCAAAATACGTTCATTTTTGAAAGCATAAAAGCTCTATAAGCAGATTATACATGAAAACTGAAGTGAAGTGCTCGAAGATTTTTTCTGCAAGAACGCAATCCATCTGAGAATAATCTCATAGTTTGCTGCAATTGCTATGATCAGATGGACGAATTTGCATATTTCTTCTATGATGTACATGAAACTACGAATAGTATTACCAAATGTTGGCACTGAACTTAGCTTTCTCAAAACACTCACATATACTGCAGTTCATTGGAACACTAGAGCTAGGGGGCGAGCTTTAGGTAGCGCAGAGCAAAAATAAGGTCGCAAAGGAATGTAACTCCCTCACCAAACTATAAACTGCTCAAGAAATAATTTCAGTTGTATGATAATCGATAAGGGTGCATAAATAATAGAAAATTAATCAAGCGATATGACTCACAATTCTAAAGATGATCTTAATGTCTATCATGAAGATACCTTCAGCACTGATTGGTCCATTATAAAGGTCTTCAAGAATATTTTCGCAGGAATTCTTAAAACCAATTGATCTTATTATTATCTTAAGTATATCTTATTTGAGCTCAAAATTCAAAAATTACAGACATTGTAACGAAACGATAACGAGCTGTTTTCCAGAACAAGCGCCTTAAAAATGAATTCGGGGGATCAGTTCTATGTAGTTCACAATTAGTTTGTCTGCATCCATGCAATTCATGTAGCTGTTCATTTTTTAGGGTTGAAGGATTAGTGACAGTCCTTCACTAATTGCTTCGTGTGTCTCTGTATTCAGAACAAGTTTTTCTGCACGCAATCTTCGAATGAGTGCCTACTATCTTTAGACTTATACAAAGTAGAACAATTCGTCAGGGAAAAAATGTATGTACCTGAACCTGTCTCGTTTCTGTTTTCGTTTCGGTGATTATTTTAGAGATATCCTAATAACTCCATTCGTGGAATCGAATTCATTTAGATAATTTTAATTGATATTTTTCAGTTGTTTTTCTGTATTCTCGCTCCTGATATCTGAAAAACAAATATGAAAAATCTAGAAAAGCACTGACGTGAGGTCAGAAGCTTTTACGCGCTTGTCACCTTCTTATTGATCCCTCCAAACGCAGTTTTACTTTCTGATAACTGATTTGGAGATCTCCTTTTATAAAGGTCATAGTCCTACGAACTTTGCATGAACCTCATTCCTCATCAAGTGATTCAAATTCCTCAATGTAGTGATTCAAATTCAATACGATCCGTAATTTTGGAAAGATTTGAATGTGTATATCTATGAATCATTTGGCGGATTTTACCCATTCACGATCTCAGGCATCTTATTTGAGTCACAAATCAATGATCCTACAAGCTATCATTTTTCCATCAAGTACAAGATTTAAATTGGATCAAATCTGTATTTTTGGAAATATTGGAAAAATTAGATTGTGAATGAGTACATCTACGAAATCATTAGGCGGATTTTATTCATTAACGAATTCGAGCTTCGTAATCAAACCTCGCACCTTCTCTACGAATATCGAGTGTCTAAGTCATTTCTCTTAAAAGTTAATTTTTTGGGGCTGGTCTTACCACGTATAGTCAACACAATAACTGAAAGTATATGCCGATAAAATAGCTAATTGTTGACCACGTTGAGTTGAGTTTCAATAGCCGAATTGCTAAAATTCACTTAATGATTCCCCAGATATACCTATTCCAAAAATTAGGATGGGATCGCATTGATATTAACAATTGACTGAAAAAAAAAGAGGTTGAAGGCACATGAAGAATTTCGTAAGGACGATATGATTAGTGAATCGCAAAATATAAATTTTTTGAAAACGTTTTTCTTCAAATTGTTACTTATGAAACGATCATCAGGAAATTCCGCTCATATTTGCACATCAGTAGTTTCCAACTAGTAACTCAGTTTAATTATGATCGGATTAGTATTTTTTGAGTTCGTCCATAAATAAGAGCGATAACAAGGAAAGAACCGAAGAATTTGACATATTCTTTTCTGATATCTCCGAGGAAAAATATCGGAACAAATTGAAATTGAACACTGTCCGTTGTTAAACACCGACTTCAGGGTCTGTGAGATTTTCTATCGAAAACTTAATTGTTTTTAAAAAGATGGAAAATTTTCTAATTATATTTGATTTCAATTTTTTACTCTCTGCATACCCACGAAATTTTGCATATAGTTGCTCGTAAGTATTCTTCAATTAACAAGGAAGTTCATTTCTAATCGCCTCAGTTCTTCTTGAGATATTGGAAGAATAACCTCAAAATTTCAAAATGCCGTGAATGGAATCTGATGAATAATTTCCGAAAAAATATTTTTTCGCAGAAATATTCGCTTCTGCTTTTTTTATCGGAACGGATTCCGAAAACATTTTGATAATGTGGTCCCTCCGAATTCTTCAACTAGTTTCAATCTGATCGCGACAACACTTATCAAAATATAAAGGTAATAACCATATTTTTTTCCAACCTCTCCAATAATTAACATCAAATCGAATTGAAATTTCAAATGCCGTTTTCAAATATTGACTCAAAGATAATTTCATGGAAATGTAAAATTAATAGTCTACGAAGAAAAAATTTTTTCAGAAACATTTCGTAAAATATTTTTTTTTAATTTTCAACAGTTGCACCTCTCCTGTAGGGAACGTGATCTCTCAGGAAGCGTGAGTTCTACTTTACCATTCGCCTCGGGACAACCCGACTTATGACCACCTCGTACAGGGGACGCTAGCGCTCACGCTGTACCTCGTGGATCTTTTGAAGATCTTGTAAGACTCCATATCTCTGAGTCTCTGGCACTCTAGTACGTTCTTACTACTAAAGCCCATATTATATTTGACTACACCAGTTTATGAGGAATAGGATAGCCTGACATCGCTGTTCACTGTCCTCTGTCCAGCCGTAGTAGACCTTAGATAAAGTCAATGTTCGTCAACGGTAATTAATTTCACTTTGTTCCGTCAATTATCTTCGGAGATATTGGAAAAAACTATTTTACATTCTTTAGTTCTTTCCTCGATATTACTCTTATTTAATGATGAACTTAAAAATCTCTGATCCGATGATAATGAGACTGAGAATGAGTTGTGGCCTACAACTACCGATACGGCCTGTATCGGTAGACACTAATGAATTCAGAAACTACACGAAATTCTTGTGAAGCAATGACGTGAGATATCAGGTGTTTCAACGCGATTGTTCGAATAATTATATCAACGCAAAAGTTAGCACCTTGTAGCGCGTTGGTATTCTTCAACTGGTTACGAAGTTTCAATCTGATTGCATTCGTTCTTCTTGAGCTATTGCGGATGAAATTCCAAAATGAAAACAATTTGCCATATTATTTTCCTTATATCCCAAAGAAAACATCGGGTCGGATGGAAATTTGGAACGTTATTGTAAAATACTAATTTTTTTCCACTCGAGAATGTTATAATATTGTTTCCTACCCTGTTCACATCCTAATTATTGTGTCATTTATTGTAGAGCCCTGAAGAAGATATTGAATATATCGAAACGTCGGCATTCCGTCATATTGATTTCTTCTCTAATTCAGACCGAAAAGTACCCTCTCATTATTCATACAATACTAATTTTAAGGTCTGTGCCAAATTTGATTGAAATCTAATCAATATTTATGTAGAAAAAATTCACAAAATTTTCGAATAAATATAATTTTTCAACTTTCTAACAATCGGAACCACACGGATTTCTGCACTTCGTTGCGCGTTGGCATATTAGAACTATAAGTAAACTTCTTATCTAATCGAGTCATTACTTCATGAGATATCGAGGAGTTAACCTGAAAATTTCAAATGAGCCTAACTCCAAAACTATCCGAACGATTTCACCCATTAGAGCACTCAACCGAGATATTTGGATTCTCAACCTAATCTGGCAATTTCGAGTTGCTAGGTCTCTTCCTTCGAAAGTTAGAGCACATACGGGGACAGACAGAATTGAATTTGACCACGGATTTTTCATCAGTGAGCCCAACCTAGTCGATTAGGACCAATTACGGCTCAAAATTCAAAAATTACAGACATCGTGACAAAATGGATAACGCGCTGTTCTCCAGAACAAGCGCGTAAAAATGATATAATGATTACAATTCATAGAAATCTCCATTGTGGGTTGCGGGATTCAAAATTTTTGTTTTTTTTTCAGGAAACCTTGCCTTATGAATAAGATCGGATCGAACTGAAATCAAGCACTTGATCGAAAAATGATAGCTTGAAGTACATGCAGAATTTTGTGGGGGCCATATGAAAAGGAAATCACCAAATCTTTTTATCAGGAAGCAACTCTGAGTTTGTCACAGTCAATACGTGAATAGATGATAGCAAAAAATTTGAACAAGCACGTAAAAGGATCATTCACACTATACGTTCCGTAACCTACCAGTATCCTTCCAGTAAAATATTATAACGCATGATAAAATTGATGTATGCACACTATACGTTCACGTTCCGACAACATGAAATTTTTGCCTACTAAATTTTGACTCAAATCATACGGAAGGGATATTGGAAGGTTACGGAACGTATAGTGAGAATCAACCTTAAGGCTCCTTACATTACGTCAGTGCTTTTCTAGAATTTTCTCTATAGATACCTCATCACACACATCAGCGTAGCATATCATAATACTCAGTTTTAAAGCCACGCATATTCCGTCCACTTCTAAAAGCTATTTTCCTCCTGTCATATCCATTTTGTCATTAATAACATGTAGCTCAGAGTATCCCCAGTTGAAAACCGCAAAGCTCAAGTTTTTTTTGTTCTCCGTCAGCGAATTATTCCAGCAAACTTAGCTTTCCGAATTCATATTTCATCAAATGCATACTAAATTAGAGTTGGGCGGAAAGCAGAATCCTTTGAAGGTATCAACCTGGCGTGAATGAATAACTTTTGTCACAAAACATACGTAAGAGGATTAGGTCCCTTTCTGGTCCTAAAAAACAATCAACATTAGCTTATTTCGATAATTCCAATTGTTCAGAAAGTTAGGAGTATTTGTATTCGAGTGGGCCAACCCTATAAGAAACATCTAAAACTTGTACTCTGTAGCTGCTATTCCAGAGCTGGGAAAATAAATGAGCTCAGTGTGGTAGAAAGAATTGAATTTGATCTGATACTTCAAAGCGGAATTAGAGAACTGGATTCCAAATCGAATCACCCCTGAATTATATCTTACTCAAGATCTGGATGAACTATCTTCTTGAGTCTCTTCGGAATCGATGTAAGAATAATTTGCGTCAGCTTTTTGTTCGTCATGATAATAGCAGAAGAATTCAGAATAACACAATTTCATGGCCAACATCCAGTATCGAGTATTTGAAAGATTTTTTCATTTTGGAAGGCAAATATTCTACGTCTGGCTTCATTTAAGAATATGATTTCAACAATGAATGCCTATACTCTATTCACTTTTTTGAACTATCTCGGTTGGCCATGACATTCTGACACATTTCACCGTGTTTATTTCAGAAATGTCATTTTGCTATCAGATAACTACTCAACGTTGTCCTCTTTACATAGAGGTCGTAGTTATTACGTATTTTTCAGAATTTGAATTTTCTTCGGGAAAATAATGAATTTGAAAAAACTGTATGTGATTTCAATAATTCCAAAAACTTGGCGAATGTTGAAATAGCCATCCGGACGTCTTTTTTTCGGCAAGACAAAATATATCCTCCTATTACTCGTTGAACTATGGACTTGCTTTAGGAAGCTGACGTTAACACTTTGTCGTCACCTCGTTTACCGGATTTAAGTCCCGCTGAACATGTGTATGGAGAGCGGATGGGAAACCAACTAACCAACAAGCTGAAATTCATCTCAATCTTAAGTGTCTTAATTTAAAAAAAAAGTCACAATTGGCTAGACCAAGAAACCGATCCTGACTCCTTCGCTATTTTGCAACACGAGCAAATCTCGCGATCTTTTACATTGCCATCTCGAATGATCTTTTGAACAGGCAAATCGATCAGTAATATATAAGAAGATACGATAGTTCAAACTAGTTTCCAGCTGAGAGAGTATATTGAATCAACTTCAAAGAAACCACGTTGTAAAATTAAATATTTTCCAAGTGTATGATAAGATTATCTTGCTGACAAAAAAATTCCACCAGGTTCGCTCTAGAATATAGATCAAAGTTTGATGTTTAATTTATTTTGCCGTATCCCAGCCTTTCAATTTTTCCCATAACCTTCACGATTAATGCTGTATTTAACTACGGACCACTGTCGTCAACGTTCGAATGTATCCAGGGTATGGCATCAGTAGTATGCAGACTGGCCTTATGTCGTATTCAGCGAGGATTCGCGATTCTGTCTATTTTGGGCATATTGCGAGTACATTCCTTGAAGAAAATTTGGTAACGCTCGATTCTGAACTACCCAAGAACATTTCTACAAGCGATGAAACCAAAACATGAATTAAGTTCGGGTTCTCATCAGGATCGTGAAGAAAGAAAATCTTCCGTTTGTGTTGGCAGAAATGGGGAATGTTATTCACATCTCATTGTCTGTGGTATAATTAATGAATATGCAAAAGTCATTGTCGCAGTTTATATGTAAATTATATATATTTTTGGGGAAACATATTGCGTCCACTTCAAGATTCTTGTAAAAAATAATGTTTTCGAATTTTTTTTCATTTAATTATATTACAAAATGAACTAACAAGTGAGTAATACAAGTAATACAGTAATACAAGAAAAAATTATTCATATAATAACGGATTTAATGATGAACGTATCTCCAATATCTGCGTTTTGGAGAAAAAATTTATTGGAAACATCATTATTCAATGGGGAGAGAAGATTTATTCAAGAAGTAGGTGTACATCCCGGGTTTAAACACTGGAAGTAAAATCCTGTAGATCATTATGGGAGGTCGAGGCCATGAGATGTTCATTTAATATACGAAGATTATGGAAGATTATTCTGAGTCTTAATTGTTGTTACTGATAGATAGTAGAAAGAAGAAATTGGCAACGTCTTGAAGAATTATTTTGATATTTCAGGCGTGCCAACTTGCATGAGTTTTAAGTATGTATTATAAAATCTTGATAGACCTAGATTCTAGCCAACTGGGAGACTTCCTAAAAGTGAATGGGGTATAGGTTTGCAGGGTTAGACGGTTCTATGGAGAGCGACATTATTTTGCGTTCGCTGTTCAAAGGTAGGTGAGTGATAGACTTTTGGTATGAAGAGCTATTGCTCATGATATCCGATCGCTACTACTGTTTTTCGAGGCAGCATGACAGCTTCGAGTTTTGTTGACGATGTCCTAAAATCCACTCTATATATTGTTTCATCTGAATAGCCATTTAGACGTCCCTTCTCAGCAAGACAATGCTTTTCGTCATATTGCTTGACTCTCTTCAAGAAGCTAACGTAATTTTTACAAAGATAGGAATTGGTTTCATGGAGAAGAAAGAGCTCCAGTAATAATAAATAACAAAATTACAAGGACGAATATCCATCGATAAATCAACAAACATTCCCCCTTGATCAGAGCTAATCATCCAATCAACCAAAACATCTACACAGAAGAAGCGGATCCAAGTGGAATAACTACAGCTGTTTCACAATTGTTATTGATCGTCAGATCAACTTAACTTGGATAAACCGCAGAGAGATCTCTCGATACTTGTTACCTTTCAGACAGACCGATGCAGTATACAAACGTACAGCGCGCCATCTGCCAGGAGCATCTTGCGAGTCCCACCTTCGAGTGTAGAATACTTTGACCGATGTAAATGACGTTCATCCTTCATCATTCATCAGGTCGCTGTAACTGCGATATTGCGCAGGTGTAGGTGTTTTGGTTGATTGGATGACTAGCTCTGATCAAGGGGGAATATTTGTTGATATATCGACGGATATTCGTCCTTGTGATTATGTTGTTTATTATTACTGGAGCTCTTTCTTCTCCGTGAAACCAATTCCTATCTTTGTTAGATGTTAGACGTTTTCGTCTTATGGGAATCCATATGAACCGAGTGTTCGGTTTTTTGTAAAGCTGCAATATCGCAGTTACAGCGACCTGATGCGACAAAAGGATGAACGTGATACACATCGATCAAAGTATTCTGCACTCGAACGTGGGACTCGCAAGATGCTCCTGGCAGATGGCGCGCTGTACGTTTGTATACTGCAGCGGTCTGTCTGAAAGGTTACAAGTACCGAGAGATCTCTCTGCGGTTTATTCAAGTTGAGTTGAACTGACGATCAATAAAAATTGTGAAACAGCTGTAGTCATTCAACTTGGACCCGCTCCTTCGGTGTAGGTGTTTTGGTGGATTGGATGATTAGCTCTGATCAAGGGGGAATATGTGTTGATTTATCGACGGATATTCGTCCTTGTGATTATGTTAGTTATTATTAATTTTACCATAGCCCGTTAACCAGATTTAAATCCCACTGAACATGTGTGGGATGTGATGGAAAGGAGAAGGCCAATGTTCACCAACTTCGACAGACTCTGGCTCAGTTAATTAACGAAGTGAGAGTTACTCAAGCCGGGTCCAGGTAGTGTAATAAGTACAGCGAATGCAATAAACCACGGGGAGTTTTATGGTTCGAGGCAGCGCACTTTCTGCTCCGTTGGGAATCGGTTTTCAACTCGAACGATGCATTCGAATTCATTATTCGAGGCTGAGCTCGAGTGCCGTCCAAACTCTTCGCCGAATCGTTTATTAAATTTTATCTCATTCGCTGTTCGGATTACACTCATCTGGACCAGGCTTTAGAACGATTTGTCACAATCGAATATCGACCATCTTATTCAATCGATATCTACTCGTGCACAAGAGAAACATTAGTTAACGGGGTTGTAGAAGACATTATTAATGTCTCGCTTCAATTTTAATAAAATTTTCTAGTAATTTTATCTTTTCATTAATGATGGGGAACTACCACATCTGCAAAAATTAAATTCTTCCTGGTTGTGAAACTTCTGATATCACTGAGTATATTTTACAAGATATTTGATAAAGGGTTAATTGCAAAGTTAAAATCGAAATGCGCGGATTGAATTCATAGAAACGAATAAGGACGGGATTCTAACTGATCAACAGGCTGAACTTGTCATTTTGCAACACTGAAAATTCTCGCAATCTCTCGTTGGATTTTTCACATTGCTGGTCCGATTGATCATTTCAACAGGCGAATCTATCAATGAGAAAAAAGATTGTTCGAACTATTTTTCAGCTTCAAGAGTATATCGAAGCTACTTCAAAGAAACCTCGTTCTGGAATTAAATATCTTTCGAATGTACGAGTATATTTTCTAGCTCACAAGAAATATTATCCAGGGTTCGCTCCAGAGTTTGGATCAAAGCTGAGCATTCCTGCAATATTCAATCCCTATCCTCATTTATTATCTCCGTCCTGGACTGAATTCACTCGGTAGCTATGACGGATTTCTTCGACGATATGACGAGAAACAGTTTAATGTTAACCGAATTCGCGAACTTCATGCCCGATAAGAAACCCGGAACAGCAAACGACACGCATTTAAGTTGGAGAAAACTACTTCACTAATGAAGAGATCGCGAAAGTCCAATTTAGTTCATTAAATTGCAGTTTGATGCTTCGTATTTGATTAATACTTTATTAATTCGAATTTATCTCTTGTTATCGCTCTCTAAGTAATTGCTTCGAAAATCAAATTTGTTAATGTATTTTGAGGTTTTGAGTACTCCGCCCGATTCTAATGATACTGATTAATATAGTTATGTGTCTAGCGCTAGTAGAGCTTTGGAAGCATATATATGAGTTTAGATTAGCGCCCTCTACAATGAAGTTGAAAGGAAATTAACGATTTTATTATGATATGGAAGTATATGCACCAGTCTGAGGGCTTGTTCTATATATTCCACAAAAAGAATTTATTTTCCTCTCGAGAGTAACTGATGTCCATATTAGCTAGGAAAAATCGAATTACATATTATAATTGCAACATTCTTCGAAATCACTGAGAGGATTTCACTCATTTGCGAATAAGACCTTCGTCATTAAGCCCCAACATAACGTGATGACCTATAGGTTCATGCAAAAATTTCAATTCACACGAGATTATAGAACAGCAGTGAGAAGAAAAATAATATGATGCCAACTAAAATCTCAATATTCATCATATTTGTCCAAACTGTTATCTTTGCCCAAATGGATTTCATAATTTGATAAAAATGTGTACTGAAGAGACTGAATTGAATAAATAATAATATTTTCGAATAAAAAGAACTGTGGATTGAATTGTGTTATTTTTATGATTTCGTAAAAACCATGCATGTAGTGTTCACATATAGAAGAGAAATAATAGTCTTAAGACTCCAAGTTTCATGTGAATATCAGGGTGACATGTTTCGGCAGATTGGCCATACTACCATTTTCAAACCAGCAATAATAACTGGTTTCTTGTTCATATGGCAAATAAAATCATTCGGTCAGGTTGACAAAAGACAGACCGTCGGTTTCACAAAACTCCGTCCAATCAACATCCGTTGATTAGGATTTGCATTCGATGGTTTAGCTGAAAATGAACTGAAATCGAGCACAAAATTTACTGTATACCAACAATCAAGCCCTTGATCGAGCAATCAAAGATTTGTGAAACTGGCCGTCAGAGGTCAAAAGTTGAAACTATAAATACGGCCCATTTGAAATTTTATTTTAATTAATTAGTATTGAGTAGATCGTATTGAAACTCCGGTGACAGTTTTGAAATACCAACAGGCAACTTAGAGCAAAATTCCATGTTTGTCACGTTGCTGAAAAATTTGAAAAAAATTTTATTTGAAAATTTTCGAAATTTTTTATGAAAAAATTTTTTTTTCTTTCAAAAATATTGACTAGATTTTAATGCAATTTGGCAAAAACCTTGAAGTCAGTATTTTACAACAATGTTCCAAATGTCAATTGGATTCGAAATCAACTTTCGGAGATATAAGGGGAAAAATTGTGCCAAATTTCGTTGTTATTTGGAATTATAACGTTATTTCCGCAATATCTCAAAAAATACGAATGCTACAAGATGGAAACTCTGTAATGAGGTTGACATTACCACCACGCAAATTGGTGCAAAATTTCGTGTTGATCTAATAGTCAGAATCCGAAAAAGCGCGTAAAATCTTCTGATCTCACGTCAGTGCTTTGCTAGATTTTGATTCATTATTTGATGAAATCAAATGATAAAATAGATATAATTTATGGAACAACTGTGATCAAATTCATCTCTGTCGGTACTACGTTCGTTTGTGCTCTTACCTTCCAGAGTAATCACCTAGAGAATTAAAATTTCATGCCGGATTCGGATGCGCAAACTAAATCTCTTCGTTAATTTTTAATATTTTCGTGGAAATATTGTTTTTTCACTATTTATCACATTTCGACGATATTGAGTGTAGAGTTTTGAGTCTGAATTAAACGATAGTGCACTAGATCTCAGTTTGAACGGACATAGAAATTTTGCATTATTGGAAAACCAATATTTCGAATGGAAAAATTTTTGATGTATTTTACTCATTCAATAGGACGAACTTTTTATCAATTTCTCAGCTTGTTCTGCTAATTTTGTTATTAATGTGAATACAATCCGCCAATTCGTTGACTATACACAAAATAACTTCTGAAAAGAATTACGTTGAATCTCGATATTTGTAGAGTAACTTGAGGCTTCATTGATGCATTCACGAATAGGTCAAATAGGTCCGATGAATTCTTATATAAATCCCCACGAGATTTGAATGAAGCCCTAGTTGCTTTGAGAATTTTCAGTCTCTGGGTGCTTTCCTTCGGAAGCTATTTTTTGTGTGGTTGCACAGTGATCCAAGCAGGGTAAACTTATGTATCTTTGAATTTAGGGTGATAATGTGATGGTTGTTCTGTAGAACTCAAGAAATAGACAAATTAATTTTCAGCTGCAATACAATTCTTACTGCTGGTCTTTTTAGCCATCCATCAACAACAAAATGATACCTTCGTGATATTGGAAACTCCTTATCCAGATATTTAACTAGTTGAATGTCATTGTCCCCTTGAAAATGTTGTAACTTGAAGGGATTGATGAGGGGACCCCAATGTAGGTCTTTTCGTATGAAATCGACCATTGAAAAAACCCTTTATGTCTCGTTGATACCAACCTTGCAACAATATTAGGCTTTGTTTTTTTTCCATCCAGACCATTCAGCAGTTGGAACGAGTGTAAAGAAGAACAACGAGAGAGCTTTCCCAGAATTATTCTACGGACGTTCTGGAATAAAATATATATTTTGTAAGTAGCATGTAGTTGATTATATCTCAACGGAAGAAAACTCGTCTGAAAAATCTTTCATTGGTCACAATGTAGTGGTCTAGCGTAGCACAATGGTCGAATTAAGTTCCATCTGTTTGTGTGTATTACTTCTCCGTCATGAAACATGATGTGACTGAGCACAATTGAATTTCCCCTCACACATCATTTGGTTATAAATAACCCTTATCTTTCGGTCTCATATCTTTGGCTCACCCTCCCACAACGAAGAATTCCAACGAAACTGCTTCCCTTAATAGTCTGAGGGAGATTACTCGACCCTCAGCTCGTAATTGATTCACTGGTCCTTGACATCCTAAGGACTATGAGAGACAATTGAGAAGGGAATAATTTTTGAATTGAGGCGTGCTGGATCATATTTGAAATTCGGGTCTATCGAAATATAGTTCAAAAGTGCAGCAGCACTTTTAGCATAAACCTCCTTTCACATCGAATTAAAATGATGATTGAAATGTGTATTCGAAAAGAAATGACGAAGTATTCTGTAAAACCTTTTTGCGATATATCTGTTTTATCGAACTCACTTTCAGCAATGACAAAATAAAAATTACACAGTGGCATATAATGATTGAGGCCGAAAACCTGAGAAATAGGAAACATCCAGATTAGTATTGAATTCTTTATGTTTCTTATGTATCAAGTTCTTGACTCAATTATTATATGCCAGTTGATAATATGATAGAGTATGATAATAATTATGACTACGTTAAATATTGTGTGTCTATTTTACTTTAAACAGACGTTTTAATTTGACACCCTCTCAGTTGAGTGTATCTGACAGCTATACGGAACGAAATTTCCATTTTAGAATTATTCATTCGAATTCAAAATTATGAGGTTCGCGATATATGTTACGATATTGTTACGGAAAAGTTATTGAAAATAACTTTAGTTTTTCAGTTTGTGTGTTGGATACTGTGGATAAAGTGAATCAAGTGAACTCTTATCGGATATATGCACTCTGGAAAAAGTTTTTTTCAGATAAATTGCACAGAAAGGGTGAGTTTTTTTCCATTTCATCAATATTTTTCGGAGCAAAGTTGAATTTGATATTAGCGGAAAATCTCAAATTTTGTTTTACGTGTTGGTGTTAGTTTGAGTTTATTTCCTCAGTATCAAGAAATACAAACTCGATCAGATTGAAACATTATGAATGGTTGTGACATATCGACGCTTGATTTAATGCGGAACTTCGTGAGAATTGTATTGGAAAAAAATTTTTTTCGGAAACATATTCATCGGAGTTCAATAATATTTGGTACAGTTCATAGAGTCAACATTTAAAAACAGTGTTTCAAATTTCAGTTTGACCGATATTTATTTGCGGAAATACTGGCAAAAAATTTCGTGGCCATTTAAAATTCTGAGGTTATTTCCCTAATATGTCAAAGAGAGCCAACACTATCTGATTTGAACATCATTCCTAGTTGTAGAATACCGACATGCAATTTAATAAGTGTGGAAAATAGTGAGATTTTTGAAGAGGTGAAACGACTGTAGAACGTCTCTTCTCGTTCAAAATATTATTTTAAATTATGCTACTCAATTAGTGTTCTACATGTGGAAATGTTATTCAATTATACAATATTATTTTCTTCTATTTCTGATAAAAGCTTTGAGTTTCCACGTTCCAAGACCAATATCCCGTGCTGTGGAGTTGTTCCATGTGCAGACGCCAGCGACCAATTCTTTAATGCAGTCCCTAATTTGTTACATGATGTCTATTTTCAACTCGATTACGAGAGAGTGTGACATTAACTTTGAAAAATTGGCATATATTATCGAGAGATAAATACAAGGGTTAAGTTAGGTCTTCTCAAGCTTGTTAGAATATATGTGTATGTATATGTTTATATGGATACTTGTGGTTCCTCTTTTTGCTGAGCGAGTATTGTTGTTGTTTCATGCAATTAAGCTCAAACGTGTATCATGTCGAGGGTAGATAATTTGTGGTCAATATTGTCAGTTTTGTTCTATGGTTTACTACCTTTTAGTTATAAGCACTGTAGCTTGGTTTCTTATCATTATGCTAGGTTTAGATATTTTCTGTGATTTGGTACGTACTGTTATGAATCTGACTGTTGTTTGATTTTGATTAATTTTGAATTTTGAATTTTCAACAGGATCCAATAACAAAAATATGAATTTTGAATTTGATTTGAATTTTGCGCGGCTTTCTGTCTCTTTTTCAGGTGAGTTCTATGACGTGAAATAATAGTTTATATAATTTCGAATAATAACATTTAATGAAATAATCTTAAGGAAATTGACTCAAATGCTAAACTAATTAATAACCTAACTCAAATAATTAAATTACATCTAAAAACTTATAATAATGTCCTTTTTGCTCTCACCCACGGTGTTTCTATTCTATGTCACTTTGTTGCTTTATATTCTTCTGTGGTTCGGATTTTCTGTATAACCTCCAAAGTTACTCTTGTTTGTTTACTACGCAATGTGCAAGTTCCCAGGGTTGACTCTTGAAATTGAATTTATCTGGCTCGAATTTGTTTGTTTGGATTTTCTAACTGCTGGATTTTCTTTTCTGGTAAGTTTATCTTTGATTTTCTTCAATGTTCCATGTATTATATTCTGTTACTCTTCCAGGATGCCAGTCACTTTGATTTAATTTTGGTTTGCTTTAAGTTTCTGACTGAAATATTGCGATGTTTCGAGAATTTTTACGAGGAGCTGCTACAGTCTTGACGATGGTTAAAAATGGACTAAATTTTCTGTGCTCGAGCTTCGGTATTTATACCTTTTCGGAATTTTCTTCAACATCCTAGTTTGCTCTGCTTTTAAAGATATCTTGCAAAAATGATGCTTTCGCAGTTTTCTCTTCAGAGGTAAGTTTTCCTTCTTCGAACCTGGTCTAGAAAATTCGGCCGTATTTTTCTCCGTATTTTGATGTGCCTCTTGCCTATATTCTAAATCTCTAATATATAAAATTTTTCAAATTTTTATGCCTAAATGTACAATTTTCTAAGTTAACAATTTCATTTGCCTAGTATTCTTAAATTTCTACTTACAATCGCCAAAAAATGCTTTCATTATATTGAATAAACCCTATTTCTAAAATATAGCTGCAATTTTGTTCCTTCGGAAACCTGATAATTTTATTATGTGCAACTTATGGGTCGAGACATAACTTCTATCCTAAATTTACATTTTCTTCGAAATTCTACATCTAATTCTACTTATGATTGCTAGTTCTGTTCAATTCAAACCTATAATAATAATTTTCAACAAAATATCACTTAAGTTCCTCATAATTTCCTACTTTTTGACTAGATAAGGCAATTTTATAATATTCAAGGTATTGATACAAATTCTTATACTTTCAGATCATGAGAAGCCTGTTGAGAAAGATAATTTGGAAGGATTATGTGCCCTGAATGAACTATTGAAATATTGGAATGAATTCTCTGGATTTGTTACTGGATCGTGATTGATTTGGACATTTCTTATATCTTATGATAGAATTTACTATGTTTGAGGCCTGTAATTAACTTAATTGTATATTATGATAATAAATGATTGAATATATGCATTTGTGTTCATTGGTTAGTTATTTTCTTCTGTTTCTTAAATATCGATTTAGAAAAAACCATAACAGTACCTGTTGAAAATAAAGCACTCATTATTATTAGTATTATAATAAACATGAATTTATGTTGGGACCAACTGTTTAAACTATACTATCAATTATTCAATGAATGAAGTTGTTTTATGATGAATAACCAATTCATAATTGACTCTGTTGGGAATAAATCCTTCAAACAATAATATTTCAAGTTTATTTTGTGAGTATTTTCACGGAAAGAAAAGTATCCAAATAGAGATACAGAAATGTCAAGTTTTCTTGACAGTTGATCGAAAAATAATTTTCTACTACAAAAATGGTGGAAACATTCTTCATAATGTTTATTGGAAAACCAACCATCTAGCCATGGTCGTTTAAACTGAGAGCGTCATCCACAGAGGAATTACTCACGAAATTGAGCGCAACATATCAAGTAAACACATGGATGAAATAACTCATTCCATTACATCATCCTCAAGAATAATGGCGTTCATCTAAGAGCTTCAACATTATAAACGTTTAGTGGTCGAGTACCTAAATTAGTTTTCATCTCGAACCGAATGGGGTAAATACACAAGATCGCTGATACAAATAATTGTACGCCGACCTTAATTCCGATTTGATTTATAGCCACCGGAAGACCATAATTTTTCTTAGAATGAAGAAGACCTCGCTTTGGACGTGCAGTTACTCTATTAGTACATTCGAATAATTAGTGGGACATTATAAGCACGTAAAGTTATACCTATAACTCACAGGGACAATTACAACACCTGCTGCAATCGACAATAATGCGTCACGTTATGCCAACAGATCTGGGCTTTGTCTAATTTAGTATGCCGTTTGTTCCGCTTCTGAAACAATCTATATCTTCACCCATATGTGGAACTGCACGACGTCTGAATGCGGTGGTTATTCCGAAGGTAAATCCTTTTCCATTCGGAAGATTGATTGGAAAACTGATGAATTTCGAGTTTTGCAGAATCCGGAGTTGAAGAATTAATCACAAAACTCGCCTTAAAAGAGTCACGATGGTAAATACAGGTGGCAGATTGTAATTGAATTTAGTGATTGCTTGACAATTCAATGGGTTTGTTTTGGTTCCAAGTTCAGAACTGTTTGGGACGGTTCGAATATGCGCGATTGCGATTTTTCAGACTCAAAATGGCAATTGCGCATACTCGAACCGTCCCACACAGTCCTGAATTGGTTCTAAAGTCGGAACCAGAACAAAGCTAAGGGTTACGCCACATATATTTGCACTTTAAAGGTAAACAATACCTTGAATAGAAAGGGGTGAGTTTTGAAAGCCAGAGCTCCTTTTTTTCAAAACATTTTTTGAGTGCAAATGGTTGAAAAAAATTGTTAGAATGCACAATGTTGCCACTTTTTTATGATCAAGAATTTTTGGGAAAATAAAACTGAAATGCAGTGAAAACTGGAAAAATAACTTTCATTGCGCATTGTCATTGAAGAAATAAATACATCCCAGAAAAACTTTTTCCTAGAAATAATCACTAAAGCCTGCAGAACGACAGACCGTTTTCTCCTAAATTTCACGCATTTCCTATATTTCTAGCGGTTATTGTAAAGGTTGAAGTAGGCAGAAAGCTTTGAATAAAATTTTTTCTGAACCTTTCTTGGAAGATTTCAGAGAAATCTGGCATAATCGTCCAGATTGATACAGGGACAGGATACAGGTCTCTTGCATATAACGCGAATTATCATATTTTTAAGTTTTTCTCATTCTATATCGATACAAAACCATAATGTATGCTATCACACACTTGAAAAATTCGCGAATTCTGAATTATTCGGTATTAAAAATGGCCAAACCGGGACTCAAGGTCGAAGCGGGAGAAACGCGTCAGATCGTCTCTAAGTCACTCGTTATCCTACGATTAACCGATCGAAACAACCCGACGCTGTCTATTGGCTAGCTAGAGTGAAAAGTACTCGAGAAGAGGAAGAGAGTGGATATATATCCATTCGTCAGGGAAACCGCGAATATTCATCCGTTTAAACAACCGACATGCGGAGCCAAATTTGAAAGAGTTTTTCAGTGGTCTTACGGATAGAATATTTGATTCCAATGATAAAAAAAATTCATGCAAGAGACCTAATAGGTCTCTTGCTGTCACCTGCTGCAACCGACAAAAATGCGCCACGTTATGCTTTTTACGCGCATTTTCTAGGGAAACAGCTAGATTCAAACGACTAGGTTGAACTTACTGATGACGAATTCAGTGTCAAAATCGATTCTGTTCGGCCGGCCGTCCGTATGCACGATTACGGACGTAAGGATCATCCTATCAACCTGAAACTTTCAGGGCAGGTTATATTTCAAAATGCAAAGGTCAAGTTCGTTGATGGGCATAATCGGCCAAAAGGATTCAGAGTTAGAACCCCTTGAAAATTTGTGCTTATTTCCGCGATAACTAGAATACTACAGTAACGATTAGGTTGAAACTTGGCATTTGGTTGGAGCTTAACAACGCGCAATTTTCTGCAGAATTCTGTCGAAATCATACTGCCAGTAAATTGAAAAAAAAAAATTTATTTCGGAAACAGTTATATTCGGGAAGGAAGGCTGTTCAGGCCTTGAGCTTCATATTTCTCAGTAGTGTACCAAATTTCAGTTTGATTCGATAATAATTTTTGGAGATATTTGGAAAAGATATACGGAATTTCGTGTTTCATTTCTCGATATTGTTGTTTTTTCCGAATAACTCGTAAATTACTTATTCAATCATGATGAAACTCACCAGCTATTTTCATGAGGCTGATAGACAGCTTCGTGCAGAATTTCGTGATCATCGTGTGATCAGAACAATTCGAGAATAAAATTGAATTTTTTTCAGATACTTAATATTCTGATACCTTCCGATTAAATTATCCTCATGAAATTCTCTCTAAATTCCATAGATATACCCTCTCAAATTTTAAGTTTCCCAATATTTCCAAAAATCCAGATTAGATCGAATTGAAATCCAGTACTTTATCGAAAAAAACCTAGAAAACCACTGACGTGAAGTCAGCAGCTTCTACACGCATGTTCAAAGGATATCTTCAAAAGTCAACATCCGCTAAAAACTGCAGACTTCACGTCAGTGCTTTTCTGTTTTTTTTTCCGAAACTATTCACCAGATTTCTGAGAAAACCTACACAAACCCCGAACCCTGTATTTCTCAACACCAACCAATTATCTGTTCCATTCAAATTCAATTTTTGAAGGATATTCGGAAAAAATATGTAAAATTTTCTGTTTTTTTTTCTCGGTGTCACTATTATTTCTAAAATAACCCAAAAAATGCTGACCGAATCATAATGAAACTCGTGAACTATCTGGAAAGTGCTGAAGCACATCTTTCGTGATGATAATTTCATTGAAACAATTTAAAACGATATTTTTCCCTCAAATATTCTATATTGTGCATTCTTCTAATCATATTGACCTAACGAAATTCTGCCTGCACTTAGTAGGTGAAATATCCCAAGGAATTACTGTATTTCCATCTGTGTTTATATATTTTCGGAGATATTTTGGAAAAAAATTTGAATAGGTATATTTGCGAAATCATTTAGTGGATTTTACCTATTCACGAAGTCGGCCTTCGTTAATACGGTCCACACCTGCTCCAACGAATATCGAGTTTTTAAGTGGTTTCTTTCGGAAGTTATTGTGTTCACGCAGTCGGCCGTCAGGCTGACCGTAAACTCAATAACTTCCGGAAGAAACGACTTAGAAACTCGATATTTGTAGAGTAGGTTTGGGGCTTAATTACGAAGGTCGAATTCGTGAATGGGTAAAATCCGCCCAATGATTCCGTAGATATACCCAATCAAAATTTTATTTTTCCAATATTTCCAAAAATACAGATATGATCGAATTGAAATCCAGTAATTTATCAGAAAAAAATCTCAAAAAGCACTGCCGTGAAGGCAGCAGCTTTTGCGCGCACGTTCAAATTCGTTGCTGAAGCGGTCATCTGCATTGAACATGCGCGCAAAAGTTGCTGCCTTCACGACAGTGCTTTTTGAAATTTTTTTCCTTAATTTCCTGCTGCATAGAATCATACCAGATGCAAGAGAAGACTAGCACGAAAATTCTTATATCTTCACCACGTTGCTTTTTGTATAATTCTCAAAAAGCTTCACTGTTTTTTCAACTCGTTCGCTCTGAACTCTCCTCCAATCTACCCCTAAAATCAACCGAACAGATCCAAAGCGAGACCTCTTCACAATACAGATACATAGACAGATAGAGGTGCTGAATGGTGAGAATGATTTCAAGGACCATAAATCTGCATATCCTCGCAATATATATCGCCTGACCTCAGCATAAAGAACGGAAATATAATTAGGATGTAATTTATATAAAAATATTAAAATATGAGTTAAACCTCTGAGGATTATAAATTTGGCAGTTATTCTGGTCCATTTATTATGTCAGGAACAGATGAATAATTCTGGTGGGTGAAAGATTCGGAAGAAATTCCTCAGATATTTAAGCAAACAGATTTCCTGGCTCCTTTCAGCCGCACAATGAACTGAAATAATCATTCAAGGATATTAACTTCCGACTTTTGTTATTCGAACGGATTTTCAATTGGATTCGTATTGTGTAAATATTTTCACGTCGATGAACCTGAATTTAGGAGCTTTCATTGAGCTTATTACCCGGTAGGATAAATCGTATTCGGAGATGGCCCTTTTCATGGCATTCAGTCTTCAACGAGCTTTCAGGTTATGTTTCATAAAGAAGTGGAGGTACATTACATTGTTCTTCGTTCGCCTTTTCACGCGCTTATTCTGGGGAACAGCGAGTTCTCATCTCGTCAGGATGTCTGTAATTTTCGAATTTTGAGCCGAATTGGGTCTCAGACGAAAAGATTGCACTCACTGTTGAAGAATCCGTGGTCAAATTTGAATGTGCGTCCGGTCGTCCAGTGTTCTGACTTTCGAACGAAGGAATCTAGAGTTTTGGAACTTTCGGATTGGGTGTGGAGCCTGAAAATCTCGGCTACGTTCGTCAGTGGGCAGAATCAGCCGAATAGTTTTGGAATTATATGTAAATGAAATTTTGAGGTCAATTCCTCGATATCTCATGAATTGTTGATTGGATCGGATTTAAATTTGTTGTTGGTTCTTGAATACCAACGCGCAACTGAGCGCAAAATTTCGCATGGTTCTAGTGGTTACAAAATTTAAAAAAATCGTTTATTCGAAAGTTTCCGAAATTTTGATTGAAAAATTTTTTTGTCGGAAAGTGTAGATCAGATTTCATTAAAATTTGCCACAGACGTCAGAACTATTATTCATCAACAACGTTTCAAATTTCAACTCGGTACGATGTTTACTTTCGGAGATATATGGAAAAAAATATGTCAAATTTCGTTGTTCTCCGAAATTTTGAGGTTATTTCTTCAATATCTCAAGAAGTGCAGAAGAGATCACATCGAAACTTTGTAATGAGTTGGAGAATATCAACTCGCAACGAATTGCAAAATTTCGTGCGAATCCAATTGTTGACATGTTCTGACAAAATTGTTTTTCGAAAATTATCCACATTTTTATCGAAAAAAAAAATTTTTTGTATTCATTAAGCAGATTTCGTTGAAACTCGGCAACGACTTAGTATTTCAAAACAGTTTTTCAAATGTCAGTTTGATTTGAGGTTTATTTCCGGAGATATTTGGAAAAAATCATGTTGAATTTCGTTGTTATTTGGAATGTTGAGAATATTTCTTTGATATCTCTATAACTGTTATCTCGATCGGACTAAAACTTTGGATATGCCTTGAAGTTAGTATTTAGAAACAGAATTTCAAATTTCAGTTCGAACCGATTCTCATTTTCGGAGATATTGGAAGATTGAGGTTGTTAATATCTCAAGAAGAACAGACGTGATCAAATTTAAACTACGACTACGTGGTTTAAATTTGATAACTATAGTTGAAGAATACCATCGCACGAATTAATGCAAAATTTGGTGAGGATCGTAGGGGTAAAAAATCGTAAGAAAAGTATTGGAAAATTCTGTAAATTTCTGTTGAAAATTTTTTTCACAGGAAACCACTCATCACATTTCAATAAAATTGGCAAAAACGTCGAGTCACTATTTTACAACAGAGTTCGACGATATTTGGAAAAGACTGTTAAATTTCTTGCTTATTTCAACTCAAAAAACATTGAAATACTGAAATTTCGGTATCATTGGAAGATTTGACTATTTCGCGAATTCGGTTTTTGTAATTGAACAGGTAAGGTCCAACAAATATCCGGTCTCTCAATCAATTTTCATTGTACGGTTGACAGTTAGGCCGACTTCAATCACAATAACATCCGAAAAAAACGACTTAGAGACTCAATAATTTTTTAGCAGGTTTCGGGGTTATTTCAGAAGTTAAAGTTCGTGAAAACTTGGAATGATTTCGTAGATATATCCAATATTACCAATAATGCAGATGTGATAGAATCGATATTCTGCACTCAAAAAATGAGGGCGTCAAGGTTTATGCGAAATATCTTGAAGCAATCGCTTCGAATGTGAACAAGCCTGTGAGAGCCTCTGACCTCACGTCAGTGCTTTTCTAGGTTTTATAATAATTTCAAAGTATGTATCTCAACAAATCAAATCCCTTTCCGTCCGTGCTTGAAACCCATCACGCACACATTTCGTGAAACTTTTGTGAACAATTATTATCAACGGACAATCTAGCCGGGGACAGTTCACGAAACCGACACAATTCATAAATAATTTCGTCGTAGATCCCTCGGCCCACCCAGATGTTTCAGAGCTGCGAGAAGGTGATTTATAGCGAAGCAAATCATGTCTTTCGAAACAACGGCCAGATACATACTTTTTCCCTTACGTGAAAATTTTACGATATAATAAATTATCGCGTATATCGTATAATGTCCCTTCAAGACCTGGGTCAATTTCGCCCTTTTCAGGGCGAGCAATAATTTTAAAAATGTCATTATTACGGCACTGAAAGACGGCAGTGAAATGTCTCGATATAGTGAACTGACAGCAATAATAAATAATGCGTATAGTTAAGTGTGTGACAATACAACCTTGTAGCAAAAGAAATTCTTCTCTGTAAAAGTTGAGAAAGGGTGGCGGTTCAGACGTGCAAAAAAATAACACTCCTTGAATGCAACATGGAAAAATCTAGGAAAGCACTGACGTGAGACCCGGAGTATTTAAGTGCACGTCACGATCAAATTCGGTGCCTAAGTGAAAAGTGGCATATTTAAACCCCGATGTATGAGGATATAAAAATGATACTGAAGAAACAACACAGAACCTCATCATATTATTACCAATATTCCTGGAAATAATTGGATTGAGCTGTTAAGCAGGGTCCAGACGAGTGTGATCCGAACAGCGAATGTAATAAAATTTGATAAACGATTTGGCGAATAGTGTGTACGGCACTAAGCTCAACCTCTCGACGGAGCAGAAAGAGCACCGCCTCGAATCAAGAAACTCCCTGAGATTTATTGCATTCGCTGTTCGCATTAAGTCGGGTTCAGATGAGTGTAATCCGAACAGCGAATGCAACAAAATTTGACTAACGGTTCGGCGAATAGTGTGGACGGCACTCGTGCTCAGCGTCGAATAAAACATTCAAATGCATCGCTGCACGTGCGGCGCTGCTTGTATCGGTAAGTGTTGCATGTAATTCCCTGGAAGCGGTATGGTGGTCGCCGCCGGGTCGCGACTGCCAGGCAGCTACTGCCGAGATCTGAATCGTACCTTTTGTTGCTTCTGCAACGTGGGAGTCTGAGTTCTTTGGTTCCCAGGAATATGCCCGAAATTCAATATTTTTGGTTTAAATCAATTGACACCGGCTTTAAGAGCATTTTATCTCAAGCCAACAATAAAGTATAATTTTGCATGACAGAAAACACTCAGATAAAATTCAAGCTCTTCGCATTCCAGGAATCGGAGCTTTATGGGTGGTATACTTCGGTTATTCGAAGAATCCAGACACCACAGTGACAGTTTATAGAATTTATCATCTTAGACCATTTAGAGAAATTTCCTTCACACATTTGTGCTCTCTCTTTCACACCAGCCAATCTGAGGTGTTTTTTCGGATTTTAGAAGGACGTCGCTCAATTCAAAAAACCAATCAAAATTTATATTCTCCCTCTAAAATGTGAAGAAGGGAATTTTCTTAATTTGGGTTTAGTTAGTTTTTAGACACTGTTCATTTGACCGTTGTATAGTAAACAACATTCGCTCTCGAATTCATAAACAAGACTTATACACTACTATGGCCGACCTTGTTATCGTTTCCTATTAAATCGAGGTCGTAGATCACGAATATGTCATTAGAAATCGTCCAGTGACAACTGTTCAGAAATTATGGCAGAAATAGTAAAAAAATTTTGAAATTTTGGTCAACTTTGGGTCGTCGTACAGATCAAACGCGTGAGGCTGGACAATATCGAATTTTTTTGGTTATATCTGGATCTTTTGTGAGTACGTAGCCACTTATTTTATAGACGTAAGTCTTCTGGTTGAAAAATTATGATTTTTTTAAAAAAGGTCCAATTTTTTCGATTTTCCTCGGGCCATTAAAAACGAACCAGACTCTCCACTAACATTCTGATTAGATTTTCTTAATCTACGCCCTCGAATTAGTATATGTTTCAAATTTCAGGTCGATCGGAGAACTTTCGATTTTTGGTAAAATTTTAAGGGGTTACCCTTAAGAAAATCTCAATTTTCGAAAAATAATTTTCCGACTCCTATCGCTGTGAAATTTGGCACACTTTCTAATTCGAGGGTGTAGAACAAGAATATAAGGTCAGATATTTTTTAAAAAAATCGTCCTGGACGTGAGAGTTCCTTGAAGTTCCGAAATTTCGGACCTTTTTTCAAAAAATCATTTTTACCGACTCGATGAGAGTAGGACGATGAAATCTGTTTAAATTCATAGATAAAGGATCGAACTGCACGTAAAAAAATTCGACATCACCCAGCTTCATTATTTTGGTCGGCACGACGTCTCAAAGTTGACCAAAATTCCGAAATTTTTTCATTATTTTCGCCATAATTTCTAAACGTTTGTCACTGGACGATTTCAAATGGAATATTCGTGATCTACGACCTCGATTTAATAGGAAAAGATACCAAGATCGACGATTTTCGAAAAAAAAAATTATTTGGGACTTTTTCATCACCGCAAGGTGACGTCGACTGGTAGAGGAGTGAGTTTGACAGTTCTGTGCGAAATTTTATTTTTGAAGCTATAACGATATGCACATCATGTATTATGGATTAGAACACGTAGATTACGAATCTGTAATTGGATTTTACGTAACTGGTTCGGTTTGGAAAATATTCCGGATTTGGTTCAAAATTTTATTATTTCTTTTTATTCATTAATGATGCGAATTTTTTTTTGTATGATTTTTTTATTGGTGTTAACGAATTCATCTCATTTGATCAGATACATTCAACGGTTTAATAATTAACCTTAATTAGTGACCTAATGATCTTTTTATATATTTCGAATCTGAAAAACAATCTACACCTCAATATAATGACGTATTTCTATTCGAATAGAAATCAACGTATAAATATGCTATTTCGGTATTAGAATGAGTTTGAGAGCTTATTTTTACTCTATATTGTGTATGACTTCCGGGAGCTTTTGATATTGAGAAAAAACAGAATTATCCTATCGATATTTTAGGCATATTTTCACATATTGAATTCATTACTCGATCAGTATAAAATTAAGGTACTAACAGTTATTACTGATTCACATAATGTCATAATATTACTTTTAAACATTTGATAACCTTTAACACTTGTTAGCAATTTCAATTTTTTTTTAATTGTGTGTGGATGCGAATTTTTTTTAAGCATGATTTCTGATTATAAATCACGAATTCATAATTTTTCAATTCATTCTTTCATTGGTTTCATAATTAACCTTAATTAGTGACCTATTGACCTTTTTAGATATTTCGAAACTGAGAAACAATCTGCACCTAAATTCTATGATATATTTTAATTCGAATAGAAATCAACATATTAATATGATATTTCAGTATCGAAATGAGTGTATGACTCAAATAGCCAAGACCATTTACGTAAGAGTACTGAAAAACAGCTACTTCAAGTGACAAGAAAACTAATTCTTCTGTGATGACGTGTTTGGTATTTTTTATATTTCTTTTACTTTAATATTATTAGGAAACTATAACACAATCCATAATTATATATTCTTCCTAATTTATTCTTCTTAATAAATAATTTCCAATAATGTTCCACTATGACGCCCTCTATCTACTTCTATGTTCGGGATATAGAACAAGTATATTCGCACTCTATGATATCATAACCTTCAACTATTGTAGACATTTACTTTTGATTAGGAAAGGATAAATACTATATTTTCATTGAATATAATTATCCCTATGATATGTATAGAATAACACTAATTATAGATTCTACTATGATATTTATTTGATGATATAATATGGTTATTACACTTTTACATGAATGGGTAAGATAGACTCATTATGCTCTAAATGATAAATAATAGTTATGCTTAAAAGAATGTTATTGAATATAATATTTAGGCAGTTTTTTCTTCTAATTGTAGATTGGAATGAAATAAAACATAATAGAGCTCCATGGTCCAATGGTACTGTTGTAGCGATAGAAAATTCTTCTGATCAACTGTGTCCGTTAAACTGCTTCCTTTAATTAAGGACCTATAGTCTGTTCAAACGTAAGAAGGACACACAAGCGCATTTTTTTGTCAAGCTTCTTTCATAGAAAAAAAAGGATAACTTTTTTCCTAGTGACAATACTATCGCTGAAAGCTGGTGTTTGAGTCGGATTTTCATAATATGGCACTGACGTGAGGTCAGAAGTTTTTGCTAGCATGTTTAAATTTGGTCACCTATTCACGTATTGGCTCCTCCAATGCAACTTTACTTACTGATGAAACCATTTGGCGATCTTTGTTCATATGGTCCTCATGAAATTCTTTATTTACATCAAGTTGTCATTTTTAGCTGAATACGAAATTTCAACTCAACGTGTTCTGCATCTTTGAAAAGAATGAAACTTCATATCGAGGCCTACTTCGAATTTTTCCCCTTTCAATGTTTCTCAAAATTATGAGTAAGAGTAAATGTCCTGGATGCAATAGGATTCTTTCAGAATTCTGCGTAGGCACTTTGAATCCATGTAGATTTCAATGATATAATTGAAGGTTTCCTAACCTGCCCCCTAGTTATACATTTAAAAGAAAAGAATCTTACTGAAATATATTTTATGTTGAGCCTTCGACAAAACAGTCACGCCAATTTTGCTCTGCTTGACTTTCAAATGATGAGAAATTCAAAACGTGTGTGAAAGATATTAACAATTTAGAAGCGAAATCAGTCTTGATTTTTATGCAAAGTTGCGCTGAATTCAAACCCGCTCATCCGCCAATGTGCAACAAAATCTTTCTCAGAAACAACGGCTGAATTCTTCTCGAGTAATCATACTAACATTGTGATGTCCCTTATCACATCCTACATATTAAAGAGCAGATAAACCGAAAAATTCAACGAATGACGAGAATTTTCACATTCAACTCGAAATTTTTATTTCCATTCTCTTAGAATTTTTATCACAAACTGGCATCTAATTAGTACAGTTAAATATTAATTTTAGTTGAGGAGTTCAAGGAATGACCTAGGCACTACAATGTTAAAAAAAATTGAAGGTGCGTGCTTGCCCAGCAATAACAAGAATTCTCCCATACATTTTTCACTTTCAACGAGAGATCTTGATATTAAGGAGTTTTGCATTTTGAGAAGTTTCTGCTGGAAAATATATGATGAAACACAAATGAGGTCAACGTGAGCAACATACCAAGAAAACGCCCGCAAAGTTGATAAAAACTACTTCAACCAAATAAATTATCACTTCCACCATGTGATATCGAGTATAGTCAGCTTCTTCTTCCGTTTTTTTCACGGTAGGTGCAATTTGAATATCTAATATACATAAAACCACCAATGACGGTCATTCCACCATGGCAAACAGCATTTCACCGTCAAGACAAAACCGAAACTGCTTTTGCACCCGATGATGCGTGATGGGAAGCACGGGATGTTCAGCAGTCCAGAAAAAAAATCGCTATCGACAGGACGAACCGCTATTTGTCTCATACGAAATTCCTCGGATAGAGTTGAAATTTGAAACACATAGACGACATCGGCAAAGCGTTGAACAGAGCATGAAATGATGAGTTAATGAAAGCAACATTCTTACCGAATTAATCTGATGCATCTATATTTTCTTGAATAATCTCCATGATATAAACTGAAATAACACAGGGACGAATTTCTGTTGATAAATTCATTGGTATTCCTCAATGACTTGAGCTAACCATACAGCCAACCGAAGTTTCACACTGAAGAAGCTCCGTCCAAGAATTTGGTTTACTGCAGTTCCACGGGTTTACCGATCATCAAAATGAATTTTGAATACTTTATACCTATTTAATGACCGCCCTGAGTATAAAAATTATACAGCGCTATCTCAGGAGTACCTTACGAAATCTTATCTTCGAGTGCAGACTTCTTCAAGCGATGTTCATGACATTCATCCAATTTTCGTTTCAGGTTTCGGTAGAAGTGAATTTTCGACAAGTGGAAATCAAAACAAGATGTGCGCATATACCAACAGTGTCATTTAGGGAGTATCTTTGCCAGACTGTGAAATAAATCCCGTGCCACAAGAATTTCACGTCATTTGAAATTCTTTCCTCCATATAAGTTGTATGAATTATCAGATGAGAGGGATACTTTAGATGAAAAGCGTATGTTTGAATGAGTAATTAAGGGTAATTCTGCTCTATTTCTCTCGATCCACTGATATAGTATGTTTTTCAATCATTTTCAATGATGGGACGATAGTATTTTCATTTTCCGATTTGAATTAGCACTGTCCTAAATAAAAACTTCAACCTAACCTCAAACTAACCTAACATAACTTAGGACCTCGACAAGTCAGTACACGAAATTCAAGTGCACTATCTCAAATAAATTTTTTTCTGGTTTGTTCTAAATTTAACCAAAGTTACATAACTCCTGATCGAATTCATTACATTGCTTCACACGTATTTTATGTACTTTATTTTCTCGAATCAGATCAAACCAACTCGGATGAATGAATTATAAAAACATCACTGAAGTCTAATATCAGGCTCCCGCACAATCTGGCAACGATAGTCCTTAAAATACACCGTTGGTGCATGCGCACATCCTGTTTTGATTTCCTCTTATCGAAACTATACGTTTACCCCGGTGTCTGTATTTGCAACTCTTTATCTTGTATAGAACAATCACGACGAGGAAACACTCGGTTCATGTGGTTTCTCGCACTCACAAGACGGTAACGTCTTACATCAAACAAAAAAGTATCGGTCCGTGCAGAAAATAATTCGAGAACAAATGTTTGCCATGCCCATCATTGAAAGATTTCTGTTCTCGAAGGTTAGGGTTCATGAGGTGCTTTCGAGATGAAGCTGTATATTTTTTTTAGTCTTGGCAGTCAACAAACAGGTATTAAGTATCTGAAATCCTCTTTGCATCCTGTTGATAACCAAGAAACTGCATTGAGCCAATTCCTTGAAAAGCGCTACTTCAGTGACGAGGCTTTGGTTGATTGGATAATTATCTCAGATCAAGGTGGAGTATTAATTGATTTATCGACATATACTGTATCTGTAATGAATTCTGGTGATGAATATGAATCGAAAGTTGTCTTATTCTATTGATATAACTTTCTTAACATCAGTCGAAAATTATCTTTTATTATTTATTATTTTATTATCTTTTATTTTCCTGAGTACGGCACTGGAAATATGATATTCGGTATAAATAATCCAATAGATGCTATAAAGTGTTAGAAATGCTGAAAAAATCATTCAGTTCTGACTTACAGTACCAGAAATATAGTCAAATGAAATTTTGGTCAGAATGAATGAATCATCCTGTATATGGGTAAGGAAAGATAGGAGACATTTCTAAGAGGCCATTTCGTGATGCTGATGATAGACTCTATATATGGAAGGAGTATGTAAAGTTCCTCGTGGGACACCCTGTATACGGTACCTTTTCAAAATAATTCAGATGTAAAACATATTCTAATATTTGAATACATTTGAGTGATCTCAGTGATCTCAGCATTGAATCGTTTAATCTTCTGGTCCATTCCACGAAGCTTGTTTCAAGACACAAACTGATGGTAACATGCCGACAAAAGTTTCCAGGTCGAATAAAAAATTTCAGCAAATTCTCCTTAAAATTCCTCATAAAAATAACGTATTTCTTTCAGGGAGGACTTCTTTCCGGACTAACAAGAACTAGCGGGACTTTTTATATCATGAATTATAACGACGAAATGTTGATTCTACGTATTGTGTGATGCATGTCTGATTCAAGAGCCACAATTTTGTATCTCGCGAAACTGTTTTACTGAAAGCCTCTCTGCATATAGGGGATAAAAGTTTATTCTTTCATTCCCCTTAAGGTGCCATATAAATTTTACTTTCACGATGTTTCGTATGAATTTAGATGTAGTGCGGCTCTAGGTCAGAGCTTGAAACAATGTGTTGGAAAAATTCTGAATATTCCCATTCAGGAACTAGGAATGTGGATAGAATTAATTCACTTTATTGTTTCTGCTCAAGTTCAGGGACTAAATTTGACTACAGTCATTAAAAAAATCTTTTTCGTCCCGATTTTTGAAACGCTTCTCCGAACTAGTAGTGAAATATAGGGTGTCGCATTGAAAAGAAAATGGTAGTTTTTTCTAGAAGGAGAATTAAGATTCAGAAAAATAGCTCGGATACATCGATTTAATTACTGGGGGGCTGACATGTTTTGACATAGTTGTTTGAGTAGCAACTGTATTTTTGGGAGTGAAAAAACTCCAAATAAATATAAGTTTCACGTCCTTGGCTATTGTAAACAACAAATCTGATGTCTCAAACATTCACATATTGAACTCCAGAGTTTTATAAGTCAATGCATAGAAGACTCGACATATCGATAGAGATTTCTGCTTAGCTAAGCGCAGTACAGTAACCTAATGCAGGCTACGCCACTTACTACCTAAAATTCAAATGGAATATGAAAATTTTCAAAAAAAATTTTTTTTTATTTTCCTATGAATAATTCTTCTTATCGATACTGTCCATCTACCAACCAAGTTTCATTTCGATCAGATGAATATTTTCAAGAGTTATTGAAAAATCAAAATCTCGATTTCGAATATAACACAAGAACCATTCGGGAGATTTGGCCCATTAACGAACTCGAGATATTCAGGATCTCAACCCAACATGAGAATGAGAAGTTAGAGCGCACACGGACAGCCTCCCGGCTAGACGGACAGAATCAAATTTAATCACGGATTCTTCATCAGTGAGTCCAACCTAGTCGTTTGAGACCAATTGGACTCAAACGACTCGGCTCAAAATTCGATAATTACAGTCATTGTGACGAAACAAAAACGCGCTGTTCCCCAGAACAAGCGCATAAAAATAAACTTATCCTGAAATAGGTTGAACTTCAATGCATATCGATCAAAATCTTCCGCACTAGAAGGTTACGATTCGTAAGATGCTCCTGTAGATGGCGCGCTGTTTGTCGTTAATACTGCCGTGTTCCGTCGAACAGGTCATAATTATCTGCGGTTTCCAAGGTATGTCGATCTGATGATCGGAAACAACCTTGAAACCGCAATAACCGTACTCCTTGGACGCCGCTTCTTCGGTGTAGATGTTTTGGTTGATTTGATGATTAATCAAGGTGGAATATTTGTTGACATATCGACATTTAACCTCGTGTTTATGTTAGTTTATTATTACCGGAGCTCTTTCTTCTCCATGAAGAAAGTTCCCGTACTTATTCTGATATTTTCAAAACATGTATATGTGGCTGCTTTTTGGTTGAAATGCCATGGTTTCAACAAAAATAATTGAAAACCTTTAGCTGACTTGGAAATAGTATTATTCCCGTATAGTTACTTAGCAACTTTTGCGCACATGTTCAAATTCGTTTCCAAGGCGTTGAGTGATTCTATATCTATTAAGAATCATTGCTGTGGTTTTGATGAATGAAATTGGAGATTCGATTTCAAGTAAAGATACTTCTACGAAATACTTAGTGATGTCAAATAAAGTATGAATGGTTTTTTTGAATTAGAGTTCATCGATATCGTACACCTATACATGTGCTGAATTTCCATCCTATCGTGTCTATTTTTTTTTTGTGAATAAGAAGGAGTTTCAAATGCATTCATCTACTTATTCTTTAGGCGAATTTTATGGACCTGAACTCCTCTTTCGATTTTCTTTGCAAAGTTATCGTGTTCATAGTCTAAAAATCACGAGAATTCATCATCCCAATATCCCCAAAATATGAGATATTTGCGAGAAACAACAGATAAGATCGGGTTGAAATTCACCTAGTTCCCAAGTTTATCATGATCAGATCTGTTATTCCAGAAATATCATTGGCATCGGGGAGAAAAAACGAAAGGATATATTTGTTTCCCCACCCTATCAAAAAATTAATATCTGTACACTGTTGCAAAATATTAACTCAAATGGTCTATGAGAAATCTCATCAAAATTGACTGAGCAGTTGTGTATTCTACAACTCAATGTCAAGTTCTAATCCGATCACATGAGTAGTTCTTGAGTTATTGAAGAAATAATCGAGAAAAACATCTAGAAAAGCACTGCGGAGAAGGCAGCAGCTTTTGCGCGCATGTTCAATGTAGATGACCGCCTCGGCAACGAATTTGAACGGCGCAAAATCTGCTGCCTTCACGGCAGTGCTTTTCTAGATTTTTTTTTCGATAAATTACTGGATTCCAATTCGATCTGATCTGTATTTTTAGAAATATTGGAAAAATTAAATTTTGAATGGGTATATCTACGGAATCATTGGGCGGATTTTACTTATTCACGAGTTAGATCTTCGTAATTAAGCTCCAAACCTTCTTTCCAAATATCAAGTTTCTATGTCGCTTCTTCCGAAAGCTTTTTTTCGAAAAATAACAGTTTGAAGGTTCATACAGAATTTAATGAGGATAATATGATAAGAAGATCACAGAATATCGAATATGTATTTGAAAGAAAAAAGTTTTTTTAAATTGTTCTAATGCACGGTCATCACGAAATTCTGTGAAAGTTGTGTTTCAGCATCTTCAAACTAGGTGCGAAGTTTCATCATGATTGAGTCAGTATTTCTTAAGTTATACCGAAAAAAAAACGATATCGAGTAGAAAGCCACGAAATTCTATATATTTTTCTCGAATATATCTCCAAATCTAATAGCCGTAACAAATTGAAATTTGGTATCTTCTTTTAATTGAGTGACTATACGATTTCAATGAAATTGCTCAAAGTTGCTCGTCGATATGCTTCAACAAACTGCCAAGTTTCAATCCAATCGCTATGGTAGTTCCTGAAATATGGGGGAAATAACCTCAAAATTTCAAATTGTTTCAACTCCGAAACTATTTGGCCGATTTGGCTCATTAACGAACTCAACTGCGGCATCCCGATGCGCGAACTACCCTACAAGTTTAAAAGTCGCTAGCTGGCTCCGTTCGACAGTTATCGTGTCCACGGCCGGCCGGCCGGCCATCTGGTTGGCCAGTTAGAATCGATGTTGACACCGGATTCGTCATCAGTGAGTCCAACCTGTCGACAATTTTCGACTCAATCATCGAAAATTACAGGCATTTGGACGAAATGATAGTACGCTGTTCCCCTAGAACATGCCCGCAAAAACTGTTTGGCCGATTTGGCCCATTAACGAAAAAATTTTTTTTGGCATCGGATTCTTCATTAGTGAGTCCAACCTTATTATCAAATTCAAAAATTCCAGATATTTGAACATAGAAATAGCATGCTGTTCCCAAGAACATGCACGCGAAATTATTCCACCCTGTGATCAATATCTATTCCATAGCTTGTGAACGTTTTTGGCAACGATTTCAATGTTTTGCTATACCAGAAATGAATGAATGATAAGAAACAAAACTTAATCCCTGGTAACCATAACGAACATAATCTTACGAAGGAAACAGAATACAAAAGAAAAGAACTCATTCCTGATATTTGAACTTAGAAACAGCACGCTGTTTCCAAGAATAGGCGCGCCAAATTGTTCCACCCTGTGTACGTGATCAATATCTATTCCATAGCTTTCGAACGTTTCTGGTCAACGATTTCAATGTTTCACTATTCGAGAAATGAATGAATAATAAGAAACAAAACTTAATTCCTGGTAACCATAACGAACATAAGCTGACGAAGGAAACAGAATACATAAGAAAAGAACTCACTCAAATCCTTCATTCTCTTCGTTCGAATGCTGAAATCGGCAAATTTTAAGAGATGAATCGATAATGATTCCTCAAAGTCAACTATTTGAGTGGGAGGGTATCTTCTGCTTTCTTAATGTTCAGATCCCGATTGCGTTTTGAATAATTCAACTTGGTATATGCGACCTCAGGGTAAATCTTCCAGTTTTCGTCTCCACACAAACGAAGTAAGTTTGAAATTCCCTTCCGCCACCTCTGCCGCCAGCTGTGCTTGCATGATGTGAATTCTCCACAGTCGACCGGCCTGTGATCGCTTTATTTGCGGTATATTATGTTTGTTGTCGTTTTCACCGAAACTGTTTCATTTCGGTGCGTATTCGCATTGCCGGGTCGGTTGTGTATACTCGTATTCTGAGTAACCCGGTGTTGATGCGAACTGCTGCCAGAGTTGTTAAATATTTTATGCCTTCACTTGCGTGTTGGTTGCTGGAGTATTTGTGATGATTGCTGATACATCCTGGATAAATTGTGGATCAGACTTGATGGAAAGCATACGGTTGAGTCTAACCTCAGTAAAGCTATCAGAACCACCTTCGATTTTTCGAAAAATTTTTTCACAAGAATTTGGAACTAATTAAATACTAATTAAGTAACTTATTTCCAGATTTTACACCCTTTTGTGAACCGGGAAAGAACTGGTTTCTGCTAGCTTGACGTCAAGCCAGCAGAACACATCGAGCAATAGCTATGCTATTGAAACAATAAATATGTCATAATTAAGCACTAATTGAATACTAATTAAGACCCCTATTTTCAAATTTTTCACCCTTCTGTAGACTGAGAAAAGGTTCTTTACAGGTTGATAAATCATATAATATTGAAATACTCAATGAATCATTATGAAGTATCTGTTATATTTTGCAAATCTAACGAATTATTCTTGAAAAATACCCTTGTTATAGCCTCAAGGCTATTTGTCTACCGAAAGTGGTGCCCGTCTATCCAAATGTTATTTTATTGCTCATTGCTTACAATTCAAGGTTTTGTCACGTATCATTCTTGGGTGACATACATGTGACGAATAGCTCTAAGGCTATTACGAGCGAAATTTATGAATTATTTGTTTGGAATGGTAATATAACAGAAACTTCTATATTGATTATTTACATACTATACCTACGATATATCTACTATCTGTAACGATGACTGTGACTCAATATTCTGTGCACAGATAACCCTTTATGTATTCACCTGTATGTATTAATGTACCTTCATAGGTGAGATATGATGAGAGTATTCTATAAGTACGAAACATTCATTTCAAAATATTTGATTAATACTCTATCACCATACGAATTTTCTATTGACTCCTGTATATTTCCAAAATGAAAAAAGCGTGAAATTTTATAATAGGGATTCTAAATAAGTGTTAAATTAGTGGTTCATTATGACATTTTTATTTCTTCATTGACATATTTATGACAAGGTGGTTTCTGCAAGCTTGATGCCAAGCTAGCCCCTCTTAGGTATTCTCGGTCTACATGAGGGTCTAAAATTTGAAAATAAGGTACAAAATAAGTGTCACATTGAGAAAACATATTATATAAATGCGGAATAAGTTCCGAATCAGGCGGAATGAATTCATTTCTGAATATTCTATTAATACTTTATTAACATATAAATTTTCTTTTCACCCCTGTATATCTTCGAAATGAGAAATGCACGAAATTTGAAAATAGGGGTCTTAATTAGTATTCAATTAGTGCTTAATTATGACATATTTATTATTTCAATAGCATAGCTATTGCTCGATGTGTTCTGCTGGCTTGACGTCAAGCTAGCAGAAACCAGTTCTTTCGCGGTTCACAAAAGGGTGTAAAATCTGGAAATAAGGTACTTAATTAGTATTTAATTAGTTCCAAATTCTTGTGAAAAACTTTTTCGAAAAATCGAAGGTAGTTCTGCTAACTTCACCGACGTTTAAGACCTATTATGGAGACTAAATTTTCACGATTTCGAAATTTTTTTGTACACCAAAAAAAGCGTTAGAATATAAAGGGGAGAAAATTGGTAGTCTAAAGCGGCATCCAAAAGTAACTGAAGGATTACACATTGAGAAGGTTAACCGATCATATATTTATTTTTCTTACATAAATTGACGTGCTCACATAAAATACTCAATGTTTCCAGATATAAAAAGAAATAGAATATTGACGGAAGTTCGAACGGGAACTGGAATAGAACTTATAAAAATCTAGAAAAGAACTGACGTGAGGTCAGAAACTTTTACGCGTTTGTTCACATTCGAAACCATTTCTTTAAGACATTTCGCATGAACCTTCAAGCCGTCATTTTTCAACCATGTGCAAAATTTCGATACGAACACATCTGCGTTTATGGTGATATTGGGAAAATAAAATTTTGCATTGATATATCTTCGAAATCATTGGGGGGGAGTTCAAGTTTTCACAAGTGCGACCTTCTCAATTAATCCCCAAACCTGCTGTTGAGGTCAGCCTAACTTCCAACTATAAAATGAGAATCCGTTTGGAGGCTTGACATTTGTTGAACCGGTTCGATTACGAAATCCGAATTCGCGAAGAGGTAAAATCATTCAATGATTCCGCATACTTATCCATTCGAAATTTCATTATTTCAGTATTTTTTGAGTTATTCTGTAAAAAACAACAATACCTAGGGAATAATCAAGAAATTCGACACATTTTCCCAATATCTATGCTAATTATATAAAGAAGATGAATATTGGATCAAACTGAACACTGAAACACTGTTGAGATAAAGTGACTTCGTTTTTCCCGATTCTGTTGAAATCTAATGAATAGTTTCCGATGAAAATTTTTCAACAAAAAATTCTAAAATTTTCGAATAATTTTCAACAATTCTATTCTCCTTTATACAATCCTCACGAAATTTTGAGTTAAGTCGTGATAATTGCTGAAACATCCGAGTTGAGTGTATCATCATTGAGTTTTCGAATACTTTTTGAGAACTCAATGCTATTTCGGCAAATAAATGTACTTGATTTCGAATTTTTTCGTTTCATAAAAAAACAGTTCAAATTTGAAAGAGACAAAATTGGTACTCTTGAGCAAAGGGAATATATGAAGGATAACATATTGAGTAGGTTAATCGGATTATATGTTCATGTTTCTACAATTTATCGACGTGCTCACATGAAATTCTCACTGTTCCCAAATACATACTCGAAGTAAAAGAATATTCACGAAAGTTCGAATAAGATACGGTATATAACTTATACCCATAAAATTATTTGAATTATTGAGAAAATTGTTAAATTCGATCTAAGATAGGAAGACACTATTGCTTGCACACATATAAACCATCTTGAGATCTGATTCTTCACGGTCGACCGGCCTGTGATCGTTTTTGACTATCCGACCTTCAATTCAAATTCCAGACGTCAGAGTTGAATTTAACAATGAATAAAATATTAATCACCGTAAAGACCATTATCGCCTCGTGTTCCGTAGAACAAGTGAATTTAATCAGTAAATTTTCAAAAACTCGCAAATTGCAATTTCTTTTGAATCATATCTGTGCAAAACGAGAAAGATGTCGAACGCATACTTTTTCTTAGCTCATTAGAACGATTGCGGGCCATCATTTCATCCTGACCATAGGTGGATCGTCGTATATTTGTCGAGAATTTGTCGTGAAAAAAATTGTCACGCTTCTAGTTTTTTTTTTAGGGGTGGCTCTGCTAACTTAATATTAAGTTAGCAGGGCCATTCTAAAATATGCATCGAATTCGATCAAAAATGCTATGAATAATTGTCGATTATTTGTCGTTTACCATCTAACGTGAAAAAAAACAGAAAAAATCATTTGTTCATAGCTCTTTTTCAGGTTTTAATGATATGTTCTGGTTTCTTAGGAAATTTGTCAGATTCGGCAACACTGCACTGGTAAATTGATATTTCAGGTATATTTTTCATATCATAACCGACTGATATTGGGTTGTATATGTCGAATCTTCTGTTTCCCGAAATGAACAATTTTCGTTTCAATGCCTAATAATGGAAATATTCCATTCTCACGGATATACACAGACGTAACTTTGTGATACAAGGAAGTTAATTAGATGACCGTTTTTTTCTACCGGAAATGAGCTGAACGATTGAAGGACGACCAAAACATATTTGTCGTGAGAGAAAAAAATTTGTCGCGATCTTTGTTTTTTTTTAAAGGGGTGGCTCTGCTAACTTAATATTAAGTTAGTGGAGCCACCACGCATCTTATCAACTTTCTTGTATCACAAAGTTACTTCGACGTTTATCCGTGAGAATGGAATATTTCCATTATTCAGCATCGAAACGAAAATGGTTCATTTCGGGAAATGGAAGATTCAACATATACAACCCAATATCAGTCAATAAAGATACGAAAAATATACCGGAAATATCAATTTACCAATGCAGTGTTGCAAAATCTGACAAATATACGACAATTAATGAGATGGTTTTCATTGACCTCCGTGTAAGTGGCTCTGCTAACTTTATGGACAAAATGACGTCCGAATTTTATTATTCACAGTTTCAATTCTTTTCTATTTATGCCTTTATGTCGAAGTAGTAGTGAGTGAGTAATGATATACAAGATGAAATACTCGACATATAATGATAAATTGAACATTTTGAACCTGTTTTGGATTTTTCCAATTCCGAAAGCAGCATGTGTTCAGTAAAAACATGAAATTATGAAACGTTTGAAAGTTATGATCAAAATAATTTCTAGTTGAATTATCTAAATCAATCTGTACAGGGTGATTCATTAAGGGTGGCCACCGGCCGTATCTCGGAAACCGTTCACCCTATAACTTCCGGAAAAAAATTCTAATGACAAAATCGGTCCCTAGAAAATGACTAAAAATATTTTCAAGTTCGTAGTTCCCCACTAGAGGGCGTAATCTATCACTTGTAAAATATAATCTCATTTTTTACGAAATATTCTCCAGCTAATAGTGGTAAGGAATAATAAAATAAGAAAATACTCTTCCTATTCAACAACTTTTGTTTGAGTAATTTTTCCATATTTCCTTTTTTTTAGTGATGGGATGGAAAAACTTTTCTTCACAAAAAAAACACTCTTTCTTCTGTATGCGTGAACCGATTTTCACGTTATTTGATTTTATTCGAAGGCCATTAAAAGCAGATCACAGAAAAATATGACAACAACATACCGGGTGATCCAATTAAAAACTACAGGCTGTTTTATGTCGCTTCACCCTATTTGCGCGTTTTACTGGAGAATTTCAAATGCAATGCTATGATTCTAACCGACTGAGAATAAGCTCAGCATTATCACCTATTGACTTGTTAAAACCGCAGACAGATATCTCCGGCCATTCCGAAGATATTACCATTTTTGCAGATTTCGATAAGTGTTGATCAACCCTGTGAAATTCAGGAGGAATTGAGTTATTTCATCATCTAAACAATCAAATGAAAGAAAAAACTGTGTCATGTCACTCACGAAACAAGCTGATCTAGATCCAGTAAGCTTTGGCGTTACTGTTTATTCTCGGTTTCTATAGCTGAAAAATTTATTTAAGTCGATTGCAAACTACTAGTTTATGAGGCCTCATTGTTCAAACGTAGAAGCATATGATATGCTTAATGTTCATGCTGAATGTTTAGAGAATGCAGTAGCTGAAAGGGAATACCCGATACGATATCCTGAAAGACGTCGTCATTCCAGAAAAGTATTCAAAATATTGACACGATGTCTGCGACAAACTTGGAAGGTTCAATATGTCGGAAGAACAAATGGAAAACGTAGAAGCCGTAATGAGGATAATATCATAAAAGTTTTGGCTTATGTTTATGCTGAATTACATTTAAGCATCCGAAAAATTGCAAGTGATTTGGGATCGAATTATTCGCTAGTTCAAAGGATACTAAAGGACCATAAACTGCATCCGTATCATGTTGTCTTGCACCAAGAATTGAAAGAGGCGACAGGACTTTTGCAATTGGTTGAAACGAATGCTTAACGGCGAACCTAACTTACTTCATAGAATATTATGGACTGACGAGGCTACTTTTCCTAGCAATGGTAAAGTAAATTTTCACAATCTCCACTACTGATCATCTAACAATCCATATTGGCAAAGATTAGTCAATAATCAGAATCGCTGGAGTGTTTACGTGTGGTGCGGAATTTTTGATGGAACAGTTTTCGGACCATTTTCCTTCGATAGTATCTTAACGGGACAAAGGTGCTTGAAATTTTAACGGAAAATTTTCGAAATTTTTTAGAAGATATTGCTCTTCAAATCAGGTTAGATATGTGGTATCAACAAGATGGTTGCCTGGCGCGTTATGCTGCTAATGTTAGGGAATAAGATACCATCTTCTCAAAGAGGTGGATTGGACGAGGGAGTATTTTTCCAGCAAGATCACTCGACCTCACAGTATTAGATTTTATTTTTGGGGGGGAATGAAGACTTAGTTTTCCGAACACCCCCAACTACAAGTGAGGATATGAAAAATAGATTTCGACAGGCAGCCGAAACTGTGACCAGTATCAACTAAAGAAAGACTTAATTCATGTATAGAAAAAAAATGGTAGACATTTTGAATATTTGAAATGATTATGTATGAGGGTTGTTTTTTGTTCAAATATTTTCGTTGTTGCTTATTTTTGTTTCATTTTATCGTATTATTGTTATTTCATGTGTGTTTAGTATTTTGCTGCGTTGTCATGACGACTAAAGTCACTTCCTCACAGGGTTGAACAACGCTTATCAAAATTCACAAAAATGTTAATATCTTCGGAATGACCGGAGATATCTGTCTGCGGTTTTAACAAGTCAATAGGTGATAATGCTAAGCTTATTCTCAGTCGGTTAGAATCATAGCATTGCATTTGAAATTCTCCAGTAAAACGCGCAAATAGGGTGAAGTGACATAAAACAGCCTGTAGTTTTTAATTGGATCACCCGGTATGTTGTTGTCATATTTTTCTGTGATCTGCTTTTAATGGCCTTCGAATAAAATCAAATTACGTGAAAATCGGTTCACGCATACAGAAGAAAGAGTGTTTTTTTTGTAAAGAAAAGTTTTTCCATCCCATCACTAAAAAAAAGGAAATATGGAAAAATTACTCAAACAAAAGTTGTTGAATAGGAAGAGTATTTTCTTATTTTATTATTCCTTACCACTATTAGCTGGAGAATATTTCGTAAAAAATGAGATTATATTTTACAAGTGATAGATTACGCCCTCTAGTGGGGAACTACGAACTTGAAAATATTTTTAATCATTTTCTAGGGACCGATTTTGTCATTAGAATTTTTTTCCGGAAGTTATAGGGTGAACGGTTTCCGAGATACGGCCGGTGGCCACCCTTAATGAATCACCCTGTATATTTAACTGAATACTAAAAAAATTATGTTGATAATGTGATATTTTCACGGAATTCCTCTTTATGTGGCAGAAGTATGAACACATCCTGGTGACTCACCCTATATATTGGAGGTCCTGCTCAATTTGAAAGTTTCCACAGAAATTTTTGCGATGATGCTTAAAATGCCGAAAAATCAGATGAGCTGGAAATAATAAACATTCGAGTGAAATTAGCAGCGTTTTTTTCCACAAGTTCTCCAAATAGTTCTTTATGTAGTAAAAGTTGAATCAACGCTTGACTCGCTAGAATTGCCCGAACAGCCCGACCAACTGTCGATCTATGAATCGTTTGAAAATGATGGGACCACAATCGACAGCATTCGTATTCCTGGAATTACGCCAATTATCAAGGGTCCTATACTTTCCCATACGGATGGAGCCTATCAGAGAAACAAAGCAAAGTCCCACGAGGGGCATAATAATTCACGAAATCTGAGCGAAACTACATTAGGTGAAATGAATTTTGGATCACTGTTATCATCTCTCTTCGAATACGGGATTATCACATGTTATAGTCGGATGAAAGCGCGAAAAATTGCGATGGAAACTGTTGAAGAATGATCCTTTAGGGGATTCTATTGAGTGGAATCATGTTGAGAATTTTCTGTGGTGCTCCTTGATCATAAAATCAAATGAGAATGAATAGAATTGTCTCAGAAAGAAGTTGATACTTCAGGGCTTGAAGTTAAAATAAATAAATTGAATTTGAAATGTACAAAAATTACGGAAAATCCATGAAATGTTCACTCTAACCCCAATATGGTCATTATTATTCTTGATTATGGCCTTGAGAAGACCAACATTGCGTTGGAAGTTGCATAAATGTGATTGACTAGTGTAGCAATTACAAGGTGTATCAGGAAAAAATTTATTTCAAAAATCGATAAAAATAAAATGAGCCGTTCATCGAAGAAATTAATTGATTATTGAAATACACTCTTTGGAATTTAATTCTTAAAAATTATATCGTCTAAATGTTTCCCTTCGCGTTCGCGACATTCATTTCATCTAACATTGAAATTTCTGATGACGGATTGTCAGGTAGGCTCCGTGATGGCTCCCATTTCTTGGCGAATATTTTGTTTTTACTGGTCCAGGGAAGTTGGTTAATCAATGTAGATTTAAGATTTGAGGAAACCTCATAGGAAGAAGTCCATGGTAGTCAAATCAGGACTGCGTGGCGGCCAATTTATGTCGCCTCTTCTCGATATTAATTTGCATGGAAAAATTTGACGAATTTGTGGCAGACACATATTGGACGTGTGTGACGTTGCTCCATCCTGCTGGAACCATGTTCTTTGGTTATAGCCAGGAAAATTTTGCAGTTCAGGCATCAAAAACCCATCTATCATCCTAACATAACGCTGTGAATTCACTGTAAGAGAATGTCCCCTTTCATCTTCAAAAAATTATGGACCTATAATTCCTCGCTATGACATTGCAGATCATACGGTCACTATTGGCGAATGAAGGGGTTTCTGATGCTCACATTTGGGATTGGTTGCACTGCAATAGCGACAGTTCTGCTTGTTTACGTGCTCATCAAGATGAAATGAGCTTCATCAGAGAATAAGATGTTCAATGTTTATAAGCCCTCAATTGAATGGAATCCTGGGGTTTCAGTTCTTGCACCAATTCAATTTTATAGGGGTGCAGCTTAGGAATTTGGTCAAAATGCAGTAGCGATGATCCATGCATGTGCAAAGCACTTGTACGCTTTCGAATGGAGAGGTCGGGATCATCACGAACAGACTGATTAATCCGTTCTGGGTTCTCTTCCGTTCTCTATGACATTGGTCGTCCTGATTTTGGTTTTCCTAGTTTTCAACCAGTCTCCTCGAACTTCTTCACCCAATGCCGACTGAGAGGAATGCTTGGTGCATTATTTGATCCTTTAAGTGAAATATATTTACCGTTTTCGTAAAATTCGCACACGGACAACGCACGGTCCGCTCCCCCGAAAGGCTCCACAATAATCAATTTCCCAAGAGTTAGGCTACCGATTAACGTAACCCTCGCGCCCCTCAGATGCCTTGCGTTCACACAGTAAGCCAAACAAATATATTTATTTTTTAGACACCTTGTACATATTTTAAAAGTTTCTAGTTAAAATCTTGCCTTCTAAGATGGAACAAGTAGAATTGTCCATGGGTTCTGCGTCTATGCTGAACTTGAAAGCCATTATATAAATTATAATTAAATTGAATATATAAATTTGTTAAATGATAACCGTTGATCTGTTGAGCGTAATGTAACATTTCGCGATAATACATTTGATTCCAGAAGTCTAAATTTTGTGGTAAATTTCACTGTCTTGAATGAAATATGTAGGTATTTCTTTGGTTGAAACCATATCAGGTGCAATAACAGCATGAATAATTTTATCAAAATTACGATTATCCTCGAAAGTTACTTTGATATTTTCGAAAAAATAAGCTTTCATTAATCCTTCTGAAAACATAGCAAACAAAAAAGTCACTATTTAGGGAAATTTAGAGAAGCTTTTTGATTTAACGTCCTTGATAGGAGATATATGCTCATCAATGAAATCCATAATTCATCGAACAACTTTTTCCTCGCATGTTTTGGAAAACCGGATGCTTGAACGTATATTTCTGTCCTGCCGGCTGGCTGTAGGTACGATCACGTGAGAACGAAAAACCTTATCGACTTGAAATTTTCAGGATGGGCTGCATTTCGAAATGTGACGTTTGAGTTCGTTGATAATCGTACAATAGTCAATTGAAATTTTGAGGATATTTTCCTAATATTTCAGGAACCACAGGAACGGTTGTATTGGAACTGGGCAGAAAGTTTGAGTATAATGACACGTAACTTCTCACGAAATTTTGTAAAGATTAGTATGGTTATTAAATTTGAACAAAAATTCTGCAAATTCCCATCAGATCAATGAAAAAATTTGCACTCGCCTTGAACTCTATATTTCATAACAATTAAAGTTTTCAATGATATTGGGAAAAATATGTCAAATTCCGTAAATTCTCCTCGGTATTATAGTTGTTTTTGGGATATATCTGAGAGTATACCCCATTCACCCTTATAAAGTCTCCCGGTTGGCCATAATTTAGGTATATCAAGTTTTTGTAACTAAAACCAAGGCGGGTTGGCACTACTGAAATATCGACAATGTCAAAATAATTAGACGAGACGTTGCCAATTTCTACTCTCTCTCAATAACAATTCAGCTTCAGCATAATGGATGAACATATCTTTTCGATTCGACATTGAAAATACCGTAGTAATTTGAAGGGGCAAGGAAGCGCTATATAGAATTATGCTCATTCCAATAGTAACTCTGATATTTTGGAATCAATCATTAATCAGAAGCTAGACATATGTGAGTAAAAACCAAAATATTATATTTTATATAAACTTTTTTCTCTAGCTACACGTAACCAGAATCAGAAATATTTGGAATAAAAGGAAGATCGAAGAGTTTTCTTCCATTGGTGCACCTAAAATGACACTCACTGAAGATTTTATTTTGAAACAAAGATCTGCAACGACAAATTTGGAATTATAATTCAAAAAGTTACCATTTTTTGATTGACACACAACCTTTTTTGCGAAGGAACTTACTTACATTTCCACATTTTTTATTCATATTATCCTGATGGATTTGCATGAGCCTTCACGCTGTAATTTTTCAATCAACTAAAAGAATTCAATCCGATCTAATTTGTATATTAGAATTTGGGTGAATTAAAGTTTTGAATAGGTATATCTGCGGAATCAGCGGGTGGATTTTACTCATTCACGAATTCGGCCTTCGTGATAGAATCCAATCCAACTCTGCAAATATCGAGGTTCTCATTTTTTGGTCTTTCATTAGAATATTAAAAAAATTAAATATCAGTCCGAATTAACAAATCCCTTCATGAAAGTTTGTTCGTGTGCAGGATATGTCAATCTCAAATTTTATCGGTTGATTCCTCTTTGAGTATAAATCAGTTTTGTCACATACTCAACAAATGACTAATCATGATTCAGCGAATGGCATCTTTGATGTTCAACACATTACAAGCCATAACATGAATCTGAGAAACAAGTGCAAACAAGTAAATACCAAATGTTGTATTTCCTCTACCAAGGATTCTTGAAGACATAATATGAAACCAAATATTTGATGTTTGTTTGGGCATGAACCAGTTTGAATTTATGCTCGGAGTTTTGTTACAAATTGCGTATCGAAATTCTCGAAATGGTTCCACTAAACCATCCTGGAACCTTATGTGAAATCCTGCTACTTCGTGTTAATCACATAAAAGCGTTTAATGTAGTAAGCTGCGATGTAAATGGGACTTATTTCATTAGGCGCCTTGGATATCGAGGCTGAAATCTCAGACGATAAATTCACGTTCTTGTTTGCACAAGCATAAAACCAGCATACTTCACATTCCTGCAGAAGTCTTAATTTCGTTGGAAGCAAACGCTTCCTTTTCTATGAAAGGTAAGAGTAATTTTGTTCTTTGGTTCTCATCAATTTGGTTCGAGTTTGTTTGATCGTTGAGATTGAAATAAATCTGAAATGAGTTGTTCGCATTCGTATTTTCTCGCGCTTGTTCTGGGTATCAGCGCGTTATCATTTCGTCACAATGTCTGTGATTTTCGAATTTTGAGTTCAATTCTTTCTTGAATGACTAGGTTGGACTCGCAGAAAAATGATTCGAAGTCGAATGTCATTCTGTCTGCACTGGGATTTTCAGAACTTAGGCTTCTTGAACTTGTTTTCTTGATTTGCTCAATTTTTCTGGTTATTCATTCACGAGGAAATTTTTCATCAGTCTTCCTGTCAGTACTCCAAAACTAACAACCTACTTATAATTCGATCCGAGCGCTAATTTTAGAATTATTGGGACAACTAAATTACAAATTACACGTGAAATTCGTTCTTGGCTCTTCCGTGAAGATATACTCACTAGAGATTTTCATTTTTCACAATTCTTTCTTGAATAAACACGTTAACGAACATGTGAGAAAATTCAATAGGTTCAATTCAAATAAATAATATGAAATAGGTTCAATTCAGATAAAAAAAACTCTTTCCATTGTGGATATAGAACCCAGAGCGATCGCGCCAGAGGCATCTCTCTAACCAACACGGCCCAATGTCCTGTATGTTGGGTCTACAATTTATACACATATACACCTAATTGATTTGCTTTCAAAATTCTATTCAGATCATAACTCAAAATATACTCATCTGATCATACTGTCAATTAGTCTTCGATTATGAAATAACGGCTGGTATGTTTGTGTGAAATTTCAGCCAAACAGCATTTATAGTTTCTGAAATATAAAATTACAAAGAAATCATCACGAAATTTCACGTAAATCTTTATATTGATACAATACATCTAGAAATCGAGTTCAATTTCGATCACATATTTCTTCTGGAATTATCATGAAAATAAAATTTCAGATAGCTATATCACTGAAACTGTCGGTCGGATGCAGCCCATTAACTGACTGAACCGACTCTAGGTCATTTCTCTCAAAAGTTAGAGCGCACACGGCTAGACGGACAGAATCAAATTTGACCACGGATTCTCGAACAGTAATTCCAACCTAGCCGTTTAACACCAATTTCGATTCAAAATTCTTAAAGTATGGGTATGAATATGAAGTTCACATCTGGATTACTACTTTGGAAAATTTTGAAATTTCAGTTCAATTGGATCGCTTTTTTGAGGCCTTGAGAAAACAAAATGTCAGATGGCTGTGTCACTCCAAAACAATTTACAAATTGAACTAGAGAACTCCCAACGTTTCAAGACCATAGGATTTTTCCTTCAAAAGTTGAAGACCATTTCTACGTTGAAATTCGGACACAACAGAAATTTTTCAGGAGGCTAACATTCTTGTTCCTCAAAACAACATAATGTGCTATTTATTCGAATGGATTATTGAATTTTATTCTATTCTGAAGTCGAATATTCTCTCTCCACGCAAATGAAAACCTTGGTGTAATACATGATAAACGTTGTATTCTGAGCTCAATTTAACGACTGGCCTATGTAAAATTCTTACCTCTTTTTTATGCTTGTATAAAGGACAGACAACATCCTGACATTTGCATTCAGATTGGTGGTACCCTTCGCCTATGATTGGGCATAAAAAAAATATTTCAATTCCTGTTTTTTCGAAAGATTCGATTCTTCGTAAAATATTGGATGATCGGACCTATTTATAGAATATCTTCGAAGCTTCACGGTAAAAATCAATTGATAAAAAGAGATTCCAGATTTTTTCCGGTTCACATTTCATTTTCACGGAAACAACAGTGGAGTATGCTTCATTCAGCTCCATATTTATAGCTTCATACTGTTTATACCTATAGTTCACAGAATAAACTTCATTGTTATTATTATTTTTATCATATCCTTCTCCACAAACTTTGTTTGGTTTTTTCCTTTCAGCAGTGTATCACACTGATCAATTATTAATATTATTGATATTTATTTTTCTCTCTGCTTTCCGCAAGTTATATATATTTTATTTCTAATCCAGACCTATTGTGGTCAGAGGAATATATGTTTTTTTCACCACTTATCACCCTCCTAATAATACTACAAGTATCGAGTAATACTGATTTCTGAATTGGCAGATATAATTCAGGATTCATTTGTTTTATTATTATTATTGTTATTTCTATAACTTTTATTCTTATTATCATTATATATTCACGGTTTAGAATTGTCTACAAGTTATTTAAGATGGGCTTGGGGTCATTATAAGAGTGTCTAAACTCCTCAGGAAAAAAAATTCTTCAATTCCTGTTTTTTCGGAAGATTCAGTTATGTCAATTAAACATTTAGCTTAGTCATATTTTGTCACTTCGATTCTTTGGAAAATATTGGATAGTCGGGGTATGACGAACAAATTTCTTCAACCTATTTATAAAATATCTTCGAAGCTTTACGGTAAAAATCAATTGATGAAAAGATATGCCAGATTTTTTCCGGTTCACATTTCATTTTCACGGAAACAACAGTGGAGTATGCTTTATTCAGCTTCATATAGCTCCATACTGTTTTTATCTGTACTTCACAGAATAAACTATATTATTATTATTTTTTTCATTATTATTATTATTATATCCGTCTTCACAAACTTTTTTGATTTTTTCCTTTCAGCAGTAGATCACACTGATCAATTATTATTATTATTATTATTATTATTATTATTATTATTATCATTATTATTATTATTATTAGTATTATTATGATTATTATTATTGTTATTATTATTATCATTATTATTATTATTATTATCATCATACATTCACGGTTTCATTGTCTACTTGACACATTATTGAAGGCTTTGGGTCATTATAAGGGGGTATAAAGTCCTCAGGAATCTTCAGGCTATTGTCATCGTACCCCTACATTGCTGATCTGCTATTATTCTTGTGAAAATCTTGAAATGAGCGGAAAAAATAGAGAATGATTTCTTCAATTAGTTTTCAACCGAAATTCGGTGAATGGAATCAAAACCGTTTCCTACTTCACCCTAATCATTAGTTGAACAGCTGTTTCCTCTTTAAAAAAACGAAAAATGTTATGCACACTGGACTTCTAGTTCAGAGAACAATTTTTATGGGTAACTAGAGCAAAAAAAATTCAGAAGTTGACAATATCCTGAGTGCGGCTCATGAAAGATACATATCACTTTTTTCTAATCTGATTCACAATAAGATTCCCTTGGACTGGAAAAATTCCTCTCAACAAAAGTTCCAGAATAATTCAATCGAAAAAAGAGGGAATCCATAATTCGCTCAATGATTAAATTTCATCTACATCGCTTTCTTTGCGGCGCGAAAGCGGGATGGGAATTATAATATCTAGGCTATATTTCAACAGTAGGGCTATTCTGTGGATTTAATTACATTATTGAAGTGTCATGTGCTTGCTTCTTGATAAATGCAGAAGAGGGCGTCCGGGCACTCCAGACGTTACAGAGCACGATCACCGCAAAATTAAGACCGAATGATAATTCATCAGAAAAGGGCGCTGTCGGTTCAAGTTCTGACGTGGAGCGTCACATTTGCTCCGGAATGGATGAAAGAGAAATTAAGCCACTTTGCCCAAGAAATGTCGTCTGCGATTCATTGAATATGCTAACTGTTCAACTTTGTTTCAGACCTCCCGGCAAATTGACAGTTATTCTCCATCAATTCCGCGTTCAACCTGCTGCTGCCTCCACTTATTGGAGTGATTTGAGGATGGTCGATTGCTTTTAACTAATTCTATTAGACTTTGTCAATTGTGTATTTGCCAGTGTAAGATCTATAATGGTTGGTACCATAGAACCATTCCGCGTGATTGGATTGTTCTCATATTAATCCAAATGTTTCACCAATTCTGAGTTCAGTAGAAAAACGTTGCAGAGTTTACACAAGGTTTATTATTTTCGCAGTTGAATAACCGAATAACATTGATATCTCAAATAAAATTTATATATTATTCATAACTCATTGATTTTTCAAAACATAATTTGCAGCGTCTTTATGCACTTTATGCACTTGTTCTAGGGAACAGCGCGTAATCATTTCGTCACGATGTTTGTAATTCTCGAATTTTGAGTCGAAAATGGCCTTGAACGATTGGATTTAATTCCCTGAAGAAGAATCCGTGGTCAAATTCGTTCGTCTGTTCGTATGTGCTCTAACTTTCGAAGGAGAAGACTTAGCGACTTGAAATTGTCAGATTAGGTTTGGAGTCTAAATATCTCCCTTGAGTTCATTAATGGGTGGAATCCTTTGGATGGTTTCAGAGTTAGGCCCATTTGAAATTTTGAGGTTAATTCCTTGTTATCTCATGAAGTATTGATCCTTCCCGTAAAATATTATAACGTGTGAATGAATTGATGTATGCACACTATACGTTCCGTTTACGTTCCGTCAATATGACATTTTTGCCTACTAAATTTTGACTCAAATCATACGGAAGGGATACTGGAAGGTTACGGAACGTATAGTGAGAATCAACCTTTACTCGGAGACCACTGGTCGGAAATCATTCAGGTGGAAATTTTTAGTTTGAGTTATGCAACAGTAATCAACGCTGAAAGGTTCATGAAAATGCGGCGGTAATTTTTCGTGAAATAATTTTTTTTTCCTTCTTCCCCCAGTTTTCACACCTTAGGGTACACCGATCCTGCTGAAAAGCTTGTAGGATCAATATCGAGCGACACATGATTTATTTTTCTACCAAGTTACTTTCACGGATTTCAGCTCAGTACCTCCAGAGAAAAGCCCCGGAGTACGGACGGCGGACGGTGGACGGTTCACGAACGGATTTTTTATTATTTTTTCATTGAAATCTACATACTCCAAAATGTAAAATGTGAAATTTGAAGGGGGGGGTAATTTTTTTCTGGTGATCACTGATCGATGAAATCTGGAACGTTTTTTTTTTTGAAATCCCAAAATCGACCCCAAATAAGTCGATATAATATCCTTCGCCATTTAGAAATGTAGGACAATGAAATGCAAATATATTTATATTAGGTCTTTCGCATTTCTGCCTTAATTGCTTGAAATGGATCAATCGGTGAATATATTTGACATTATGCTCCAGTTCATATTTGCTGAAATATTTTCAGGAATTCTTGCCAATTGATTGTTGTTCTCGATCGATTCCACTTATTCGAGTGTTTTGAGGTTGGTCGATTGCTTTGAACATTTGCATTAGGGTTTGTCCATTGTTTATTTACCACTGAAAGATATCTATGATGCGTTGCATAGAACCATTTCGCGTCATTTGATTGTGCTCATTTTATTCTGATGGTTATACCACCTCTGGGTTGGGTAAAAACTCTAACCAATAAACTGTAGAAAGTCTATTTTCGACATTTGAGAGTACTTTTTCGGAGTCTCGGAATAGGTACCATAACCTTTTTCCATTTTCCAACTCTATGATATCGTATATGAAGGTATTCTGATAAGGACTTCAAAATTTCTTTCTTGATTGAAAGAAATGGATCTATTGCTAACTATATTTGATATCCTGTCCTAGTTTATATTTACGGGAACGTTTTTGCAGAATTCTTGCCAACTGACAGTTGTTTTCCCTCAATTTCGCGTTCAACCTGCAGCTTCCACTTTTCCGAGTGATTTGAAGAGTGACGATTCTTTTTCACCTCAAAGTTCGACAGTAATTTCAAAAAATATCTCAAAATCGATCCCAGAAGGAAAAGACCCCAAATCCTTGACCATTTTGCAACCTCGGGAAATCGAACCGGTTGTTCACTAATTTTTGAATGATATGTTGATGTTTTGCTCAGAATGCATTCCTTTTAAGTTTAACATCGGTATATTTGGTAGGGAGAAATCTGTCATGATGGGTTGCATTCAAGCATTTCGCATTTTTGGGAGGTAGTCGTTTCATTCTTATCGTTTCAATATAAACGAAGTTGAAGTGGAAAGGTTGAACTCAAAAATGGGCTATGAAACCTCTCTTTTCAAACTTTGACAGTATCAGTATATGTAACAAATATGAAAATCAACTGAGTATGAGATCATTACTAAATCCTATGTCATCTCGCAACCCTAGAAAATTTACTCGGCTGACGAATATTGGTCTACTAGCTTGATAGACAAAACTGAACAAATCACAGTATATTTTAATTGTACCCTAGTTTATAGTCGCAGATATTTTATTTCCATATATCACTAATAAGACACGTTGTGATTTGTGAGCGGCTCACTCTCCAGAACGAAGAGTGCAGAAATAATTTGAACATTTTTGTTTAGGAGTGAAAAACCAACAAAACTTCTGGCTTTATACGACCTCATTTTATAATGAAGTCAGAATATTTCAATTTTCTGAATAGACGGATGAGCAAATCCATCCTGAAACTTTCGCCATTTTGTAGCCCTAGAAAATCGAGATGGTGTTTATCTTCTAAATTACCTGACTCGATTGAACTGACTGAATTTGAAGATGTTGCATTGGTTTATGCGATATTTCACAATCGATTCATCTCATTCTTTCATACAGGGTGTTCGATAATGAACTTTCTCTCTGAAATATCATCTCGGAAACCATCTACAACTTCCTTATTCGAAATGGCACAACCAGTATACCATTATATCATTAGAGAGCTTGCTTCGCAAAATTTACAATAATATTCCATACATATTGAACTGTTTCAGAAGTAACTTTTCGGTTATTGGTCATAATTTAAATCTTTTATTTTTAGACAACTGACCTCTGAGCACATGGTACAGGGTATTTATGCAGATTCGGGTGAAACAAAGTGATAATAAAAAAGTGACAGTCAAAGAATTTTGTCTGCAACAGAGTTTAGAAAAAATTAATTTTTTGGGGTGTATAAATATTCTTTTGACAGACAGCTGTACATTCTTTGGTATATCAAACCAAATGTGTGGAATAGTGGTATTAGCAGAGGAAATTTGAACATGGTATAATACATTTTTACGTAAGATACGAGATCAGAAATAGAACCTCCACTTCCCGTATACGTGTACTGAAATTGGAATTTTGTTTAAGGAACATGACGAATGGCATGTTTTTCATTGGAACATAATTTTTTCTTCAGTTTGGATTTATATCGACAAAATTTTTTTGACATAATATTTGAAACAGAAAGAGGACAGAAAATTAGCAGGAAACAGTAAATAAATATGAACTACATATTTGCTCTCTGACCGGAAGGATTTTTCGAGCAGGTCTGGTCCTCCAAGCAATTTTCAAATCCTCAGGTGCACGAAGAACGTTATAAGTCCCTTATAACAGGGAATCATTTCCCATAGAATCATAATTGGTTATTTCATATTAAAAAGCTGATAAATATTGGGAATAAAGGGAAAAACTTGTGACATATATAATCAGGGTGTAGGTATCGTTTGAAAGCCTTGAAAATTTGGGAATAATGCAAATCCGTTCGATACCTACACCCTTGTAATTCCCAGAAAAATATTCATTTTTAACATCTATTACAGACAAGATTCCTTAACCATCACTTTTATCACCTAGTTTCAACTGAATCTGCATTAAAATACCTTGAGCTTAGGGCTCAGTTGTGTGAAGATAAACATCATTTCGAAACTGGTCACAAAAATGTAAACCTCACCTATTGTTGAGTAATAAAAAATTTGTTTTAAATATGCCATTCCTTGGGTGAAAACTTAACGGTTTCCTAGACATTTTAATTTTTATGCAAAGAATGCTGTCGACGGGGACTCACACTTTCTGATATATTTCTGCATCATGAGTGTTTTCCGAAAAACTCTTTTTCATTTCCGATTTTGCCCATACATTAAAAGATCATCACATTGGACATACCAGATTCACTGAAACTCAAGATTTTCAAATGAGAACTCATATTTACAATATTTGAGTCCACTCAACTTAAAAAAAGAACATTTCTCGAGTTATCAAGAAAAGACACGATGTAAGTCTGTTAATCTCGGAAATCACAGGAAAAACATTGATTCGATGTTTCGGTGAATAATTATGACAGTTATCAAATTTTATGAATTATTTTCAGTTGCATTGTTGAATATCATGAGAGAGTTTTCCTTTATTACTCGAAGAGTTTTCATTCAAGGTATAGAATTCTATAACGTAACCGCCTATTCTCGTCATGTAGAATCAGCTAGATTATTGAAAAATATAGGTTCTCATTTAAAAACCTTCTGTCGGATTTGATTTGTCAATACTGGAAAACCGAAAATGAAGAAGATACTACCCAGAAATACTCATTCACATGACACAGAAATATTCAAGAAACTGCATTTTTTCAAAAAATACTGGGTGTGGCATCTGAAATGGTGAAGTGAAAGGATGTTTCCTGTGTACAGAAGTTAAAGAGTTCCGTTCTCCGTGAACGATTAATGTACCATCCTTGTATATTCCTTTACGACTCAAGTGAAAGTATTTGTGGTTATTATGTTTTAATCGAATTTACTTCAAATTGAGGAGAGCTTCGTTTCGAAAATGAAAAATTCAGACAAAATTTGAGCGTTTCTGGTCAAACCGCAAGGATAAACCTAACAATAGGATATCGAACGTCATTCTACGAAATCCTCCAGAATTTTCTTCTGAATGTAACGCTATTCCGGATGAGAATCAAATATTTGAAACTTTTCAGCTAAACGATGTGGCGGAGTTTCTCAAAATGCAAATCCACTTGAGTAATAGCCATAGTGATTGAATTTGAGGGAGGAATTTAAGGCATTTCCGTTTGATTTCTGAAAACTGATATGGCTCTATCAATCGATTGACTCGTTATCATTCGTATTCTTCAACTCTACTTCTACCTCGTTGAAGTTATTCGAAATCGTGATAATCTCTCGGAAACAAATTGCAGGCCATGTTCTCAATAATTCAGCTGATTCATTACAAACAGAGCAGAGTCTGTGGATTACTGTGAGGGCTTTATAAACTGTTTGTGTGAATTTTAATTCACAGCTGGAAAGAGAATATTTAAGTAGTTCGGAATTGTTACAGCGAAATTCCTCCAAATTCGAGCTAGTCTTTATGAACTGAATATGTTATGACAGGCAGGCATGTTTTTTGGGCGTTATTTTGAAGAAAAACAGCTTCATTATTTCTGATGTTCCACATTTCAACTGTATTTTCTTTCATTTCGAAAACAAATATTTGTGTTATCATCCTATTGAAAGTTTTTTATATGTAATATAACGAGAGATGAAATGATACAGAAAAAATTTTTAGATTGTAATATGGAAGTTTGTTATGTGCTTAATTCTCAAAGTCGAGAACAAATTTTTTCAACAATAGAATTCACCCAAAGAAATTAACTGGACGAAGTATATATGTTTTACGAATGTATTCTGTTCAGAAGCAATGACGTCTTTAATTCAGTTATTTACTGGCTATTTTTTTTGTATGTCATGAAAGTCTTTCGAACTGACAACAATAAACCTGACCTTGAGAATATCTACATTCACTGGACGATAGAAAAGAGCACGTGTGGTACCTATATTCAAGAGGGGAGACAAATCGCAGGTTGAGAATTAAAGACCAATTTTGATTTTGTCTAATTTCGCTAAGGTTTACGAGGAGTTATCGCAGCTCATATATTACTGATCGGCAGATCTACCGTGACCAACTTGGCGACGATTTCACATTATGTTTCGGAGTGCTTGGATGATGGAGGTTAGGTTGATCTATACTTATTTATCAGGAGCTTTTGATTCGGTTGATCATGATATTATTCAGAGAAAACTATCATCCTTTGGTCACAGACCTGCAGATGTGATACTCTTGAAGTTATATTTGAAGGGAAGAGTTATTTATATATTTTACGACGGTTTCAGATCATTTGAGTATATTTCTTATGTGATGTGCCGCAGGGGTCTGACTTAGGGCCACTGTTGTTTATAATATATACGAACGATCTTCTAACATCCCTGAGAAGAAGATTTAATAGGAAACGATAACAAGGTCGACGATTTTCGAAAAAAAAAATTTATTTGGGACTTAGAAAATTTTTCATAAAGAACAGCGAATAAACATCAAAGCGCAGAGGGGTGGGGGGGTAAGATTTAGCGATTCCGTGCGAAATTTAATTTTTGAAGCTATGACAATATGCACATCATATATTATGGATTCGAACACGTAGATTACGAATCTGTAATTAGATTTTGCGTAACTGATTCGGTTTGGAAAATATTCCGGATTTGGTGGGAAATTTTCGAAATTTGGGTCAACTTTGGGCCGTCGTACAGATCAAACGCGTAAGGCTGGACAATATCGAATTTTATGGTTATATCTGGGTCCTTTGTGAGTACGTAGCCAATTATTTTATAGACGAAGGTCCTCTAGTTGAAAAATTATGATTTTTTTAAAAAAGGTCCAATTTTTTCGATTTTCCTCGGGCCATAAAAAACGAACCAGACTCTCCACTAACATTCTGATTGGATTTTCTTAATCTACGCCCTCGAATTAGTATATGTTTCAAATTTCAGGTCGATCGTAGAACTTTCGATTTTTGGTAAAATTTTAAGGGGTTACCTTTAAGAAAATCTCGATTTTCGAAAAATAATTTTCCGACTCCTATCGCCGTGAAATTTGGCACACTTACTAATTCGAGGGCGTAGAATAAGAATATAAGGTCAGATATTTTTTAAAAAAATCGTCCTGGACGTGAGAGGTCCTTGAAGTTCCAACATTTTGGACCTTTTTTCAAAAAATCATTATTACCGACTCGATGAAAGTAAGACAATGAAATCTGTTTTATTGAATAGATAAAGGATCGAACTGCACGTGAAAAAATTCGACATCACCCAGCTTCATTATTTTGGTCGGCACGACGTCTCAAAGTTGACCAAAATTTCGAAATTTGGGTCAACTTTGGGTCGTCGTACAGATCAAACGCGTGAGGCTGGACAATATCGAATTTTTGGTTATATCTGGATCCTTTGTGAGTACGTAGTCACTTATTTTATAGACGTAAGTCTTCTGGTTGAAAAATTATGATTTTTTTAAAAAAGGTCCAATTTTTTCGATTTTCCTCGGGCCATAAAAAACGAACCAGACTCTCCACTAACATTCTGATTGGATTTTCTTAATCTACGCCCTCGAATTAGTATATGTTTTAAATTTCAAGTCGATCGGAGAACTTTCGATTTTTGGTAAAATTTTAAGAAAATCACAATTTTCGAAAAATAATTTTCCGACCCCTATCGCCGTGAAATTTGGCACACTAACTAATTCGAGGGCGTAGAACAAGAATATAGGGTCAGATATTTTTTTAAAAAATCGTCCTGGACGTGAAAGGTCCTTGAATTTCCAAAATTTTGGACCTTTTTTCAAAAAATCATTATTACCGACTTGATGAAAGTAGGACGATGAAATGTGTTTCATTGCATAGATAAAGGATTGAACTGCACGAAAAAAAATTCGACATCACCCAGCTTCATTATTTTGGTCGGCACGACGTCTCAAAGTTGACCAAAATTTCGAAATTTTTTCACTATTTCCGCCATAATTTCTAAACGGTTGTCACTGGACGATTTCTAATGACATATTCGTGATCTACGACCTCGATTTAATAGGAAACGATAACAAGGTCGACGATTCTCGAAAAAAAAAATTTATTTGGGACTTTTCATAAAGAACCGCGAATAAACATCAAAGCGCAGAGGGTTGGGGGGGTAAGATTTAGCGATTCCGTGCGAAATTTTATTTTTGAAGCTATGACAATATGCACATCATATATTATGGATTCGAACACGTAGATTGCGAATCTGTAATTAGATTTTGCGTAACTGATTCGGTTTGGAAAATATTCCGGATTTGGTGAGAAATTTTCGAAATTTGGGTCAACTTTGGGCCGTCGTACAGATCAAACGCGTAAGGCTGGACAATATCGAATTTTTTGATTATATCTGGTTCCTTTGTGAGTACGTAGCCAATTATTTCATAGACGAAGGTCCTCTAGTTGAAAAATTATGATTTTTTTAAAAAAGGTCCAATTTTTTCGATTTTCTTCTGGCCATAAAAAACGAACCAGACTCTCCACTAACATTCTGATTGGATTTTCTTTATCTACGCCCTCGAATCAGTATATGTTTCAAATTTCAGGTCGATCGGAGAACTTTCGATTTTTGGTAAAATTTTAAGGGTAACGTTACCCTTAAGAAAATATCGATTTTCGAAAAATAATTTTCCGACTCCTATCGCCGTGAAATTTGGCACACTTACTAATTCGAGGGCGTAGAACAAGAATATAAGGTCAGATATTTTCTAAAAAAATCGTCCTGGACGTGAGAGGTCCTTGAAGTTCCAAAATTTTGGACCTTTTTTCAAAAAATCATTATTACCGACTCGATGAAAGTAGGACGATGAAATCTGTTTTATTGCATAGATAAAGGATCGAACTGCACGTGAAAAAATTCGACATCACTCAGCTTCATTATTTTGGTCGGCACGACGTCTCAAAGTTGACCAAAATTTCGAAATTTGGGTCAACTTTGGGTCGTCGTACAGATAAAACGCGTGATGCTGGACAATATTGAATTTTTTTGGTTATATCTGGATCCTTTGTGAGTACGTAGCCACTTATTTTATAGACGTAAGTCTTCTGGTTGAAAAATTATGATTTTTTTAAAAAAGGTCCAATTTTTTCGATTTTCCTCGGGCCATAAAAAACGAACCAGACTCTCCACTAACATTCTGATTGGATTTTCTTAATCTACGCCCTCGAATTAGTATATGTTTCAAATTTCAGGTCGATCGGAGAACTTTCGATTTTTGGTAAAATTTTAAGGGGTTACCCTTAAGAAAATATCGATTTTCGAAAAATAATTTTCCGACTCCTATCGCCGTGAAATTTGGCACACTTACTAATTCGGGTTCTCATCAGGATCGTGAAGAAAGAAAATCTTCCGTTTGTGTTGGCAGAAATGGGGAATGTTATTCACATCTCATTGTCTGTGGTATAATTAATGAATGTGCAAAAGTCATTGTCGCAGTTTATATGTAATTTATATATTTTTGGGGAAACATATCGCGTCCACTTCAAGATTCTTGTAAAAAATAATGTTTTCGAATTTTTTTTCATTTAATTATATTACAAAATGAACTAACAAGTGAGTAATACAAGTAATACAGTAATACAAGAAAAAATTATTCATATAATAACGGATTTAATGATGAACGTATCTCCAATATCTGCGTTTTGGAGAAAAAATTTATTGGAAACCTCATTATTCAATGGGGAGAGAAGATTTATTCAAGAAGTAGGTGTACATCCCGGGTTTGAACACTGTAAGTAAAATCCTGTAGATCATTATGGGAGGTCGAGGCCATGAGATGTTCATTTAATATACGAAGATTATGGAAGATTATTCTGAGTCTTAATTGTTGTTACTGATAGATAGTAGAAAGAAGAAATTGGCAACGTCTTGAAGAATTATTTTGATATTTCAGGCGTGCCAACTTGCATGAGTTTTAAGTATGTATTATAAAATCTTGATAGACCTAGATTCTAGCCAACTGGGAGACTTCCTAAAAGTGAATGGGGTATAGGTATGCAGGGTTAGACGGTTCTATGGAGAGCGACATTATTTTGCGTTCGCTGTTCAAAGGTAGCTGAGTGATAGACTTTTGGTATGAAGAGCTATTGCTCATGATATCCGATCGCTACTACTGTTTTTCGAGGCAGCATGACAGCTTCGAGTTTTGTTGACGATGTCCTGAAATCCACTCTATATATTGTTTCATCTGAATAGCCATTTAGACGTCCCTTCTCAGCAAGACAATGCTTTTCGTCATATTGCTTGACTCTCTTCAAGAAGCTAACGTTAATTTTTACAAAGATAGGAATTGGTTTCATGGAGAAGAAAGAGCTCCAGTAATAATAAATAACAAAATTACAATCGGAGAACTTTCGATTTGTGGTAAAATTTTAAGGGGTTACCCTTAAGAAAATATCGATTTTCGAAAAATAATTTTCCGACTCCTATCGCCGTGAAATTTGGCACACTTACTAATTCGAGGGCGTAGAACAAGAATATAAGGTCAGATATTTTTTAAAAAAATCGTCCTGGACGTGAGAGGTCCTTGAAGTTCCAACATTTTGTAGACTTTTAACTTTTTAATAATGACGTCGGTATGTTTCGTTCAATTTTGGACTACTAGAAATGGGTCGCCGAGTAGAAACGCGAAACCAGTATTAAGAATTCATCGAAGGTAATTCTTCCTGAAGAACAGAATTCATAAAGATATAATTAATTCAACCTTTGAATACCGAACGAATTCAATATGACGAAAACTGAACGAGTATGATAAAAACGACATCATGAAATTCTAATATCCCTCTTTCATGAATATCCGCAAGAACCAACCGTTTCCACAAAAGTTCCCGCAAATCCTCTTGTATGTCTGATATTCTTGATACTTCCCACGCTCCTTCCTTTCCACGGCAGACGTAAAAGGCCTTTGACTGCGTGAAGAATCCATTCGGAGGGAAAATATACGAATTTATGGACATTATCGGTAAACAGATAACCGGGTTCCTTTGAAAGGAACAATTTACAATTTATCTAACATCAGCAGTTCGGACACATAGGAATTGTAACTCTGATGTGCACCTGGTGGCGCGCATTGCCATTGGCGTATCTCCACATCCGGCTACACCATACCATGCGCGTCTGTAGCATGGAAAATATAGCATTATGCATGTAGAGGAGCACTATTTACAACAGCACACCTTCTGGCGGTCGTCGCCTGCCATATGGGCTACGATAATAAATAGGCACGCGTAGCGCTTTCCCTATCGCTGCCGTTTCTGACGTTTATTAACAATAACCTCACTGGATATAATGATCATGTATTCACGAGGACCATGATGAACCGATTTTGCTGTAATGGCAACAATGGTCTACTTACAGAGGCATTGACTGGAAGTATCTTGATTGACTTCATTATGAGGCGATGGAAAAAATTTGATGTACGTTCTCATTGTTTATGGCTATACTGTTGTGGAACAAGAAGTGGGAGATGCACTTAACAACTTCGGGATATTGAAGGCTAATTCACTAGGAAACTTTTGATGAAATTGGAAATATTCAGTCAGGGGGGAACAAGGGTAGAGTTGAGAACTCTGGATAATTTTTCATGATGGCGTCCTGTTTCCTTAAGATAACAGAAGTAAATTTTCATATCATGCAGGAAAATCACTGAGCTGATCCACTTCATAAAACTCACCTTATGTGAAAAACCCAAACTCTGTTCTTCGCGCATGTTCTAGGGAACAGCAGGCTATCGTTTTGTCCTAATGTAGAATGTAACTTTTGAATTTCTAACCGAAAAATCAAAATCGATTCAGCAAATAAAAAAAAAATTTCGAGAATTTTTCGAAAAATTTTCCTTTCGAAAACCATCCATTATATCGAAAATTTTACTTTAGCTCTGACCTTCATATTCATTAGCAGTTTTACAAGTTTCGGTTTGATATGATCACCATTCTTGAAGACATTGGGAAACTTATGTCGAATCTTCTGTTTTTTTCCTCGTTGCATTTTCCAAAATAAGTCACAAAATATTTTCGTTCTAATTTTATGCATATTTTCAATTTGATATGTTTGAATAACAAAATTTTCCATACAATTTCTTATAGAGAAAATATTATTGAAACTTGCAACATTGTATACGATTCATTTATGTGGCTTATTATTTCACGATATTTACTTGTTATGAATTGTTTCACTCAAAATGTATAAAATACACGTTTATACGAAAAAGAATTGAGAAAATTCTCATTATTCAAAATCACTGATTTATATGGAAGCAACATAATATTTTCACGAAGAAATATCAGGATGATTGCACCTGTGGACTATGCAAAATAGATAAATTGAAGGTTTTTATACTCATTTTATGTGAACAAGTTTTGAAATTGGCTGACCGTAAAAACAATAATTTCTGAAAGACACAACTTAAAATCTCGATATTTGTAGAATAGGTTTGGACCTACAGGCCAAATTTGTGAATGGATAAAATCTACCCAATGATTCCGCAAATATACACATAAAAAATTTGATTCTCCCAATGTTTCCAAGAATACAGATGAGATCGAATTGAGATCCAGTAATTTATCGGAAAATGACAGTTCGAAGGTGATTACAGAATTTAATGAGGATAATATGGTCAGAACATCACAGAATATTTAATATTTGAAACAACATTTTCGATTCGTTTAAATAATACAATCATCGCGAAATTCAGCACAAAGTTGTCCATCATCGTTTTCAAACTATTCACCAAATTTCATCATGATTGAATCAGAATTTTTTGAGTTATTCCGAAAGAAACAACGATATCAAGAAACAAACCATGAAATTTCACATATTTTCCCCCGATATATATCGGATTGAAATTGGATCACGGCTTTAAAATATGGGGTTCAAGGTACGCCCGAATTTTTTTTCGAATTCAAAAAATAGTGCAAAATGCACGGTGTGAGTGCTGCTGATTTGCTATCACTACTTTTCCAGAAGTATTGAGCTTTTGCTGAGTTCTGGAGATCCTAAAAACTCTAAATCAAAAATGTTCCTATCCCTCTGAAATAACATCAAGAAAATCTTATATCGAAAAAGCCCTGTAAAATACCCGTCTAATTTCAAGTAACTGAATGGAACCTCGATCCCCCGCCCTTTAGGTGGAAAGAGCTGTGAAATATCTACGGAAGTTTGAAATCGTATTCCAACGTGCTTCGTTGGAATTTTCCCACGCACAGAACTACCCCCACTGAGTTATCGTTCTATGAATGGTACGTGACTTCGTCAACTTTACAAATCATGGCATCATCAATCTTATATGCAGAACATTAGAACAAAGTGTACCTAGAGAAAGCCAGAACGCCCTCTCCTGAAGAAATAAAATTGGGGGTCGCAATTCCGACATAAATTCAGCACTTTGACTGGAAATATTGTATTTTATTCCCGAGTTCCTCATTCATTTCAGAGTGAAATATCAGTAAAAGCACATTCTCATTATTTGGATTGCGTCTTCAGCGTGAATGCGAGGAAGAAAATAAAGTGATAGATTTGACCAATAATAAATATGATTTTTTTGCACTTTCTCTCGAAAACAGCCTTTTATCATTTTGCAGAAATATCTGTTATTGTGATTTTTTACGATACCAAATCCGGTTCTGCCCAGCAGGGCGGTGGGCTGTCCGACCGTCCTTCTGGAAATGATGTAATGTTCGAAAGAACATACCTAGAGTCTTCAAATATCCAATACGAGACGCATCTCTTTCCCCAATATCACAAGATGTACGAGAGCGATCAAATTGAAACTTTGAAATAAGTTGCATATATTGGACGTGCAATTTTCTGTGTAATTTCGTGAATATCCTTTGATCATTTTCCCAAAAAATTTTCGGAATTTGTATGGAAAGTTTTTTTTGACATTTTTCATCAGATTCATATAACACCAGGTACTTGCCTTATAGTCAATGTATAACATCGTTTCACAACATTTCAGCTCAGTCTGATATTAGTTTCTAAGAACATTTGGAGAAAAGTAATTTTTCGTTATTTCCTTAGTGTCAAGTCAAGGAATACCGCTTTGGCATAGGATTTGAACGAGCGCATGAAAGCTTCAGACTTCACATTAGTGCTTTTCCATAACTTCATATAAGAACCAAGATACTGAGTCACTCATATAGTCTGTCATCGGTGGATGTTTATGTAATAGGTTCGTTTTGGTTGCGAGTTCAGAACTGTTCTGGAACGGTTCCGAATGCGCGATTGCGATTTTGTGTTTTGGTTCATTTCAGAACCGGTTCAGGATTTGATTAATCCTGTTTTGGTTATTTTCAGGATCGATTCCGAACTGTTCCAGAACTGCGAAAGGAGTGCGGACGTAAGAGTCCGAACTACTTCAGAATTGGGTAGTTCCCACAAGCGTAGAGTGGCTGTCAACGATTTAAATGGTTAACCTGACTTTTTCGACGTCGTGTTGATTTGGTCTTTGTTGAGGAAATGATTGAATTTTAAATATAAATTTCTGTTTTGAGGATAACTCCTTCGCTACAACCTCCCAGGATAATCCAATGAATTTTATTTCCATTGTTCACACTTGGGATGTCTATTCCTTGAATAAATCTATGAATGCAAGAGCCCTCTCTCTCTGTTGAATAACAATAATGTTTCGAATGAATTTTCGTTAGTAGGACCTAAAATTTTAAGGGGTTACCCTTAAGAAAATCTCGATTTTCGAAAAATAATTTTCCGACTCCTATCGCCGTGAAATTTGGCACACTTACTAATTCGAGGGCGTAGAACAAGAATATAAGGTCAGATATTTTTAAAAAGAATCGTCCTGGACGTGAGAGGTCCTTGAAGTTACAAAATTTTGGACCTTTTTTCAAAAAATCATTATTACCGACTTGATGAAAGTAGGACGATGAAATGTGTTTCATTGCATAGATAAAGGATTGAACTGCACGTAAAAAATTTAACATCACCCAGCTTCATTATTTTGGTCGGCACGACGTCTCAAAGTTGACCAAAATTTCGAAATTTTTTCACTATTTCCGCCATAATTTCTAAACGTGCGAAATTTTATTTTTGAAGCTATGACAATATGCACATCATATATTATGGATTCGAACACGTAGATTACGAATCTGTAATTAGATTTTGCGTAACTGATTCGGTTTGGAAAATATGCCGGATTTGGTGAGAAATTTTCGAAATTTGGGTCAACTTTGGGCCGTCGTACAGATCAAACGCGTAAAGCTGGACAATATCGAATTTTTTTGGTTCTATCTGGGTCCTTTGTGAGTACGTAGCCAATTATTTTATAGACAAAGGTCCTCTGGTTGAAAAATTATGATTTTTTTAAAAAAGGTCCAATTTTTTTGATTTTCTTCTGGCCATAAAAAACGAACCAGACTCTCCACTAACATTCTGATTGGATTTTCTTTATCTACGCCCTCGAATTAGTATATGTTTCAAATTTCAGGTCGATCGGAGAACTTTCGATTTTTGGTAAAATTTTAAGGGTCTACCCTTAAGAAAATCTCGATTTTCGAAAAATAATTTTCTGACTCCTATCGCCGTGAAATTTATCACACATACTAATTCGAGGGCGTAGAACAAGAATATAAGGTCAGATATTTTTTTTAAAAATCGTCCTGGACGTGAGAGGTCCTTGAAGTTCCAAAATTTTTGACCTTTTTTCAAAAAATCATTATTACCGACTCGATGAGAGTAGGACGATTAAATCTGTTTTAATTCATAGATAAAAGATCGAACTGCACGTAAAAAATTCGACATCACCCAGCTTCATTATTTTGGTCGGCACGACGTCTCAAAGTTGACCAAAATTTCGAAATTTGGGTCGACTTTGGGTCGTCGTACAGATCAAACGCGTGAGGCTGGACAATATCGAATTTTTTTGGTTATATCTGGATCTTTTGTGAGTACGTAGCCACTTATTTTATAGACGTAAATCTTCTGGTTGAAAAATTATGATTTTTTTTAAAAAGGTCCAATTTTTTCGATTTTCCTCGGGCCATAAAAAACGAACCAGACTCTCCACTAACATTCTGATTGGATTTTCTTTATCTACGCCCTCGAATTAGTATACATATTAGTATATAAGATTTAGCGATTCCGTGCGAAATTTTATTTTTGAAGCTATGACAATATGCACATCATATATTATGGATTCGAACACGTAGATTACGAATCTGTAATTAGGTTTTGCGTAACTGATTCGGTTTGGAAAATATTCCGGATTTGGTGAGAAATTTTCGAAATTTGGGTCAACTTTGGGCCGTCTTACAGATCAAACGCGTAAGGCTGGACAATATCGAATTTTTTCGGTTATATCTGGGTCCTTTGTGAGTACGTTGCCAATTATTTTACTTACTGCCAAGTTTCGATCTAATCGTTCCCGAATTATCACGGAAATATTTTTACTATTGTTATCATAAACTGTTCGACCGATTTTACCCATTAACGTTGTATTCTGAAATTCAACCTACTGTGAAAGTTTCAAGTTGAAAGGATTCGCCGTACTTCCGTGATCGTGCCTACGGACGGACATAATCGATTTTGATACCGGTTTCGTCATCAGTTCAACTTGGTCGTTTTTGACCATCTTTGGTTCAAAATTCGGAAATTACAGACATTTGGACAAAACGAAAGCAGACTGTTCCCAAGAACATGCTCTCAAAAATGGCTCAATGATACCACCTGACCAAAATTTGCACTTATCCTTGCTACGCTTCGGAAATACCTCTATTCGATAATCATATCTGGGTTAAAAATATTGTGCCAATTTTAGCGATCAATAAAGCAATTAAGATTAAATGTTTCACTGCATATATAATTTAATAAAAAAATCAGCATTTAATACTTGTTGATATCCAATGGACTTTACGGTCCGTATGTTCATCAGTCTCCAGTTGTTGTGGTAATTGAATTTTCGGAGCATAGAAATACAGACCTCCAGTGAGTATACGCTGTGGAAAGTTTCCTTAAAATTTGAAATGCTTGTCCACGTACCGAATGATTGTTTCGGATTCACTCCAACAATCTCAGGCACTGTGTCGATATATACATTTGACTTCAGCTTGTTTTCGGACGACTAATATGTTCAGCGTCTCCAACTGCTCCTATCTCCTCGCATTTTTCAAATAATCTCATCACAGTTAAAAGACAATACCGACCAAATTTTTTAACCGCGAACGCCAAACTTTCATTATTTTTGAAATAATGCTATATAGACTACACTTTTAACAAACCAGTGTGTAACTACTCTCTAATCTACTTACACTTTCTGCTTCTAACGCACGTTTCGGAAACCAAGTTTCCTTTGTCAAAGACATATCGTTACTAACTGCAGTTACAAGTATAACGAGTGAGAGGATGGTATACAGGACCAATGGGAAAGGCCATCAGAGTAGTGCTGGGATATCAATGGTAAATATTTGGAATAATGGGTTACTAATGGGGTGAGATCACTGTTTAGCAATCTGTCTTTCCTCTCGAACATATGTATATCTTTGTAGCGAGCGCCCTCTCTCAGCTCTTTCTTAAGTCGCGCGCGCAGTACCATCTCTTGCGTCTTAAGTACCCTACGTTGCCTGCTTGTAACGCTTGGCCACATCATCGGTCAACGTACAGGGGGCGCTAGCGCGCATGCTGTCCCGGTTGGATCCTCTCAAGATCTCGGAAGTACGCTCATCCCCAACGGTCTGGTACACTCCCTTGTGTTCCTCACAAGGGGTGTCCACTCACGTAGGCATGTAAACGGCTTAGTTTGGTGCATGCCCTGACGAGTTCCACAAACTAAGCCGGGACGAAACGTGACACTGTCCCAAAGAGGTTGAAGCTACCTCGCAAATCTTCCGACGTGATTCATTTCAACGACGGTGTCACAGTTTCTGTCCCTTCGCGATCATCTTCGCTTTCAGTGAGAACCTCGTTTGTCACTGTGTGATCCTATTCGTTCCTCTCTCGGCGATGGTTCGTCAATCATCCCGAGGAGGTTCCACATCGCCACTTCGCTCTCGTGCTGCAACTCGCTGCCCAAAGTTGTGCTCACTAATGCACCAGGCTCACTGCACGATATCGAGTGGTATATGAATTCACAAGTGGCGCAGCGTTTCTCAATCCAGGTTTCTCACATTTCAAAGGCACACAACTGCTCGGCATCACGGCCGCACTTGTGGGAAATCTTCTGGTCAATTCGGCCATGACTACATTCCGTCAAAAGCTGACCCCCTCTAAATCGGTCACACTCCTCGAACGACGAGGTAGAGCGCTCTAGCACACAGTCAATACGGCTCAACTCAAAACGGTTTGGTCAACCGTGCATCAAACGCCGTACACTCGTGCTCAACAGCACATTTCTTCAGATGCATCTTTCTGGTATCGCTTTCACTGGAAGGGGAGTCCTGCAGCGAGCGCGCTCTCTCAGCTCTTACTTAAGTCGCGCGCGCAGTACCATCTCTTGCATCTTAAGTACCCTACGTAACCTGCTTGTAACGCTTTGCCACATCATCGGTCAACGTACAGGGGGCGCTAGCGCGCACGCTGTCCCGGTTGGATCCTCTCAAGATCTCGGAAGTACACTCATCCCCAACGGTCTGGTACACTCCCTTGTGTTCCTCACAAGGGATGTCTACTCACGTAGGCATGTAAACGGCTTAGTTTGGTGCATGCCCTGACGAGTTCCCAAAACTAAGCCGGGACGAAACGTCACACTGTCCCAAAGAGGTTGAAGTCACCTCGCAAACCTTCAAAAGCTTCAGTAAAGCTTCACCTTAAAGAGTATTCAAGTAAATTTTGCCAGAGCTTTTTAATAGATTTACGAATTTTTCTGAAATCAGCGACCTCCGATTTGTCAGGATGGTTGTTACGAATATGGCCCATGTGTTCCTTGAATCTCTTGTTGATGTTCCTCGTTGTTTATCCGATGTAAGATTTATCGCAGTCTTGAGATTTTATTTCGTATATGCCCGATTTCAATTCATTCAGAAGTTGTCTGGTTTTCTTGGCGGTTGTGAAAGCTAACTTAATACTTACTTTTTTGAAAATGTTATAGACTACACTATCTTTTATCGATCCTGAACTGTCAGTTGTGAAATTGTGTTCTTCCAGGATCACCAACAGTTTACTGCATGAACGGTGGCAAACTCAAACCCTGCATTAATTCTGGAACATCCATCAGCAGAAATGCCTTTCCGATAAACTAAATTTCTAAAATTTCCCCAAATTCCACTCCACAGAAACGTTCAGCAGGTAATCAAGTTTGTGACACCCTGTATTCAAAAATGATTCCACTCAAAATCATTGAACGCAATCTGGAAGCAAGGAATTGACGTGTCAATAAAATACCAACGAAAAAAAGGACTAAAAGCTAATGAAGTTGACTCAACAACTCCCCATCAATTTCACCACTCAAAAACCCAACCAGCCAATCCACCAACCACTCATTCCAACAATATCGGAACAACTTCAATCATGCCTTCGATCAATTTGATTCCGAGGCGTCAAACCGCTCGGAATTGGTGAAAAATTGGTAATTTCCGAAACAATAAAAATGCGAAAGAACAGTACCATGAAGTTCGTTACTTATCACTTTAAGGTCTGTCGATCCGGCGAATTCGAAGCGTGTGGTGAGGTTCCCATGGCCTGACGCCGCGGATCGCTAGAGGCGATGGCGCCTAGCCCCGGGGCAAAATCTCAATTTAATTCAGATGAAACATAAATGACAAATATGAAGGAACATCCGGTTCGAATTCAAGATGGAGTTTGTGGGAGCTGTCTAGACCGGAAAGTTCTTTATCTGTGGTATTTTCTTCGACGGACACTCAATTTGAGCATCGGCATGGTGAAGCGACAGCTTGAGGCTCTCATAGGAAGAGTTGAGTTTGCCCCAAAACGTTCGTTTGAAATAAGTGTGTGTTAGGGTTCTCCAACGAATGATTTGGAAAAATATTAATTGTAAACTGACCTCATATAAATGATATTATTGATGATAAAATCTGCCGAACGAGAGTGTTTCGAACATTGGACGCAAAATCACCCAACGAGTCAAAAACGAAGTTAGATTGAATAGGATTGAAACACATCTACTTCCTGAACGATTTCATACATATTTTTTCGTGAGAATTAGTTATGTTTATGGCTTCTTTTGAGTTCTTGATCGCGTTAAGAGCAAACAGTACCTGGAATGTAATAGGGTGAATTTTGGAGGCCAGAATTGGTTTCTTTCGAGAAATTTCTGTTATTCAAATAATTGAAAAAAATGGGAAGAATGCCACTTTTTTATATTGGAGCAGTTTCAGGAAAACAAAACTGAGATTGAGTGAAAAAATAATAATTCTCACAAAAGAATAAAGTACCTTCATCCCAAAAATAAAATTCCAATAATAATCACCTGCAGAACTACACCACGTTTCATCCTATTAAAGTCGGAATTCGCATTCTATTATTTCTCGCTACCTCTAGCACCTTAAAACATATAGACCCTAGGCAGATGCCTGACCTTGAGATGTTAACGAAATTTAATGGAACTTGAATGTTGCTGTGTTGCCGAAATCCACAAAATCCACGGTAGTGAAGAATCTTAATGATAATAATCTTAATGACACTTTCTGGCCATCTAGCCGTTCGACAATTTATGCTCTAACTTCTAAAGGAAAGGACGTACAGTTTTGAAATATTCAATTTGATCAATGCGTAAAATAATCCAAAAGGTTTTGGGTTCATACCAACTTGAAACTTTGTATAGTTAGTAGTAGATCACCAACAACGGACAATTTTCTAGTGAATCTAGTTGCTTCGAAGAATTCTAGAAAAATTATTATTTTAAATTTTTAGATATTTGTTGAAAATTGTTATTCTTCTCAAAGACTAAAGCAGACCAAGGAAAATGTCAAAGACTGGGAAGTAAATATTTGAATTCATTTTTGCGCGCATGTTCTGGTATCAGCTGGCTATCATTTTGTCCAAATCCTGTTAATTTTTTCCCCAAAAAGGTGTCAAAACGACTGAGTTGACTGATGACAAATCCGGTGTCGAAATCGATTCTGTCTTTTTTTTTTCGAGAAGTGTTCATTGAGTCCGGAGAAAACTTCTGCTCTTACCTTGAATATCATATTTTACAGCAGTGTACTAAATTTCATAATACGACCATAATTTCCGGAAATATTAGGAAAAATAGGTAATTTTTGTGTTTTTTGGTCTCAATATCTTTGTTCTTTCCGGAATAACTCAAAAACACTCATTCAATCGCAAAGAAACTTGGCAGTTAGTTTGGAAATGCTGATGAGCAACTTTGTACAAAATTTCGTGATGATCGTGTCATTGGAACAGATTGACGAAAAATTCAAATTTTTTGCTTTCAAGTATTCAATATTCTGTGATCTTCTGATCATATTATCCTCATGATATCATTTTTCGATGAAACATTGGATTTCAATTCGATCTGATCTGTATTTTTAGAAATATTGAAAAAACAAAATTTTGAGTGGGTATATCACGGAATCATTGAGCGGATTTTACCAATTCACGAATTCGACCTTTGCTATAAAGCCCCAAGCCTACTTTACAAATATCAAGATTCTAAGTTGTTATTGCACATTAAACGCAATAACTTTCGGAAGAAACGACCAAGTTGTTTCCTCGGAAAGTTATTGAACTTTAAACACAGTAACTTCCAGAAGAAACGACTTAGAAACTCGATATTTGTAGAGTTGGTTTGGGGTTTAATTCCGAAGTCGAATTCATGAATGGGTAAAATCCGCTCAATGATTCCGTAGATATACACATTCAAAAACTTATTATTTCAATATTTCAAAAAATACAGATTAGATCGAATTGAAATCCAGTAGTTTATCGAAAAGAAGCTAGAAATGCCACGATGTGAAGTCAGCACTTTTGATGATATCCTCTGAACATGTGCGCAAAAGCTGCTGACTTCACGTCAGTGCTTTTCTAGGTTGTTAAACTTTCGATTTGACTTCCATGTTTATTGCAATTTTCATTTCCGTAGACATAGGAAAAAATATGCGTTAAATTTCGTTGTTACTTGAAATTTCGAAGATATATCCTCCGTATCTCGAGAATTACTGACTCTATCAGATTGAAACTTCATATGTAGTCGTAGAATACCAACGCGCAGTACCAGGCAATGAGGATTGAAATAGTTAAAATATGAAAAAAACATTTCCCTGTAATTTTTCATGAGAAAATCTATTTTTTTCGGGAACTATCCTTCAGACTTCGATCAAATTTACATGGACCTTGGAACTACCAATTTTCCATCGAGTACTGAACTTCAATATGATCCAATGTGTGTTTTCTTAATTGTTGTGAAAATGTTATTTAAAATGGGTATATATATATATAGCTACAAAATCATTGGGTAGGTTCTACCGATTCGCGGAGTCGGCCTTCCTAATCAAACTCTAAACCTAGTCAACAGTTTAAACTTGAACTTTGAACTCACAGATGAATTCATATAATATATATATATGTATATTCTTTTGAGATGAGCATTACATTTTTTTTTATATCAAACAATTTGTGTCATAACAGTATTAGCAGAGGAAATGTCAACGGGGTACCATACATTTTTACGTATGATACAAGAGCACAGATAAAAACCTCAGGAAAAACTCTGTCTCCCCGTATAAGTGTAATGAAATTGTTGTTTTTTATTAAAGGGCTTCTTTTTCATCGACAAAATTTCCTCCTTCCTATGCGATGCAGGTTGAAATCTTGGAAACATACCTGAAAACAAAAAAGGGGACGAAAAAACTTATATGAACTAGTAAATGATTTAGTACTCATTAAATTAATTTGAAGTTGGCAATCCATCTCAAAAAAGAATCAGACACCGAATGAATTGCCTCGAAACCATCGTCAAATTTATATATTGGACAAGTATTTACTAAATGTTCTATTGTTTCCTCTTCTTCTCCGCACTCGCACCTTGGACTTTCGACCGAATTCCATTTGAAGAGGAAACTATTACAGCGACCATGACCGGTTCTAAATCGATTAAAAATGCACCAAATTTTCCTAGGAAGATTGAAACCATGAACTTTTTCTGAAGGATCGCTGATCAAACCTTTGTTAAAAACATTTCACGAATTCCATTCCGAAAGCCAAACTTCTTTGTCACTTTTATTGGTGTAAAGAAAATCGTTGATCCATAAAGGTTTACGAGATTTCAATCTAGCAATTTTAGAATCCGGAATATAAGACATGATTGGGAATAAATTCGGAAAGGAACGATATTTATCCCAAGACTTTATCAAATAATAATAGATTGTAACGCAACCATTATTTCATGCTTTCCTACGATTGTGTTATCGTAGAACTATTTTGAAGGAAATAGTGTCGCGACAGAACCGTTGTGTCATCATGTGTTAAGGTTTTTATGTCAAGAAACTACGACCCTTACGTATATTTATCAAGTCGCCGGCTGCTGCCTGTGGTCATCTGTGGTTTTGATGAAATATGAAGGCCACATAGCAAGAATGAACTCGTTCCGCATGATGTTCCGCTCGAAATATTAATGGAAACTCTATTTGTAGCACTGAAATATAGATATGTATGAACAAAGAGTGATGGTGGTCCATTTTCTTTCGTTCCGAATGCCGCACAAGATTCTTTCATGCAGGGACGCAATTTTCCCATCACGAAAGACATTCGGCCAAATTCAGTTCATTTCATTTGGTAATTTGCGAAATACAGGACAGCTTGAGCTTATCTTGATGCGTCGACATTACATTATTTCTCTTCATAGTAAAAGAATATTATTATTTGATCATTTCATGAAGAATTGTGAGATCATCTCTGATTTCTCTGTTGAAAGTTAACCGGTCAACTGAAGAAAAATGATTGTAAGTCTGTAATTAAATTGATAATTCTTCTCATATCTTTCTTAAATATGAAATGAAATATATGAAATATTTCAGTATTTTGATAAATACAACTACCAACAAATAAAGCTCTGTCCACTCTTGGACTTCGACCTCAGAAGGGTCAAATCCTGGGGAATCAGTCTACGAAACGTAGGCCACATATCAGAAATCTATACCACAGTTTATTGCTTCCATGGTGGAAATATATATATTTCCACCATGATTGCTCCGTTTATATGCTTCGAATATGACAACATTAATTCTCCCGGTCTTCTTCAGCTTTCGAACGTAGTTTGCTCCGTAAGAACGATAAATTATTCTTTCCAAAATACTATTTCCAGTCACGTAGACTTCAGTTTCTCTGTTCATTGTTCCAATTTTTTTTCATTATATCTCCATAAAATATTGAAATATAATGATGAGGTTTCATTCATGATAAAGGCACGTCCACGTAAATATCTGACAAGGCAAAAATTGAAGAAAAGTGAAAGAAAAGTATCTGAAAAATAAGTCATTTTCAATTTTGACAATATGTCGTATTATAACAATGTTTGCATTTTGGACCGAAAATTTACAGTGTGTTCATGAGATGATCATCAACAGGGACAAATTGAATTCATCAAAACTTTAAAATTTCAAATTGAAATCTCAATTTATTAATACTTCAATGTAAATTCTACATGGAAAGAAAGGGAAGGAATTACTTAAGCAAACTTCATACCTGAAATAAAAACTTCCTGATTTTTCAAGGAAAAAGTCATTCATGAATTTCAACAATAACATTTATTTATTAAGTGCATTCAATGTCATAATTATTAATCGGATCATCGAATTTATGTATTTTCTGTGGTTTACGGAAGTCAGAGACTACTTATTTTTTTCGAAATCATTGTTTCCCTTCATTTCGTGTCATTCTTTGATAACTCGGAAATTTTTCATTTTAGGTGGAGGGTTTGCCCCAGTTATATCCTTCTTCCTATTTTGTTTCTCAGAATTACAGAATAAGAGTTTCAATTTGAAAGTCGGAAGTTTTCATGAATTTGATTCCTTCAACTTGATGATCCACTTATAACTAACCAAGACCATTTTGTGATAAGAATTCAAGTAGCTCGAAAAGAAAAGAGTTTTCACCTAAGGTATGCCATATTGTTGAAGGATTATATCACCAAACAAGCTTCATAATGATGCAATAATGAGTTTGATATCACATTTGGAATGAGAAAAAAATAGGCTCTCTCCGGCAGAACTGGAAGTGGCAGAGGTCTGAAAATATTTTAGGTCGAAACTTCATTTTCGTAAACATTCATGTACAAATCTTCATTGATTATGATGAGTATTTCGCATAAGGGTCTAATAGGCTATAGCGGTATATCAACCAGAAGAATTTAGTATGAATATTCAATACTGTTTAGACCAAGCACTGAGTTCTCCAAAACTAGTGAGTCAAGAAAACGAAATCTTTCTTTTCATGCTGTAATTTTTACTCGCAGGTACATTATATCTCAATTATTCATTTATCATCACTGTTTTCCTTTTCCATTTTTCACCGTGGCAATCTTATCATCTGAAATTTTCACCGAAAGATTGTAGAAAAATACAGACCTGAAGTCAGCAACTTTTATGCGCTTGTTCAAATCGGAGCGATAGCGTTCACTCCTTCACGTATTGAACCCGTCGAGAACAGTGAGCGACATTAAGATATTGTACAAACAGGAATACACATGATATCACCCTCTCTATTATTATAATTTGAAGCAATATAACATCTAGTTTTCTGTCAAAATAGTTTTTTAATACCGGCCCTAAGAATCAGAATGTTTTTTCTGATGTTCAATCACACTGATGAGAGGAAACTCCCAAAACATTTGAATATATTACCAGTTTACTGGTATACACTTCGATGATTAAATTTACAAAGGGTAGACCCTTCGAGATCTCCACTTAAATTTCTTCTATATAATCCCTTTAACATATGCACAAAAACGTTCTTCTGAACTATTTGTAGCAAAATCGAATTAGTTTTCAACATTCTCTCAATGTAAATAACCGAAACAAACATTTACATCTAAGATGGGTTGAAAATCATACATACTTTCACTGCGGCACTATCCAAGCACATGTTTTTTAATTCAATCGAAAAGATGGACCTCCCTAAATGGTCAGGATGTAATATAATATATTCTAATGGAAGAAAATATTACCCAATATGCCCCACATTGAAATGGAAATTACAAGCTTTCAACACAATAAATGTGAGTTATATCGAGAATGGAATGAATTGACGAAATTTGTCCTTTTACAAAATCAGTAATGAATCACAATGATTCAATTCCTGTTAAGAAAAATGCAAATATCGACTTACGGATATTTCGGAAGGATCTGCATAATTTTTCAAGTTTTTTCAAGATTTTCACTACCAATATCTGAAAAAGAACTATTAGAATTCAAATAAGGTTTCATTCAATTTAAATAGTTTTGTTCGGATATTCTGAGAGCCCAATTGAAAAATAATGACGTGAATAAGATTCATTCAAATTTTCAATGAAGTCTAACGAACAATTTTTAATTTATTAATTTTATCAATATTCAACTTCTGAGATCCTCTCAAAATTCACATGAATTTTCTTGTTGGTATCTAGGCAAAAAATTAACAAGTTCCGATTTATATGAGTATTCTTTGAATCATTGGAAGAAGAAATTTCCGTCAATCAATAAGACTGACATGAGTTGTGAAATTAAATGTATTAGGTTCATTTCTTGTAAATTCAAAGTTTCGTGAGTAGCATATCACGTAATATAATCGAATGCCCGATTAATGAATTGATATCTACAACATTCATTTTCAGGGGTGATCAACTTCTATAGAACGTATTTCTCAGATATTTATAAATATACGTGAACCGATTTGGTCGAAATTTCGTGCAGTTATTTGAAATAATAACGCGCATGTTGAAGCCTCCCTATTATTGTTATTATTAACATTTTTATTGTCATCATTATTATTATTATTATTATTATTATTATTATCATTATTATTATTATTATTATTATTATAATTATTATTATACAATAATATTGAAAGGTCCTGTCCCATCGCACCACAGAAAACAGAGAAATAAAAGTACTTCACTAACTTTTTTATATAATTTCAATTATTCAGATTGAAGTCAGCAGCTTTTACGCGCTTGTTCACATTGCGAAATGGTGACTTCGAAATTTCAGTGAAATTTTGATGAAATATAAAAATTTCCAAGGAAGAAAAAAATTTTTTTGAATTTTTCCATGGATAATTCTTCTTATTGACACTGTTCATCTTCCAACTAAGTTTCATTTCGATCAGATAAATATATTTGAAGCTATTGAAAAATCAAAATTTCAAATGGCTGTAGCACAAAAACTATTCAGCAGATTTGGCCCATTAACGAACTTAACCGAGATATTCAGGATCTCAACCTAACCTGAAAATTTCAAGACTCAAGATTTCAAGAAAAAAAATTCAACTCAAAGTGATTTATTTCGCGAAATCTGAGCCTGATATGAAAAAAACACTAGAGACCAAAAAGTTCAATTTTGGTTTGCTCAATCTGAAAAATGAAATATTACAAACTCCTTATTCACAAAGGAATTTTTCAACCAATAACGAAGAACTTCCTGAAGAATCATACTGTATAATTAGCAAAAACCCTGTATCTCGTTTGACGAACGCGCAAAAGCTGCTGGCTCCATTTCAGTGCTTCCTCGAATTCAAATTCAATCTGCTGTTTTCTCATTTTTAAATTTAGTTACTTAATAAGTTTATTCGCAAAATCATTGCTCATTATTGTGTGAAATGAAATTTTCAATCCCAAATAAATTGTATTCATCATTACGCAAAACGAAAGCCGGAGAAAAGAGGATTAGATTGTATGACTTGCCCGTCTACCTGTCTCTAACGAATCTGTATGTAGGAGTGGAACATTTTGATTTGAAGTTTACTCGTTATCCCAGAAAATATTCTCCCTTTCTGATGCATCAATTAGGAAACTAAAAATATTTTCATCAGAGAATCCCTTGGAGTTTTCAGATAAGTTTACCGAGATCTTTCTATATACTTTATCTTTTGTTAATAATGAAGAGCCAACGGACTGATTGGTGAATCAATCAGTCAAATTTGGACAAGTTGTGATGCCAATAGTTTTTACAGGATTGTTCTAGAAAACAATAAGAAAGCATCTTCCGAAACGTCTGCAATTTTCCTATTTCTGCTCGGGAACTAAATCAAGGTCCACCTTTCAGAAGAAAGGATATTGAGTTTTGAAATTTTCAGGTTTGATTCGGTTTCAAATCAACCAAACGGTTTCGGAATTATCTGAAATTTTGAAAATGCGATCAGATTGTAAAAAGTTGGGGAATACCAATGCGCAAAATTCAGTCTGCATCTAAGTTACTGTTAAAAAACTTGAAAAATTCTCTCGAAAATTTTTCAAATTTTGATCGAAATTTTTTTATCAGACACTTTTGAATCGATTCCAATGAATTTGAAACATTTCAATTCGATTTGACTATTATTTCATTACTTAAATCTCATTGCGTCTAGGTTTACGAAATTTTGCACTTATACTCTCCAATTATAGAGTTATTGGGTAGAGAAATAATTTTACCTTATTTTCGAATCAGTCTTTTGAATACGGAGAAAAAAACAAATGCTGCATCAAACTGTGGAAAAAAAATTCCTCCACAATATTGCTCTATGGGTGGAGAAAAAATGGAATAATTCCACAATCCAGACGATTAATTATCAGGGAAAATCTTATTTAAATAGTCAGTATAAACAGAGTTAGATCAGAAGGCTCACCCCTCGCATCGGACTCATTGTGTGAATGAATTTTGAGGATTTGTTGTTACAATCAAACTGAAATCAAAAACAGAAATTTTAATGAATATTTTTCTTCTTGATTCATTTTTTTTTGACGAAATCTTACTCAAAATTCAAAGTGAATTCGACTATGCAAAAATATACATCAGTTCATGTAAGAAAATCGAAAGACACCTCCACTTCCAGTTAGACTGGAAGTCATAGACACAGATTAAATACTTCAGTCGATCTGTAGTATCAATGTCTTGAATTTCAATCTGATGTCCTGGAAAATGTAGATTATTTTGAGTGTGAAACTCAATTCTGTGACACCCGGTATATTGTATTTTAAATTAAGTATTCCGCCAACAAAAAAGTTGGCATGAACGAAAAAACTGAATTCGAAATAAATCTAGTAAACCTTCAAGTTTAAGAAAGACGAAATAATCTGGACATTCCACAGAGCATGAAATCATATTCGAGGGGCAACTTGAAATTGAGAAGTATAAACGACAACGGCCCCATTTTCATCCGAGACGAGTCTATTGTTTCAATTGAAAACCTCTGACAGCTCATAACTAATCCTTTTACTTATTAAAATTGAGTTTAAACAGTTTGTCGTGTCTTGCGAACTCTGCGAAAAGGTTCGCCATACTCGCCGCTCTGAGACTTTTACAAATTAACTCACTTCAACCAGCCGTCACTCTTTCAATATTCTTCTTCGGTCCCAAGACGGGATTAACAAAAATTGCGAATTTATATTAAAAAGCGATAGAAAAGTTTCGTCGCAGAATAACCTCATGATTGCTTTCTAGAAACATCAGCTGCATTAGGGAATCTGGGGTAAAAACCATTTGCGTTATGTGGCCAGACTTTTCTAGAGTGCCTAAATTTACGAATTCCTAGCGAATTGTTAATTTCTTCGGACTTGAATGTTAATTGGGGAATTCAGATATCTTCGGATAATTTTCTGTGAATTCGGATCCGAGTATTCGAGGTGGAAAGAAAATGGATTTTCATATTGATTAAATATGCAGGAGAAGTTCTGCCTCATTCGAAAAAAACGCAGCAGATTTTACACTAGGTTTCATTGTTTTCTCGGCTAAATAACCATAAAGCATTGATGTCTTAAATAAAACTTATATATTACTTATTGGTTTTCACAACACAAAAACCAATTTCATGAAAAAATTCAGGTGGAACATTGAAATCTCAGTTGATACTCTTGTATAATTGAATAACATTTCCACATGCAGAATGCTAATTGAGTAGCATAATTTAAAATAATATTTTGAATAAGAAGAGACGTCCCAAGAGACGTCCACCTCTTTGAAAATCTCACTCTTTTGCACACTTATTCTATTGCGTGTCGATATTCTATCACTAAAAATTAAGTTCAAATCAGATAGCGTTTGCCTTTTTCGACATATTAGGCAAATAACCTCAAAATTTGAAACGGTCACGGGATTTTCTGCCAATATCTCCGCGAATAAATATCGGTCAAACTGGAAACCTGTACCAAATTTCATTGGACTTTGACGAATATGTTTCCGAAAAAAATATTTCCAGAAAAAATAAAATTTTTCTAATACAATTCTCACGAAATTTTGCATTAAATCAAGCGTTGATATTTCACAACTAGTCATGATGATTCAATATGATGGCGTTAGTATTTCTTGATACTGAGGAAGTTAATTCAATCTTTCAAACAAACACCAATACGTAAAACAAAATTCAATATTTTCCGCCAATATCAAATGTGTAGATGTTATGTCTACTAGGATTCAACCTTCTTCTGAACACTTCTTCCACACTTATTAAATTGCGTGTCGGTATTCTACAACTGATAATGAACTTCAAATCAGATAGGGTTGTTTGCCCTTTTTGATATATTAGGGAAATAACCTCAAAATTTAAAATGGTAACGAAATTTTTAGCCAATATGTGCACAAATAAATATCGGTCAAACTGAAATTTGAAACACTGTTTTTAAATGTTGACTCTTAAACCTGTACCAAATTTCATTGAACTTTGATGAATATGTATCCTAAAAAAATTTTTTCAAAGAAAAATAAAATTTTTTCCAATGCAATTCTCACAAAATTTTGCATTCTACCGAGCGTCGATATCTTACAATTAGTCATGATGTTTCAATCTGATCGCGTTATTATTTCCTGATTACTGAGGAAATAAACTCAGTCTTTCCAAATGTGTAGATGTGATTTCTACAAGGATTCAACTTTGTTCTAAAAATATTAATGAAATGAAAAAAAACTCAACCTTCCTGTGCAATTTATCTGAAGATTTTTTTTCCACAGTACAGATATCCGATAAGAATTCACTTGATTCACAAAGTATCCAACACACAAACTGAAAAACTGAAGTTATTTTCAATAGCATTTCTGTAACAATCAAATATATCGTGAACCTCATCAGGTTGAATTCGAATGAATAATTCTAGAGTAGAAATTTCGTTCGTTGTTATCGTTGTCAGATACACTCAACCACGAGGGTGTCAAATCCGAACGTCTGTTTGATGTAAAAACGTAGAATTGAAACAAGCAGTTTGCCGACAACCAGATGATGAAACATGCGGTATATTTTTATCTACGCTATATCCCTCGTCTTAGGTCACGACCCGGAACAGATTCCATTCAGCACAGGTAGATCGGCTCCTAACTTAGTTTTAATTTTTTTGCATTTATCCTCCCATCTGTTTTATCATATAAATGCTCATTATTCACGCTTATTCCAAACTCTCAGTACGAAAAATATTGGATGTCGATTGAAACCAGTAACGGATATCCAATGGTGCCGATAATTGTACTACGCAAACCAAAATTGATGGAAACCTCCGATCAACCGAATTTTTTGGAAATCTGCATTATTTCTAATTACGTTACTTAATTCGCGTTCTGCATGTAAAAGTGTTATTCAGTTATAAAAGAGTATTTATTGAGATTTCAATGTTTCAAATGAATATTTTCATGGAATGGGTTTTTGTGTTCTAAAAAACCAATGATTTATGAATGAAATATGAGTTTTATTTAAGATATAAATGATCTTAAATCCCGTAATCCGCAGGGTGATTTCTATAAATAATAATTTGATCCGATTTGTAGTAGTTATGTTTTAGATATTGGCAGAGAAAACCCAAAAATATTTAATTTGACCTAGGTACTTACGATTATGAAATTGTCAAGAACATCGATGGGTCATTTCCACATTGTGTTTATAAATTAATAACGCATCCATTAGAAATCTCGATATGCATTGAAAATTTGGTAATAAATATTTTCATCTACTTTCAGATATATGATTCTGGTTGAAATGTTAACCGATTATTCAAGAATTTCCGTTCAGTACATCCAGAGAAAAGCCCCGGACAAAGGACGGCGGACGGACCGTTTTTTTTTATTCGTTCATTCAAATCTACATACTCCAACGTAAACTGTGGAATTAAACATAAACATAAACATAAAAATTTTTGAAAAGTTTTTATTTTGTTGGTCGATCACTAAGGTTTATTATTCGATTTTATCGAATAACAAACTGAAATCATTCATTTCGGGACTAATGAAAACATCCATTTTGATTATGTATTTATTTATTTACTGTACATTGGAACTCATACAGGCATATGCCCAAGGAAGTATTCATCTTTGTCACAAAAAATATCGTATCTAACCTGAAAAATGAACGAACAATAGATGCCAGTATGGCCATAATTCACAAAAGTATCCATCTATACACAATAGAACAAAATAGCAGCAAAAAAAGTTCCCTTCAATGGTTTTATTCAGCAAGTTACAAATCGAATATTGTTTCATGAAATACCAGTTTGCTGTCATCCTACAAACTGTGGAGTTTCCAGCTCAATTATAGTATTTCACCAATTGCGCACTGGTTATAATATTATTATAAACCTCAGCAATGTAGTCAGTTCATTAGGCAAAATAAACTTTCTTCTTCTTCAAAATGAACTATAAATGTACTGAAGTAGGGTGAACCAATATAAGGAACTATGAACGAGTCGAATTAAAAAATATGTGATTTATAAAAAACTCTCACTTCATAATTGTACTTATGAATAAGACATCTGTCAAACATCGATGGTAGAGCAGACTCAGCATGCTAAATCTGTATAGGAGAGACATCAGATGTTACAAAATTATTTCTATCTACTAAATCTCTGAGAAATCTAGTCTGAACACTCCAAAACGCATTTATATAGTGGGTTCCACACAGAAGAAGCGAAGTTCAACCTACTATGAACAAAAGAATTATATAGCCTCAGAAGTGTTCCATTTCCTCCTTACATTACGCTATTTCGGTAAACGAAACCCAGTATTTTGTTGGGGCCATTTAAAACTTTCTCAATATGCTGATCGAATAATAGCTTCGAGTCCAAGGTAATCCCCAAATCGGGGACACTATTGACCGATCTGACGATTTCGTGCATGATTTATAGTGAAGTCAACCTCCACAATATGAGCATTCTCTAGAAAAAAATTTTTACGACATTTCGTAAAGTTAGAAATACACAGTTCTCCTTGCAATATTCTTGAAGTTTCATTAAATCGTTTTGCAGTTACAAACATTCCCTAAAGGTTTGCATCGCCTTGTAAAATTTAAAACCATCCACGCATCTGGCGTATCTAGCCTCAGTTTTCAGGGGGGGCCGTGGCCCCTGGTATATTTATGTATATATATATTGGCAATATATATAGATGTATATATATTTTAATGCTGTGCAACGTGAAAAATACGCTATGATAGTGCTTGAAAAATCTTAATATTACAATATACCGGGTGTCCTACGAATACCGTTCGTTAGAATATTTTTGGAAGGGAATTGAAATTCGCAATTTCGGACTTGAGCTTTGACTAGAGAGATGACAACCTGTAAACTTTTTGTGATTCGTAAGACTTCCGGTTTCACCGGAAGTGACACAAACTTTCGTTTTTCAAATAGGAAGGCCCAAATTTTATAATGAAAATAGATTCCTTGCTGAATTATGACTTGTTTCAATGTCAAATGTTTGAATTTTCGATAGAAATTTCTTTTTTAACGTGAAATTGCCAAAAAAAAATTGAAAATGACGCTCTGCTGAAACATGATATCTTCAAGGTTTTTCATTGAAAAAATGTCGTTTTCAGGATTCCGCGAGAAGTAATAATAATGCTTCTTTCACAATAGCCAGAATTGAAAATCATAAAACAGGAGGTCACAAAAGCGCTGTTGAAGTTGGAAATTTCGAAAAAGTGAGAACTCAATTTTTTCAAATAAGAACCTCATTTTTATAGCCATAACGGAATCTACGTTGAAAAATAATATAGGTGTGGAAATAAAACCAGTGCCCAAAATTCATATTTTCTGAGATATTCGTAAAAAACTATCACATTTCGAATTTTATTCTTCTCAGAAAAAAATACTGCTTCGAAGAGAATGGAATACATCTTAAACATTTATTTCAGATTGAACCCATAGAAATACTTGATTTCCAGTTTGTTTGTATATTTGAGAATATGGATATTAGAAATGAAATCGCGACTGCATATCTCAGAAAATATGAATTTTAGGGCATTGGTGTTATTTCCACACCTACATTATTTTTCAACGCAGAGTCCTTTATGGCTATAAAAAATTTGGTTCTCATTTGAAAATCTTGAGTTTTCACGATTTCGAACTTCCAACTTCAACAACGCTTTTGTGACCTCCTGTGTCATGATTTTCAATTCTGACTATTGTGGAAGAAGCACTATTGTTACTTTTCGCGGAATTCTGAAAACGACATTCTTTCAATGAAAAACCTTGAAGATATCAATGTTTCAGCAGAGCGCCATTTTCAATTTTTTTCCGCAATTTCACGTTGAAAAAGAAATTTCTATCGGAAATTCAAAAATTTGACATTGAAAGGAATCTATTTTCATTATAAAATTTGGGGCTTTCCATTTGAAAAACGTAAGTTGGTGTCACTTCCGGTGAAACCGGAAATCTCACGAATCCTAAAAAAATTACAGGGAGTCATCTCTCTAGTCAAAGCTCAAGTCCGAAATTGCAAACGTGAATTTCAATTCCTTCCCAAAAATATTTTCCCGAACGGTATTCGTGGGACACCCGGTATATGATGAATATGCGATTCATATTGAAATCACTAATTATAATTATCTACAACAAATTTTTCTTCGCTGTTGACTGAAACAATCTACAACACTTCCACATCAACATCCTTTTCAATGAACAATAAAGTCAAATCTGAATGTCTGTTTTGATTCATAGTCGTTCTCATTCAATTAAAATTCTCCTCATGGCAGAAAAAGACCTCTCGCATGTCGCACTTGAAATAGGCAAAATAGTTGCGGCTCTAAAAAGCTGGTAGTAGTTTTGGGGGGCCAGAGGTACATCAGGGGGGGCCTGGCCCCCCCTGGCCTCCCCCTAAATACGCCAGTGTTCATTCCATATCTAGGATACTACCGCAAACACCACCCTCCTCAAGACGACGTAACAATTTAGTATGATCTATGATATTTAATGCCTTGCAGAAGTCAGTATACAATTAATCGGTCTGAATCAAATTTTATGGTGGAGTCAAACTCCACAATTCAATATTCTTGGAGTCTCATGAAATCACTTTGTAGTTACGAACATTCCCTGCAAAATTTCGAATAATCCTCATTCAGTATAAAATCCAAATGTTGATGACACCTTCCAATATTATTTATGTAAATGATAAAAAGCAGTGGACCCAGATGGTAGCCTTGAGGTATTCCTGAGGTGTTTTGAATACTTTCGATTGACAAACACAAATAGCGACATACTAAGAACGATTTAATATGCATGATTCAATCCATCTCTAGGATAGTACCACAAACACCACCCTCCTCAAGACAATGTAGCAATATCGTATGATCTATGCTATCTAATGCCTTGCAGAAGTCAGTGTACACTGATCTGATGCGCGAGTTAATACTTCCTTACACATTTTTCAAGAAACAAACGAGATTCGTTCCGATATTTCTACCACTCTTTCTTTACTCGAAACGCAATTTTTCTCGATTAGTACAAAGTTTACTGAGCTGAGGACACTCACAGGATTTTCTCTCAATTATATAATAAGTTGAGGGACAGTTCAACCCAAAGTAAAGGGACAGGTCGCTACAAAACGAAAATGAATTTTAAATGTCTATTTAAATTGAGTTGAATAATTCAGCCGTTCTCCGAGTTGATTTCTTGTATGTTTTTCTTTCCAGATTCAATTATTTACATCGCAAACTTCCAGATGAAACGAATGTATTCGATTTCGTATATAAAATATACGACCCTCGAGAACTTAAGAACTTCCCAAAATCTTATTACTCGTGGACCTGACCAATACCTACAATATATTGATATGGGTGCGTTTTTATTTTCATAGAAGTGATTAATCGGTTAACCTCTATCTCTCTCCTTTTTGGTGGAGAACAAAAGAAGAGAGGGAGAGGGAGATACACCGATTAATCAGTTCGATGAAAATAAAAACGCACCCTATCTCTCGTTGCTGTCGAAATTTTAGCTGAATGTAGTCTATGCGGTCCTTTTGAAGTATCATATTTGTCTCAAAGTGCTCCACAACCACTCCTATTGAGAAGATAGGCACGCATTAGAAGTCCTAAAAGGACGTGTATAAACTCTAAACTTTCACTCACTTCCGACCACAGGTTATAAGGAAATTCGAATGATGTTCAGTATAATTTTCACAATAAGTTTTTACTGTACGATGCGAATGTTTAGTATATCACACGAAATCGGATGTTTATTGCTGAAAAGTTGCATCAAGCTCTCATTTTTACGCGCTGGTTCTAGGGAACAGAGCGTTATTATTTCGTCACAATGTCTGTAGTTTTCGAATTCTGAGCCGAAAATACTCTTGAACGATTGGGAAGAACTCCCTGAAAAAGAATCTCTGGTCAAATTCAATTCTGTCCGTACGTCCGTATATGCTCTAAGGAAAAGACTTAGCAACTCGAAATTAGGTTTGGCGTTCAAGTATCTCGGTTAAGTTCGTTAATGGGTGGAATCGGTCGAATAGTTTCGGAGTCAGGCCCATTTGAATTTTGAGGTTAATTCCTCGATATCTCGTAAAGTATTGACTCGATCAAATTAAAACTTCGTGAACAGTTTCGAAATACTAACGCGCAGCTTAGAGCAAAATTTGGTGGGAATCCAATCCGATCCAAATTTCAAAGAAAATCTCAAAGAAATTTTATTCGATTTTTTTTTATTTTCGCTGAAAAAATTAATCAAATTTCAATGGAATTTGGCACAAACCTTGGAATTAGTATTTAACAACAATGTTCCAAATTTCAATTCGATCCGATATTAACTTTTGGAGATATGAGTATAAAAATTGTGCCAAATTTTGTTGTTATTTGGAATTTTGACGTTATTTCCGCAATCAATCAAGAAATACGAATGCAATCATATTGAAAGTTCGTGATAAGGTGAATATTACCAACATGCAACTAGGTGCAAAATTTCGTGTTGATCTAATAGTTAGAATTTGAACAAGCGCTTTAAAGCTCCTGACCTCCCGTCGGTGCTTTTCTAGATTTTTTTTGGAGGAGGTAAAAGCGTAGTTCAGCTGATCGAAAAAAATAGGAATGCCTATGAAAGTTGAGAATGAAATATTCAAAAACAAATTGAAGGGATTTTCATGATTGTCGAATTTACATATGTTGAGTTCATTACATACAATTCAAAAATGTATTTGTTTCGATGCTTCTGTATCTAGCTTCCAAAATAGTCCAGCAAACCATGTATGATCATTTTTAATTGTGTTGTTTATTCAGAAATCCTCAAAATAATCTACAGCGAAATTTTTGCAATTCTGTTTCATTTCTATATTTATTAACCTGGCAATTACTGCTATTATCATTTTTTGTGTTGATTCCAATTCAAACCTCATTCCGAGAAACTTTTTCATGATCCAGACAGATGTTCTGTAGTATTACTTGTTCAAGCTATGGGCTTTCGAGCGATTCATTCGAAATCTAGTGCAAATCTGCATATTGTTTTGGAATCAAATATGGGGTACGACATACAAATTGAGGGTATAGCACCATTCAGTTTCTGAAACATTATCGCTCGTTTCCTGATTTGGGTAGCTCATTTTCGAAGCAGAGGGTTCAAACATTTCATACTTGAATTCTGATTCACTATTGTCCATGTAATGAAGAATGAAGATTTTTTCCATTTTTTATCAAATTTATTGCCATTCCAGAGGTGACCGGTTTTCGAGTTTGAATGAGTGAAGCACAATACAGATCATGATGTAAGTAAAACATGATGTGCTCATCTGCTCATCTGTGATCGATTTACCTTTACCAATGATGACGCCACTTTTTCCATTCAAATTCAAAGCAAAGAATATATATTTCCTTGTATTTCAATCTTGCTGACGTCACTTTTTTTCAGATGAGCAAACCATGTTTTCTACATCAGGATACAAATCATCCAACATCGATACGAATACATACGAAAATGTCGTACTGACATTTATATTTTATATATATATCAACTAAATCCATATTTGTGAGTTCGAACAACGAATATCGGAAGAGTTACTTATAAACGTGACTTCATCATGTGGAAGTGAAAAGACGTCATGTTTACCTATTCGGAGAAAAATATTTATTCCGTGAATAAATTTATTTATTCGTAGATGATAGAACCGGGCCCTAAAGACTCACCCGGTACCCTGTACAGTTTCAAATTCGAACTTTCCATAAGGTTGAACTAAACTTCAGGGAAAATGAATGTACTGGAATTTCCAGAAGCTTGTTGATGGGTTTGTGAGGTAGCATCAAGGGGTGTTACATTTCGGCCCGTCTTAATCTCTTTGTCGGGCATGTTATCGACATAATAGTTTGATATCCTCTGTCGGAAAGGACCACGGTCGTGAACTGACATTCATTACACTCGATGTTGTGTAGGAGAAGGCGCCCTCTTCAGTAAAAGAGTGTAGATAACTCAAGTCAGTAGAGGCACTCTCGACAGTAGATTTAGATAACATGACTTGAGTAGAGGCAATGAGTATTGAATACTGAATGGTAGAGGTAAGTGGTTCAAATGAATCGCCCTTGGATTGGCCTCCGCTGAAAACATTCGACCATAAAATTGTGGCAGCTAAGGTCTGGAGGGATGTTGCAGGTTGGAATTATGAAGGCTTTTGATTTCGTTATCTAACCTATGGGCTGCTTTTTTTTTGAAAATATGGTATATGAGAACAGAATTGAAAATTGATTTCATAATGCATTCGATTCCTATTGTGTTTTCATGGTTGGTAGCAAAAAATGACTTAAATCCTGAAGTCGTCGAAATATGCAAGAAGACGTTACAAATAAGCTGAAAATATCTTCTATCTGCCGATCCCTTTGTATTGATAAATTTATAAGATAAATCATTTTTTAATATTTTTGGGATATTTTTAATAACCTCGATCAATTGTAAGCAATTGAAGAGATTCAACAATATGTATATACAGTTGTTGATCCCTTTGCCGAATCAAATTTTCCTAGAATTGAAAGTCTGACCCCTGTTTTCAATAGTTTTCATAATTGATTTTAATTTCAATTCAATAGTCATCGGATCTTTTGTTTCAGGAATCGGAGCCTTTCAGCCAGAATTCACAGAACCCATAGTCAATTTGACCATACCTTTAGGAAGAGATGCTACATTCCGCTGTTTAGTTCAGAACTTGGGAGGATATAGGGTATGAATTGATGAATTTTTGAAAATAAATATTATGTGCAAAAAAAACGTTTATCAAAAAATTTCATTCACTTTAATTAAGTCGATCAGTAGGCCTTGGAAGAGGTCTATCAAGTTTTCTCTCTAGAACTGAGCCATTTTGCCAATCGTAAAATGCCGTCGAGGTCAAACTAATTGAGCAAAACATTGTCATTTTGTCAATGACTTTATGGTTCAGTTAAGTTACAGTTAATCACCAATCAACGTGTGAAACATGCAAGGCCGCGCAGTTACCTCAAACGAAAATAACTATAACCTAACATTATACAGAGTGGAATTTGTCAAATTTTCTTGGCCTACCGACAGGTTTCAGAAAAGTTAATGTATTTCAGATATAAATAATAACGATGATGCTTTTACGACCTGAGTAACACTATTGTAGGAATAATGAGAGGGTACTTTTTGGTCTGGATTAGAGAGAAACTCAATTTTACGGAATGCCGACGTTTCGATATATTTAATATCTTCTTCAGGGCTCTACAATAAATGACACAATAATTAGGATGTGAACATGATAGAAAACAATATTATGATATCCTCGAGTGGAAAAAAAACAAACTGTTAGGAACTCGGAGAAGCAACGAGTTAAACAGAGAATTGATCACAAAACTAGTAGGTACTAGTTACGTCACAAATATAACGAACAGAGTATAAATAAAAAACGTCAATACAAAAACAATTGAAAATCAAAATTATTTTAATTGTTTTTGTATTGACGTTTTTTATTTCCACTCGGAAATATCATAATATTGTTTTCTATCATGTTCACATCCTAATTATTGTGTCATTTATTGTAGAGCCCTGAAGAAGATATTGAATATATCGAAACGTCGGCATTCCGTCAAATTGAGTTCTTCTCTAATCCAGACCAAAAAGCACCCTTTCATTATTCATACAATAAATTATAAATATCCTCCAACTTTACATGTAGATAACGTCAATGTCGTATTATTAGAGACTTAACAGGAGGAGCCCAGAACAGATCCATGGGATACTTTTTCTCGATTTTCGAAAAATTATTTTCCGACTCCTATCGCCGTGAAATTTGGCACACTTACTAATTCGAGGGCGTAGAACAAGAATATAAGGTCAGATATTTTTAAAAAAAATCGTCCTGGACGTGAGAGGTCCTTGAAATTCCAAAATTTTGGACCTTTTTTCAAAAAATCATTATTACCGACTTGATGAAAGTAGGACAATGAAATGTGTTTTATTGCATAGATAAAGGATCGAACTGCACGCAAAAAAATTCGACATCACCCAGCTTCATTATTTTGGTCGGCACGACGTCTCAAAGTTGACCAAAATTTCGAAATTTTTTCACTATTTCCGCCATAATTTCTAAACGGTTGTCACTGAACGATTTCTAATGACATATTCGTGATCTACGACCTCGATTTAACAGGAAACGATAACAAGGTCGACGATTTTCGAAAAAAAAAAATTATTTGGGACTTTTTCATAAAGAACCGCGAATAAACATCAAAGCGCAGAGGGGTGGGGGTAAGATTTAGCGATTCCGTGCGAAATTTTATTTTTGAAGCTATGACAATATGCACATCATATATTATGGATTCGAACAGGTAGATTACGAATCTGTAATTAGATTTTGCGTAACTGATTCGGTTTGGAAAATATTCCGGATTTGGTGAGAAATTTTCGAAATTTGGGTCAAGTTTGGGCCGTCGTACAGATCAAACGCGTAAGTCTGGACAATATCGAATTTTTTTGGTTATATCTGGGTCCTTTGTGAGTACGGAGCCAATTATTTTATGGACGAAGGTCCTCTGGTTGAAAAATTATGATTTTTTTAAAAAAGGTCCAATTTTTTCGATTTTCTTCTGGCCATAAAAAACGAACTAGGCTCTCCACTAACATTCTGATTAGATTTTCTTTATCTACGCCCTAGAATTAGTATATGTTTCAAATTTCAGGTCGATCGGAGAACTTTCGATTTTTGGTAAAATTTTAAGGGGTTACCCTTAAGAAAATCTCGATTTTCGGAAAATAATTTTCCGACTCCTATCGCCGTGAAATTTGGCACACTTACTAATTCGAGGACGTAGAACAAGAATATAAGGTCAGATATTTTTTAAAAAAATCGTCCTGGACGTGAGAGGTCCTTGAAGTTCCAAAATTTTGGACCTTTTTTCAAAAAATCATTATTACCGACTTGATGAAAGTAGGACGATGAAATGTGTTTTATTGCATAGATAAAGGATCGAACTGCACGTAAAAAATTCGACATCACCCAGCTTCATTATTTTGGTCGGCACGACGTCTCAAAGTTGACCAAAATTTCGAAATTTTTTCACTATTTCCGCCATAATTTCTAAACGGTTGTCACTGGACGATTTCTAATGACATATTCGTGATCTACGACCTCGATTTAACAGGAAACGATAACAAGGTCGACGATTTTCGAAAAAAAAATTTATTTGGGACTTTTTCATAAAGAACCGCGAATAAACATCAAAGCGCAGAGGGGTGGGGGTAAGATTTAGCGATTCCGTGCGAAATTTTATTTTTGAAGCTATGACAATATGCACATCATATATTATGGATTCGAACACGTAGATTACGAATCTGTAGTTAGATTTTGCGTAACTGATTCGGTTTGGAAAATATTCCGGATTTGGTGAGAAATTTTCGAAATTTGGGTCAACTTTGGGCCGTCGTACAGATCAAACGCGTAAGGCTGGACAATATCGAATTTTTTTGGTCATATCTGGGTCCTTTGTGAGTACGTAGCCAATTATTTTATGGACGAAGGTCCTCTGGTTGAAAAATTATGATTTTTTTAAAAAAGGTCCAATTTTTTCGATTTTCTTCTGGCCATAAAAAACGAACCAGACTCTCCACTAACATTCTGATTGGATTTTCTTTATTTACGCCCTCGAATTAGTATATGTTTCAAATTTCAGGTCGATCGGAGAACTTTCGATTTTTGGTAAAATTTTAAGGGGTTACCCTTAAGAAAATCTCGATTTTCGAAAAATAATTTTCCGACTCCTATCGCCGTGAAATTTGACACACTTACTAATTCGAGGGCGTAGAACAAGAATATAAGGTCAGATATTTTTTAAAAAAATCGTCCTGGACGTGAGAGGTCCTTGAAGTTCCAAAATTTTGGACCTTTTTTCAAAAAATCATTATTACCGACTTGATGAAAGTAGGACGATGAAATGTGTTTTATTGCATAGATAAAGGATCGAACTGCACGTAAAAAATTCGACATCACCCAGCTTCATTATTTTGGTCGGCACGACGTCTCAAAGTTGACCAAAATTTCGAAATTTTTTCATTATTTTTGCCATAATTTCTAAACAATTGTCACTGGACGATTTCAAATGGAATATTCGTGATCTACGACCTCGATTTAATAGGAAAAGATACCAAGATCGACGATTTTCGAAAAAAAAAATTTATTTGCTGATTTCAAAAATGTATGATATGTTGCTATTCACATAAATATTACGTGAGAAAAAAATTAAATACTTTCTTCCTGCTTTTCGATTCACTGTTGCATTATAAGTAGGCTGGCGTTACCATAGCGACCGTTGAATATGATTCATCTTTTGTGAACTTGAGCTTCTATGATTGGTATCACCGGTTGCTGAATAAATATTTCTATGGTTAATTTGCATGTTCAACGGTCGCTATGGTAACGCCAGTCTACTTATAATGCTACAGTGAATCGAAAAGCAGGAAAAAAGTATTTGATTTTCTTCTCACCTAATATTCATGTGAATAGCAACATATCATACATTTTTGAAATCAGCAAAAATTTTGTAGCAAGATGAGAGAACTTTCGACTATAGTTTACATTTGAAAAATCATAAATCCTTCTCATTTCTCGAAAATGGCTGGTTTAAAAAATTCAATCATATTATGTTCGAATTACTCCTAAAAAAATGTCTGTAGAATGTAAGAACAGATTTCGAATACGAGTTCAAACAAGCGAGTTCAGCATTATTGAAAATGACAATTTCTCAATTTTCGTTCATAACTCAAAATGTATGAACGATAGGCTGGATTTGTCTTCAGATTCTGATTAGTCAGGAAAAAAGAGCTCGAGAATGTGTTATCAGTTTTCTTCTAGCTGCTATAGTTCTCGAGATCCATTCAGTAGACAACGAATTTTGCCCACCCTGTATAGTTTCGAATGCTTTCTTTTGAAGTACGAATATGTCACTGATTTCAGAATTTCATATCTGGGAATATCCCTCAGAAGTTAAATGCTTAAGCTATGTATGAGATCTGTGAACTGGTAAATTGTTACTTGTTCTTTTATTGAACGGAACCCTAGTATCTCATTTTCCGCTTCAAGAATGTTTCCTTTTATCAAGAAAGTGTCCTTGAAACATTGAGCTATACTATAGATGAAGTGAATCAAAACCTTCATTATCAAATGTGCAGTATAAATTTTTTGGCAACCAGCAAACCGCAAACCGATAATTTGCAGAATTCAATCGAATCACAAAATACTGGGATAGTTTCAGTAGAAACGGACTATAGAAAGAAGCAGTATTAAGTATTCGTTGACGAATTCAGGCTGAGGAATTTATTGCGGCTTCAAAGTAAATGTAGCTAATCGCCATCAAGAAAAGAATAAATGTGAGATGTATCTGAAATATCTGTAATGTCGCTTTTACGGTTGCTCCATCGTGAGGTTAATGTTACGTCAGCTTAAATAGACATGGTTAGGCAGAACCAGGATTTCCCCTGACAAGGCCTCTCTAATTTCATTTTTCAGATTTATTGAATGACATTATATAAGGTAAATTCGTTTTATCTGATGAATTCCTTTATGCGGGTAATTCGAAATGATAGAGACATTTAGAAACTGTAGATAATACACGTAATAATATTATGATCAAGCTGAAATGGCCTCATATAAATGTCACAAGTTCACGAGGTACAGGGTATGATGAAAGTTCAGTTCACAAAAATTATAATTCATCAATATTGAGAAAAATTAAACTCGCAGCACAACAGTTTATAATGTCAAAATATTATTTGATAGAAGCCTACTTGTTATGAGAGGAAAAAAGCTTATAAATTCTATAAAATTTCGATTGGTAATATCTCGAAAATGGTTGGGAAAAATTATATTGAGCAGGAACATAATATATTACAAAAAAGGTATGTTCTTCCAGTTTTTTCACTTATTATCATTATTATTATTATTATTATTAATGCAAAATTGAGAATAGAGGAGGCATTAGCATATCAACTTTCAAGAAAAAATACAAAAAAAATCATAACACCAAAACCCTGGAATATACAAAACAAAACTGAAAGTATATTGCATCCAACCGATTTTTGAAAGAATTTACACTGGGTTCGCATACAATCCGACACGGTAGTGAATTCCACTTATCGAAAACTCCGAAGAAAAACATTGGATCAAACTGAACACTGTTGTGAAATACTGACCCCGAGATTCCGCCAATTTTTTTGGGATCTCATGAATAGTTTCTGGTAAAAAAAATGTTGTCAACAAAAATTCCCAGAATTTTCGAGTATTCTTTTACAGTTTTCTACCCCGTAGATCCTCCAGAAATTTTGCGTTGGTATTCTTCAGCTAACTACATAGCTCAAATCTGATGGCTTTTGTTCTTTTCTTGATATTGAGGACCAGGAATTCAAAGCATTATTTCGAAATATTGCCTTCAAATTATATCCCAAGATCCAATCTGATATAAATATTTATCGAGATATTGAGGAAATATTTCAAATAACAAGAGAATTCGACATTTTTTTTCCTCCGGAAATAAGCTTAGATCAATTGAAATTTAAAAAACTGATGTGAAATTCTAACTTCAAGGTCTGTGTCGAATTTCATCGAATTCTGTGAAAAAATCAGAAAAAGGCATTTTATCTCGATGAAGATCAATTGGATACGATTTTAATTTCGGAGATATATGGAATTGAATATGTGGAATTTCTATATGTCTTTGAAAGATAAATCGTACCCAATCGAAAGTTGAAACGTTGTTGTTGAATAATGATTCTAAGGTCAGTGCCGAATTAAGTTGAAATCTGATCAATTTTTCCCGAGAAGAAAAATTTTCCACAAAAATTCCAATCAATTTTCGAAAATTTTTTAACTAGTGAATCTTCATGAAATCTCGCAGTAGGTTTTGCAATGGTATCCTCCAAATTATTGCGCAGTTTTGATTCGATCGAATCTGTTTTCCTTGAGATATTGAGGAAATAAAGTAAAAATTTACATAGAGGAAAGTTGACATATAAATTTCTGAGAGAAAATGTCGTATTGAATAGGGCTTTGAAACATCAATGTTAAACACAAGTTCTGAGGTCGTTGATATCTGATTAACATTTTTCGAGAAAAATGAAATTTTTAACAAAAATTTCCAAATTTCGAATGATTAATTTTTGGAATTTTCCAACATCTGTATCCAAACAAAATTTAACATTAAGTTGTGCGTTGGTATTCAAAAACTGATCACAAAGTTTCAATCCGGTAGATTCAGTACCATGTTCAGATGTTCAGGACATAACCACAAAATTTCATAGGGGAAAAGCTCCGAAACTGTTTGGCCTCTTTTACACACTAACGAACTCAACCAAGTTATTCAGGATCTCGACCTACCTGAGAATTGCAAGACCCTCGGTTTTTTCTTTCGAAAGTTAGAGCGCACATGGCCAGACGTCCGGCCGAACGGACAGAATCATAAATTTGACCTAGCCGTTTGAGACCAGTTTCAGCTCAAAATTCGAAAATTACAGATATTGTGACGAAACGATATCGCGCTGTTTCCTAGAAAAGCGCGTAAAAATTGATTCTAACAATATTTCTACAATTGCGTCTAACTCAATATGGCAAAATATCGTCGAAGGCAGATTCATTATGTAGATTGACATGCGTTCCAATACAGTTTGTCTTCAGCCAAAACACGAGTGGTATAAATACAAATATTGAAGTTGTAAGAACATCATCTCTTAAATCGAAACTCTCATAAATGATCCGAAACAAGCAAGTATATGTTTAATCTCTCACATCAAAAATACCGCACAAACCCAGCCTGCATCAAATTTATTCATTTTATCACGAGGGTGCTTCAGGAACTGTTTGTCGAAGAATTACAACGGTAATATCAATAATCTCTTTCTGCTCTTAGTGGAAGAAGATTCGCGAACATTCGCCATGAATATAACTCAGGAAAGTCTGTCTGGAAGACAAGGAGTTCCGAATTCTCATTCTGCATCTTAACGACGAATTTCACATGCGCCAGAATGATGATGGGATAATTTAAATTTTAATTACTGGAACACTGGTAGCATACGCTTCCCGTATTTCTTGATATGCATCCGATCTAATATATATGGATCAGGTTTTGAATGTTCAACCACTGAAAGATCAAATTCCGGCAGGTTTTTGTTCTGTCAGGTAGAGGATTATTTGATTATTTGAATCTTAAGGTTTGTTCTTTGTGTCTCAATGAACTACAATATTGTACACCAATTTTGTTAGTGTGGCACTGTTAACAGTGTTAACTCGGTTATTTTCGTTTTGCACTTGAATATTGCTAAGAAGAGTAGTTACAGATTATAAAGTTTTGCCTTTGTACTCTGTGAGGTTACATAGAATCTGGGGTATATTATGGGGTTATTAGGTTTTTTGTTCTCGCATAGAAATGTTATCACACACTACACTCCACTGGTTTTTATTTGTAAGCGCAGATGACTGTAGTTCTGTGTATTCAAATCTGTTCGATGATTCTGCGCAAATAACAGGGGTCTATTCTATGCTTCTATGCGTATCACTGTAATTGGTGCTGGAAATATCTCACGCTAGTACAGACCTCAACGGGGGAAAAAAGGTTCGTCACTTTCTAGAGAGAATCGATTATGTGGTGTTACTACGCAGTTCATGTCTATGTATTATGAATTTTTAATAAAGAACAACAGGAAGGAGCATAACGCTTTTCTACTCCGTATATCAGTGGGACATGGGCGCCCATATTTAACCTCCCAGTATGGCACATGTTAGTTAGTTTCTTCAGAAAAAGAAGTCTCGGAACAAGTTGTTCTCTCTTCAACGTGAAAGGGAAGTCGGCCATATGCAACACCCATCCCGGACCCACTTTGTGAGGCATTATGCTCGTTCCTGTTGTTCTTTATTCAGAGGTTATAAACATACATAACCTCACACTGGACTATACCCCAGACTCTATATGAACTCACAGATTATGAAGTCATAACTTCATAATCGATGACTTCACTTTATTATATCATTTCTATTAGGTTTCATGAATATGGACAAAAATCTCAGAATGTTATCAGTGCTACATATTCTCGGCTGGTGTACAATATTGCAGTTCAGCGAACGAACATAATATGTGTTTTAAGAATATGAATGTCTCTCAGCTGATGACGATTGTTCTTGCTCGAGTCATTTCTAGCAAAAATTAGAGTAATTTGCTGTACTATTCCACCCTTTTCAAACCCGTCTACCTACACTCAAAACCCATCCATGACCAATACGCTGGGATCGTATAATGAAATGGATAGGACTCTACGTTGTGTTCGCAACCCGAAATACTTTTATATACAGAGAATGAGAGGGAAGATTGGGGAGAAGTTCAGGTTAGGATGAATAACACAACAATTTGGCTATTCGATGCGGTTCTCTTTCAGGAGGAAAAAGAATGCCTTAGAAAAACTCAGAACCAATATTTATTATAACATAAGATCAGGAAAAATCAGCAGTTAATGTTGAAGTTCATTATGCTCAGGCAATCGGTGAGATCAAATCTCTAATAAATGAAACAAAGAACCACAAAGGTTGTCCAACAGATAAGATTCTCTCATGAACCTCATCCGTAGGAATAGTAGCAACATAAATAATATACAACAGTGTGGCTATATCAAGCGTTACTAGGGTTCGTGGACCTTCAATGGATATGATATATTAAACAGGTACATAGTGGAATCTATTATAACTCTTAAGGTTGGATTAAATGAATTTACGCATAGACTGCTTCATGTGTTGAATGTCTAGTAATAATGAATCTCAGTCAGTTCTATCTACACTACTGTCCTATTGTTAAAACGTCGAGGGCAGTCGATACCAAACACCCAAGATACAAAGACAGGTCTCGCGACTACAAAACATAAATCAGGAAGTCGATACCGAACTTAACGCCTGTAACGATGACGAGTGCTGGAGTCTTTGGGTCTCAACAAACGCCAGGTGTGCAAGGGCGTAGGAATCTTACCGAGTCTCAGACAGCCACACTGGGGGATTTAGTTCACAAAACTACTAGCTGATATCTCACCAAGATCCATTAATGACTGGGAAAGCCTCAGACACATAAAGCATAAGTTAATCAAGATGAAATCATACAAATGCTCCCACTATGAAATTATATCTCCTTAATTATTCCCAAATGAATTGCTGGATATTATAACTATTCAAATAGTGAATCAATGTAACAAAGACTCACTTGTTAATAAGCTGGAAACAACAAGTACACAATGCACAAAATGGCTGCTATCAAATCGGAGCTGTGTTCGTCGTTATTTCGAAGAGGGACTGTCTCGTCTCATTATACTTCTTCCTTTGGCAATTTGAAAGAGAATGAAACATGACCGGCGTTCCGTTTCCCCTACTTTCTAGGTTAGTTTTCGACCATCGAAACATCACCATTCCTTCTAAGATTGAATCATGGTTCAACACATATGGGCGTAACGTTTATATAAGGGAAAAAATTATCATTTAAAATCTGGTTCAGTACAATGCATAACCAAGAAATCATAGTGGAAACGTTATTTGCGAAAAGGAAAGTAGCATAAAGTCTTCGATTTGCCCAGAATCACCGAATATAATGAGCTACACTGCATACTTTACTAGACGCAATTTAACAGCAAATGGTTGAAAAAAATTGTGAAATTTTCGAGAAAATAGAACTGAAATGCAGTGAAAAATAAAAAAATAACTAACATTGCGGATTTTCATTGAAGAATTAGGTACATCCCAAAAAAAAATTTCGAAAAATAATCACTGAAACCTGCAGAACAACACAGAATCGAAAACGAAAAATTCCAACTTTGTAGGTTTTCAGCCATTTTGTAATATGTTTTCCAGAATCCTACAGATCAATTGAAATGACCACCAAAAGTTCGATCCTTTATCTATGCAATAAAACAGATTTCATCGTCCTACTTTCATCGAGTCGGTAATAATGATTTTTTGAAAAAAGGTCCAAAATTTTGGAACTTCAAGGACCTCTCACGTCCAGGACGATTTTTGTTAAAAATATCTGACCTTATATTCTTGTTCTACGCCCTCGAATTAGTAAGTGTGCCAAATTTCACGGCGATAGGAGTCGGAAAATTATTTTTCGAAAATCGATATTTTCTTAAGGGTACCTTAAAATTTTACCAAAAATCGAAAGTTCTCCGATCAACCTGAAATTTGAAACATATACTAATTCGAGGGCGTAGATAAAGAAAATCCAATCAGAATGTTAGTGGAGAGTCTGGTTCGTTTTTTATGGCCAGAAGAAAATCTAAAAAATTGGACCTTTTTTAAAAAAATCATAATTTTTCAACTAGAGGACCTTCGTCTATAAAATAATTGGCTACGTACTCACAAAGGACCCAGATATAACTAAAAAAATTCGATATTGTCCAGCCTCACGCGTTTGATCTGTACGACGGCCCAAAGTTGACCCAAATTTCGAAAATTTCTCACCAAATCCGGAATATTTTCCAAACCGAATCAGTTACGCCAAATCTAATTACAGATTCGTAATCTACGTGTTCGAGTCCATAATATATGATGTGCATATTGTCATAGCTTCAAAAATAAAATTTCGCACGGAATCGCTAAATCTTACCCCCCACCCCACTGCGCTTTGATGTTTATTCGCGGTTCTTTATGAAAAATTTTTTAAGTCCCAAATAATTTTTTTTTTTCGAAAATCGTCGACCTTGTTATCGTTTCCTATTAAATCGAGGTCGTAGATCACGAATATGTCATTAGAAATCGTCCAGTGACAACCGTTTATTGTTATTTCAAAGATCACGCATAACTCACCACAGTTATCAGAATATTGCTCAAAGTAGACATTAAACACCCTGTATCTCGCTTATGCTTCGAAAACGGGGTATATGGCATAAGGCAAAAATGACTTTCCCAATGTCATCTATACGGCTATATATGTTTGACCAGTTTATGGTGATACACCCTGTATATCCTATATCCTATATCCTAAAAAACTAGAACATTTCGTTGAAGCCTAAAAAAAACTATAAAAAAATTATTTTTTCTTCCACGTTAGATGGTCTACGACAAATACTCGATAATTATTAATAACCTTCCTGATCGAATTCGATGCATATTTTGGAATGGCCCTGCTCACTTAACATCTAGTTAGCAGAGCCACCCCTTAGAAAACACTGAAAGCGAGACAAATTTTTTTCTTTCACGACAAATTCTCAACAAATATTCGACAATTACTGAGATGGTTTTCATTGATTTTTGTGCAAGTGGCTCTGCTAACTTTATAGACATTATACAATAGATTGAATCATTCGAGATCTTGACTCTTGAGTCACTGATTGGGTTCGTAATCGGACAAAATTGGCCCGAAGATTCCGGAAATAAAGCCATCTGTTTTTTTCCGAGAATGAATACTGAACTGATCGACATTGAACTAGATAACTCGTGATATTTCACAGCACGAAAGTTTAGGCAAAGAATTCATTGACAATGTTTGATTGGAAGATCGAATTTGACATCTCCAAGCCAAGCAGCTGGAGGCGAAATTAGGTATTACCTCGAGGGATGGTCAATGTGGAGTGTTAAACATTCGGAAGGCATAATTCACAGACTTGAAATGACAGGCTCATCATGGTACAAAACCTCACGTCTTCCGTTCGAATATTTTGGACCTGCAATTACAAATCTTATTCAATCTGCAATCAAATTCATTTTCAGAATAATAAATTTTTCTCGTCAATTTTTGGTATGAAGTAGAACGATCCTTAATCTCTAAATGTGATTTTCTTCCCAAACCATCAAGAACGAAGTCATTATTCACCGAATAGCCTAACGAGAACAAAGTTTTTCTTATCGTGGATGAGATACGGACCCCTAATGCGTAAGTCGAGCTCTTAATATTCTACATTCTTTATAGAAGTTCGTTTCGGCTTATTCGATATAAGAACATTTCAAATTTTTCTATTCTGAGGAAGAGACCGTCAGATAAAATTCGACTCCTGTTCCTATTAGAGTTTTTCGAAGTTCAGGAAAGTTTTAAATTGGCGAAATCGATGTAATCGAAATATTCCAACTAGCATTTTTTCCATGCTGCTTTGAAAGAAATATTTTATTAGTCTCTAAGTAGTTTCTGTCGGAAGTTTTTTGTGTACGGAAAAAGACCGATAGTGAGCACAATACCTAAGTTTCCGATATTTCTAGAGCTGCCTATGAGCTGAATACCGAAGTTCAAATTCACCAAGGGATAAAATCTAACAAATAATAATAAGAATTACTTTCCCGATGTTTTTCAAAACATACAGGTCTAGTCGAATTTAAATTTAGTTTTCAGTCTACGAATAGTGATTTGAATGTTCATAAAATATTTCCTGAGGGATATACAGCTACGACTAAGACACTCAAAATTTCATTTCCAAAATGTTTTCAAAAATACAGAACTGATAGAATTGAACATCTATAGGGTCTTTCAATAGGGACGGGTCGATGTTGGCAGCCTGTGGCGGCCATGTTGTTTCAACGTCGTCTTTCTAACCTATATTTTTTTATTCAGTTAGTAATGCCAAATCACCATGGCAATCATCTAACCGCCAAGTTTGAATCCAATCGCTCAGGTAGTTTCTGAAATAAAAAATAAATAACTTCAAAACTTCAAATGCCTATAACTCCGAAACTATTTGATCGATTTGGCCCATTAACGAACTCAACCGCGGCATTCCAATGCGCGACCTACCCTGAAAGTTTCAAGTTGCTAGCTCACTTCGTTCGACAGTTATCGTGTCTACGGCCGGCCAACCGGCCGGCCGGCCGGCCGGGCGGACAGAATCGATTTTGACACCGGATTCGTCATCAGTGAGTCCAACCTAGTCGATTGAGACCATTTTCGGCTCAATCATCCAAAATTACAGACATTTGATTTATTTCATGTCAAAATCGACCCGTCCTTATTGAAAGACCCTATATATACACTGAGGGAAAAAACTATGTCTTGACTTTTTTATTTGGTTTGGCTTGTGATTCTCAAACGCCTTATTTGAATTCTCCAAAAACTATTGTAATCCTCAACAAATTATCATTTTGTAGCTTTTTTCTGGGTTTCCATCCCCAAGACCTGGAACAAACCATTAAAACCTAGGAAAGCACTGACGTGAAGTCAGCAGCTTTTACGCGCTTTTTCACATTGCGGAATGGCGACTTGGAAATTTCAGTGAAATTCTAAAGAATTGTGTGAATTTTCGAAAAAAAATTTTTTTTTCAAATTTTCCTATAGATAATTCTTCTGATTGACACTGTCCATCTTCCAACCAAATTTAATTCCGATCAGATAAATATTTTTCGGGTTATTGAAAAATCAAAATTTCAAATGGCTGTAACACAAGAACCATTCGGAAGATTCGGTCCATTAACGAACTCAACAGAAATATTCAGACTCAAAACCTAACCACAAAATTTCAAAACTCTAGGTCCTACCTTTCGAAAGTTGGAGCACACAGGGCCGGCTGGACGGCCGGCTAGACAAATTCAAATTTGACCTCGGATTCTTCATCAGTGAGTCCAATCTAGTCGTTTGAGACCGATTTCAGCTCCAAATTCGAAAATAACAGACATTGTGACGAAACAATACAGCGCTGTTCCTCAGAACAAGCCCGTAAAATGGAATAAAATTGTTTTCTATGGAGAAAGCCCTTTTCGATCGCAGAATTGAACTATTTGTCAAATTATATATTCATTCAAATAATATTCTCAATTGATTACTATAGTAAATTGTTGAATTTATCTGAACTTTCATATTAAAATCCCAGCATGAAGATCAGAAGGTCGTTGTTTTTAACAAGTGATTTTGATTCGACCCTCTAACGTTCATCCTGATGTGATGGGGGTAGTTTTGGGGCTCTGAAAATGAGCTTTGAAAATATTCAAAGGAAGAACCTTCAGACAAATCGAGCATCGATTTTTAAAACTTAAATGAATACTTTACGATAAAGAGACACAGTAGATGAGCAGTAAGAGGAAAAATATAAAACTTGAAATTATTTCAAGCTTCATATAATATCATGAGTCAAATTAATTGTACAGAAAAATTTTCAAAACTAAATTATATTCCATCATGAATTTTAGGGAATTACTATAAATATGCTAAATCCCCTCTTTCAAGGGTTTTATCATTTCTCTGAATGATGATCTTCAGTAATAAAACTCTACCTTGAAATTTTTCCGATAAAAATCTAGAGTATAAGATCCATCCGTGAATAAATATAACTGCGAGATATGAATGTAAATATACCATTTTGTTCTAATAATTATACATCAAAACTAATTCATTTGCTTATGAATAGAGTGAATAATGTTTGAGATGTTCGTCACGATTGTTTCATTTTGAGAGGCAAGGGGCTAATATGAATTCTCGAATGATAATCATGGTAATTCGAGGTAATGAGCAACTCTCAGAGGAACCCGAAAAGATGATCACTACAAATTCCGAAAGACTTTATGTCTGACAATGAGCAAATATCTGCCACCTTCTGATCACAGTGATAGTAAGGTTCAATGAAAAAATTTAAATATAGAATCTGACTTATGCAAAGCTGAAAAAACGTTTGAGTGGGAATATCATTTACGGATATTTAAATGAATATTATCGATGAAAATCTATTCCAAAATTCAGTAGAAATATAGCTTATCCGTCAAAAAACCAAAAGATATTTTACTGAAAATCACATGAATTCAGAATGAATCTAGATGAAAATTCGATAAACATTCGCGCTTATTCCTTCTGAAAACAATTCAGAGAACCAGTTGTTTAGTATTCTAAAAAAACGTCGGCACCTTGGCCATTTTACAGATTTGGCTAACTATGAATTATGTTAAATCTGATAACCTTGATCAGGATATCTATAGACGAGTAGGCTTCGCAGAATTTTGATTTTGTCATAGTGCCCCAAGTTAAATCACATCATTCTATCAATTTTAAATTTGCTGGAATTCATGCCAGTTGAAGTGTTTGTTCCTTCTCGATATTTCAACTGATAGAAATTCTACATTTCAATCCTGTTCCTAGAATTAAAATTTTAATCAAGTTACAAAATCATAGTAGTGTTATCGGTCCTCCATGCTAGTGGTAATTTTCAAATGGCTCTGACTTCTCTGATGTGAAGCATTCAAAATTCTATTTCTAAGCTGAGAAAATATCCATTCATTTTTACAATGTATTGCTCGAATTTTACATGAAATAGTGAAGAATTGTTGACAAGTTGCTCTATAGCTCTGCACCAAACATTATTCCTTCGAGGGGATCGAAATGAAGGCCTTTGAAAATGAATTATTTAATTATTTTTCTGGGTTTTCCCCAATATCTGAAACAGAACTATTGAAAATTAAATGAAAATGGTTCGTCTGATGGAAGAGTCAGATTTGTACTAAGAAACGTCACAGTTCGCTTTGTTCATATTATTCCTGTATTGTTCATTAGGCATTCTGTTTTCCAAGAAACTACCCTTAACGCATAGTTCAATCCTGCAATCCGCAAAGACGGTCTCCATGAAAAAAACAGTTTCATTTAATTTTCAATAGTTCTGTTTCGGATATTGGAACTGAAAACCCGGAAGAAACCTAAAAATTATGCGAAATACGTCCAAAATAAGCTTTAATTGATACTTAAACTATTTAATACTGCTGAATATTTCGTGAAAAATGTTATTCCTTCGACAAAAAAATTAAATATTCGGATAAATTCCATTTTTTCCTTTCGGGATGCAGATTATGCAGAACTAATTGCAAACGTTATACAAACATTATAACAGTCGATAATGCATTTCTCCCTGTTCAAAACGAATAATATGTATATATATTTTTTTTAAGGAGTAGGCAATTAATTTTTATCGTGTCAAACAATATTTGTTATCGCAGTATTGGCAGAGGAAATGTAAACGGGATACCATACATTTTTACGTATGATAAGAGCACAAATGAAAAAACCTCAGGAAAAATTTTGCCCCCCGTATAAGTATAGTGAAATTGTTGTTCGTTCTTGAACTGCTTCTTTCACATCAACGAAACAAAATTTCTCCTTTCCTTTCAATGCAGGTTGATATCTCAAAATCACACCTGAAAACGAAAAAGAAAACAAAAAAATCGATATGACAAATAAATGATTTATCAATCATTGCATTAATTTGTTAACGATCCATCTCAAAAAAGAATCAGACACCGAATGAATTTCCTCGAAGCCATCGTCAAATTCATATATTGGGCAACTGTTAACTATGTTTTCTATTATTTCCTTTTCTTTTCTGCATTTGCACCATGTACTTTCTACCGAATTCCATTCGAAGACGAAATAATTACAGCGACTATGGCCTATTCTAAGTCGATTCAAAATGCACCAAATTTTCCTAGAAGGGTTGAAACCACAAACTTTTTAAATTTTAGTATTTCCCCCATATCGTGCAGAATCTCGTGAAAGTTTACATTTCAATCTAAACGATCGACAAGCTATCTTGTTTTCAGAATTGTCGGCTACGAAAAGTATGGGAAGGAAAGTTTGTGAGAGTGGGTTATACCCGATCTTTGGCTCGCAGCTGTGTATCTTATAAATGATCGAAAGTTTGTGGGGCTTTTCAGCTATAAGTCACATCTGCACTATTATTATATCCGTCGCGTTACGTGCTGCTGCGACGTTCTTCATCAACCGAGCATATGATGTAGCGTAAACGTCGTCCGGTACGCTACCCGAGCATGACGACCTTACATAAAATTGTGACATGTTATTGAACTATCTTTTGAGCTCAGCCACTCAATTATTCTGGTATTTACTCCTGAATTTTCATAAACGTTGGGTAATTTATCTACGATAGTACGATTAAAGTCACTTACTTACACCACTGATTTCTGCAGGTTTTAAGGATTTATTCGAATTCCTCATGAGTAATCAGGTGTCGCCCGCGTTTTAACGCGCTTGTTCTAGGAAAGAGCGCGTTATCATTTCGTCAAGATGTCTGTAATTTTCGAATTTTGAGCCGAAAATGGTCTTGAACGATTGGGTTGAACTCCCTGAAGAAGAATCCGTGGTCAAATTTAATTCTGTCCGTCCGGCCGGCCATCCGTCCGTATGTGCTCTAACTTTCGAAGGAAAAGACTTAGCGGTTGAAATTCTCAGATTAAGTTTCGTGTCCAAATATCCCGCTTTAGTTCGGTAATGGGTGGAATCGGTCGGATAGTTTCGGAGTTAAGATCATTCGAAATGTTTAGGTTAATTCCTCTATCTATATCTAATGAAGTATTGACTAGATAAAATTGAAACTGTTTTGGCATACCAACGCGCAACTCAGAGCGAAATTTCGTGTGGATACTGCTGTTGGAAAATTTTAAAAAATATATTCGAAAATTCTCAAAATTTTTGATGAAATTGATTTTTTTTCCCTAAAACATTTATTAGATTTCGATGAAATTTGGCACAAACCTTAGAGTCAGTATTTAACAACAATGTTCCAAATTTTAATTCGATCCGATATTTACTTTCGGGGATATTAGGGAAAAAATGTGCCAAATTTCGTTGTCATTTGGAATTTTAAATTTATTTCCGCAATATCTCAAGAAGTATGAATGCAATCCAATTTAAACTCCGTAGTCAGGTGGAGATTACCAACAGGCAACTAGGTGCAAAATTTCGTGTTGATCTAATAGTTAGAATTCAAACAAGAGCCTAAAAGCTCCTGACCTCACATCAATGCTTTTGTTTTGTTTTTTTTTTCATAGCAGATTCTTCATGGAGGACAAATATATCTTCTTCTTCTTCTAGCGGACTAGCGGAGGTTGGCTATCAACATAGCTATACGCACTTGTTTTGCAACTGCACGAACAGTTCAATGGACGTCATTGAGAACCATTCTCTGAAGTTCTTCTTTTACCCTGACAACGCCTTCCTTGAATTTTTCCTTCTATAATATTCTGCAGCAATTGATATTTTGAACCTCTTTAATATATGTAAAATATTTAAGTTTCTTTTTCTTTAGTGTGTTATATATCCCTTTTAACGCACTTGTTCTTGGAAACAGCACGTAATCGTTTCGTCACAATGTCTGTAATTTTCGAATTTTGAGCTGAAATTGATCTCATAAGATTGTTCAAGGTCAGTAAAAATAACAGATATTTGGGCAAAACGCTAACACTCTAGCCCCCGGTTTAAAGAAACTTTTGACGCTCGATCAACACATTGATTATATGTCGTCTTCGATGGTTCGGTTGAAATCAAGCATATAATTTACAGTTAATTGATAATCAAGCTCTTGTTCGGGCAATCAAAGTTTTGTGAAACCGGCCGTAGATCTCTGTAAAAGGGGCCAAAAAAGGTGAGTCTGTCATATCAGCTATTGTTCATAATTCTCTAAAATTTTCACCGACAAATCGTATACCTCACACGCTATTTCAATGAAAAGCTGATTTTATATACCTGATGTTTCACATTCATTTCAAAATTTTTATCGAAGAATTTTGAAATAAAGCGTGAAATAATTTTGAAATGACCAATAGTTACATGCTAACAGGTAAACTTCAATGAGGAAACAAATACAAATGTATACCAAATCCAGATGAACTGGAAATTATGGAATTGCACTTTTCAGTATTTGGGAAAGCTTTTCGAAAATAGAAAACTTCCTAAGAGAGAGCCATTATATGATGTTGACGCTTCCATACTATGAATCGATAAGTCCCACTGAATGAAAATGCCTTGATGAATGATGACTAGTCTAGGTTGAACTTAATCCCAATAGGCTGCAAGCAAACTTCCCATATAGTATGGGCTTAAAAATTAATTAGATCCTCTTCTATAACTATTTTTTCTCTTAATATATTTGGGCTGCTGATTTTATACGCCGGCGTAAAAGTGGCAATTTGAAAAATGAAAATTCCCTCGAATGACAAATTGAATCCGTCAATTGTTAGATTCTAACTCTCAATTGACACATTCGATCTGTCAATTTCAAGTAGTTGGATGTTGATTTATAACGGTGGTCTAGTAGGTGTTTGAGAATCTCATATAGAAGTGAAAGAGATGGAAAAGGAACTGGAATTGATTTCACAATTGGAGACATAAATATAAAACACGTAATCTCAATAAATATATAGATATTATATTCAAACGAGTCTACTTTATAAAGGTTATCAACACAATCATCAAAAAATACAGATTTTTCTGTTATGCCATTACATACCTAATCACTTTCAATATTGATATCTTACGATATACTTTGTCTTCAACGTACTAAGTATGACTGATTATTTTATTAACTGACATACAATGATGGAAGTAAAAACTTGAAAAAACAGTACCATAAAGAAATAAAATACAATCATAATACAAGACCTATAGTGTTTCATCTTCCGATTTAGAGTTCTCAGTAGAATCTATTCTAAATTATATGTCAAAATCTTACCACGTGTATTCATTCACAACTGATTCCAAACGGACTCAGCTGACTTGCCACAAGTGTCACACCATCTCCTTCCTTTGATGATGAATGAAATGTAGTAAACAACACTTTCAAAAATCTCTACAATTTCAAAAGTCATATGACAGTTGCTACTGGCCCTACGAAACTATTTGTTTTATTTCAAACATTAACTTCAAACGAGTCTACTTGATAAAGGTGTTTAATTCTATCATCGAAAAATTCAGATTTTTATTTTTGTATTTTATTCTATTATATCATCGTTTTCTCAAGTTTAATTTTAATCAATGGATGTCAGTTGATATAATAATTTAATTTGTCAAACAAACGTAGTAAGTGGAAGATAGTGAAAGTATTATATCGTAAGATATCAATATAGAAAGATATATGTGAAGATATTACAGAAAAATCTGTATTCTTTAATGATTAAAAATATATGTATATTTCTGCACTGGATATTTCATGACCTGAATTCATGTGTTCGAGCAAAAGTTCTGAAATAGTTCAGAAAACGATAAAATACAAAAAATAGTGATCAAAGTATTTAAACATGAATCTTACTTCACAAAATCTCACCTCATAATATTTTTTCAGGTCGGCTGGGTGAAAGCAGATACCAAAGCAATACAAGCAATACATGATCACGTCATAACGCATAATTCTAGAGTATCTGTATCTCACAATGATCACACAACTTGGAACTTGCATATCAAAAATGTCCAAGAAGAAGACCGAGGAGAGTATATGTGCCAAATCAACACTGATCCAATGAAAAGTCAGGTAAGGCAGCTTGAATCTGATGAAATTTCACAAAAACATTCAAATAACCACTGACGAAAAGCCATTCACACCCCTCAAATTCATGCATAAATTGATAAAAAAAGGGCAATGAAAATGATACCCTGAAGAACACCCCTACTATCAAACGGCAAGAAATCTCTACACTCATCAATTACCGTTATCTATCTTAGCCTCCGTCATGAATGGTATATCAACTCTAATTTTCTGTCGTTCATCGTATATTCAAGCCGATATATCTGATTTTGTACTTACCTCGAGGTTCGCTAATTGCTCTTTTTCTATTGAATATAAGGATTTTGATGTTTGTATGATTTTCATTAATGGAACTTGACTATGAGGAAGTCTTTCTGAATAAGTTGATCCATCCAAAACAATTCATAGATCATCAGGTGTCTCCCCTGCCCTACTGCTATTATCCAATTAAATTTGCTTCCAAATATCCGTTACAATATTGTCAAGACTTTTTTTTCTGTCTGCAAGCGATCGTGATACCAAACTTACTTGGACAATATTTCGAAATTCTATACCCTCAATCACGCTGAATAATTCAAGACCTAATTTATTTTTGAAAAATACATAATATTTTCCGATAAGTATTGACACCTCGCTGTATACTTTCATTGTCTACAACGTACTACGTATAAATGAAAAATTTAATTATTATATCAAATGATTGAAATTAAAAACTTGAGAAAACGGTTACATATATATTCCATACAAAAATAATACCAGACATAGTGTATCTTATTTTATTATGTTACAGTTCTCTCAAGATGTTTATTCCAATCATTATGTGTCAGTTGATATATTAATATAATTTTTCATTCATACAAAGTACGTTGAAGGAAATTAAGTTCACCGTAAGATATCAATATCGAAAGATATTATGTAAAGGTTTCACAGAAAAATCCGTATTTTCTAATGATTATATTGTATTAATAATCATCTTGCTTGAATGAAATAATTAATCCATTTAATGGAATTTTTTTGAGAAAATCAATTAGTTTTTGGCTTCAATCTCGTAGAAAACTGATCATAATCATTATAAAAGTACTTGAACTTGAATGAAAGTTTATTGGCGTAATAGAAACAATTAGAATCATCCTGAGGATGTGAACCTTTCGACTACATGAGTTATCTTCTTGTAAAATCACAGACCAACATGTCTGTGGTGAAATGGCAGATTCCGTTCAATTGATACTATTTTTCCGAGCTTTTTTTTAATTTATCTAATTTTTTGCAGTTAGGATCACTTGACGTCGTTGTTCCTCCTGATTTCATTTCCGAAGAAACCTCTGGAGATGTCATTGTCGCTGAAGGAGGTATGGTAAGACTGACCTGTAAGGCTAAAGGCCATCCAACACCTGACGTACAGTGGCGCAGAGAGGATGGCAAAGATATCATTCTGAGGCAGCCTACAGGAGTCAAAACGAAAGGTATAATATTATTTCATCATATATAATCCATATAAAGAATGAACATGAAATGTCAAAACTACCTGCTATCACAAATACTTACCACAAAATAGTCATCGCATGTTCAAATGTCTAAATATTTTAATTTCCAATTAACCCCAGCATATTTCCAGATTTATTTTCAAGGTAATATGGCATAGATAAGTTTATAATAGTTGTTCCGATATTCCTGGCCAGTACTTGTCAGTAAATTTTGACAGTCAATTTTACTGGCACTGCTTTGGTAACTGTTCGTATCAGTACGAAGCGTTTCGAAATTACTTATACTGGCCAGTACTGGCCAGGAATATCGGAACTCAACTTATGTAATACCACTAGAGATGAAATTCCGTTGAAGTTTCTCGATTATTACATGTGAGTCTGTTGCTTAGCAATTTCGCGAATGACATTTCTAGAAAAACATGAGCCGACAGGCGATGATTCTGAAAAAAATGCCATGAGTGAAATTGCCGAAAAGCAACAAACATGAACATTACCTCCTTCAATGTTCACATTTGGGGAAGCTAAGAAAACAACAATTCAAGCTATCTTGAATCGAAGAAACGTCAAAGTTTCCCCGCTGAAAACCTAGCTTGCCAAGTTTTGCCGGCTTGTACGTTTCATCGCTGTGGAACGAGCATCGCAATGTAAACTTTCTTACTGAAAATAGAATGAGTGAAATAGTAGATCAAAAGATATTTTCAACAATGTAGGTGATACCTATTTCGTGCTGAATAGTTATAGTGAAATCATAACGCTATTGTTCACAAGAAGTAAAGTAAAAATTTAAACAAATTCTGGCATGTAGTCAGGAACTGTCAAGCGCTCGATTGAATTCGATTCCGGTGGATGACCATCAGCTAATCTCTTCGTCTTCATCATGAAATCCTCGTGAATTTTGCATCAACCTCCACAGCCTCGATGTTCAAACTAATAATAGATTTTTTCCGATGGTTTGTGGATTTAAGAGAATATTGAGAAAATAAAACTTCTAATGAAACTACTATTCACTAATTCACAAACTAGGCCTTCGAAATCGAGCTGCAAACTTGTCCAATGGCCGATCATCAACACAATAACCGAAAGAAACAACTTAGGAACTCAATATTTATGGTGCAGTTTTGGTGCTTAATTACTAAGGCCCGCTATTTTTCTGATGAGCAAGCCGATTATATTTTTCGCCTAAAATACATAATCCGAATATTCTGCCCGACATACAACCTAAATTTCTGTCAGATCGGCTGGATCATGCCTTCAAAAGGGATGATACATATATTAGGGATTCTTTTTGTTTTTGATGTTATGATATAAGACAGCAAAAGGTTTCGGATTGCCTATATCCTCATTTCGTTAGATATAGCTTCACTATTTAGTAACATATACCTAACTGTTGACCTGGTTGTTTGATCCGTAAAGAGTGGAAATTGATGTAACAACACAATTCCCAAGTCGAAGATTCTTTTATGGAGTTCGATAGTTATTTTCAGTTCGAGAATGATTTATACAGGCAAATATTTTGTTTGGATCTAGCGCCGGTCAGGGTGATTGCATAAGTAGATTATTTTTTTCAACTAATACGTGGATGATATTTTCACGGGTTTTCCAGCATTTTGAGTGAAGAAATTCTAGATATTTCCAGTAATTTCATGACTTTTTTGGTGCATTTATGATTCTCAATTATACAGTGCGCGTCAAAATTGTGGAACAAATTCATTTTCTCAGAAGAAAAATATTTGGCATCAAAATCCTGAAACAAGTCAATTTTTGTTTCACTTCCACCAAATTTATATGCATTTTTGAAGGATTAACAACAAAAATCATTCAAGAATGCATGAAAATTTGTTGGAAGTTAAACAAACACTGACCTGTTTCAGGATTTCATTGCCAAATACATTTCTTCTGAGAAAATGAATTTGTTCCATAATTTCGACGCGCACTGTATATCCTCTGAATTAAAATTTCTTGTTTAAGAAGATTTCTCGATCAGTATGTTGTCCTATCTATTGGTTAATATTAACTGTAGACCAAATAAAACAAAACTGTGCATGTGAAAACTGAATTGTTTCGTATGTGAAAATTACCGTTTCCACTTTTGCTAATTTTATTATTTGTAAGTTAGATTTGGGATTTGTGATTGTTCCTAAATTTCTGATGAAGGTACTATCTTTTATGAGAGCCCTGTGAATGCAAAAATGAATGTTGTGAAACATCGGTCAACTGATGAAGTGATGAAATGAAGTGATTTCCCCATTTCGTGTTCGTCAATCTCATAAAATTCCAGTTTTGGTTGATTCCGAAATTTCCAAAAATACATATACTATGGAGCTGATATTGAGTTCACCATTGTGAAATGTCAGATTGAAGATAAACGCATAATTTCACTGGAATGTACCGAGTGTATTTCCTCAAATTAAATTTAGAAAAAAAAAGTTTGAAAAAATTTCCTTCATAACTTTCTAGAAACGATCCTCAATTCTACACAGTTAAACGTGTCGGATTTCACAACTAATTATTGAGTTTCAATCTACTATGAGATATATTTAAGTATTTTTTGTAGTCATTCGGGAAATGTCAACAAAATCTAATATGGAGTGACTCTTTAAGTTTATTCTAACCATAGAAACTTCTCATTCAATAAAATACTTTTTTCATTCCTCATTTGTCCAGGTTGAGATCAGGTAAAAAGTTGAGCATTTAAATATTTCTCAATGTGCTCATATACCGCTGCACTTCGTTTGCAAATTAAACACAGATATCTCTTACGGTGGTCTGTATTGAAGTATTTACCAAGCCATCGATACAAATTCAAACAAACATGATTGAGAAAACGGATTTATCGTCTTAAATCTCATAATTTGGTACTTATCGTGGTCTTATTGTAAAAGATATTCCACTTTACCATGGAAACACCACTCTTTCACTTGATATTTGTGCAACGTTCAGTTGTACAATAAGAATTGGTAATTTTGGAATAATAGCAGTGACCGGTATTTCCAACAGATTGGTATTACTAACTGACCCTACAACTTGAACACTCACCTCGTATAAGATCCCAAATCTAAAACTTTAAACATTTAACGAAACTCAATTTTGCATAGCCATCAGCTTACTCACAAATGGACATCTTGTATATACATATACATCTCGAAAAGTAGTGCTGATGGCCTTGATAATGACCAAAGATAGTTTGAATAGGTTTAAAGGTCTCAAAAAAAACCACTTGTGTACTAAGCCGACGTTTCGTTCGTTCAATATATAAACTTCTTCAGGGCACTAGAAGAGAACAATCTAGATAGAGTAGAATCATTACACAATGAAAAAGAATACCCAATAACAAAGAGGTAATTTATGTACAAAGATTCTCCCTTGATTAAAAACAATCAACAATCACAACAAACAACCAACCGAATTCATTGGAAAATAATTATTGTTTTCACGCAGCGCGTTTCAATTGTTATTTTTATGAATATCATTATGGTCATTCACTTACATGAAGCAGAGGTAACTAGTATATATTTACTACCTATTGAAAATTAGTTGTTTGTTGTGATTATTGATGTTTTTAATCAAGAGAGAATCATTATACAAAATTACCTCGTTTGACGCGCTAGTTGTAGGAAACAGCGCGTTATCATTTCGCCACGATGTCTGTAATTTTCGAATTCTGAGCCGAAAATGGTCTTAAACGATTGGGTTGAACTTCCTGAGGAATAATTCATGGTCAAATTCAATGATGTCCTTCCGTTCGTAGTGCTCTAACTTTCAAAGGAAAATACTCAGAGATTTGAAATTTTCATATAAGGTTTGGAGTTCAAATATCTCAGCTCAGTTCGGTATTGGGTGGAATCGGTTGGATAGTTTTGGAGTTAGGCCTACTTGAAATTTTGAGGTTAATTCCTTGATATCTCATGAAGTATTGACTCGATCAAATTGAAACTTCTTGAACAGTTTCGAAATACCAACGCGCAACTTATAGCGAAATTTTGTGTGGATCCAGTTGTAAAAAAATTTGATCAAAAATTTGTGAAATTCATATGAAAATTTTTTTTTTCTGATAATATTGATTAGATTTCAATGGAGTTTGGCATAAAACATAGAATCAGGGTTGTACAACCATGTTCCAAATTTCAATTCGATCCGATGCACGCAACTGGGTGCAAAATTTTATGTTGATCTCATAGATAAAATTTGAACAAGCGCGTAAAAGCTCCTAACCTCTAGTCAGTGATTTTCTAGATTTTTTGTTGTGTATTCTGATTTATTATATTATAGTTCTCTTCAAGTTCCCTGAAAATCTCCATATATTGAACAAACGGAACGTCGGTTTGGTGTCTTGTTTGAGACCCTCAAACCTATTCAAACTATCTTTGATACATACCTCGATTTTCACCCTGTGCTCCATCTAACAAATTGAATATTTAATTTTTGAACCTTTTCACCCAACATAATGAGATTATTTCCTATAAACTTCCATCCTTCATTATCTGCATAACACCCCATGAATGTCACTCGCAATAGCATAGTTTGGGGATGTATTGGATAAAATCTCATCAACGCGGTGCATCAACATTGTATCCGATACCCTATCCGGCTCTGAGGAGCAAATTGCCGGCATAGGGTTCATTTGGATAACAGAGTTCTATTACTGCAATGGAGACGCGTAAATTACCGAATATAAAATTGACCCCCACATTCCGCTTAATACCCTCGTCGTATTTAACAACCATTAAGGGCGTTGAATGCTTCGGTGCAAAGGGAACTCGCGCCAAGGGTTGAAGAGGTCTGGGGTCCATCGGATGCCAAAGAATCTTCAAAGAGTTTCTGAATGGATCAAGGTGTCGAGTCCTACATAAAAAGAATGTATAGAATTCGATTTGACACTGTAGAAATTCACAGAAGAATAGGAAAAAAGGGAATTTTCAACTGATAACAGAAATTTATATTAAAACAAAAAGCACTGCCGTGAAGGCAGCAACTTTTGCGCGCATGTTCAATGTAGATGACCGCTTGAGCAACGAATTTGAACGAGCGCGCAAAAGCTGCTGCCTTCACGGCAGTGCTTTTTGAATTTTTTTTCTGATGAATTACTGGATTTCAATTCGATCATATCTGTATTTTTGGACATATTGTAAAAATAAAATTTTGAATGGGTATATCTACGGAATCATTGGGCGGATTTTACCCATTCACGAATTCGACCTTCGTTATCAAGCCCCAAACCTACTCTACAAATATCGAGTTTCTAAGTAGTTTCTTCCGGAAGTTATTGTGTTTACGGTCAGCCTAACGGCCGACTGCGTAAACACAATAACTTCCGAAAGAAACAACTTAGAAACTCGATATTTGTAGAGAAGGTTTGGACCTTAATTACGAAGGCCGAATTCGTGAATGGGTAAAATCCACCAAATGATTCCGTAGATATACCCAATCAAAATTTTATTTTTCCAATATTTCCAAAAATACAGATCAGATAGAATTGAAATCCAGTACTTCATCGAAAATAACAGTTCGAAGTTTCATACAGAATTTAATGAGGATGATATGATGAGAAAATCATAGAAATTTTTTTTTTCAAATTGTTCTAATAACACGATTATCACGAAATTTTGCATAAAGTTGTCTTTCAGCGTCTTAAAACTAGGTGTGAAGTTTAATCAGGACTGAATCAGTATTTCTCGAGTTATACCGAAAAAATCAACGATATCGAGAAGAAAAACTCGAAATTTGACATATTTTTTCCCGATATCTCCAAAACTTATGATCGTATCGAACTGAAATTTGGTACATTGCTGTGAGATCAGAAGGTCAAAGCGTGAGTATAATTTTTCTTGGATATGATGAATGGTTTCCGAAAAAAAAATTTTTTTGGAAAAATTTCGAAAAAAAATTTTTTTTTAAATTACCGACGATATAATCCTGACGAAATTCAGCTCAAAGTTGCGCGTCGTTGCACTTCACCTAACTGCCAAGTTTGAATCAAATCGCTTAGGTAGTTTCTGAAATAAAGAATAAATAACTTCAAATGCCTCCGAAACTATTCGATCGATTTGGCCCATTAACGAACTTAACCACGGCATTCCAATGCGCGACCTACCCTAAAAGTTTCAAGTTGCTAGCTCACTTCGTTCGACAGTTATCGTGTCTACGGCCGGCCAGCCGGCCGGACAGAATCGATTTTGACACCGGATTCGTCATCAGTGAGTCCAACCTAGTCGATTGAGACCATTTTCGGCTCAATCATCCAAAATTACAGACATTTGGACAAAACGATAGCACGCTGTTCCCCTAGAACGTGCGCGCAAAAAAATCAAGAATGCGCTTTTAATTTAGGAAAACTTCAATGTTGAATGGTCGTACCGAAAAGCTTGAAGTGCTTCCTGCTGAAAAAATGTTTCAGCAGCATACATCACTAGATACTCCTAGAAAATTTCTCGAATATTCTTCACGGTATATTGGAATATTAATTGAATATACATACGAGAATTCATCAGATTTCACCAGAAAAGTCCTGGCATATCCCATGAATTCGGACGATATTACTGAGGAATATTTTTGAATCACGAATATTTTAAGAAAGGGATTTTATTCAAGGTGAAAAAATCTCAAAAAGTGCATTGGTTTGTCAAACATACCGGGTGGTTTAAGTCGGAAGAAAAATTAATCATCTGGAAATAATACAAGTAATTTTTTGAAGACCAAGTCAAATTTTTACTTGGAACATAATGCGTTTTGGAAGAACCCAGTGGGCTTCTAGATGACAACAATCTAATGTATCCTCACTCCTCTTCTTAATTTCTTCGACCTTGATACCATAATTTTACTCATGTATCGACTGCGCCATGTTACAATAGGTTTGTTCGTTGTACCTGCATGAACTACACTAACTACACCAACTCCACTGACTTCCAATTCTCAGTGCAGCTGATTGTAGTCACAGATAACTGAATGAGTGAGTGGACTTCGTGCAGTTCAATCTGTTTTATGATTCTCACAGAAAACAAATATATGGTAGTTCATTCATTCATTCACTCCTTTAAGTGTCCTCGGCTACTATGGCCATTTAGACAAGCTTTCAATTTTTACATTTATACATTGACATTCATTCAGATTCATACCAACTAGAGACTTTTTATTTATACACACACAAACATTTACCTACACCACAAACTTAACATAACATCCATAACCTCGCCGGGATTCGAACCCAGTACCTCCGATTTCACAAGCAGGCTATCAACCCACTACACCACCGTGGCAGTATATGGTAGTTGATTTTACGCAATCCCAAGATCACAGAATTATATGCTTCTCGTGTTTTCGCTACCACTTAGAGGTGATGTAGATTTGTCGTAAAGTCGTCACGGACAAAATTCTATTTCAAATAACGATATGATGAAAATTAATTTCGTCCAAAAATAACCACACATAGAGAACAAAACACATCAAACCAGGATCCAGAGACAACCACAGATGTCTATGATTATAAATTTATACATAACCATCACAGAAGATAACCTTACATTATGCACTGCACACGTCATCTGTGACTACACTGACTGCCAATATTTCTGCAACGAACAGAGTGCAAGTTTACAACATAACAAACCGAACACTATCAGTGGAGCTAGTGTAATTAGTGTAGTTCATGTAGGTACAACGAACAAACCTAATGAGAAGTAATCTATTTTGACTGTTTTCTCACTTTGACAACTCAGACCAAGATGCATAGAATAGAAATATATTATGTATTCCATGCACAAAACAGCAGCTTTTTAGACGTCGAACGAAATATGGTTGATTTGTACCACGTGACCGTGATCAACCAATAGAAAATCAAACCGACTACATTGCCACTGTGGAAATATAGTCACTGTAGTCAGTGCTACTTTTCAAATTTTATAATCAAACTTCCAAGGTATGCTTCAATGCTACCCCCAAAAATCTAGCATTACCATCCCTATATTTATCTTGGAACTCAATATTATAAACGTGTATCTTTTATAAATTCAAGAGGTTTATTTCACGACGAAATGCGTCAGGTATAAACTTGTTTTATCCTTTAACTTTTGATGGAACATGAAAGCTTACTTCTCCGTTACCTTTAAAAGGGGACATTTATTGAGTTATGAGATATTAATTAGGCTCAGATCTCTGGAATAATTTAAAGGAGTCTTATAATTATTTCCTCTCCAGAATACGACAATGTAAATTTCATAAATTTTCCGTGTGACATCGGTGAAGTTTTCTCTAGATTTCATAGGATTTATTTTATTCCTAGACGAAGGTCATGATGTTTTATTTATTTCAATATTTCCGAATATCGATACAAAACGATGTCAATCATCGATATATGTATACTTATTTGAATGAAATTTATTCCAACATAATTCGGAGGAACTTTCGAGTTATTTCGAAACTTCTGACGCAATGGATAGGAATCTTGAAGTAACATTTGAAATATTCTGGAAAATGGCAATACCTTCCCAATAAAATACTGAATATAGTTTAATCTTCGAAATTATTTTATGTAGGCACCTTGCAAAATTATTCAATAACGCCAATGAATAATATAATCATAAAACATTTTTCAACGTATTAATTAACTTCAACACTCGCCTTGTACTCTCTTTTATGTCTTCTGTCGACCGAAGATGGGCGACTTTGAAATGGTAATTAAGTCGACAGAAGCCATATCAGGAAAATACGGTGGTTGTTTGATGAGAATTGAAAAGTTTTTAGCCTTTACGTGATGATGTTTTTGTAGATAATTCAGGTGTTTCGGTACTAGACACAACACATTTTATGCCGAAACAATCTTTTGAAATCGAAAAAATCATTAATATATTCAAGAAAAATCGTACTCAGACTCGAACAACGATTTACATTTCATTTTTGCGGTGTTAAGCTCAATTTAAGATAATTATGACCGGTCTGAGCGAGGCAGATCTTATCTTTCAGCATCTCAACAGCTTATATTACTGATGAATGTTTCTCTCAGACGCACGTTTGTTTAGTGAATTCTACACTCTGTAATTATTATGCAATCATTAAAGTTTTACCACACACGAACCTCCATTTTTGAGCAAGATTTCAAAACAGATTCTTCAATCGATAATTTCATGCACTTCAAAAATTGTAATACGCTTCAGATAAACTGAAAAATAGAGCACTGTTGACTACAAAACACCTGATTACGTCTTATCGTTATGGACAGACTTGTAGTTACCTAGCAACAGAAAAAATGTTAATTTCCTCGTAGTGGGATTTCTCCAGAGTACAAAAGTTATTCGAAGGTATTTACGTAAATTTGAACTATGTGGTTTAGATTTCTACTGAGTAACTGACCTCATCGATTTTTCAAGAACTGATTTGAACCCTGAATAAATCCATTGTACGGAATTCATTAGTCACAAGTGACTAATTTCATCATAAACCAATGGTTCAGACCGCTTATTTAAGTAGCAATAAGTCCTGCGAATTCTCAACAAATCTGTCGTAGTAATTGACCATATTTTCCATTCCACTTGTCTGTACATCGTACGTTCCATAGTGAATATGCCGGAAATGGACTTCTGCTGCCACATAACATATTAAATAACATTCGCGCTAAATTAACAAGGACAACATCTGACACGTCGTTTGTGATGGGTTGCTGTGGAACATTATCGCGTACATCCTTAGCAATGTTCTTTTATATGTTGAAATAAACTGACCCATGTAACAGGAGTCCGCAAAATTATGTAACCTTCAGAAAAACATACCAGGTGGCGAAACTTCGTCCTTCTGTTCAATCCCCTATTTTCATAATGATTTGAAGTGATTAAAGGTGCAACAAATTATTGAATAGTTCAAAAATAGAGAACACGCTGATTCTATTTGTTTATTATACTTAATAATGATAACATGCATATGTTCTCATGATTGCAACGAATAACAAATCAGAAACAAGTTCCGACAAAATATACTTAAATCTACTCACTACCGTATTTAGCAATTTTGTTCAAAATATTGAAATAAGCCGATCAATATGAAAAATAATGATTGTGATGGGGAGGATTGAAAAGATCCACAGGAAGAACTGAAACTTTTCGTTCAATCTCACTTTGCAGGATGATATTTCACAACAAATTATCATTTGTCACAGAATGGGGAAAGCGACGGTTTCAATTGCTTGTTATAATCAATAATGATATACATTTATTCTCATACAAATGTCAAAAAGCAAACAAATCAGAATTCTCCAAGAAGTATACACTCAAATCCACGTTGAAATGTGTGTTCTATTTTTTTGAAATAAACTGACTAGAATATACATGAAATAATCATTCAGACCTATGTTTTCAATATGTCACCTGGAAATAGACAAAGAGATGGGAATTATATTTTTATGAATTCAACAATTCACAAAATTCGTTGAAAATGGTGATTTTGATTTGCTCATTAAAATGTATCATACTTTTCATTTGAGCTGATGTTTTTCACAAATAACAAATAAAAAATTAAATTGAAAGCACCTACAAAAAATACAAAGTCACTTATATATTCAGCAATGTTTCTCGATGTTGGCCAAAACTTGCTGAAAAAAAAACTGGAGCTTAAGGAAACTCATACTATTTCCAATATTTCAGTGGAATAAGTGTTTTTCAGAAAAAAACAGCCATTTGAAATTTGTCAATATGTAGTATTATAAATGTTCGCTATTAGGATCATCATCTTTGGCAAAGTAAATTCATCAAAACTCAAGATTTTCAAATTAAAACATATATTCATACTTCCAGTCCATTCTACGTGGAAAAAAAGAGAAAGGGAAACTTAAGCAACCTCTATACCTAAATTGAAAATATTCCGAGGTATCAAGGAAAAACTCATTCATGATGGTCAAAAATCACAACTTTAATTTATTTCAATGCATAAAACGATATAATTCTGTATCGGAACATAGAATTCAAAACACTTCATGTGGTTTCTGGAAGTTCGAAAATTCCATATTTCCAGTTTTTCTTGATGACTCGGAAATTTTTAATTCCAGATATAGGTTTTGATTCAGTAACCGTTCCCCTTTTCACGAAAGATCGACTAAAAAAGTGAAAAATATAGGTTCTCCTTGAATATCTTGAGTTTTAATGAATATTTATATGTCTGAGTTGATAACCTGTCATCAACACTCTCTGCATTTTTTATCCATAAATCACACATTAATATAATACGACATATTTGCAAAATTTAAGGTGAGAATTTGTTTCGAGAAACACTTCTGCAGAATTGTACGAAGTATTTCTTAACGATTCAAATAACTGGGCAAACGTGGAGGTTTCTTCCCGAAGTACGACATGTTGTTAATGTCATGTTGTTGTTAATGTCCTCAAATGAGCAATGTAATGATGCAATAATATACTGGTTGTGCCATTCGAAATGTAGCAGTCTGTTATGGTGAAACTAGATTTTGCAGAGTTCTAAAAATATTTCAGGGTGAAAGTTCAATTTCAGAACCTCCTAATGCAAATCTTCAGCAGAAAATTATGATAAGTTTTTTATAAACGTCTAATAGGCCACCGTGATGGACCACCTTGTATACTTGTGATCAGGTCCCGTGGACTTTTGGAAGTATTTTTCTTGAGGCAAAAAAATGTCGAATTTATTGTCTAACACACATTTAAAGGATAAAAGACAAGTACTATATATCTGAAAAAGTCAAATCAATCATATAGAAACAACAGAAACACTTTTTGATAGGTTTTGTTTAAATCCCCAAAGTTTCCCGTGAAAACGCAGTGGAATATCTGAACGTACATCATCAATAAGTTACATGCTTTCAATTTGAAAATATTTTCATCGAGTGAACTAGTGAAAGGGGCACTGAAAGCTCCAGGTCGAAAAAATCGGATTATCTTCATATCTGCAATGTAGGCATACTGATTCGACGAAAATGCTTTTCGATTGCTCTGATTCTGTGAAAAAAAAGTTTTCAACACTCATTGTGTACAACAGACTAAAACATGATTTCCATTACGGCTAAAATAAAAATGATTTTTCATATTTATTTCAACGAAACATACCTTTTGTCACAAAAGCCCCGGGGATATTTTCAAAATTCATTCTCTCTGAATTATATTTGACCATAGCAATATCGATATTTCATATGTTCTATTATCGTCATGAATGATACAACACCACGAGATTTCAATTTCCTGATGTTGGTGGAAAATAATTTCAAATCGAGGAACGATTGTATGAGAATTAGGTTACTATTTACCTAGTTCCAAGAATCTGGTGCCTATAAACGCTATGCTGCAAGCCGTTTACGATGTTTTCCATAACCGTTTCGAACATATTTCGCGGTATGTGGTTAATTTCAAAGCTATTCCCATTTTTTATGAATCGTAAACTAGACGGAAGTTGCTGGAAGAATTGAGTTCTCGTTCTCGAGTACTGACCTTTCCACAGTGATCCTTTTGAATTAAAATGTTCCGTTTTTTCCGCCGATATCATTTAAAACCATAACGAAAATACTTTACTTCATCAAATTATTGACATATTTTCCTTGATTTTATTTCTATAATTATAACTGCACCAAAAATATATTTTTCATAGGTGGAAAAACCAGACCAAAATATATCTGGGATCAATGATATAACAATGTTATTCAAAAAAATTTTCAATAATCAATTGGATGAATTAGTAATATTTCTGCTGAAAAGCAAAGAGCTTCAGGATCACTCGTTGTTTTTTCGAAGATAAAATCATTCATCCTTCAGAACAATGGGCAATAAGCCTCCACTAGAAGAAATTCCGTTCTTACAAGAATTCATCTTCCATATAAGATCCCGATGATAACTTGAATATGTGCCCTAGCTAGGTGAAATTTTTGTCCCTATTGAATCAAAAAGTTATAAATATAGTTCGAGACAAATCTATGTATACAAAAACGATAACGATTAAATTACAAATAGTCATCTGCATATGTAATTCGAGAATGGAAGGTTAAAAATTGAAATTACGTTTTTCCCGTGCAAAAAAAGTAATCCTCGCCTAACTGATAACGAATTAAGGCGAATTCGTCTTCAAAATGGGAGCCAGATGAGAGCAAACATACATGCAACAGGAAAAATAATTCTCATATCGAATCGAAAAGCTGTACGTTACTTAAATAAAACACAAATGTGTTAATTCCTATTTATTTTGAGTTGAAACATAACAGGCTCCATAAGTTTATGTTGTAAATGCTCCTAAAATAATGACTCATGATGACATTGTGTAGGAAAGTGATGAAGATGTAGCAAATGCATTTACCGACTATTTTTCAAGTGTGTTTGAGGATGCATGTAAACCAGTAGTTTATAAAGACAACAGAAGTAAAATTGAGCACTCCTATTGGTATGGATTATATTCATATAGATGGAATTGAAAATAAAATAAAAGGTTTAAAAATTGATGAAGGTTGTATCAGAGTCAATTCCTCCGATATTTATCATATCTTGCTCTCTGGTGTCACCGTTTCGAATAATCTACAATCAGTCATTTCGCATTGGAGTTTTCCGGAACAAGTGGAAACTTGCGAAGGTTGCTCCTGTTTACAAGAGCAGTAATGTAAATCTTATGTCCAACTACCGGCCGGTCTCTATCCTGAGCCGTTTTGGAAAAATCCTCGAGTCTCTCAAAACTGACTACTCTTTCACGTCGTTTAAACTGAAACTGAGTATGAAACAATATGGTTTCTTCAAAGGGAGATCAGTTTTAACTAATTTGACAACTTTTATCAATTTTATCTCTGAAAATTTCGACCGAAGTATTCAGGTAGATGCTGTGTATACAGATATGGCCAAAGCCTTTGACAAAGTACATCATGCTGCTCTCTTGAGGATACTTGATAATTACGGTATTCAGGGTAGTTTGCCGATGTGGATCGAATCGTATTCGACAAATCGATTCGAGAAACATACAGATCAAATATTTGCTGAAAGTTTGAGAATATTAGGTTTCATACTTAGAATACCCAAACAGTTCAAAAATCCCGAAACTCTCAAATTGTTATACTTAAAATTGGTACATAGTACCATTGCATAAATGTCTTTATACAATTGTAGTACTCTAGAATACGCTACACCTGTGTGGAGTCCCTTTTATTATGAATACGTTGACAGAATAGAAGGGGTGCAGAGATGTTTACAAAGAATATTACAGGTTACTCGCTTGAAATCGATTTCAAGCGAGTAACCTGAAATAACCGCGGTCATTTTTGGTTGAGCCATTGGTTTTGTCTCTTTTATCCTAAAAGGAATAACAGCTCTTCGTTGCTTGAATGATCTGCCATCAGGTTATCGTTACACAAACTGTGATGGTTATGTGCGTAGTTTGATATTTCCCGCTTTATTTATGTTATGAAACATTTTTAACAATTTCGACACTACGATAGCTGGTGCTAAAAGGACAAAACCCATCCTGATTGTGTAGCACTCACATCTCTCTATATGTTATACAGAACCAATCAAGGCAATTCGTTATGTGATGGGTTTCAAAAAATATTGCCGGTATTTTATAATAAGGAACCGGAGAACTTTCTCTGGTCTCAACCAAACATGTTCCGATGTGGATAAGCTACCCAAGGATGGAACTTCTACATTTTGTTGTTTGTAATATATTTTGAATTGAAGATTTTGAAAGCTCTAACATTGCTTCTGCATAAGACAAAAACATTTTATATGGAAAGATAAATATTTTGTGAAGATGAATCGAAATAGTTGTTCATTTGAAGATGATTTTTCATAGAAATTTTTTTGTTTGTAACATATATGTAGTATAGTAAATATATAATTGAAGATTATGATAGCACTGACAGAGCACCTACTAAGTAATATGCTAGTAATTTGACAACTTGCAACATATAACACTATTTGAAATAATACTGAAAGCCATGTTTTTTTCATTACATACATATGTTGGATTTTATTATGCGATCTATTTCCAGGAGTAAATGAGCCAAACATTTTATTGTTTCATTTTCAATAGCTATACTTACAATAAATGCTATCTCTAATGTCGATACTTAAGGCTTTGGAAAAGAAAAATAAAAATGTCAAATACTGCAATTTTTCATTCATATCGTGTTGATTGAATATCAGTTAATCAGATCCATTATCAAGTAATTTCAAAATTATGACGTCGAAGGGCTAATTCATGACGTCATGTCTTCATTCTATACCGTATAATAATTAATCATTTCAATTTTCCATTGATTGTTAATGCTAAATTTAACGTTCGTTTTGTCAGTAATCTGAGGGAGCTTTCCTCCGTTCTACAGGCAAGGACATGACTTTATTATAACTCTGTGTCTCTGAGAATATCTCGATTTTATGAAGAGAAAGGTTGCTTCTCAATTATGTAGAAACTATTGGCCATCCAATTTAAGACAGTTTTGCTGTTTTTGTTTGCATGTTCTAGGGGAACAGCGAGCTATCATTCTGTCCATATATCTGTATTTTTTCGAGGATTGAGCCGAAAATGGTCTCAAACGACTAGATTGGATTCACTGATGACGAATCCGGTGTCAAAATCGATTCTGTCCGGCCGGCCGGCCGTGCACACGATAACTGTCGAACGGAGTGAGCTAGCAACTTGAAATTTTCAGGGAGGTGGCGCATTAAAATTCCCCTGTTAAGTTCGTTAATGGGCCAAATCGTTCGAATAGTTTCGGAGTTATAGCCACTTGAAATTTTGAAGTAATTTATTTATTATTTCAGAAACTACTTAAATGATTGGATTCAAACTTGGCAATTGGGTGGAGTATAAGGACGCGCACCTCGAGCCAAATTTTGTCAGGATCATACTGTCAGTAAATTCGAAAAAAAATTTTTTTGGAATTTTTTTTTCGAAAACCGTTCATCATACCCGGAAAAAATTTCCACCCGGACTTTGAGCTTCATATTTCACAGCAGTGTACGAAATTTCAGTCCGATACGATTATAAGTTTTGGAGTTATCGGGAAAAAATATGTCAAATATCGAGGTTTTTTTCTCGATATCGTTGTTTTTTTCGGTGTAACTCGAAAAATACTGATTCACTCCTGATAAAACTTCGCTGCTAGCTGGAAGATGCGGAAAGACAACTTCATGCAAAATTTCGTGATGATCGTGTCATTAGAACAATTCGGAAAAAAAAAATCTGTCAATCATAGGGTGGGTTTTACCTATTCACGAATTCGGCCTTCGTAATTAAGGTCCAAACCTTCTCTACAAATATGGAGTTTCTAAGTTGTTTCTTTCGGAAGTTGTTGTGCCCTTAGGCCAACTGCGTAAACACAATAACTTCTGGAAGAAACGACTCAGAAACTCGATATTTGTAGAGTAGGTTTGGGGCTTAGTAACAAAGGTCGAATTCGTGAATTCGTGAATTCGTGAATTCGCCCAATGATTCCGTAGATATACCCATCCAAAATTTTATTTTTCCAATATTTCCAAAAATACAGATTAGATCGAATTGAAATCCAGTAATTCATCGAAAAAAATCTAGAAAAGCACTGCCGTGAAGCCAGCAGCTTTTGCGCGCATGTTCAAATTCGTTGCCAAAGCGATCATCTACATTGAACATGCGCGCAAAAGCTGCTGCCTTCACGGCAGTGCTTTTCTAGATTTTTTCTTGCTTTGTTATACGGTTATTTTTTGTATTATGTGTTGCGAGCCCCTGTAAGTTGTTGTATTTCAGTTGGGGTTCCTATTTGAATAGATAAATAAATACCTGTAGACCTCTTGCGTAACACTCAAATTCGCCAGAACCCATTCCCTAGTCTTATTTCTCGATTGTAGTCCTCAAGGAGCCCAGTGAGTATTTCCAGAAATAATAGAAATATGATGTTTCCTCATTGCAGAAATTCCCTTAAATATGGTTTGAAACCAGTTCTTGAACCAGTTGTCCAATAGCATCTGAAGAAGCTGCAAAGTAGCGAGACACGGTATTTTTCAACTCCAAAAGAGTAGAAATTAACATATGTTTGTTCTACATAAGTTACGACCATCACAATTCGAAAAAAAAATATTTCTACCCATAGACATTCTGAAAATCTATGTATGCAAATTTTCAAGACAATAAGAAACAACCACTGATTATTATCTCACTCCCAATTGAAAGTTCAATAATAAATTGGCCGAATTTGTAATATTTCCGCTGAGAAGCAAATGGCACCAGAATATCTCGATTTTATTTTTCGAAAATAAAAATCATTCATCCTTCAGAATAATGGGCAATAAGCCTTCACTAGAAGAAATTCAGTCTTTACGAGAATTCATCTTCAATATAAGAGCCCGATGAGAGCGTATACATGTGCACCAGGAGGAAAATGTCTCCCTATTGAATTTGCTGAAAAGTTCTCTGATAATTCGACGTGATTTTGACGAACATTTCGCGAGTTACGATTCCAGAATCACAATCTCCGCATGTTGGCGGAATTGCAGATGCGAACTGAGAGTCGTAAAGTTGATGTTCTCGGGGACTACTGATAGCGCAAGCACCAAAACAATGTCAATTCTCATTTTATCTCATCCAGGCACAAACTGAGGACCATATTCTAGGTACCTTGTTGGAAAACTTGAAGGGTTTCTTGATGATAACACGGGGTATAATTGAAAATTCTGGACGGATCCTATTGAACTTGTTGTTATATATACGTGGAATTCGCTTAATAAAGCTTTAATGAAACTATTCCAACATATGGGAATGTTAGAAGGATACTCAGTGTTACATAACCCGAATTTATATTAATGTGAAATAGACTGCTCAGGGTATAGTTTGAAATAGATATTTTACGTATTGATTCAGGAATATTTTAGCAGGAGCTAGCATAGTTCTGCACATTTCTATAAATTTCCACTCCAAGTAACTGAAACACAATCAACTTCAATCTGAGAAGATATACACTATTTGTTAGGAGCAAGTTTTGAAATGATATTGATGAATAATCTTGAAGCAATATACAAGACACAAGACTAAAAATTCGAATGCAAAGTTTCAGAATCAATTGATTGAGCACCTTCAAACTTATTTTCTGGAACTTTTATCATTTTGAAAACCACAGAATCACGAATTAACTTGACATGATAGTTGCTGAATTTTCATTTTCTTCTAGCACAGGTTGCATATAAGGTCTTTTTCTATCGAGCAGTCGGCAACATTATTATGTATAAATTACATAATCACAAGGACGAATATCCGTCGATAAATCAACAAATATTCCCCCTTGGTCAGAGCTAATCATCCAATCAACCAAAACAAAAACACCTACGCCGAAGAAGCGCATCCAAGTAGAATGACTTCAACTGTTTCACGATTATTATTGATCGTCAGATCAACTTAATTTAGATTTCATCGTCCTACTTTCATCAAGTCGGTAATAATGATTTTTTGAAAAAAGGTCCGAAATTTTGGAACTTCAAGGACCTCTCACGTCCAGGACGATTTTTTTTAAAAATATCTGACCTTATATTCTTGTTCTACGCCCTCGAATTAGTAAGTGTGCCAAATTTCACGGCGATAGGAGTCGGAAAATTATTTTTCGAAAATCGAGATTTTCTTAAGGGTAGACCCTTAAAATTTTACCAAAAATCGAAAGTTCTCCGATCGACCTGAAATTTGAAACATATACTAATTCGAGGGCGTAGATTAAGAAAATCCAATCAGAATGTTAAAGGAGAGTCTGGTTCGTTTTTTATGGCCAGAGGAAAATCGAAAAAATTGGACCTTTTTTAAAAAAATCATAATTTTTCAACCAGAAGACTTACGTCTATAAAATAAGTGGCTACGTACTCACAAAGGACCCAGATATAACCAAAAATTCGATATTGTCCAGCCTTACGCGTTTGATCTGTACGACGGCCCAAAGTTGACCCAAATTTCGAAAATTTCTCACCAAATCCGAAATATATTCCAAACCGAATCAGTTACGCAAAATCTAATTACAGATTCGTAATCTACGTGTTCGAATCCATAATATATGATGTGCATATTGTCATAGTTTCAAAAATAAAATTTCGCACGGAATCGCGAAATCTTACCCCCACCCCACTGCGCTTTGTTGTTTATTCGCGGTTCTGTATGAAAAATTTTCTAAGTCCCAAATAAATTTTTTTTTTCGAAAATCGTCGACCTTGTTATTGTTTCCTATTAAATCGAGGTCGTAGATCACGAATATGTCATTAGAAATCGTCCAGTTACAACCGTTTAGAAATTATGGCGAAAATAGTGAAGAAATTTCGAAATTTTGGTCAACTTTGAGACGTCGTGCCGACCAAAATAATGAAGCTGGGCGATGTCGAATTTTTACGTGCAGTTCGATCCTTTATCTATGAAATAAAACAGATTTCATTGTCCTACTTCCATCGAATTGGTAATAATGATTTTTTGAAAAAAGGTCCAAAATTTTGGAACTTCAAGGACCTCTCACGTCCAGGACGATTTTTTTAAAAAATATCTGACCTTATATTCTTGTTCTACGCCCTCGAATTAGTAAGTGTGCCAAATTTCACGGCGATAGGAGTCGGAAAATTATTTTTCGAAAATCGATATTTTCCTAGGGGTAACCCCTTAAAATTTTACCAAAAATCGAAAGTTCTCCGATCGACCTGAAATTTGAAACATATACTAATTCGAAGGCGTAGATAAAGAAAATCCAATCAGAATGTTAGTGGAGAGTCTGGTTCGTTTTTTATGGCCAGAGGAATATCTAAAAAATTGGACCTTTTTTAAAAAAATCATAATTTTCCAACCAGAAGACTTACGTCTATAAAATAAGTGGCTACGTACTCACAAAGGACCCAGATATAACCAAAAAAATTCGATATTGTTCAGCCTCACGCGTTTGATCTGTACGACGGCCCAAAGTTGACCCAAATTTCGAAAATTTCTCACCAAATCCGAAATATTTTCCAAACCGAATCAGTTACACAAAATCTAATTACAGATTCGTAATCTACGTGTTCGAATCCATAATATATGATGTGCATATTGTCATAGCTTCAAAAATAAAATTTCGCACGGAATCGCCAAATCTTACCCCCACCCCTCTGCGCTTTGATGTTTATTCGCGGTTCTGTATGAAAAATCGTCGACCTTGTTATCGTTTCCTATTAAATCGAGGTCGTAGATCACGAATATGTCATTAGAAATCGTCCAGTGACAACCTTTTAGAAATTATGGCGGAAATAGTGAAAAAATTTCGAAATAATAATCCACTTCCATCAAGTCGGTAATAATGATTTTTTGAAAAAAGGTCCAAAATTTTGGAACTTCAAGGACCTCTCACGTCCAGGACGATTTTTTTTAAAAATATCTGACCTTATATTCTCTCGATACTTGTTACCTTTCAGAAGGACCGCTGCAGTATAACAACGTACAGCGCGCCATCTGCCAGGAGCATCTTGCGAGTCCCACCATCGAGTGCAGAATACTTTGATCGATGTGTATGACGCTCATCCTTTTGTCGCATCAGGTCGCTGTAACTGCGATATTGCAGCTTTACAAAGAACCGTCACGACATTGGAAACACTCGGTTCATGCGGATTCCCACAAGACGAAAACGTCCAACATCTAACAAAGAAGGAGCTGGAGCTCTTTCTTCTCCGTGAAACCAATTCCTATTATTATGTATGTTTAGCAAAGTACAGGTTGACCCCCAATCTTCATTTTGAAATCATCAGACTCTACTATCGGTGTTTTCGTATTATGCCCGAATTGTGTTGGGATTTTATCAGTTCAACATAAATATTAGAGTTTAAGAAACGTATGTCTCTTTTTGTTCTGGTGCCTACAAGTTTCGATAGCAGTGATGTTTGTCCTCTATAGGTGTCTCCAAACATAAAAAGAATACTATTCAGGTGCCTAGAGAAGTTACTGATTTCTGTATATCGAGTTAGTTTCAGTCGAGTATGTAAGTCTTATTTTGAACTTAATCGATTTTTCTGAATTTTTCTGAGAGGCTGCGAAAATAATGAACAACATTCAATGAATAGGGTTGTTCTTGTTGGATCCTTGATTCCTGTTACAGACAATCAGTTTCTGATTAGACCTTTTCGTCCAAATTTATAAGTTTAACGGTAATGACTGAGGACAAAAAAATCTACCAATCAACGTACAAATCATCAATAATTTTCTAAACATGCGCTAGATGCTAAAAATATAGGTGAATCGAAGACTATTCGATTCATTCAATTTTTCTTAATGTGAATCCCTTTTGAAGGAATTATAAATTTCAATTTCCACCTTTATTTTATTATATTTCAACAATTGCTTTAGACACACATTTTGAACATATTCCAAATGAATGGAATGGAATACACTGTTTTGTATCAGTATTCAATCCACAGTGAACTCAAATCTCTCATGAAATAAACGCAATCCACTGAATGACACGAATATATCAACGAAATCTGCAAATAGGTTCCTACTTATACATTTTTTTTCGGGAAAAAACATTAATTGTCTAGTGGAGCGACTTAACATTAATCTTAGTGTTGATATTTTTCAACATATCAATAAATTTCAATTCTATCGGGTCGGCAATTTCAGAATCATCGAAAAAATATTCAGATGTCCATAACTCCGAAACCATCAGATAGATTTTGACCATAAAAGAAATTAACTGGTGCATTCAGACCCAAATCCTAATACACTGAAATGGTCCAATGTCTAAGTCTTTTCATAATGAAGTACGATTCTTGATGGATGGTTGACAAAATGACCGTATGGAAACAACTGATGAAATCAACCGAAAATTCTTCATCCGTGAGTCTGACCTCATTGTGGAGATTATTTTTGGCCATAGATTCTGAAACCATATAAAGACCTTTGTGAATAATTTAAAATTTCTTTTTCCAAAGTGCCCAACAATAAGATGAGATGAAATGAAAAATTTAAAATATAATTATTTTCAGTTGCCCTAACAGTTTTCCTTCAAGACATTCCATCTAGTGTAGCCACATACTTGGGACTTTATTCCAGGTTTCTTGTTGCCAGCTGAAATATAATTGAAAATTATAGACCAATCCTCTTGATGTTGATATAATTCACGTAGAATTTGCATAAATATCTGGTGAAACTATTCCAACCTTAAGTTTCGAGCAATGAATCCCATAAACAAGATATAGAAAAAAAAATTTTTATTGTTTTCTTTGTGTTCTGATGCCAAAATAAAATATTTTACTCTTTTGAACAGGCTTTGCCACTCCTCCAACGATACTCTGAGTGTCCATATGGATGCACCATCTCAATTATCGTTCTATATAAGTTGTATTCAACTGTATCGTTATACTAACGAATAGCCCAAGTGAAATAAATCACATATTTGAAAAATTGGTTTTGAGTCGCCAGTCCATAATAATAATATTGAGTAAATTAGACCCAAATATAACCGAACTTGTGGTTTAATACTAACTTGTTCCAGGAAATAGGGTCAAAGTTACGAAAATAATAAAAGGAAGAATCCATATATGCTATTTCTTCGCCCTTTTTACCAGAATTATATTAACTCTTTAGAATTGTTTGATACCTACATCCAAAAAGCAGCAGTGATCAGCAATGTTCAGTAAGAAAAAATTCGAGTCAGTACCAACTTAGAGGCATGGTGTCCGATACATCGAGGAAAAGTGGCGATTTTTAACGAATTTCCAAAATGCCCTTCATCTCGAAAACTAACCTACGAATTTTTCGATATCTTGAGTGGTCATGACCTAGCCTATCACCTGTACAAATATTGTTCAAGGCAAGTTTCACCGGACACCCTGTATATTACCTTCTTCAAGAATCACAAAGAGGGGTCAGTTTTCGTTTTCTTTTGATGTACCTCATTTCAAGAGTACATGACTACGAGATATTCAATGACTTTCTGATCACTATCAACCGTTTACAGTTTGATGAAAATTTCTGGGAACTTGTCTATTTCAAAATCCTCTTTTTATTTACAGTGGCAGTTTATCAAGGAGAAATCCTCAGGCTTGCCAAAATTTCTAGAGCAGAAATGGGTGCCTACATGTGTATAGCAACGAATGGTGTACCTCCCACAGTGAGCAAGCGAATCATTGTCAATGTACACTGTAAGTATTTCCAGCTTTAATTCGAAGTTGTTAAACTGAAATTATGCAATCTTTGCAGTTCATCCTGTGATTCACGTTCCTAATCAATTAGTGGGCTCTCCAGTTGGAACTGATGTCTCATTAGAGTGCCATATAGAAGCTTTCCCCAAATCTATTAATTACTGGATAAGAGATACAGGTGAGACAAGTATTCAATTCGAACTCGATCAACTGAACTTAATTGTCGGATTTTTTGTTGCCAAGTTGGCACAATTGTCCTACTCGGGCGCCATTTAACACAAAGTTCTCTTTTATTCGGAGGTTTTTTGAATAATTCCATTTACGTACTTGTTCGAGGGAATAAGCACTAAAATGAAATTCTACGAAAATTATTCATCAGTATTTTCAAAGTAACATCTTGAGTGAATCATTATTTCTGAAAAATATTTTCCCTTTATCCCCTATAATATCATAATCGAGAAGTATAGTATAGTTTGCCGAAGTTTTCAATTTACTGACTGAATCTAATCGCTTCAATACTTATTGACATATCTGGGAAATAACCTCAAACTTTCAGATGGCTATAACCCTGAAACCATTTTGTTGATTGAGGAACTTAGCCGTCGTATTTTAAAATGCAACATACCCTGAGAGTTTCAAGTCGATAGCAGGGCGGCCGGACAGAATCGATTTTGACCCCGGATTTGTCATCAGTGACTCCAACCTAGCCGTTCGAGACCATTTAATCGAAACGATAGTACGCTGTTTCCCAGAACTGAAAATAATTTTTCTCGAAAAATATTCATCAGGTTCCGACGAAATTTCGGGAAATTGAATTATCACAAAAATTGAATGCTTTCGGCTCATTCAAGTACCATCTTCGGGAGCCACCCTGTATTAGGCAGCTCTCGGGAATAAAACAACTCAGAATTCACTTACTCATTCTTGCACACTGCATAAACTGAACAGAGAAAAATCCGATATCATGCAAAAAAGGAGGATCGCCCTACCAAATTTTACGAGAGCTTGGAGGTCCCTTCTATTCCGGACGTGACGTATTAAGTATCGAAAGGATGAAATTAAGCAGCAATTTCATTAATCATGTGTTCCGGGAATCGAATCCGAACATACCCAATATTGCTATCAGCTTAATACACGCCACTCCTGCCTGTATATAAATTAAAGTTTATCTTTATCTCCTGCTATATCTCTAATGGTTTGACCACAACATATTTTCAGCTAATAAATGCAACTCAAATTTGATTTCCAAGCTCGCTCATGCACTTCAGTGATTATAGTAGAAATGTTTCAAATCGAAGCATACTAATTGAATGATCTCTAATGGAATAAAAAAAAAATTATGATATCCTGTGTAAGTATAGGATTGTTCACTCAAAATTGCCGGCCACTTATTATCGTTATCATAACCTGAAGAAGAAATAGTGTCACAATATGACTGCATTCTATAAAAATTCCTAGAAGATTTTACGCGTTTGTTCGAATTCTAAGTATTAGATCGAAACACAATTGTGCACCTAGTTGCGTGTTGGTATTCTTCAACTGATTACCAAGTTTCAGTCTGATTGCATTTTGTTATTTCGATTGGTAGTAAAAACATAGAAATTTTAAAACTAGTTTCAATTATGATTATTTTTCTACTTTCAACAACTGGATCCTCACGAAATTTTGCACTGACTCGCGTTGTTTCAATCTGATCAAATCAGTTCTTCTTGAGATATCGAGTAATTAAACACACTTCCAACATTATCTGACAATTCCAAGTGACTAGGTATCCTCCTTCGAAAGTTAGAGCACATACGGACGGACGGTCGGGCGGACGGACAGAATTGAATTTGACCACAGATTTTTCTTCAATGAGTCAAACCCAATCGTTTGAGACTATCTCCGGCTCAGAATTCGAAAATTACAGACATTGTGACGAAAGGAGTACGCGCTGTTTTCCTGAACAAGTCCATAAAAATGCATCTCAAGAGATGACGAAAAAATTGTTCTTTCATTGGAATAAAGTATACACAGGATGATTTCAGATCAGACGTAAACTTTCAAGTTGTTACTAGGACTTCTTTGCTGTCGTATATGTCGTTGGTGACGAAAAATCAACAGTTCCCGAGATATTAGAGTTCAACATTTGCCTGTAATTTTTGAATTTCACATTTTATGTAATATGCCAAAATTATTTTGGAGACTTTCCATCTTCTTCCTTCGTTCCCTAATTGAGTTTTTGTTAGCATACCTGAAGTTTCGGTTCATCAGATTTTTTATAAGCAAACTTTCAAACGTCCGACGTGAGAAATAATGCATGTGTAAATAAAACGGATCGAGATCCCAAGTGTAATCATATTAGTTGTTCTTTAACATCTTCGACAGCATATTTCTGCTTTTTTCATTCATATCATATCCTTTTCTGATAAAAAATAATCCAAAATTAATGACTAAAGTGGGGAATCATTCAAAACTCACAGAAACTCATCAAATATAAAAAATTTACAATGGTTAGATTTAGGAAAGAAATCAGGGCTCATCTTTTCCGTACGATAAATGTATAAAGTTCCTGATTGTCTACAGAAACTATAGTAGTACTCAATGTCTTGAATGCTTTTTTTCTATTATTATCTTAGTTCTGCTTTATTTTGTTCATTTCCATTATATTCTCCTTTTTTGTTTTTCAATGGTCATTCGAATTCAATTATTTATGTAACAAGGGTTAAGTGGTAGAGCACCTTCTTGGTGAACTTCCCCTTGAGGTTCAATTTGGTGAAATAAAGACAATATTATTATTATTATTATTATATCTCGGAAACTGTTGATTTTCGGTTAACAATAAGTATGGCTCAAACGACAGCAAACGAGTCATACCAACCCCTTCTCTAATGTTCACGTTATTTGAAATCTGTATACCAGTGGATTTTGAAATTTGTTTTTCAATAATGTCCTATATTTCAGTTTCTACCGCATACCGTTTTTTACAAGTTATGTTATTGAATTTTGAAAAATATAATATAGTTCTACTTTTTTTTTAAATGTTCATTGAAAATGGTTACATAGTAAGGTATTTTCAGTATTTCTCTTACTTAGTGATTTGACGTCCACTAACAAAAAAACGGTATGATTTATGTGTAACAGAAAAGTGTTATCTTTGAAATGGAAAAAAAATCGTTCCAAGAATGCAATAATATTCCTAATAGGTATTCAATTAGAAAAAAATTGTTTTTGTGTCTCCTCAAAACTGAACGCTTTTGAAGTTTTTGAACAATCCAATAGCATTTCCATGATTTTTTTCTACATACATTAATATCGTTGATGAAGAATTCAAAATGAAAAGCCCTCTGCACATTATTTTTGCTATTTCATAGACTATACCTAGTATTTGATATTAAGCTGATACCGATATTCCAGAAAATTGTACACCAGTTAAATTCTATTATGTAAACTAAATAACTTCCAGAAGTAACAACCTAGAGTGCCGATGTCGAAAGCCGAATTAGCGAATAAGAAAAAGCCACTCAATAATTTCATTTCTTCGGGCAATATCGATGTCCCAACCTTTTTTAGTTTTCCACAATGAACTCTTCTCGGAGTATTATTAAAAATAATTCAAGGAAAATATTGCTGGACATTCAAGAAGTCGAGTCCATCTTGGCCTATTTCAGATTGGAATATTCGAACTTTTAAACTCATAAACATAAATCAGAACTTTCTGCTTAACAAATACTCCCATTATCGTCCATTTTCCTGGAAACCAACTTACTTGGAAGCATCAAGAATGCAAGCGAGCTTTTTCAGATCTCGAATCTGACGCGGAAGAAAACTTCGTGATTGATAAACAATCAAGCTTTGTTCGCTGAAATATTAGTAGATTAATTCGAATAGTTTGGTTTCAACTTTCATTACCACTCTTACAATTATGATTTTTATTCACTCCCGACCAAAAAAGGGCTTAATGCATTTTGCGCTCTCTGATGAGCTTGATTCACAGGATGGTCCAGTTCTGATAGCTTGAAAACCAGCGAACGATAGTGACAATGCCCTACCTTAAAAAACCATTGCCATACCTTAAAGAAGCAAAAGCTTAATAGTCAAAAAATTCTTTAGATCGATGAAAATTTTCATTCCTCTAACCTCAATCTCCATTGCCCTTTGCCCTACCTCGAAGTCATCTCTATGCTATGCTAGCTATGGCTCTGTAGTGACTCAAAAATTATATAAGTTCTATTTTGTAGGATTTCACTGGATTTTTAGTCCCAATATTCAGATAATGGGAGTGAAAACTATCAAATATTAAATAAAATTGTTTTTTCCAACTATCTGTCAAGTGTGGTTTCTTGGAAGACAGGTTGCCTATTGAACAATACTAAAACAATACAAACAATAAACAAAGCGAACTTTGATATTTCAGAGTACAAATCTAACTGTTTCATCAGACACAAGTCTCAAAAACGAAAAATCTAAATAAAAAATTTTCTGGTTTGTCTGATGAAAGCGTCAGATTTGTACTCTGAAGCTGCTCGTCCAGTAGGTCGGTGCGCGGCACGCTGCGGAAATGAGGAGGTCCGTCCACTTTAGAGCGGTCGGCCAGATCGGCTCGATTGACTGTCGATTCATTTGCTAGAGATGGGTTCGTCATTTCACTACCTGCGATTTTTCTCGAACTGTCATAGTTAGTCACTACTCAGGGAAAATCACAGAATATAAATTCTGTCACAACACATCTCTAGAATGATATCAAGAATTGTCGATGTCGCATGATTCCGGAACTGATCTCCGTCCGAGAGCCGACCGAGTAGTGTAGCGCCGTGCAACCGACCTAATGGACGGACCTAGTAAGTTTTGTAAATTTCAGTACAGCGCTTCCGCTGTAGACCGTGCAGCGCAGCGCCGCGCATCGTCAACGACCTAATGGCCGCCTTCAACATCATAGTTCGATTTGTTTATCGTCTTTATTGTTCCAGTATTGTTCATTAGGCAACCTGTTTTCCTAGGAATTGTCCTCGACAAGGGCGTTTTCCATAAAAAACAATTTTAGTTAATTTTTGATAGTGAAAACCCAACGTACAAAATCATGAACTATCTTCGCAAAAGAGGCTCTAATCAGTACTTATATAAGTTTTCTTCATGAATTATGTTCGATAAAGGCTTGTATAAGAAAACACAGGATGCTCTAGTTTGGTTTGAAAAAATTTAATGTTGTTTTATGCTGAAGATATCTGGATGAAACTTAGTGGGCTTTGTCTTTCATCAATGTGGCACGTTACGGAATGAAAAATATTATTTCACTGTTCTGGTATGTGCTGTACTTATAGAAGTTACTGGATTCTATGAAGGAAAACTGTTGAGGCATTAGTTTTTCTCGAAATATAAATCAGTTATGGAGTTGTCATTGAATTTTCAGGAAAAAAAATCACTTTTTTCTAAAGATTTATAGGCTGCAATTAATTTATTCATCGAAAGGTCTTGAAATACAAATATAAATTGATGGCTACATTACGATCAATTTCTTTTTCTCTTATTCTCATTTCACTCGTGGGTTTCTCTTGCTCCTCAATTAAATTATAATTGATCATTCTTGATATTTTTCTATTTACTAAAATAATGAGACGTACTGAAATACTGAGGAAATATTATCTCGGAAATCGAATGAGCATTCGCTAATTGATATTTACATCGAGGACGAACAAAAGGTTTTCCAAGATATTGAAATTTTAATGGAGCACTTTTCGAATATAGTTAGAAAAAATATTTCATTCTTCATCGTTTACAGAATGAACGATGAAAACTGTGATACTTTGTGTAGATATTTCCAATGTTTTTGGAAATGCTTGTGCTCCAACACCTCTTCATAAATGTTTTTTTTATTTCTAGGAGAAATGGTTGTGAATAGCTATAAATACGACGTTCAGTTTACAGCTAAATCGCCGTTCGAAATAAAAATGGTGATGAAAATAAGGAATCTACAGAAAGAAGATGCTGGTTCCTATAGATGTATTGCAAAGAATTCGTTAGGTGAAGTTGAGAGTAATATAAGACTTTATGGTAAGTTCAGTAGTTGAAGTGACTTATTCAGTTCGGGTTTTTTAAATGAAATAAGCAAGATATTTGGGTATACCCCAAGGATCCCATTCTGGACTTGTTCTCTTTCAACTAATTGATATTGGAGACAATTTTGCTGAAATGATGAAAACTTAAAATATCTTGATCTTGATAAGATGAAATACTACAACAATTTTACTCATTACGACAGAACCTTGATAAATTCTCTCTAACAACTACTGCAAAATCAACAAACTGTACTACATAAATTCATGTTCATCCTGAAAACAAGGGGATTCCTAAAGAATTGGAGATCCGACCAATCTGAACTCTACGAGCTGTTTGTAAAATGACGGCTCCAATGATTATGCATAATTTCGTTACGCTCATTCAAATGAATATTCTAGAAAAGTTCTTACGTAAAGTCATCAGCTTTTGCACGCATGTTCAAATTTCTAAGTGATTCTATAATTTATATGTATTAAGTATTATTGGATAGATTTCATACATATTAATAATTAGGGTTTCGATTTAAGGCCTCCAGCCGTCTGTGAACATGAAATTTTTGCATAAGAATAACCAAGAAACTTAGTTCAGAAAAGTACCTCGTTGAAAATGTCTACCTGAAATCGAAACTCCAATTTTCGATACGCAAAACTACTAGCATTCTTTATTCCAGAAATTCCAAAATCATCAGATATCTCCGAAACAATCAATACAATCGAATCGAAATTTATCAATCGATTTAAAATGAATTTTCTTACGAAGCTAAAATGAAAAAGAATTCAAATTTTCCATTATATCCTATATCCAATAGAATATGTTTTTTTAGCGGTGTTATAATGATACGATCGACCTTAGCCAACCGGTTAACAAGATTTTTGTGATCGGATCAGTATTTTTCTCGTTATTCCAAAAATACCATGATACCGATGAAAAAATATGAAATTTGACATATTTGATTACCTACCACATCTTCTGAAATTGAAATTCGATCAAAGTTGAATTTGGTTCCCTGTTGTGAGATATATGCTATGATTCAAGTGAAAATTCATCAAAATCTGATAAAAATGTCGCGAAAACAAAATGTTTTCAACAAAATTCGGGGAAAATTATTTTATAATTTAACAACGATTAAATCCCAACAGAATTTCGCAAACAATTACTCTTTGGTATTCCACATCTATAATGAGATACCAATTTTCAATCTGATGGTAAATTTTTTGCTATGATAGTGAGGAAATAACCTTGAAATTTCAAACGAGTCTAACCCCAAAACTATTCAGCCTGTTCGTTTCATGGGCGAACTTCACCGGCGCGTTCTGATATGCAACCTACCCTAAAAGTTTCTTTTGTTCTCAAGTAAAAGTGTACGACGGATGTTTGGCCGAACAGAAAAGATTTGGACATCGGATTCTTCATCTGTGATTCCAACCCAGTCGTTTGAGACCATTTTCGATCTTAACCTAACCTCGGAATTTCAAGACACAGGATCCTTTCTTTCGAAAGTTAGAGCACACACTGTCGGATGGCCGCCCGGACGGACAGAATCAAATTTGACCACGGATTCGTCATCAGCGAGTCAAACCTCACGCTATAAAAAATCTAATATAGCTTATAGCTTGTTCAAATTCTAACTATTTGATCAACACGAAATTCTTCACCTAGTTCCGCATTGGATTACGAAGCTTCAATCTGATTGCATTTGTACTTCTTGATATTGCTGAAATATCGGTGAATTTCTAAATACCAAGGAAATCTGGCATATGTCTTTTCTTATACTTATATTTTTTTGGTGGAACATAGATAGTATGGCAAGGAGTAAATGATTAAAATTTGGAGAAAAAATCGTGAAGGTATTTTCATGTAAACTTTTTTTGTTACTTGAATATTGTAGTCGTTTTTTGCAAATTTTTCGAATTTTACAACAAACCAGCTGTTCGAGGAGATCCAAAGTCGTTGTTTAGTTGTTGTTACAATTCCTAAAGCACGTGTACGCGAAATTTATCGCCAGCTAAGTGAATTTGAAATGCGTCGAATGGTCTTCGGGAGGAGGGGTTGTCATTTCGAGAAATCGCTCACCGTAAGAACAGAAATCCAACAACTGTTATGAGATGTTGTCAAGCGTGGTTTGATAGTGCCCAAAATCGAAGGATAATAGGCACAGGACAAATAAGGGGCACAAATGAAGTTCAAGATTGACGTCTAAGACTTATGGCCATTAGAGACCGATTTACGACAACTCGATCCTTGTCTGAAGAATGGTTAGGAGAACAGGGCCATCCTGTAACTGTCCGAACGGTTTATCGCCGTATAAAGTTTTTTGGACTGCAGCGTTATCGACCCCATCTCGTGTTACCTCATACGGTTGAGCATCCCCAGCAACGATTACAGTGGTGCAGAGAACGACAACATTGGAATGTGGAATGGCATCAGGTCATCTTTTCTGATGAATCTGGATTCTCCTTGGGTGCAAATGATGACCGAAGAAGGGTTAGACGACGTCGAGGAGAAAGACGTGACACTCATTTTGATGTTGAGAGTCATGTACAGCGGACATTAGCCGTAATGGTATGGGATGTTATTGCACATGCAATAAGGTCACCTTTAGTCATTATTCGAGGTAACATGACAGCGCTGCGTTACCTTCAAGTAATAGTGGAGCCATATGTTCTCCTTCACCTTAACCGGCTCGAGAATCCAATATTTCAGCAAGATATAATGCTCGACCTCATGTTTCCAAAGTTATTTTAAACTTTTTTGAATATTTTGCCATGGCCACCCAGATCCCAGATCTTTCGCCCATAGAGCATGTTTGGGACTTCATGGTTAGAAGGCTTAGAAATCCCCAACCCCCACGAACTTTGGCGGCTCTGAGACATGAAGTACAGGTAGCTTGGAATAGTATCCCTCGAGAAGAAATAGACCATCTTCTTGAATCAATGCCAAGACGTGTAGGGAAGTGTATACAAATTTAAATCATTTACTCCTTGCTATACTATCTATCTTTTACCAAAAAAACTTAAAATTTAAACAGCTCCTTCTGGGTGTTGCAGTTTATTTGTCAGTTAGTAGGTATCTTCGAAAGTAAATATCGGGTCGAATGGAATTTGGAACATTGTTGTTGATTACTGGCTGCCAAATTTCGTTGAAATCCAATCAATATTTTCGGAGTAAAAAACGTTTTTCTCAATCGAGATATTTGGACTCCAAACATAATCTGACAATTTCAATTCACTAGGTATTCTCCTGCGTTAGTAAGAGCACATACAATTTCGGCTCAAAATTCTAAGAGATATTACGACGAAAGGATAACGAGCTATTCCTCAGAACAAGAGCGTAAAAATACACTTCGAAGGAAATTAGAACGATTCATCGAACTGTTTCCGTCTCTTGTCAGCTCGACAGTGGTGTAAGCTATCATTTCCACACAAGCATCAATAAATAGTCGTCACCTGCGAGATCAACGTCAACAAGCAGAAATATCGAGCGGATGACGAAGATTTTTGCATCACTCATGTATTACAATGTGTTCCTTGAGACGTTTATGCAATTTCACCCCATAAATCACCATTATCTTGGTTTATTCCACGTATACTCCTTTTTATTACTCATATTTCGTTGAAGGTGACGTATCTCTAGGTCTACCTTCTTCAACTATTCAGGAGGAAAAGTAACAGATTGAAATATTTTCGTTGGTGACTACCAAATCTCATATATTGACAAGGATTCTTCGATACTTGCTTGGTATATCAATTGAATACACCGGTGAATAGATGACACGTTTACTGAAATGGAAAAAGGTATATTCAAAACTGAATTAGAAGATTCTAGGATTCTTGAATACTGCTACGGATTATTTTCAAGCGAAACCAGTCAACAAGCGTTCCGCATTCCCATTAAAAAGATATATTTCAAAGATGCAAAATCTGCAGGTTATTTATATTCATGCCTTACTGTTAGAGTTCTTAAAATGAATAAAATTAAACTATAAGTTTCAGATCATTTTTTGATCAAAACGAGTCCAAAAATTTTCGAAAATCACAAAATTATAACTACTTCCACTATTAAAACTCAATCCTAATTATAATTAAAATTAAGAGTTAAAGATAACGCATCATCTATTTGAGTGAAATTGAGTAACTGAACTCATTCATTAAGAAATTCAAGACTAAATTAAGAATTTCGAAAATCGAGTATCTGAATTATAATGGAAATTAAGAGTAAAAGATAGCCTCATCATTTTGAGTGGAGTTGATTAATTGATCTTATATTAAGAAATTCGAGAGTGAATTGAGAATTTCGACAACCAAGTATGATTTCGGATACGAAAACGATAGGATTGAAGGTAAGGAGCAAAAAAACGTTGTGTAATTTGAAAGTATCCAATAATTCCGCATCATATCCATTCGAATTTTCATTATTTCAATATTTTTTGAGTAACTCTGTAAATAACAAAAATACTGAGGAAATAACCGAGAAATTTGACACATTATATTCCAATATCCCAGCCGAAGATAAATATCGAATCAAACTGAACTCTGAAACACTGTTGTAAAATACTGACTCGAGGTTTTTGCCGATTTCATTGAAATCAATAGATTCCGGAAAAAATGTTCTCAACAAAATTTAGAAAACTTTCGAGTAATTTTTCACAGTTTTCTACCCCTACGATCCCCACGAAATTTTGCATTAAGTCGAGCGTTAGAAATATTCAACTTACTGTATAGTTTGAATCTGATCACTTCTGTTCTTCTTGAGATATTTGAGGAAATAACCTCAATCTCTCAATATCTCCGAAAATGAATATCGGTTCAAACCTGAATTGAAAGTTTCGAAATATTGACTTCAACGTATATTCCAAGTTTCAAGCTGATCGTGTCAATAGTTATAGAATTGAGATATTGAGGAATTATTCTGAAAATTTCAAATAACAACAAAATTTTAAATCAGATGAGAACTTTAACAAACTGTTGTGGAATAATAACCACTACTAAAGTATGTGCCGAATTTCATCGAAATCAGGTCAATAAATCAGAAAAAACTATTGTTTGCGCGCATATTCTAGGGGAGCAGCGTACTATAGTTTTGTTCAAATATCTGTTATTTTCGAAAATAGTCTCAAACTACTAAGTCACTGATGACTAATCCGGTGTCAATCCGGCCGTATGCACGATTTAAGGAGTTCTGAGAATCCTACCGACTTGAAACTTTCAGGAAAGGTTGCATTTCAAAATTCCACAGTTAATTTCGATAAAGAGTGGAAGCGGCCAACTGATGTCGTAGTTATAACCATTTGAAGTTTCAGGGTTGTTTTCTGATATTTCAAGAACTTCTGAAGCGATTGGATTGAAACTTGGCAATAAGTTGAAGTGCAACGACCCGCATCCTCTTTCGAAATTTTGTTGTGATTGTGCGCTGTCAGTAAATTTAAAAAAATATTTTGCAGAATTTTTTTCAAACAAAATTTTTTTGAAAACTATTCCCCGTTTTCGATAAAAAATCGCGCACAACCTGAGCTCTACATTTCGCAGCAGTGTTCCAAATTGCAATCCGATACGGTTATTTTTTTCGGAGATATTGGAAAAAAATATGTGAAATTTCGTGGTTTTCCTCTCGATATCGTGTTATTTTTTCGGAATAACTAAAAAATACTATATGAATCATGATGAAACTTGATAGCTGCTTTGAAAATGCTGATGGGCAACTTAGTGCGAAATTTCGTGATGATCCTGTCATTAGAACAATTCGAAAAAAAGTTCAAATATTTTTGCGCGCATGTTCTTGGGGAACAGCGTGCTATCGTTTTGTCCAAATGTCTGTAATTTTCGATGATTGAACCGAAAATGGTCTCAATCGCCTAGGTTGGACTCACTGATGACGAATCCGGTGTCAAAATCGATTCTGTCCGGCCGGTCGTAGACTCGGTAACTCTCGACAGAAGCAAGCTAACAACTTGAAACTTTCAGGATAGGTTGCGCATCAGAATGCCGCGGTTAAGTTCGTTAATGGGCCAAATCGGTCGAATAGTTTCGGAGTTATAGGCACTTGAAGTTTTGAAGTTATTTATTTTTTATTTCAGAAACTACTTGAGAGATTGGATTCAAACTTGGCAGTTGGGTGGAGTATAACGACGCGCAACTTTGAGCCAAATTTCGTCAGGATCAGATCGTCATTTAATTTTAATTTTTTCCAAAAAATTTTTTTTTTCGGAAACCATTTATCATATCCAAAAAACAAGTCCACCAACACTTTGAACTTCATATTTAACAGCAGTGTACCAAATTTCAGTTCGATACGATCACAAGTTTCGGAGATATCGGGAAAAAATGTGTCAAATTTCGAGGTTTTCTTCTCGATATCGTTTATTTTTTCGGTATAACTCGAGAAATACTGATTCAGTCCTGATGAAACTTCACAGCTAGTTTTGAGATGCCGAAAGACAACTTCATGCGAAATTTCGTGATAATCGTGTCATTAGAACAATTTGAAAAAAAAAATTTGTATGATTTTTCTCATCATATCATCCTCATCAAATTCTGTATGAAACTTCGAACTGTTATTTTTCGATGAAGTACTGGATTTCAATTCGATCTGATCTGTATTTTTGGAAATATTGAAAAAATAAAATTTTGATTGGGTATATCTACGGAATCATTGGGTGGATTTTACCCATTCACGAATTCGGCCTTCGTAATTTAGGTCCAAACCTTCTCTACAAATATCGAGTTCCTAAGTTGTTTCTTTCGGAAGTTATTGTGTTTACGCAGTCGGCCGTTAGGCTGACCGTAAACACAATAACTTCCGGAAGAAACGACTTAGAAACTCGATATTTGTAGAGAAGGTTTGGGGCTTAATTACGAAGGTCGAATTCGTGAATGGGTAAAATCCGCCCAATGATTTCGTAGATATACCCATTCAAAATTTTATTTTTCCAATACTTCCAAAAATACAGATTTGATCGAATTGAAATTCAGTAATTTATCAGTAAAAATTTCAAAAAGCACTGCCGTGAAGGCAGCAGCTTTTGCGCGCACGTTCAAATTCGTTGCTGAAGCGGTCATCTACATTGAACATGCGCGCAAAAGTTGCTGCCTTCACGGCAGTGCTTTTTGAAATTTTTTTTTTTTAATTTTCGATATTCTGTGATCTTCTGATCGTTTAATACACATGAAATTTTGAATGAACCTTCGAACTGTTATTTTTCGATACTGGATTTTAATGGGTATATCTGCGGAATCATTGGGTGGATTTTACCCATTCACGAATTTGGCCTTTGTAATTAGGATCCAAACCTACTCTAACTTCTCCCACCTAAAGGCTAGCCGTTAACAGAATATCTTCCGGAAGAAACGACTCAGAAAGTCGATATTTGCAGAGTAGGTTAAAGGCTTAATTACTAAGGTCGAATCCGTGAACGGGTAAAATACACCCAATTACTTGGTAGATAAACCTTTTCGAAATTTTATTTTTCCAATGTTCCCAAAAATACAGATTATATCGAATTGGAATCCAGTTGTTTACTGATTCTGAGATATGTGCCAAATTCCGTTAAAATCTGATCAACACTTTCTGAGATAAAAAATTTTCAAGAAAATTTCAATAATTTCGAATGATCTCTTTTTTTCAATTTCATAACAACTGGATGCATACGAAATTTCGGATAAGTTGCGCTTTGGTTATCAACAACTTATTACAATGTTTCAATCTGATAGAATCAGTACCTACTTCATGAAATATCGAGGAAGTAACCTCAAAATTTAATTTAGGTGTAACTCAGAAACTATTTGGCAGATTTTCTCACTAGAGAAAGTTAGAGCGCACACAGCCGGACAGACAGAAACAAATTAGACCACGGATTCTTCATCAGCGAGTCAAACCTAATCGTCCGAGAACAATTCCAGCTCAAAATCCGAAAATTGCATTCATTGTGACGAAATGATAATGCGCTGCTCCCCAGAACAGGTGCGTAAAATGACAAGCGTACGGCATTCATGAAAGGGCCATTGAATTACCTTCGAAACAAGATCTACCTCAAATCCCATTCACGATTTTAGAGTTTGCTGGTATCACGTTTTGAATTCCTAGATCTCTGGTTAAAGCTTCAAATAAATTCCGACACAAATTGTGAAACTATGACATTATACCAAAATGATTGAATTTTCATCAAAGTTATGGGGGTCATTAGCCAATAATGTGTTTATGTTTATGGATCACAGAGGGTGTTGAATCATAACTCCAGATTAAGTGACAAAATTAATATATAATGGATTATTTATAGCTCGTCATATTTTATCAAGACCATTAAATTGATTGCCCGTTGTTGTCACTTATGGGGTAAATGCAAAACTGATTTGTAATATTGAGATTCATTTGAGCCGAATAGGTTTCATTCCAATTAAATTCAAATTATATATCTACATGAGTGAAGGGATGATCATGATATTTATTTTACATTATATTTTATATGTAATCATTACTTTTCATGGAACCAGGAAAAAATTCATCCACCTAATTATATTTACCAAATATCATTCCTATTATTAACTTGAGAATGAGAGTAGAAACTGAAGGGTTACTTGATTTTTGCGTCTAATCAGTAATTATTACTTCATGCAAATGAGTTCATGAGTTTTCTGACAAGGTGTGTCAATTTGAAAAAGTAACAGCCTTTATATCTCCGCCCCCATGCAAAATTAGGAAAAATTCAGGGAGAGGTTCTTAGGGAAACATTTCATACAGGTCGTAACAAACAATTTGGATCATCCCTGTAAACGTTATGACACAACACCTTAAATCTTAAATTCGAAAAGAAGTTGAGTGACACCCTGTTTCAGAGGATATTCGATTACCGAAAAATAGGGAATAATAAAAGAAAAGTTACGATAGCAATAGTGCAAACTCATGAAAATAACGAAAATTTCGTACTAAGGATCAATAACATCCTTTCCTAGAATACCAGCGAATTCCACATGTGGAAAAAACAGAATTTCCAGATATCATGATAAACAATTTTTTCACAATGATACTGAATTTATTATTAGTATTACTGAGAATTTCTCCAAATTTTATGGATAGTTTCCGAGGTAAAAATTTTTTCGAAAAAAAATAAAAAAAAAATTTTTTCAATTCACTGACCACACGATCTCAACAAATTCTGCCAAAGTTGCAAATCCTTATGCCCCAACTAACTGCCAAGTCCTAATTCAATCACTTTTGCAGTTCTCAAAATCTCAGGGAAAGTCCCTCAAAACTTCAAATAGCTATAACTCCGAAACCGTTCGACCGATTATACCATTAACGAACTTATACTTAGCATTTGAAAATGCAACCAACATTGAAATTTTCAAGTCGGTAGGATTCTCCGTACGCCGTACGCCCGTAATCGTGCCTAAAGATGTATTCGTCATCAGTGAGTCCAACCTGGTAGTTTGAGATCATTTTTGGCTCAAAATTCGAAAATTACAGACATTTCGACAAAACGATAGGACGCTGTTCCCGAGAACATGCGCGCAAAAAAGATCAAGTGTAGGGCATTACCTTCAACACCCATTCCCATCTGAGATTTCATGGGTTGAAGTGAGCAGCACAGGATCGATACAAATTAATTGGAACCAACCGTATTAAATGTCCCACTGCGAAACAAAGTTCATTTTTTTCGCATTCTTTCTGATTTTGCAAGGGTTCCGAGGTATTAAGGTACCTTTCCAATTTGACACACTGTATGCATTTCGAAAATCATACAGATGGTTATAGGAGCCGGATCTAGAATTTCAGCGCCTGTGGCAAATTTTCAAAATGCGCCCTTGTGAGTCTAAATGTGATGATGTCGCCCTGGATGAACGTCGAGCGGAAAAAAAATCCCCTGAATATTATGACGAGGCTCATAAAATTTGCTGGTACAGTTCTCCAGATATTAATTCAATAAGTTAAATATACAGGATTGGAAACTTTTTCACAGCAAGAATAATTTCCAGGCCAGTTGGATAACCGTATTGCAAATAATATATAATAATTGATCATATTTTTGAATTGATGTGATATGAACTGCGATGAACTTTCCGCTGCATAGAATAACCCCCAATGGGAGAAAATAGAAGTATTGAGAAAAGGGTAGGTTCATCAAACCCCTCGGTCTCGATCGTAAACGTCTCAGTATACAACAGGTTCATGCACCAATGTAAAAGGTGTTTTTTTAGAGGTATATAACTTTGAAATGGGATAAACAAGGATGAATTTCTAAAATTGACATGAAATTGACTTTATTCAAAAGATAATCTTTTGGCATTGTAATTTGAATATAATTTCTGGCATATGACCAGCACGACTGGCTCGGACGTAATCTAATCTGGAGGTCTAATTTCAATCACTTTTTCCAACATTTGTGGCAGTATATCGGCAATAACGCGGCGAATTCTGTCCTCCAAGTGGTCGATCGTTTCGGGCTAATCGGCGTAGACTAGCGGCGTTAAAACGCTTGATCTTGGAGGCCAATTCACGGACCCGGAACGTGAAATTATGCGGTTATCAAACGTTTCCTTCAGTAAATCAATTGTGGCACGAGCTGTCAGACATGTTGCGCCTTCTTGTTGAAACCACAGCTGCCGCACATTATGGTTGTTCAATTCAGGAATGCAAAGTCAGTAATCATGGCTCTGTAGCGGTCACCATTGACCGTACGTTCTGGTCAGCATCGTCTTTAAAGAAGTACGGACAATGATTCCACCAGCCCATAAAGCACACCAAACGAGGTCTTCTTGGATGCGTATTATCAGTTAGAGTAAACGTGGTGCGAAAACAGTCCATAGTTAGTCGAATTAATTGCTCTTATGGACGATTATGTTGACCATAAAATGGACTTAGAGCGCGATACGCATTTCGAACAAAACCGTTATTTTCGAAATAAATTTACACAATTTGGAAGCGTTGTTCAGGCGTCAGTCTATTCATGTTGAAATGCCAAAACAAACTAAACACAAATCACTTCACAGCGGACAAATTGGCCGCCAGTTTAAACAGTGTTGCTAACTTAAAGTTCTATACCTCTAAAAAAACAGCCTTCACAGCTCGGCAATGTGTGTAACATGAGAAATGAAAAATTCATTATTTTCAAGAGAAAATAATAATTTTGTGTCCCTAGTTAGCATGTGCCCGAAGGAAATGCCTCCTTCTCCTTCTTATACAGCTATTATTTTATGTAATCTACTTGGATGTCAGAATTACCCATAAGCTTGTAGTTTTTTCAAATTATTTCGATTTACTAAGCTATACATTTTTTTAGACCTAAAACATCCCAAGCTTTGCTGATTTCCTAGGATTCATTGGCCAAGATATACTTTCACATGCTGGGACGTACTAATATGTTGAGAAGCATAATAGATACCAAACTAGTGTAAGCCTTCAAATCTACACATACCAGCCTACTTTTCGGGTTGCAAAATGGCGAAGGATGCCGTCGATTTCCTGATAAAATTTTTGAAAATACTCTGAATCTTCAGTAATTCATATGTTACAGTTCATAAGTGACCTTGATCTTTTTATTTTGGATAAGTCGGAATTGCGGTCGGGTCCTGTATTCTCCGAGGTTAAGCTCCTTGCATTATCTTTTTATTCAGTGAGTATAGTATAATACATTCTTTTGAGAACGAGCATTACATTCTTTGATATATCACAGTGGTAGCAGAGGAAATGTAAACGGGGTACCATACATTTTTGCGTATGATACAAGAGCACAGATACAAACCTCAGGAAAAATTCTGTCTCCCCGTTTAAGTGTAGTGATTTGTTCATAGAAGATGGATGGCATCTTTTTCATTGGAAAATAATTTTTTCGTCATCTTGAATTCATTTTGACAAAATGTCTTGACATAATATCTGAAACAGAAAGAGGGACAGAAAACCAGAAGGAAGCAGTGAATAATATCACCTACATTTGCTCATGACCAAGAGGGTCTTTCGACCAGGTTCAGTCCTCCAAGCGATGACTTTTCAGATCTTCAGGTTTACGAAGAACGCTACAGGCCCCTTTATTGGGGAATCATCTCCCATAGATCCATAATTATTTATTTTGAACTAGAAGTATAATAAAATATATATATAGTATAGTATAATATAATGTTTCTGGAAATTATTGATTGTGTTAGATTCCACCAATATCCCGATATCTATTCCACTTGTCGAACATCCTGTTACTGAAATAATAATGACACAGTAGTCCTCAAATTATTCTCCTTGTACAGCTTCAACGAGTATCTGCGGACATTCGAATTCTACAGTTCAGTTAGAAAAGATTGGACATATCACATTCGAGGAAATTTTTCTTCTTCTGAAAGTCATTATTGCGTCACCTCGTTTCCTTCGGTCCTTGAAGGGTGCACTTTGAATATCTCCATGCGAGCATCGTAACTAGGACGTCTACGACAGTAGACGTCTCTTGTAACGAAACTGGATTTACCTGCGTATTACCATTTTTCATCGTAATAGGTATCGGACTTTTAATGGAAAAGTGTCCTTTTGTCATCAATCATCGATATTTCACCGTCAAATTATCGTAAAAGGAGTTAAAGCCCATTTTCGGGAAATGTAATACATTTCTTATGAGATTCTTACGTCTTTGCATGAATCTGAAGAAAAGAGAATAATGGCAATTTATGGTTCAAGGATAGCTAGTCTGGAAATATCCGCAGAATAAAAAATGTTGAGCGTGAGATTTTTTCCGATATACAAGAAAAAATCTACCTAACCGTCCTTAGTTAGTTTCAGTGAAAATTTGAACGGAATTGAAGGGTGACGTTTTACAGACTAAGCACTTCAGACTCTTGATCAGAAAATCAGCAACAGAAAAATATTGCCTTCGCTAATTCCATATGATTGCTGAACCTCGTTGAAATTTTCACATCTTTTTTGACCAACAGGATACATTTCCATTGAAAAACATGGTCTCAAAAGTAGAATCTTCAAGACGAATGATCAAGTTACCCGATCGGATCTATGATCCATATGTAATAATTCATCTGGAAATTAATCAAAATCTTATTTTTTCCATATTTCTTAGAACCCGTGATAGCTGTAGCCGTATGAAATTATTAACCAAATGATCTTAAAACAAGAATTAAATCCTTTCAAATTTTCGATTCGAATGTTTTTTACCAAAGTAGAGTCTGTCGAGTATTTCTGAAAATTTGTTTCATTCACCGGAAAACTGGAACTATCTGAAAGAATTCCTGGTTGAACTCAGCAAATCTTATGAATCAACCAACGAACTCTTCTTATTTAGGCTAGCTTTTTCTCATTCCAAAACTCAAATATCCATTTCGAAGCACTCCTTTTCGGTTGATTCATAACCATAATTTGACTGTTTTATGATTGAATTACTTGTTGGTTTAGGCATTTTTGAATTATACGTTAGTAGTCGACCGAACAGCAACTGTAAAAGTGAAGAAAATATAGGATCTTCTACATCATACGTTAAGATGCCATGTTTTGTACTAGACGTGTCTTACAACAATATAGAGGATGTTTTCTAATTGAAAGTCGATATTTGTAGGGGCCATTTTTGGATCAGTTTTTGAAAAAAATTCATATGAGGAGATGTCCTAAATGTGTTTACTTTCGAGAAAAAGGATGGTGAATTTTTCAAGAATGAACAGTTCTTCATTGATGTCTGTGATTCCACTTTTAATATTTCAATGGAATTTGCCAAATTTGTTCTACGTATCAGTGGTCGTCGTACCAAATTTCACCTGCTCATTTTGGCATTTGGACGTACGCCACTATTCACTCTCAGATTTTTTAGCCACAAATTTGGAGAAAATTTTCAGTTAATACTATCCATCAGATTTCAATGAAATTTGGCACAAATCTCGAGGTTATACACAACAACAGTGTACCAAATTTCAATTCGATAAATTGTAACACCCAAGGCTGCATCAAAATGCCGGGTATTGAATTTTTTCCATGAATTCACAATTATTTGCGATTATTTGGTCGTACAGGCGCGCGCTCGACAGAAAATAGCAGGTGCGTTCCTGGCCCTAGATACCGAACTTTTGTTTGGTACCCGCCATTTTGCAACTCCATTAGGAACATTTTTTTTAGTTTACTTGAACTTTTTTTAATCTCACTTAACTTATCGATGAAAATCGTTGTATGCGGACCTCAAAGATTGAACACATTATTTAAACGCATTAAAAATCTGAACAGATTCAACACGATCTGATACTAAATTTTTAATAGGATATGTTTCCGCAAACTACCATATTATGCATTCCAACGTCAGGCCCATTCTTGAAACATTTCCACAGAATGCATTCGTATGAGGAAGCGAATCCTCATTTCTGTCACGTAGAGAGAATATTATCGGGACTTTTCCGCACATTGTAATAGATAAATCTGCAGCAATTTCTCCAAACAACGTTCGAGACTTGATTGAAAATGCTTCTTTCGATGGTAATTTCTATTTTTTATGTCGTACACATTGTTCAAGTCAAAAGGATGACTCGATTTAATGTTCTCGTCATTAGAAGTGTGAATTGATTCAATGTGTTTGTATTTCAAACTTTTCTAAACTTAAGTTGAACCTCTATTACTCGAAACTCTACAGCTCGACCCTCTCTTTAACTCAAACTTTTTCACGGATCCCTCCACATATTCATTTATGTATGTAGCTTTTTTCAATTCGAACTCTCTATAGCTCGAAGTATTTTGGCTGTTCCTCCAAGTCTGAGTTATAGGGGTGTTATACTGTATTTGATTGTTGAGCGCTTGGTCTGGGGAATAAAAGCATAATTATTACGTCACAATGTCTGTATTTCTTAGTTTTTAGTTAGAAATATTGTCGAATGATTATGTGGAGCTCATTTATAAAGAATCCGAAATTAAATTGAATTCTGTCAAATTGTTCATTCATCCGCGAATACTCTTACCCCCAACAGAAAAGGCATATAGAGTCTCGAAATTTCCATCAGAAAAGCTTGGACGTCGAAATGAGCTAGTTGAGTATGTCAGTTGGCATCATGCATCCTGCAGTTTATAGTTATAGTAATTTTCTCGGAAAATATACAGGGTGTTTCTTATAGATAGCTAATATTCAGGGGGGCATTTCCTGGAGCCATTTCACGGAGGAAAAACCTCATATGAAAGTATGTCGTAAACATGATAACTTTTGAGATCCAGTGTGATTAATTTTCTCCAGAAAATTTCATGACGATTAAACATAAACTAACTAGCTAAGACGAGAATTTCAGTAATATTTGTATAGGCCCATAGTAGACACTTTTTAAATATTTGCAGAAAAGCACTAGCGTAATGGCAGGAGCTTGAACGCGTTCTATTCCATCACAAAGTATGTATTCTTGGAAAGATCAATTTCTGAATGAATATAACTTAGGAATCACTGAGCGAATTTCACAAATTCAACTCAAAAAATCAAGCTCGAAACAGCTCGAAGGCCAGTAGTAAAGAAAATATTTTCTGAAAGAAAGAACTTGGAGACTCGAAGTCAGCAGAGCCGATTTGTTGCTTAATTACCAAGATCATACATTCCAGAATAGGTTCAATCCAGTTGCGCAGTTATATCTATTCGAAATTTAATTTTTCCAATATTTCTAAATACACAAATTCGAAAGACTTGAAATCTATAACTTGGTCAAAAATAACGTGGTGAAGGTTGATGCAAAATTTCGTCATTGAATGATTAGAAGTAGAGACGGATCTAGAGCATAGCTAAGGAGGCATTTGCCGCGGGCGCAATCTAACTAGGGGCGAAAAATTATAATTTTTTTCTTGAAAATAACGACTCTTTTTACTTCAAGCTTCATATATTTTTCAGAACGGTTTTGTGGTGCATGCACCTGTTATACACTTTGAGGTGACAATTTGTTACCAAAAATAATTTCAGATAATAATTTTTACACTTGTCGGTCGCCCTACTATTCTTGATCCACTATCTGGGATCCACTGAAATATCATAAATTTTCGAAGACGTTTATGATGGAGGCCCTGGCGCTAGATGAGCCCACACTCATCTGAATTCTTCGCTTTTTCCGCATCTGGGGTGATTTTTCACAGCAGAAAGTACATCACAGTTTATAAGATCAGTTAAAAAAATAACAACTTATTATATATGTTTTGCAATACGGTTATTCAAACTGGCCTGGAAATTATTCTCGCTGGAGAAGAGTTTTGCAAATTTCAATTATGTATATTTATTCTACAGAATTAATATCTGGGCAACAGTACCGGCTAATTTTATGCGCTAAGTCAAAATATTTATCAGATTTTTTGCGCACTCGACGCTCATTCGGGATGATTTCATACCATTTAGACTCAGAACAAGGGCGCATTCAGACAATTTGCCTCAGGCGCTAGAATCTTAGATCCGGCTCTAGATGAAAGGGCCTAAAAGTTTCTAGCATCACCTCAATGATATTCTAGAATTAATGCATGATTAAATATTAAGGAATTCATTTGGTTACAATATAAAACAATATCATTTCCCCTAACTTAATTCCATGTGATAAGCAGATTAATCCTCATAATTATCCGATTGAGGAATGAAGAATTTCGATTTTTTTCTCCCATATTCCCCCTTACTTTCGGCTAGTTCCTCTACATATGTTATCTTGGAGATTGTTGGGATGAAAGCCCTTCTCACCAATTTGTATTTCAAGATTCTGCATCTGAATTTGTATTTCAAGATTCTGCATTTCGAATCGTTTTCCAGTTTCATCGTTATTTTCAGCTCGTTTTCTATCTCATGATTCTCGAGAAATCAGTTTGCAAATGTCAACAGAGGTAGTCTCAGGATTCGAGTTGAGTTATTCAACATTGAAGCAGTGAAATTTATTCGATAGTTGTTTTTTTAGGGGGATTCAAAAAATATGGCTGCTAAGTTTGATTCCTGATGAACAATTTCGATTCCCACGGAATATTATCATTTGTGTCAAAAATAATTATATTCCAAGTTCGTTCTAGGAATACATTCCTTGGCACCTCAACTGTGGTTTTGTACTACCTCTGAATTATTTACAGATATTCCTGGTCCAACTAGAACGTACCTCACCGCAGATGAAGAGGACTACAATGACCAAGTAGGATCTGCAGAAATTGACCAGGATGATTTGTCGAATAATATTTTAGAAGTAGATCGGCAGTCAGTCTTCACAACATCAAGTACCCCGCGTAACTTTCATGAAAATAAATTCGGGAATCATGTACCCACTGATGCCCCAATCAACAATTCTTTTCATGCATCTCCAAGTTTACTTACATTCATAATTCTGCTATTCAAAATATGACAAAACCAGAAATATATAGTTAATAAATAATGACAATAATGTTTGAATACTTTTATTGCGCAGAAAATATCAATATGATGTTATTAATTGTATGGTGTTTCTATACTTTATCATATTTATCTATTTATCTAAATGTGGAGTTGAGTTTGAACTGAATATTTCGAAATTTCGAACGAAAAATAATTTCATCCAGAATCCTCGTGATAGAATCCATCACTTTTTATTCGTTAGAATTTTATAAGTGAGAACACGATTATCGTTTATTTCAACTACAAGATTAAAAATCTGGTAGCAATAATTCAAAATTTTAAAATCGCTGAAGAGGAATGAGGGCATAAAATAAAAGGAACACATACGGCCGGTTTCACAAAATTTTGATTGGTCGATCAAGGGCTTGATCCTCAGTCAACAGTAAACTCTGTGCTCGATCTCAGTTCATTTTCAAACCAACCATAGAATGCAAACCTTAATCAACGGGTTGATCGGGCGTCAAAAGTTTTGTGAAACCGACGGATATTCTACAATATTATAATAATAATTAATTATAATATTATATAATATATAGTTGCAAAACTGATTGATATAGAAAATGTATAAGGATAATCAAGTGATATTTTCAAACTCTTCTAATTTTTTTCATATGATTTTTCGAACTGGAGATCAGGTTAAAACGATCATCTATCTATCAATATACAAGATGTTTCTGGAAGTAGTTTTTTCTAATGTGGATGTGGACCTCAGCAAAATAAAACATTTGTCGAAAATTTCCAATGATAACGCAGACAATAGTACCAAGATATACCAGATATTTTTTTAAAAAATCGTCCTGGACGTGAGAGGTCCTTGAAGTTCCAAAATTTTGGACCTTTTTTCAAAAAATCATTATTACCGACTCGATGAGAGTAGGACGATGAAATCTGTTTTAATTCATAGATAAAGGATCGAACTGCACCTAAAAATTCGACATCACCCAGCTTCATTATTTTGGTCGGCACGACGTCTCAAAGTTGACCAAAATTTCGAAATTTTTTCACTATTTCCGCCATAATTTCTAAACGGTTGTCACTGGACGATTTCTAATGACATATTCGTGATCTACGACCTCGATTTAATAGGAAACGATAACAAGGTCGACGATTTTCGAAAAAAAAAATTTATTTGGGACTTTTCATAAAGAACCGCGAATAAACATCAAAGCGCAGAGGGGTGGGGGTAAGATTTAGCGATTCCGTGCGAAATTTTATTTTTGAAGCTATGACAATATGCACATCATATATTATGGATTCGAACACGTAGATTACGAATCTGTAATTAGATTTTGCGTAACTGATTCGGTTTGGAAAATATTCCGGATTTGGTGAGAAATTTTCGAAATTTGGGTCAACTTTGGGCCGTCGTACAGATCAAACGCGTAAGGCTGGACAATATCGAATTTTTTTGGTTATATCTGGGTCCTTTGTGAGTACGTAGCCAATTATGTTATAGACGAAGGTCCTCTGGTTGAAAAATTATGATTTTTTTAAAAAAGGTCCAATTTTTTCGATTTTCTTCTGGCCATAAAAAACGAACCACACTCTCCACTAACATTCTGATTGGATTTTCTTTATCTACGCCCTCGAATTAGTATATGTTTCAAATTTCAGGTCGATCAGAGAACTTTCGATTTTTGGTAAAATTTTAAGGGGTTACCCTTAAGAAAATCTCAATTTTCGAAAAATAATTTTCCGACTCCTATCGCCGTGAAATTTGGCACACTTACTAATTCGAGGGCGTAGAACAAGAATATAAGGTCAGATATTTTTTAAAAAAATCGTCCTGGACGTGAGAGGTCCTTGAAGTTCCAAAATTTTGGACCTTTTTTCAAAAAATCATTTTTACCGACTCGATGAGAGTAGGACGATGAAATCTGTTGTAGTTCATAGATAAAGGATCGATCTGCACGTAAAAAAATTCGACATCACCCAGCTGCATTATTTTGGTCGGCACGACGTCTCAAAGTTGACCAAAATTTCGAAATTGTTTCACTATTTCCGCCATAATTTCTAAACGGTTGTCACTGGACGATTTCTAATGACATATTCGTGATCTACGACCTCGATTTAATAGGAAACAATAACAAGGTCGACGATTTTCGAAAAAAAAAATTTATTCGGGACTTGGAAAATTTTTCATAAAGAACCGCGAATAAACATCAAAGCGCAGAGGGGTGGGGGGGTAAGATTTAGCGATTCCGTGCGAAATTTTATTTTTGAAGCTATGACAATATGCACATCATATATTATGGATTCCAACACGTAGATTACGAACCTGTAATTAGATTTTGCGTAACTGATTCGGTTTAGAAAATATTCCGGATTTGGTGAGAAATTTTCGAAATTTGGGTCAACTTTGGGCCGTCGTACAGATCAAACGCGTAAGGCTGGACAATATCGAATTTTTTTGGTCATATCTGGGTCCTTTGTGAGTACGTAGCCAATTATTTTATAGACGAAGGTCCTCTAGTTGAAAAATTATGATTTTTTTAAAAAAGGTCCAATTTTTTCGATTTTCTTCTGGCCATAAAAAACGAACCAGACTCTCCACTAACATTCTGATTGGATTTTCTTTATCTACGCCCTCGAATTAGTATATGTTTCAAATTTCAGGTCGATCGGAGATTTTTCGATTTTTGGTAAAATTTTAAGGAAGAAAATATCGATTTTCGAAAAATAATTTTCCGACTCCTATCGCCGTGAAATTTGGCACACTTACTAATTCGAGGGCGTAGAACAAGAATATAAGGTCAGATATTTTTAAAAAAAATCGTCCTGGACGTGAGAGGTCCTTGAAGTTCCAAAATTTTGGACCTTTTTTCAAAAAATCATTATTACCGACTCGATGAGAGTAGGACGATGAAATCTGTTTTAATTCATAGATAAAGGATCGAGTTGCACGTAAAAAATTCGACATCACCCAGCTTCATTATTTTGGTCGGCACGACGTCTCAAAGTTGACCAAAATTTCGAAATTTTTTCACTATTTCCGCCATAATTTCTAAACGGTTATCACTGGACGATTTCTAATGACATATTCGTGATCTACGACCTCGATTTAATAGGAAACGATAACAAGGTCGACGGTTTTCGAAAAAAAAAATTTATTTGGGACTTAGAAAATTTTTCATAAAGAACCGCGAATAAACATCAAAGTGCAGAGGGTTGGGGGGGTAAGATTTAGCGATTCCGTGCGAAATTTTATTTTTGAAGCTATGACAATATGCACATCATATATTATGGATTCGAACACGTAGATTACGAATCTGTAATTAGATTTTGCGTAACTGATACCAGTATCAAAATGTACAAGGTACAAAAATACCAGAAAATCTTTAGTGACAATTGTTGATCTCTAGACTAAAAAAATATTCATCATAAAATAACAACCGGAATAGCGAGGTGGAAAATTGTAAATAAATGAATGATGATGACGCTTAACGCTTGAGGGCTTATTTTAAAAACGATAACTCCTAATGGGTTCTACCTACTGAAAAAAACTCAAACTACAAACACACCCTGTAAATGTATGATCCTTAAATCATTTGAATCAATTTCTAACTTTTCAGCAAATGTTTTCCAAATACTTCGCGTCATTGAATATTATAATTAATCTTTTCTGAACTGATATTGAAAAACTCATTGTTTTCATTGTATAATCCTGATAAATATTTTAATAGTGTGATGAAAAATAGTGAGATATTTTTCCGATATTTCTTAAACACAACGAATATTTTTCGGTGATACTACATAAATTTTATTATAAAAAAAATTTCCACTCCTCGATTGTATCTAATATCAATCGATATTTTTGTATGATGATACATGATATATCTCATTTGCAGCAATCGTATATGAAATCAGTAAATAATTGTTTTCATAATAAAATATATCAAATGAATTGAATATTGATTAGCTGTAATTTTTTTCAAATATCAATTTTTGTGATATCAAAATATATTTTCATTCAACGAATGGTACCTACAAAAAAACTACATGAGGTAACCTCATTGTCATTAATGAGAAAATGGAAAAGCCGTTTTTTTTTCAGGATTAAATTCTTAAAGTCAACTTATTATATGTTTATGTGGAAATATCATGAAAAATAACTCACCCCTTCCAGAAGCTCTCAATTTTTAACTAGTCAATTCATCTAACTTCTCTATAAATTTCAGATTGTCTTCCAAAAAATCTTTTCTGTAAAAATATTAGGTTTCAATTGAATTCCAAAATCAAAAAAAATTTGAAGGTTCAATGAGATAATTGATATGGTACTGAAAGATGATATTTGTTTCAAATTTTATACTTTGTTGAATACTCGTAAGAGTTACTTGTAAATAAAATCATAAGAAATGTAATTTAAAGCATATTGAATAAAAAAATAACACCTGTATACTTTGAATTCATTCAGACACCTATACACATTCCCTGTTTCCCTTAGGTAGGACATATCCGTTTCAGATACAAAAGTGATTCGAAATCATGAGTTTTAAGAGTTCAAAATGCTGATGAAAATCAAAAAAATCACTTTCAAAAATCAGTTTTCAAATGGATTAAATTCAACAAATGATTTCTGGGAATGTGTAAACATTCGAAATACTAATTTCCGAATATTTGCGAAAATCGAAATCGATATAGTCGATATAGATGTAAAATATCGACTTTGAGGTTGATGAAAAATTTTTTGAGCACTGTTCCACCGAAAACAAAAAAATCCATAATGAGACGATGTCTCGGTAGTTATTGACAAGGTTTTACAGAGAATTTGTGATCAGAATGAGCCAATGAATGAAATATTGCATCAATTAATCCTAGCGATATATTCGACTTTTTGGGCATATCTTCTAGAGTTGCAAAATGGCGCAGGGTCCGACATCGATCGCTTTTCCCTTGTCGATTTTGAGAATTTCTTCAAAATACTCAAAATCGCCGGAAGATCCCGGTAATTTGAACATGTGTTTAAAATTTTCAAGTCGCCTCATATACAGGGTGACTCATCAAGGGTGGCCACCAGCCGTATCTCGGAAACCGTTTATCTTACAACTTCCGGAAAAAAATTCTATTGAAAAACTACGAATTTGAAAATGTTCTTAATCATTTCTTAGGGGCAGGATATCTTGAAAACCAAGAGTTCAGGGCGTTCCTGAATCTTTGTATATGGACAACTATCCAAAGGGCACAGGCTCTTTCAGTTTTCGATACCGCACACCCAAAAATATAATCGCATTTAGAATACACCCTTAATGTATTTTCAACTTTTTTGGAATCCCCTATAAATTTCAAGTCTCATGTAACATCCATAGTTGGTTTGGATATAGTATTAAGAGATTTTCTGCGGAATTGAAATCTACTCATATCTTCATTTTGATGTGAAGGGTAGGCAAGAAACCTGAACACCCATTTTTTTTCAGTCACGTTGACCATCATTATCATCTCAGCACTGGTTGTCGATATAATTTCTTTTCTGCAATACTTCAACAAAAATTACTATGTTTAGCTCCGGTGTACACATCCGGTGTTTCAAGCTCCGGTGCCGTAGTAGGGCCGGAACAATTCAAGGCGCAGTAGTTTCAGTGCCGTTGCGGTGACGGACGAATTAAATAAAAATGCGTTCTTAAAATACTGCCAGTGTGTTTCTGATCGCTGCCATGATGTGTGAACGGCTCGACATGCAATACGCAACAGAGAACTAGGAGACCATGGACTATGGCAATTATGGCATCACAGAGTCACAGACCATGGTCTGCCCCTTGCCGCGTAGAGGATAGGGCTAGGCGAAATCGAACGTTGTGGCGGCACAACACTGCCGTAACGTTCTGGCCGGATGTGTAAATCCTCCCATCTGATGCACCGGAATGTACACCGGATCCTATTCTATGATAGTTGTAAATACACAACTGTCAATGAAAATAAATGAACAAATTAAGAATAAACAAATATATACATTTTTCCTCCAACCCCACGGTTCTTCAGATATAAATTCTTTTGTCGTTTTTGGAAACTTTCCCACCTTAATTCACAAAAAGCAGTAAGTATATTTAACGAACGACAAGACCTACGCCAATAAATGTACCCTCAATCAATATAGAAAAAGATGCTACATTCACCGCATTCAGTTTCCCTCAAAAAAAATCAACAGGAACCAAAACAGGAACAGTTTCAGTGGAAATTTTATCAGAATGAAGAGATCAACATCAAATTTCATCCACCATTTTCTCGAAAAATGCTAGAGTTACGGTATTGATTTTTTAATTGTGAAAACTTCATCAAGAAAAAATTGCTGATGAAGGAAATTTAATCAAATGTACCAAAATACGTAAGTTGAAATAGATAGGTAGGTAACTGAGACTATCTACCTATTCCTAATGAACACATGTTGGTTTTCAAGTATTCATAACCGTGCTCGCGATATAGGTAATGTTCAGAAGACGAAAAATGAAGTTGGTCATGTAGCCACTGTCCATTCTTAAGCAATTTCAAGATCGGTTAAAGATGAACCAACTTTGAGTTCTCGACGAATAGCTTTAAGGATGGAAGTAACTCACATGTCAGTCAAAGGCCAACGCTCACTTATCGGCAACAGCCCGGAACACGGCAAAACGGAAAGTTATTTCCCTACTAATTTGCCGTGTTCCGTAGCGGTCAAGTGCGCGCTGTCCCATTCAATTATATAGAAACAATAAAATTTCAGTGTGCCGTTGGCTGGGCTGTTGCCGATAAGTGAGCGTTGCGGCCTTAACCTATTTAACAGGATACCGTTTGACAAGAAAGCAAAATTTTTTGAGCCTGACCACCAGCGAAGAGTTGAATTATGCCAATGGTATGACAGAACAGGCTTCTAGATGTGGTATCATGAATCCTCATAACTCGCATGTTTAGAGCCATGAGAACCTTAATATCGATACATCTTTGCCAAAGTATGGTAAGCCTCAACGTACTACGTAGCGGCTTACGATAATTTGGCAAAAATGTATAGATATATACAATATTGGCCAAGCACTATCAGCACGACTACAAAATTAATTTATGGATGGGACGAATTGGGTCTCATTTTCTTGGACTAGTAACTACCTACCATTAATCATGAGCACGATATAAGGTTTCAAATGGAGGAAAAATGGATGCATAGTAATAGAATAAATTGATGTGGCTTATTCTGATAGATGGATTGGATAATTTGGTCCGATACTGAAGACTGGGGTTTACCAACCACTTGAGTCGATAGAAGAACTGTAGGTGAAATTGAAGAAGCCACATAGAGCAATACATTTGAACCAACGTGTTGGCTGTTCCACCCAAATGCTTCGTTATAACCTGATTTTTATTATCATACATTGCTAGATCATTTTGATTTGCAAATTTCGACAATTCTTCCATTCCTACTAGAAAACCAGCATGAGATCATCAAAAAATTAGTGAGTGGTCTCAGTTACCTACCTATCTACTTCAATGATTTCCATTGCGACGCTTATACGTTTTCTGGTAGATTTGATTCATTTTCCCACGTCAGTGATTTTTTCTTGGTGAATATGCAACATATTTTAGAAGCTGAAACTTGAGGATTTTCACTGAAACTGTGTTCTTCAGGTTCTTGTTAAGTGACTGAATAAGTGAATAAGTGAATATAGCTCGTTCTTTTCGATTAAGGGCACATTAATTGCTTTAGGTCTTGTCATTCCGAAGGTATAGGTACCTACTCTCTTTTCTGGAGCAAGGTAGAAAAGTTTCCAAAAAAGACAAAAGAATTGATATCTGTAGAACCAGGAAGTTTAAGGAAAAATTTACAAGCACATTTTTTGTTTGATATGATCTGCACTATAACCTCCTTGAATATTGTACGTCAACTCTTTCACACCCTGTATAGTATAACGTCAACAACGATGATAAAATTGATACGATAAACAAAAGGACAAACCCTATCTGATTTGTAGTTCATTTTCAGTTGTAGAATACCGACACGAAATTTAATAATTGTGGAAAATAGTTAGATTTTCGAAGAGGTGAAACGACTGTGGAACGTCTTTTCTCATTAAAAATATTTTAAATTTTGCTACTCAGTTAGCGTTTTGCATGTCGAAATGTTATTCAATTATACAAGTGTATTTATTGAGATTTCAATGTTCACATGAATTATTTCATGGAATTGGTTTCTGTGTTGTGAGAAACCAATGAGTTATGCATAATATATAAGTTTTTTGAGATATCAATGGCATATTGGGTTATTTAAATGAGAAAATAATAAACCCTTGTGTAAAATTTCCAGCGTTTTTTCCCATTACTTCAAATGGTCTAGCCGGTTTCTAAATATCCTTTTCAGAGAGGATATTCAACAATATTCATGGAATCATCGTCATTGCACTTAAAAGTTCTTCAAAAATGAAGTGAATATGTGTCAACGAGGATGTTCAACAATATTCATGGTATCTTCGTCATCGTAATTTAAAAGTTCTTAAAAACTGAAGTGAATATATCTTGCTAACATACTTCACAAAATATCAGAACGACAATAATATGCCAGTTATATTCCCCTTATGTCAGCCGAAAAGACATAGAATCTGTGGAAAACCAGGATTTAATTTTAACTTTAACTATAATTGATACCCAAACCACCAGATAAGAATAACCCTGCAAATCTAACTTTAACTGGAAGTCACTGCAAAACTGTCAGTTAAAGATAACTTCCAGTTAAGTTTTATAATACCGGCCCTAAAGACGGCTGAGTATCAGGCAACCTTTAAGAAATTATAAGTATAGGTAGGTAATCACTACAGACATCGGATTATATATTTGCATATGCAAATGCATATAACGCGATATTCTAGGCATAATTGCATATTTTGGTACTTTTTTGTCGAAAGTACATATTTCAATCGTGGGACGTAATCCTGGTGCATAGATCAACCGGAAAACATTGAACGGGTGCGGAGCTATAGAAAGATTGGATACCAAAAATCTTCATCTGTTCAAATCCACGGAAATTTTAGAAAGAATAATCGAACAGAAAGATGTCCTTACTAATTTACTGTCAGAAATAATCCGTGACAAATTTAAAAACACGAAGCTCGCAGCAATTAAGAAGATAGGAGTATATCTCAACGCCACAAGCAAAACCTTGTCTTCAAAGGTATCTTCAGAAATGGCGCAAAATTCTAGTTCCGTCTCTTTAAGTAAATGGTCGTAGAGGAATCGTTTTAGGCCCATAAGTTGATATTGACAGGCAGACGTAACAAGTTTTCTTCAGTATACCTGAAAAACCTAGAAAAGCACTGACGTGATGTCAGCAGCTTCTACGCGTTTGTTCACATTACGAAATGGCGACTTGGAAATTTTAGTGAAAAATTAAATGAAATATGATAATTTAAAGAGAAAATTAATTCAGATTTTTCCAAGGATAATTCTTGTCATTGACACTATAAATGTTCCAAGTTCCATTTCAACCAGATGAATATTTTTCGAGTTATTGAGAAATCAAAATTTCAAATGGCTGTAACACAAAAATCATTTGGCAGATTTGACCCATTAACGAACTCAACCGAGATATTTAGGATCAAAACATAACCGGACAGAATACAATTCGACCAGGGATTATTCATCTGTGTCCAACCTAGTCGTTTGCAGCCGATTTCAGCTCAAAACTCGAAAATTACAGACATTGTGACGTAACGATAACGCGCTATATGCCCTAGAACAAGCGCGTAAAAAATGTCTAATTTTGTATAGTCACAAAATTATAATTGATTGATGACTGAAAATTCATCGGAGACACAATGGAAATTGATATTTTTTTGTGCATATTATGTGCATATTTCACCCTTTTTAAGTGCATATTTGCATGCATATTTTGCCAGTTTGTTAATGCATATAATCCGATGTCTAGTGATCACAAACGCACCAACCCACTCTCCTTTATTCCTCAAGGAAAAGTTGTTGACCTATTAGTGTTGAAGTTAAATCTTGTAAGGAACTATCGAGGCTATCACGTAATAAAATAAACCTTCATTCATCCCTCGAGATAAAGTTGTTCAGCGTCCAATACCATTTCAGTCTGAAAATCCGCAAAATTCAGATATTCGGACCCTGAATCGGATGTGAAAAATAAATAAATAAAACGAGATGTAGATTATAATTTACACTTCGCACGATTTCAGTCAGAGACAGGAGCGAACCTTCTTGAGCGGAAGATGGGACAGGAACATCCTAGAATCGTGAACAAAGCCGAGTGAAATCGATTAGGGTGTGCATAATTCCATATATATCAAGATGACAATCCCGCTTTTCAAGCAGGTACCATATTTTAATAGCAGTTCATTTATTGACGAAGAGAGTCAGCTTCAAAGCCTGCTTGGCCCAACACATTAATCGCTAATCGCCATTTTGCTGCGGCGAATAGAATCCCGAACAATAGAATCATGATCTCTGAAGATGAACAGTTCTTTACCGATTTCTCAGCTACATTTACGCTGAAATGTGTTCTGAATGGAACATTATTAGTCGCAGCCAACCGGTCTGGCGGTTTTCCAGACAGATAACACCTTGGTGAAAACGTCACCTTTCTTGGAGCCCTTTCAAGCTTCCTCTTCCCAAAAATGGAATAGACTGGGTCCGATCTACATTAGTCTAAAATCCGGTACTAGAAATATATACTCCAGTAATTTGGCGATGACAAAATATTTTTACGCCTTTATTCTTGAAATCTGTGCTGCCACTCTATTTTAGAGGAAATAAAGAAAATTTTATGTGATTCTTAAAACACTCTAATTATTGGTGCGGCGAGATACCTACAATGTGTTCAATAAAATGCTAAACCGGTTTAATGAGTGAGGGATGTTTCGCTGAATTATTATTGAATGTGTCTTGGCTTGGACTAATTTTTCTATTGATGGAATATTTGTATGATAAAATCTTAAAAGCAAACAATACCTCGAATATAACGTCAGAGTTCGTTTTTTTTCCAAAAATTTTTTTGCGTAAGGATGCGCCATGTTGCCACTTTATATATTCAAGTATTTTCGGGAAAATAATAACTGAAATGGACTGAAAAATTGGAAAACAACTGAAATTGCGCATTCTCCCGAAAAGAATTGAGTACATCCCAAAAATATTTCAAAAAATACTCACTGACGCCTGCAGAACCGCATTCACGAATTCGACCTTCGTAATTAAGCCCCAAACCTACTCTATAAATATCGAGTTTCTAAGTCATTTCTTCCGGAAGTTATTGTGTTTACGGTCAGCCTGACGGCCGACTGCGTAAACACACTAACTTCCGAAAGAAACAACTTAGAAACTCGATATTTGTAGAGAAGGTTTGGACCTTAATTACGAAGGCCGAATTCGTGAATGGGTAAAATCCACCCAATGATTCCGTAGATATACCCAATCAAAATTTTATTTTTCCAATATTTCCAAAAATACAGATCAGATCGAATTGAAATCCAGTACTTCATCGAAAATAACAGTTCGAAGTTTCATACAGAATTTAATGAGGATGATATGATGAGAAAATCATAGAAATTTTTTTTTTCAAATTGTTCTAATAACACGATTATCACGAAATTTTGCATCAAGTTGTCTTTCAGCATCTTAAAACTAGCTGTGAAGTTTAATCAGGACTGAATCAGTATTTCTCGAGTAATACCGAAAAAATCAACGATATCGAGAAGAAAACCTCGAAATTTGACATATTTTTTCCCGATATCTCCAAAACTTATGATTGTATCGAACTGAAATTTAGTACACTGCTGTGAAATTAGAAGGTCAAAGTGTGAGTATAATTTTTTTGGATATGATTAATGGTTTCCGAAAAAAAAATTTTTTTGTAAAAAAATTTCGAAAAAAATTTTTTTTATAATTTACTGACAATATGATCGTGACGAAATTTGGCTCAAAGTTGCGCGTCGTTATACTCCATCAAACTGCCATGTTTGAATCCAATCGCTTGAGTAGTTTCTGAAATAAAAAATAAATAACTTCAAAACTTCAAGTTCCGATAACTCCGAAAGTATTCGACCGATTTGGCCCATTAACGAACTTAACCGCGGCATTCTGATGCACAACCAATCCTGAAAGTTTCAAGTAGCTAGCTTGCTTCTGTCGACAGTTATCGTGTCTACGGCCGACCGGCCGGACAGAATCAATTTTGACACCGGATTCGTCATCAGTGAGTCCAACCTAGTCGTTTGAGACCATTTTCGGCTCAATCATCCAAAATTACAGACATTTGGACAAAACGATAGCACGCTGCTCCCCTAGAACATGCGCGCAAAAAAGAGTTTTTGAATTCATGAAGAATTTCTCGACGACCAAGTGATAATAAGTAAATTGCAAAATATAAATTAAATTGTTAGGAAACGATTATCACGAATTTCGCTCATATTTGCACATCAGCCGTTTAATTCCAACTAGTTACTATTAGGTGCATTATGATCGGATCAGTATTTTTTGATTTCATCCATAAAAGAATTTCACATAGTTTTTCCCAATATCTCCGAAGATAAATATCGGATCAAATTGAACACCCTAGTTAAATACTGACTTCAGGTTCTGTGAGATTTTCTATTGAAAACAGATGAAAATTTCCCAAATTAATTGTTTTTGGGAAGTTGGAAAATTTTCTAATCATCTTTCAAGTCGATAGCTCGTTATTCCTTTCGGTGGTTATCGTGTCCTCGAACGGTCGGACAGAATCGATTTTGACATTGGATTCGTCATCAGTCGTTTGAGAACATTTTCGGAAAAAAATTTGAAAATTACAGGCATTTGAACAAAACGATAGCAAGCTGTAAATGAAAATTAACAGGGGGTACTTCACATAACTTTTTTAGAAAAACTAATTTCAAGATGCAACCCCTAGAAAGGGTCGAGGGCATTAATCCTTTAGGTGGTTCTGAAGAACAATGAGTGGTTAGTGTATAATTCTACATATTGTGAAGCACTACATAAGGATGTCCTTTACACTTTACCTGAAATTTTAACCCCTGGTCTTTATTTGTTAGAGATTAAAATAATGATATCTAATAGACGACTTCGGCCCAAGTTGCCAACCCACAATTTACTTAGCAAGTTTACTTTCATTGGGGAACGGGAGTTTCAGGACAAATTCGACATGATAAGGTTCGCATTATTTATAAATACCCGTAAAACATGCCTCGGCTCTTCAAACCAGATAATTCCTTCCAAATATAGGTTTTTGTTAAGATCGTCCCCGATTGGCTGAAATTTAAGTTGGGATTCCTGATTTCATGTTAATAGTGTCAATTTTCATAGGATACGTTCCGAAAATCAACTCTGTTGTTTCGGTTGCCGTTTTTCCGCTCCGTAAATATGAAATATTCGGATGGTTCCTGAAACAAGCTCGTGAAAAAAGTTATTTACGGAATCTGGTTGATAAAAATGCGGTCGATTTACTGTCACCAGAACGATTTTCTATGGTAAATATCCATAGCATAGAACAATCTATGTTTACTTTAGGTTTGTTTTGGTTCCGAGTTCAGATCTGTTCGGGACGGTTCTAGAATAGAGGATACATTAATTGTCTCAATTCCAAACCAATCAAAATCGACGCACTTCCGAAGGAACCCGAAAGCTCTCGTGTGAAGTCGATTATCGATCGGCTCGATCGTGGCGGGATTTCTCGCTGCGATTGCGGCGTGGGGTGAAACTCCTAGTGGAATATGGGAAGCAAATTTCTGTGACTGTCCACTCGAGATTAAGGGAGATAGAAGATATGAAAGTATAGCTTTCTCCGTCGGGGCTGGATGATCCGAAATGACATTTGACATTGACTTCAGTTTTGCCGGTAAAATAAAAATGGAGTTGTTTACTAAGGGTACTGGCTAGATAAGCTGATAGTTTCTGAATATTCTATACAGTTTTTTGTATTCTTTTCTCATTTAGCTCCTGTTATAATATCTGAAATATCAATGAAACCTTCCTCGATCAAACTTAAGTTCACATGAAAATTTTCCTTAGATGAAAATCCATACCAGTAATGTCAAAGGTTTGTGATATCACAGGTTCTCAAAAAACCCTGTATTCTCTCGATTTTTCTAAGAATCCTTCTAGATTTTTAACATAAGGCTTCAATATTGATGCAATTCCCGAATATGTTCTAAATTATCATGTAGATAAGAATCTTATGATTTGTGCTTCGAAGACAGCTATAATAGTTCCAGTAATGACTGTGAGAAAATCATTGATGCCTTCAACATCTGATCAACCTTCAGTAGAAAAGCCTGATACAACAAGCTTTGCTTCTAGTGCTGAAGTTGCCAAAATTATATAGGTAAATAAAAATTTGTTTCTAGTTGAGAATCTGTATTTTTACGAAAATTAGGATTCTCAATCATATTTGTCCCCTAAGCTGCAGTCCTTATACCAAATTCATAGAGAACTGTATCTTTCAAATTATTCGAACTCTAAACGAATAGTAGGCAAAAAAAATTAAAACTGTTAATAGAAGTCGCCTCTGCGTTAACAGAGTCATACCTTCTCTTCAAAGTTTATAATGCTGTATTGATGCAGTAACGCAGGAGAAATTTGTTTCCATTACCAATAGTTTTCATTATTTTCACTTGTATTTCTAATGTAGAACAAGCAACATTTTTTACTTGAAAAAAAAAGGATGATTTCCTAAAGTTTTCAATTTTGAATTAATTTAAACATTTGATTTCTAGGTTTTCACCTCTAGTTCCAGGATCAATGGATTAAATAAAGTGGATTCGATAACCCTTTGATGGAAGACTCTTTTGGACATATCCTTAAATGTTAATATTATTATTATTCTTTCAAATTTTCAACATATCATTTCGTTAATATAAATAGTTAATGAATTGCAAATGACCTTTTGGTTATTTCTTTATATAATGTTGGTAGATTCTGTATATTTGAATGGAAGAAATAAATGAAGAAACGTAATATAATTAACACATATTACATAGGTATGTAATTGATTTCACTTCATGTGATTTTGGTTTTCATGACTGAAAAAAAGTAACATTCCATTTGAAAACATAAAATGTAGTATGAAGTTAATTTCTATTACCTTCTCTTATACCTAGCTCTAGCAGTTAATTCAAATATTCCCGCCACAAACAAAATACTTTCAACTCTAGCTGTTAGGGTCGCTAGTGCGCTTTCCATCCAAAATTAGTTCTCCATGGGGCCGTTGGTGTCGCTAGTGAATGTCCATCTAAGATGGCCGCCACTTTGTTTCCACAGATTAGTAGGGAGTTTACACTTCTTATATATTTGTATTCTGTGGATTGCGGTTTACTAACCTCTAATATTTGTATTCTGTGCTGTAATCTATCTAACGCACTAACGAAAACGAATTGATGCTTGCTTGGCTACTGTTCTGTTACATTTTGAAGAATTATCAATACGAATTGTCCAGACGATTTAAAAAAAGCAATTATCATTGCTATACTAACTTTTGATCTAACTTACTAACGACTTGATACAAAGCAATTATCATTGCTATACCCGGCTAAATATCATTAATAAATTACATCTTTACCACACAATTTCAGATTTTTCCCTAAATTATGGACACGGTGAGGTAAGTTCAGTTTGTGCATTATGGAATAGTTTTTTGATAAAATTTCGGTTTTTTTGCAGAGTGAATCCACTAATTCGTGAAGAATGTCGAAAGGAGTTCACCAGCGTATCAAATAAAAACAAGCACCTCCGGAATATACATAAGCATGATTCTCCAAAAGTGGAAAGGATGCAGAATATTATGTGTTCTCTTTGTCCCAATGAATACAGAGAGATGTTTTCATCCTATAATGATTTGGATCAACATTTCACAAATATCCACAACATAAGAATCACAGAAAGTATTATCAATTTCAGAAGCCATGAAGAGTTTGAAGCATGGCGAGCAGAGGAAAACAGAAATGTTGAATATGCTTGTACTAGGGCCGTTGAAAATAAGAAGGGGGATAGAATTGTATATTACCATTGTAATCGAAGCAATTATAGAGGTACGTAGGACACTTCTGATCATGGAGAATCAACTGTGTTGAATTTTAGGATACCAAAGTAACTGTGCAATACGTAACGTGAAGCTCGGAGGAAGTATTCACATTTAGGGAATGTGTTCTTCAAGATTTTCACTCAAAATTTCGACAGATGGTAATAACTATTAACTAACCATATATTTGTATTGATCTGATTTTAATACCTCCTGCTAGGCTTGTTTACAGTAACATTTGAAGAAACACACGTGGGACATGAGGATGTTTCTTTAAGAGCAAAAATGTGGAATAAAATAATCAATGTTGAGAGACCTACAGCGAATAACTATCAACATAAAATCACTGTGGAAGCACACAAAAAAGCAGAAAAAATGAATGGTAAGATCGAAACATACGAATTTGGAAACTTCAAGGTACCATCTTGTTCGGTGAGTAATAAATTTTATATTGTGAATTGTAAAGAACTTTGTGATAGCGATTGTAGAGCAGGATTTTGTAACATATGTAAAATATGTATACATAGATATGAGTGCCAGTGCTCAGAAAATACAGTTAAAAAAGTACTGTGTAAACATATACATGCTGTATCTTTGCTAGAGGAGAGAAGCGAGTCTGTTTTAGGTTCCCCACATTCAGATGAAAGCGATACACTGTATCTCAACGAGCCTACAGGAACCAAGCTGCGTTACCAGGATGATGTCACCCATTTTATTCAGGAGAGCAGACCACATAATATATCCATTAGTTTCGAGGAAAGAAGAGAGGTATTAACCCTAAAAAAACATATTTTCCGAATGATAAATGAAACTTTCTCGCATGTTTTAAATTCATAATTTTCGGGATCTTTCCATATAGTTTTTCGTTATGTAAAGAATGTATATCTTCATCTTACAAAGTTGATGGTAGTTTGTGTTTTTATATAGCTTAGGTGTAGTTAACATTGCTAATGTTCATGATGCTTATGAATTGTGAAATGTGTATGATGTTTTGAAATTGGGGATTAATGCGATGTCTGTATAGTTACAATACTTAACATATTAAGGTGCAAATAATAATTATAGTTAACACTCTATTAACACTGCTTACTTTCTTAAAGTAAAATATTCAATTTTGGAATTTTATCATTCTGGAATGAAATGTACATTGTATTTATACAAATATTGCATTTTGGTTCAGGTGTAGGGGAGTTGGGAGCCTGAAATAAAATTGAAAATAAACTAGTTTCAGACAATCCTTAATAACATTGTTATGTTAGCTTAGGTGTGGTAAATATTGCTTATGTTCAGGTTGCTTAGGAATTGTGAAATGTATATGATGATTTGAAGGTGAGGATTATTGTGATGTGTGTATAGTTACAGTTTTTAACATATTAAGGTGCAAATAATAATTATAACTCAACTCTCTTAACACTGTTTACTTTCTCAAATTAAAAGTATTCAAATTTGGAATGAAATGTGCACTGTATTTATACAAATATTGCATTTTGGTTCAGGTGTAGGGGAGTTGGGAGCCTGAAATAAAATTAAAAATAAATAGACTAGTTTCAGTCAATCCCAAATGACATTCAAATTGTAGTTGGGATTTGAATCAATTATGTGAAAAAACTGTTTTCTCTTTGTTAGCTTTGAATTACTAACCCTGGAAGTTATTAGGGATTAATTTTTCCATTTGTTATTGTAATTATTTGCTCGAAGTTCATAAAATAAACAACTTCAAATATGATTATTGTATATTTTCCCTGTTCCTAATTCCTTCGAAGTAATAACCCACTCTTCATTGACTATTTTATAACGAAAATTTCGTAAATTTATAAACTGAATCATTGATGAAATATAAATCCTTCACTGATTTGCAGATAAAAAACTGCCAAGTAGACTATTTTAAGACATACTAATTATTTATAAGTTAAATTTAATATTCAATGAAATAAACTCTAAAATTCAAAAAGTTATAACGAAGCTTCCTTCATTGGGACAGTGTTGCTGAGACAATAACAGTCAATGATTAAAAGAAAGTTATTTATCTAAGAATATATTAAGAACCTGAATATTTTTTTTGGGATATCCTGATGATTCAGAATTCATCATGCATTGTGATAATTCATAGTGATATTCCTAACTCGTTCTCTACATCCACATCTAAATCTATTTATTAATAAAATGGTAATTGATACACTGCGAGGCCAAAACATTTCAATTTTGGGCAATGTACTGAATGAATGACTTGTTGAAATACTAATCTAAAGAAAAATGTACTTTACTGTTTGTTTATAACATACCTAATCAAATGGTGATTCAGTGCAATATACTGAATTAATGTAATATTATGTTTATTACTATACATTCTACTGAAATACAGTTCAGTACAATTTACAGTTCACCACATATACATTAACTTCTTGCGCACAACGTGAGATGACAGTTTTGGTTAAGTTCAAATACTTCCAAGCAGAAATTCAATTCAAACTGGCGCCAAAGAGACCACGCCCACATCGATTTTGATTGGTTTGGAATTGAGACAATTAATGTATCCTCTAGAATAGACCAATAGTCTGTGGTTCTGAACTCGGAACCAAAACAAACCTAAAGTAAACATAGATTGTTCTATGCTATGGATATTTACCATAGAAAATCGTTCTGGTGACAGTAAATCGACCGCATTTTTATCAACCAGATTCCGTAAATAAATTTTTTCACGCGCTCGTTCCAGGAACCATCCGAATATTTCATATTTACGGAGCGGAAAATCGGCAAATGAAACAACAGAGTTGATTTTCGGAACGTATCATATGAAAATTGACACTGTTTGCATGAAATCAGGAATCTCAACTTCAATTTCAGCCAACGGGGACGATCTTAACAAAAACCTATATTTGGAAGGAATTATCTGGTTTGAAGAGCCGAGGCATGTTTTACGGGTATTTGTAAATAATGCGTACCTTATCATGTCGAATTTGTCTTGAAATTCCGTTCCCCAGTAGAAGTAAACTTGCTAAGTAAATTGTGGGTTGGCAACTTGGCCGAAGTCGTCTATTTATCCACAATAATTTCTTGTGAGATATTCAAAATGAAAAAATGAAAAATTGATTTTAATTATTTTATTACACATAAATAACAATTACATGTATTCTACAACAATTATGGAGTCTTTGGAGATATGGAATAAAGTACGACTATAATACTTTTACAACAACAAATGAATTCATGAGGTAAATAAATAAATTCTATTATTTTGATTTCTTCGATTCTCCGTCTAATTCTTGTTCGTTTTTCTCTTTGTTATCCTCAATAGCAGCAATCTCAGTATTTTCTTGTTCGGCAGAAAACCCAAATTCATTTTTCCTCCTTTTGTCAACTGGATAGATCCATTTTTGATATAAAAATATCAAAAATATAATATCATCACGGAAACAGCCCAGTCTATACATAGTTGGCATCTTGATAACAAATGCAAACATATCATCTATAAATGTATTCAAAAACTTATATGTTAACATTCTCCAAGGAAGATGAGCTACAGACTTGAGTTTATAATTTATGAATAACTGTGGCGTCATCATAATGAATCCAAATGTCAATAAGAATCCATATAACAAATTCAACACAAAGGAATACCACCCTTTGTGTTCTAAATAGAGAAGAGCATAAATGCTATATCCTACCAAAAGTGGAAAGCAAATCCATGAGAGATACTTGAATGCGAGATCATCGTACTCCTTTGTACTACTCTCTACATATGAACTTTTGTTTTTCAGACTCAAACGGCCATTTTCAAATTTAACATCTACTACTTTATACACTTTCCATAACTCTATACCAAGACCCACAAAACAACTTATACGAACCAGTGAATTTGTTTCATTATCCAGTACATACAAAAGAACTATAAGAGACTGGAACACATTGAAAAATACAGATCGTACAGAAAGGCCCTCAAGAGAATCTCTTTTATTCCAAAATTGGATATCATTCTTGAATGCTAATAGTTCGAAAATGGAATGTAATATAGATACGGCAATTGTTACACCTAAAAGATAAGGATTTGTATCCATTAGTGTTTCCTTTAAAGTATCCTGCTCTTCATCTGACGTGTCGTCAGGTGCATCGCCCCAAATGTTCCATGATTGTCGCATGCTTTGAGCCACATACATCTGCCACTTGAATAAACTCAACGGCTGATAAGTTATTCTCAAGGAAAGAGTTTCATTTAATGGCGCATAGTCTCTTGCCATATTCCAAAAATCATTGGCATACAACACAGGTTTGTAGTTTTTCTTATCGTCAGTAAACTCGATAAGGGTATCCAATGGTGATGGAACACCACCATAAGTCCATGCAGTCTGATCAGTGATCAAATTGATTGTGAAGTTAGGATGCCAGTGAGATACTATCTTTCCACTATCGGATACCAATGCACCACTTTCTCCTGTCAACAAATTTTTTGTCCCAGGATTTTTCAGTTTTTTATATCTGAAATAATTGAATATATTTTAATCTGTATTCAACAAAATGGTAAACCCGCAAGATTTCCCGTCGCGAAACTTTAAGTAAGATATTTACATCATTATAAGCAGTGTGAGTTCCCGAACAAAAAATATGAAAGACAGCATAGGCGGTCTCTCTTAGTTTGGAAGATATGGGCCCCCAAAGTTCCGAATTGTTGCATTTTCAGATCCTTTTTTCCGCCATAACAATGATCTCTCACTTCTCAAATCTAGTTCATAAATCATCTTTGAACCTTCAACTAACGAATAGCGACACTTTCTTTCAAGGAAATTCATTATTTAAAGGAAGAAAAGTGAAAATATTAGACAACCACCTAACCTATATTTCTACGAAATCCTTCTCAATGTTAAAGCGGAGCTTGGCAACAGCGTCTTTTCATCGCTGGCCAACGTTTTATGACCGAAAAGTGGTTGCTGGCGGGAAATATGAAATTATGGACAGTTGAAGGATATGATTGTAAGGAAAATGCTTCTGTCACTGAAGAAGAGGTGGTTATTCTAACATCAGAACAAAATCATTGAGAATATTTGTTTAAGGTTTCACTCTCAATATTTTCGTTTGAACTTTCTTTCTATCCCCTTCAAAATAGGGAGGTTCTTATCTTCTTCGTTTTTTTTTGTGTCTTCGAGATAGTCCCAGTTCAGAATGACTTTCAGGAGATTCCAATAAAATGGGTTATATAATAACCTCGATTTCATTGGAAATCTGGGAAGGGCGCGACCTATCACATATGAAAAAAATGTATAAGGGTGTATACTCATTCTATTACTATTTGTTTCAACCTTGTATATTTCATTAGAAACGAATTCTCCTATTGGAAGATTTACAGTATCGCAGTAAACAGTAAGAACTAAGAAAATATTTCATATTTCTCGCCAGCAATAATCTCATTCACGCATACGCACGATGGCACGATTCCGACCGATGAAATTCGCGCCATTGCCAAACTTCACTTTTAGACCGAGTCGAAATCAGAAGGAATAAAGGTTAAGTGGTTGTCCAGTAATTTCATTGTTTTTTCATTAAATATTGATTATTCTTGAGAAAAAGTGTTGCTTATTGTTGGTTGAAGGTTCAAAGGTGGTTTGTGAACTATACAGATGAAGTGAGAGATCGTTTTTATGGTGGAAAAAGGGACCTGAAAACGACTCATTTTGGAACTTTGGGGGCCCATATCTTCCAAATTAAGGTAGAGCGCCTATGTTCGGTTTCACATTTTTTATTCAGAAAAACGCACTGCGTACAATGATGTAAATATCTTTTTAATATCTCGGCGACGGGAAATCTTGAGGGTTTACCAACAAAATATATAGTCGAGAGATATAGAATTAATAGTAAAATCCAATTCTATCCAACAGGCTCTAACATAATAGCTTTCAATGGAAAATTCCTATTTATGTACTTATATTACTTATATACTTCTTATTATTAAGAGGTTCAAAATAATGAAAAGTTTGTACTATCAAAAAACGAAAATGAAAGAGTTCGATTTATAACCCTACAAAACAATGATGTTGACAGTCCCTTCAATATTAAGGAATCTACCACAATATTCAAAACTTTTTGGTAGAGCATATTTAATATATGAATATTTTCCCAATCTTAGATAGATGATTTTGTATATTAATCTGTTTAAAATTGCTTTTGCCTAAAATGTCTAACATTGCAGATCAGATCTAATGGAAGTCTTGGATGTAGGTTTCTATCACCAAGTTTAATTTGATCGGATCGATATTTTTCAGAGTACAGAAAATTTGAGATAAAAGTTAAGGAATTATAACCAGTATCCAAAGATACGAGTATCACCAGAATTATTCTTAAAGTTGAACGTTGGCATTTTACGACTGATTACCAAATTTCATCAGGACAGTAGTTTTCCAAAAAATATCAACGAAATTTCGGATGGGCATCTTTCAATAACGTTTTGCCAATTATGCCCATTAATGAGCTTAATCGTCGCAGTCAGATAAGTAACTTATCCTGAAAATTGCTAGTTTGCTAGCTCCCCCATTCAAAAGTTATGGTGGCAACCGCCGGACAGATGGACACACAGAATTGAATATGATATTAGATTCTTATCAGTGAGTCCAACCTAGTTGTTTAAGAACGTTTTTGACAGAACAATTGAAAATAACAGACATTCAGGCAAAATGATGAATCGTTGTTTCCCATAACAAGCGTGCAAAAAAAGATATTATAAGGTATCTACATAATGAATCTTTCACAAATAAAATTTATCAGGAGATGTTCTCTTCAGAGTGATGAGATAATAATATTTATTCAGATACTAAATCATTCTTGCAAACATTTCAAATAAAGCAGTTCAAATAAGACCTGATTAATTCTTACATAAACACAAGAAAGGATGAATTTATCAACAGCAGGTAATAAAATTGGCATATAAATATATGAAAATAAACAATTTTTATGTTAAGAATATGAAATAAATGAAAGCATCACAAGGACTGAAGTTAATGGGAAAAAGGATACTAAAAATGCAATACTACAGTAAAACTCTGTTTTAAAATTGGGTCCGATTAATGTGACAGTGGTGTTTCTCCACATTTCCTGAATTGAGACTCAATTCATTTTCACAGTGAATATTAACAGTTTTAGTTTCCGGCACTGTATCCAGAATGAAACAGAATCACCATTTTTGGAATAACACTGGAGCTGCTTCACTGATCATTGCTAAATTTTAATTCATTCAGTAATAAAAAATGAATTTAAAAATATAGAGGTACACCAAATTTCAATGAACGACACAATTATATAAAGTTGAATGTTGGTCAACTTACTTGAAATCAGATTATTGATAATTATCAATTAGAATTTGAAAATCTGTTCTTTGTTCTGAATTTTTAATAGATTGAAGATGTTGAATCGATTTCAAACCATATTAATTTGGATTTCTTATAATCAGTATTCTTCGAAAAATAAAACTCACTTATTCAGCTGCCTCTTCATGTATAATAAATTATCTTTGGCATATTTAGGAGCCCTAGGATTGGGACTTTCATCAACCTTGGTTACAAAAGCGTGTAAAAAAAGAGATCCATTATTCCTCAAATGGTCTGTGATAGGAATGTTCTTTTCAACAGAAAAAGTTCCATCTCCATCAGGTCCTCCATTCCAGTCCCCATACTCGATTCCTTCCTTATACCAAAACAAATTATCTGAAGAAAAATTTGTGATGACATCTTTCTCATCTAAATATATATGTAACGCTATTTCCGTTCCAAAAGGGTAAATATTTTTTGCTGAAATCGTTGATTTTTCTACGCCTTGTTGCGCGGAGGGTTTTCGAAACATGGAAGCTATGAAGTAAACTATCATTCCTCTAATGAGAAATGATTTAATTCTAGAAGCGAATAATTCCATTCTACTTTGTTGCCTTGGTTGTTCATCATTTTCACTCTGGGTATTTTCCTGTAAATTATGGAGGATAAAGTCAATTTTCAGTGAATTGAAGAGGGTATTACCACAGTTCCATTCGACAAAGAGACCTCGTGGGCGGAAACATTAGATTGTTCATTTTGAACTTTAGTTCTGTTTTCTGTTCCGCTCATTTCGGAAACAATTGTTTTTAAAAAAAATTATCAAAAAAGACTACGATCTTGACGTCCCAACATTGCCTAGTAACCTCTGGTCTTTCATGAGTTGTCACTGTCAGTCACAGAATACAAATAGTCATTAGTCACTGTCACTCGTGACCATAGCCATAGAATATTATGAATCTATGCTGGTGACGAGTCTTTTTTCTCAACAGCAAATGCCTACCAGCCTTTGAAGAACAAGTTGAGCTACCAGCATAGAAAAATAGGTCAAATCTTTTTGGTTCACCTCCAAATCATGATGTAAAAAACATGGTGTGCTCATCTGAAAAATGAGTGACGTCGGCAAGATTAAAATACAAAGAGATTTATATTCTTTGCTTTGAATTTGCATGTTAATTCAAATCGTTAAATCAATTGACGTCGGCCGACGTCACTCATTTTTCAGATGAGCGTACCATGTTCCAAATGAACGTCCACTAGTACATGCAATACATTTTAGTATTGAGCTGGTAGTAAGGTGCATAAAACAATGTGGTGCTTTCATTTCCATTTGTTTTCCTACTAAATCATTCGACCAAACTGGGGAAACTAATTTTATTTCATACTCTCGCCACCGACACAAACGCCACCAATCGACCAATTAGAGCGCATGACACTGTTAATGGTCTTTTTTAATTTATTTGTGTTTTCTCAGATAATTATAATAATTATTTAGTTATTGATAAGTGCGTGAAACCTTTTTGTGTCAGCTTCGAAGAATTGTGTAGGTACTCAGATATTTTTAAATGGGTCCCTTTTGTATTTTGTTTGGACACTGCAGACGTAAATGGAAATTAGTGTTCAAATGAAGAAAGAATCTCATTTAGAGAAGGTATAAGCTTCATGATACTCAGCAGCATTCATTACTTTCAATAATTTTCACTAATCGAGGATCGATTTATATCAACCCCCAATTAAGCATATTATTTTCAGTAGGTATTGAATGTGTTGTATTTTTCTTGTTTCTTCATTGAATACATGAATTGTTTAACAATTTTCATTCACTTGAAATATATTGATTTATGCTACTATTATCACCTCAGTTATCGAATCCGATGAAATAATTTTAACCATTGAATGAAACACCTGTTTTCTAATTGGAAATCTTACGAATTTAAATGGGAAAGAACTCGAATTGAACTGGTTTAACAATATGGCCTATTTAAAGTTTTGATTCTCTGTGAAACTCTAACTCTTGATAGGTCTCAATTCTCAATTCATAATGTAAAGAACATGTTTCTTACATCATGGTCTCAGTATGACTAAAAGTAAGGTTGATGCTTGTTCTGTATCAACTTCCATAAACTTCCCGCCGCTTTACAACATTCCTTATTTGTATATGTGCACAATCTGGAACAATATGAATATATTTGAACAAGCTATCAAATGATATAAATGTATCAGTAGATTCTGTAAAATAATTTCATATTGCTTACCTAATAATTTCACTCCTCGCTTACTATAATACAGGAAAACATCGAATGATAGTGAATTAGCCAAAAATTACAATGTATATTGAATTCTCAGAATATATTCCACTGAAAGTTATACAGAACATAATAGTTGAGTTCCGATATTCCTGGCCAGTACTGGACAGTATCAGTAATTTCGGAACGCTTCGTACTGATACGAAAAGTTACCAAAGCAGTGCCAGTAAAATCAACTGTCAAAATTTACTGGCCAGTACTGGCCAGGAATATCGGAACTCAACTAATATGGTAGAAATTCATTCATTCAGATATTTTTTACCTTATATCTTGATTTTAGTTCAGTTCTAATAGACAGTTGCCTTGACGACCGGTCGTAATAACAGTGACTATATTACCATATAGTCACTGTAGTCGTAATTTCCAAATAGCGTCACCTTCAGTGAAAAAAACGAATTCTAGCGATTTCCCCAACATCGGCGAAACAAAAGCGCATCTTTAAATTCACCTTATCTTCTATGCACCTCAGCTGGTAGTTAAAATATATTTATGCTACTCTATGATATATGTGTCATTGTCACGTCATATGCTAACTGTCAAAAAGAGTACAGTAGACGAAAATTCTTCGCTCTTCTCCTTTCTAACGTTGAAGATAGCAATGGCTGCCGGTGTAAGTATTTTCCGGATTTATTCGGATTATCTTGAGTCAATATAATGTCTGATATCTTGGAAATGACGTTTAAAGGCTCAATAAATTATTGGGTATTAATATTTTCGTTAATGGTTTTCAGACTTTATATACCTATCCTGACAATTTTCGTGCTGCAAAAGCTCTAATCGCAGCACAATATGCAAAGGCAAACGTCAAAGTAGAACCCAATTTTGTCCTAGGAGAAACTAATAAATCTAAAGATTTCTTGAAAAAGTTTCCAACTGGAAAAGTGAGTAGTTTATTGAATTTGGTGCTTACAATAGAAAAACCCGACGATTTGAAAATTATTTTTCATCGGAAAAATTTATTTTTACTAGGTACCGGCTTTCATATCCAAGGATGGATTATGTCTTCAAGAAAGTAACTCCATTGCTTACTTCCTTGCAAATGAACAATTAAGGGGTAAATCTGATGCCCATAAAGCTGAAGTATTACAATGGATTGGATTTGCCGAATCAGACGTTTTACCATCTTCCTGTGCTTGGATTTTCCCAATTTTGGGAATTATCAAACCTGCAGCAAATACCCCAGAGGTGAGTATCTCTCAGAAAAAAAATGTAGGCATTATATTATAGTGAATATATATATATGTTCATATGATCAAGTTTTGAAAGGTATCTAATTTTGAAGCCTCCTTTTTCAAAGGCAGAGTAATCTTCTTTATGGATTTATTCTGTAACATAAAAAGGAATATTATACTGAATTGGTTAGTTACATTCAGGGGTTTGATCTTTGACAACTGCTAGTTCAACATTTCATTAGTAAAGTTTTGAAAAATATTGGTGCTATGATTGCTGAGATACTTTGAACGCATTGCATTGAATTTACTGCAGCATACATTGTTAATTTACATTCTAATTAATAGTTTTAATTTCATTTGTTATATATGGTATTGGAAGAGATATGTCCATTATCATCACTATACAGGTTGTCACTTGGTTTCCCAGTAATCTGATTTTGGTAGTTAGTTGAATCAATGATAGTCTTAGATCTTTATAAATTGTTTGATTGCTAATGTACCAGTGTGGGTGTAAAATTGATGAATGTGTGACTGAGTGGATATATTTTTTCTGGTAAATTTTGCACTACTCCAGAGTTGTATGGGTTTCAATTTAGGTTTAATTAGTTAAAAAATTGAATTTCTGGTATCACTTATTCGACTGATTGAATATTGATGTTTTTAGTCAATTCATTTCTGAACTCTCCTATTCCTTTGTATCAGGTGTTTCAATTCATTCATTTTAATTTTTAAAGGTTACACAAGCTCTTCAAAGGGCGAAGGAAGATTTGAAACAAGCCCTTGTTATCCTGAACAATCATTTACTGACTCGCACATATCTGGTGGGTGAACGTATCACTCTTGCTGACATTGTTGTGTTTTGTAATCTGTTGTACGCCTACAAATATGCCATGGATCCCGAATACAGAAACCCATTCGTTAACCTCAACAGATGGTTCCAAACTTTGGCCAACCAACCTGAAGTTAAGGCTGTCGTTGGAGTTACAGAATTGTGCTCGAAACCAGCCCAAGTTACTTCATGTCAAGCTGCTGGAGGGGATTGTAAGTTTAATTAACTTTTTTCATTTAAATTGAAACTTCAACTTCCGTAAGTAATTGGTAACTGTTCTTCAGCAGAGAGGATGCTAACAATATTAAATAATTTTAAGTTTTCATCGGTAATTATTAATCCTTTCTTCTTATACAGGGTGACCCATTTTAACTTAGGCAGCCAAATAACTCGAAAAATAAGCACACTACGAAAAAATGTTTAGAATCAAAATTTCGTCATTTTGAGGGGGACGTACAATGACGTTAAAATGAGCCCCCCCACCCTTCCCCCTGGGCGGTGAGGGGGGGCAAGTTTGAAATCTTAAATAGGAACCCCTATTTTTTATTGCATATTCAGAATCTTTGGCTAAAAACACATACAATTTGTCTGAAACATTTTTCTCGATTCATGATAGATGGCGCTGTAATCGACGAAATTCAATTTCTTCGATTTCTCTTACTGAGAACCCATGCTTACGATTCTGCAATAAATTAACAATAAAAATACCACGTTTTCATTGTTAATACTCGAAATTAGTCTTAAAACAAGCTTCTCATCATTTTTTATAACTCATTAATTACTTCTCAAGAAACTGCATATCGACTACTTCTGTAGGCGTATAATTTGCCATTTTACCAAAATTTTATCATAGTACAAATGTTAACAAAATACATGAACACTTGTAACAATGAAAACGTGGTATTTTTATTGTTAATTTATTGCAGAATCGTAAGCATGGGTTCTCAGTAAGAGAAATCGAAGAAATTGAATTTCGTCGATTACAGCGCCATCTATCATGAATCGAGAAAAATGTTTCAGACAAATTGTATGTGTTTTTAGCCAAAGATTCCGAATATGCAGTAAGTTTATGCTCAGAATTTTGAACTTCGACATTTTGGCTATGAACAAACACATAAGATATATAAGCTATAAATGTATGCTTCTCTATCATTTTCTAGGTCTAGGTGATTGGAGGTTTGTAAGTTAGCAATACTTCCTTCATACTAATATTTCTAGAATCATGGTTTAAAATGCTAGTATTTTTTGTAAAGTGACTGACATGTAGAAAATTAATGCCAAAATTTCATTATTGAATAATCCAAGATAGTATGATTCATAAAATGTAATAGACGACTTCGGCCCAAGTTGCCAACCCACAATTTACTTAGCAAGTTTACTTTCATTGGGGAACGGGAATTTCAAGACAAATTCGACATGATAAGGTTCGCATTATTTATAATTAACCGTAAAACATGCCTCGGCTCTTCAAACTAGATAATTCCTTCCAAATATAGGTTTTTGTTAAGATCGTCCCCGATTGGCTGATATTTAAGTTGGGATTCCTGATTTCACGCAAACAGTGTCAATTTTCATAGGATACGTTCCGAAAATCAATTCTGTTGTTTCGGTTGCCGATTTTCCGCTCCGTAAATATGAAATATTCGGATGGTTCCTGGAACAAGCGCGTGAAAAAGGTTATTTACGGAATCTGGTTGATGAAAATGCGGTCGATTTACTGTCACCAGAACGATTTTCTATGGTAAGTATTCATAGCATAGAACAATCTATGTTTACTTTAGGTTTGTTTTGGTTCCGAGTTCAGAACCACAGACTATTGGTCTATGCTAGAACAGATCTGAACTCGGAACCAAAACAAACCTAAAGTAAACATAGATTGTTCTATGCTATGGATATTTACCATATAAAATCGTTCTGGTGACAGTAAATCGACCGCATTTTCATCAACCAGATTCCGTAAATAACCTTTTTCACGCGCTTGTTCCAGGAACCATCCGAATATTTCATATTTACGGAGCGGAAAATCGGCAACCGAAACAACAGAGTTGATTTTCGGAACGTATCCTATGAAAATTGACACTGTTTGCAGGAAATCAGGAATCCCAACTTAAATTTCAGCCAATCGGGGACGATCTTAACAAAAACCTATATTTGGAAGGAATTATCTGGTTTGAAGAGCCGAGGCATGTTTTACGGTTATTTATAAATAATGCGAACCTTATCATGTCGAATTTGTCCTGAAATTCCCGTTCCCCAGTGAAAGTAAACTTGCTAAGTAAATTGTGGGTTGGCAACTTGGGCCGAAGTCGTCTATTGCTATCAAATATCAGGAAAATCTGTCATATAAAATCTTAAATATTTACAGAAGTTACCGACCTGTCATATCATACCTAATTAAATCAGAACTATTTTCTGAGTTGGACCATACAATATTTTCAAGAATTTCCGAAAATAAATTCATTTTGACAAAATTAAATTAGGATTATTCATTTCATTCAGTCAGATAATAAAGAGGTATTTATTATCTCAATAATTAGTTCATGGAAAGGAAGTCTTTAAGAGTTGAGTTTTCAAAAATACCGCAAAAAATCATTTGGAATGATAGATACTAAAATTGATTTGTATGGTTTGAAATTCGTATCAACAAGAACAGCAAAGTGAAAATTTATATATCAATCTCGATAATGATAAACATGAACATATCCTCAAAATCTTTTCATAAGTATGTACCAAAATTCATAACTTCTGAATTGAATATTTATTAATAGGTACATACAAAATTTATAAACCATATTTTTACGAAACAAGATCCAAACTATCCAATAAAATCCATTAGTAATATCAATCTCCCGTTCCTTCTTCTGTCAAGACCAGTTACTTACAAAACTTATACTAATCCATCAATTGAATATAATCTTCATTACAAGCTGCTAAAACTAATACAACGAGTGGTAACAAAAATGTTACCAATGATGGTAAATCTATGGAAAAAGCTCCTAAAAAGAAGAGTAAGTATGAATAACCGCATGAAAGCAAATTTATTTGAAATCAATTACATGCTTCATAAATTAAAAAACATCGAGAATCTATTTCCGTCATGATGCCAACAACACACATTTTTCCTCTTAAACATCAATTGCGGAGCATGCGCCAAAACAAACGATTTCAGAGAACACACCATGTATTCCTTCACCATGGTATAAGTTGTGAAATAAATTTTCATCCTTATTTATTTTATGGTGATGATTTTCGAATTTATGATCCAATATGATTAGTTACTGAACCAAAAAGTAGTTGTTGAATTCAAAGAAAGAATAGTTTGGGTTTTGATCTTGGAAATGAATCTGTGCTAGTATACAGGTCTAGCCAAGACACTCGGCTCTATGCGAAACTCCACGTTAATCTAGATCAGCTGAGAATATAGTCCGCCAGTTGAACAACTGAAACTTAAGCGCGATGCTAATATCGATTGAACGACTGTTCTATTGTAAGTTGGGGGGGGGGGGGGAGGTCTCCAGTTCTCAGTCAAACTTCAGGTGCGTAAGACCATATCAGTTGAAAATAAAGATTCCTCGTGAATCGAAATGTTTGGCAAGAAAAAATTCAAATCTTAAAATGGTATTTTGGTGATCACTCAATGGGGGTTTTTCCTGAATTTGGGTTATTTATATAAATTCGAATATAATTATTAGGGGTTTGATTCATCATTTTCCGAAATTACCTTCAGAAAGTATTCAAAATTGAGGTTTGGTATTTGCCAAGAAGTGACAACGGTGTTTAGTAGAATAGCTTTTTCTGCTATAGAAAAATGAAATATTTATTCCCATTCTGTGGTACACACGTGTTCTTTGTCAATATAACCAAACAATTTTTGTTTGCAATTTGTCAGTAATATGGCAGTATGTGCTCTTTTTCTATTCATTGGTCGTTGTCTTCTACTCTAACCAGATCGAAGTATAGCTATCTCTGTATTCCTAAGCAAAGTAACACATTTGACGTCCTTTTTTTTTCTGAAAAAGCTGAATTCGACGTTGCCATATCGTGCACTCAAGACAAATCACTTTAAATACAAATTCCCATTTTTATTTTTCAGTTTTAGGTGATCAAACATTTTTTTTTAAATATATTGAAATTATATGTTTGAAATGTGACGTTCTAAAGGTTTTTCATGAAAATTACTGCATTTTCATTTGAAGGAAAAACCCCCATTCAAGAGACAATAAATTCATTTATTATTGCCTTTGAAGATAGGCCTGTACCTTCAAGTTCAAAATAATTAAAAAATTCGAGGAATGTGGGTGTTCATAAACATTAAGTAATTGCAAGATTGATACAACAACAAAAACCATCAAATCGTCTGAAAAAATAAGTAGATGTGTGTGCTGATGTTGAAACCAGTGCACTTTGTTCGAGTAGACAAATTGCTGAATAAGTCGATATGAGCGATAGAAGTGTTCGAAATATTCTGAAAATGAATGGTCACCGATGTTATACGGTCAAAACGATCAAGAAATTTTTCCATAAGACCACATCAGAGGAATGGAATTTTGTGAAATGATGATGGAAAAAGAGAATGAAAAGTATTCCTGTGCATACCCAATATCCTCAAAAACTGAATGTTTGGACAGGGCAATTAAGTCATCAGGCCATTTTTTATTAATGGTAACCTAAACGCTGCCAAATTTCTGGACCTTTTGAAAAATCAAATTATTGCGACAGTTCGACAGCTACTAAACGATTTCGATGATGTCTGGTTTCAACAGGATGGTTGTCTAAGTCATAACGCGAGATGAGTCACACAATATCTGAGGACGACTTTTTCGGACTGTGTCATTTCTACAAATGGCCTCCCAGATCACCAGATTCATCTCCAAATGATTTTTTTTCTGGGGATATCTGAAAAATTTGGTTTATGGGCACGAAATTGATAGAGCGACGAATATTAATGAACTAAGGTTCAAAATAATCCAACTGTGCCAAAATAGCAACTATGCCTATCTGCTCAGAGATATGAAATTATCTCTTTATAATAGATTTGGCTTCTGCTTAGCACAAAGTGGATTGTTTGAATATTTAATTTAAATTTATTACCGTCAATGTCGGATCTATTTTTTTTTCCTAAAGAAATAAAGACTTGTGTTGTAGGAGATTTTTATTTATTTGTAAATTGGGAAAATATATCGTTTTGTTTTTTAGGATAAAAAAAAATTATGTTATATAGGCCCTGTTGCCAGTATTTTTGTACCTATTTAAGGTCAGAAATAAAAATAATCTTAGTTGTTTTTAATTTCTCACTTATGTAGAATTTATTTTATTTTCAAGCCAGTTTTGGCAAAAAAGAACGCAAGTACTCATATTCACAGAGGAAATTATTTGTTATTTATTCTCTCTTCTTGAATGGAATAAAATTGTCGTATTTATATTCAACTGATAAGGTCCAAGTGCGAGTCCACAATGGAGCACCAAGCACTGACCATGGCACCGACCATGCAAAATGTTGATGTGCTTGTAAAAAGAAAAAATTGATTTTGTAGGTGAATGCTGAAATTAATTCTACGGTCAGTACAACGGTCGATATCATGAATCGAGGTTGTTTGCTTTTAAAAACAAGGTGTAAAGTTTTCGCGGTGCGGTGCTTGGTTCCATACTGCGATTTGGTGCGCCGTTGTGGACGCCTACTAACGCACCTCATGTCTGGAGTGCGACAGGCATACTGGCAAATTCTTTAATCGCGTATCCAGGTACTACGGACAGGAGACTCCCCACCAACATACAATAGAACAGTCGTTTATTCGATATAGCATCGCGCTTAGGTTTCAGTCGTTCGACTGGCGAACTATATTCTCTACTGATCTAGACTAACGTGGAGGTTCGCATAATGCCGAGTGTCTAAGGGCCGGTATTATAAAACTTCATGGGAAGTTAACTTTAACTGAAATTTTGACAGTTATGTTAGGACATATCTGTCAAAACTGTCAGTTAAAGTTAAATTTTATAATACCGGCCCTTAGCCAGACCTGTGATTGAATGGATTCAAATGTGTGGACTCCATTTACAAAGTTAATGTGTTTAATTCATCATATTGTGTTTTGTCTCAGGCAAAAAGAAGAACAAGCAACAACAGCCTGCCAAAAAAGAAGAAAAAAAGGAAGTAGAAGAGAAAGATGCTGCTGAAGAAATCTTAGCAGCAGAACCTGCTAGCAAGAACCCATTTGATTCAATGCCAAAAGGGTAAGATGCTTGTTCAAACCTTCTCTATAAAAAAATTTAAAATCCAGTTAGTTTACTTATGAATTTTGTCAATCTATCTTTCTTTATGTAGGTACCAATATACGACTTCGGCCCAAGTTGCCAACCCACAATTTACTTAGCAAGTTTACTTTCACTGGGGAACGGGAATTTCAGGACAAATTCGACATGATAAGGTTCGCGTTATTTATAAATAACCGTAAAACATGCCTCGGCTCTTCAAATCAGATAATTCCTTCCAAATATAGGTTTTTATTAAGATCGTCCCCGATTGGCTGAAATTTAAGTTGGGATTCCTGATTTCATGCAAACAGTGTCAATTTTTATAGGATACGTTCCGAAAATCCACTCTGTTGTTTCGGTTGCCGATTTTCCGCTCCGTAAATATGAAATATTCGGATGGTTCCTGGAACAAGCGCGTGAAAAAGGTTATTTACGGAATCTGGTTGATGAAAATGCGGTAGATTTACTGTCACCAGAACGATTTTCTATGGTAAATATCCATAGCATAGAATAATCATGTTTACTTTAGGTTTGTTTTGGTTCCAAGTTCAGAACCACAGACTATTGGTCTATGCTAGAACCGTCCCAAACAGTTCTGAACTCGGAACCAAAACAAACCTAAAGTAAACATAGATTATTCTATGCTATGGATATTTACCATAGAAAATCGTTCTGGTGACACTAAATCGACCGCATTTTCATCAACCAGATTCCGTAAATAACCTTTTTCACGCGCTTGTTCCAGGAACCATCCGAATATTTCATATTTACGGAGCGGAAAATCGGCAACCGAAACAACAGAGTTGATTTTCGGAACGTATCCTATGAAAATTGACACTGTTTGCATGAAATCAGGAATCCCAACTTAAATTTCAGCCAATCGGGGACGATCTTAACAAAAACCTATATTTGGAAGGAATTATCTGGTTTGAAGAGCCGAGGCATGTCTTACGGTTATTTATAAATAATGCGAACCTTATCATGTCGAATTTGTCCTGAAATTCCCGTTCCCCAGTGAAAGTAAACTTGCTAAGTAAATTGTGGGTTGGCAACTTGGGCCGAAGTCGTCTATTGCTCTCTCATGAAAGTATCATTAAATATTATTTACATCTTTTTGCTGTAAAATTTCAAATATTTCAACTGTTTTTTTTCAGGACTTTTGTTATGGACGATTTCAAAAAATCATACTCTAATGAAGATGAATCGGTTTCCATTCCATACTTCTGGGACAAATTTGATCCAGAAAACTACTCAATCTGGTATTGTGAGTACAAATATCCTGAAGAACTTTCAAAGGTGTTCATGAGTTGTAACCTCATCACTGGAATGTTCCAACGTCTGGATAAGATGCGTAAGGCCGCTTTTTCATCAGTGTGTCTGTTTGGTGAAGACAACAACAGTACCATTTCTGGTGTTTGGGTATGGAGAGGCCAAGAACTTGCATTCCCAGTAAGTATCCAGTTGAGTTTTTGCTTTAGTTCAGTTATTCCTCGTTTCAAAATATTTATTATTTGAAATTTTGGTAAACCCGCAAGATTTCCCGTCGCCGAGATATTAAAAATATATTTACATCATTGTATGCAGTGTGTTTTTCTGAATAAAAAATGTGAAATCGAACATAGGCGGTCTCACTTAATTTGGAAGATATGGGCCCCCAAAGTTCTAAAATGAGTCGTTTTCAGGTAACTTTCTCCACCATAAAAACGATTTCTCACTTCATCTGTATAGTTCACCAACCACCTTCGAACCTTAAACCAACAATAAGCAACACTTTTTTTCAAGAATAATCAATATTTAATGAAAAAACAATGAAATTACTGGACAACCACTTAACCTCTATTCCTTCTGATTTCGACTCAGTCTAAAAGTGAAGTTTGGCAATGGCGCGAATTTCATCGGTCTGAATCGTGCCCTCGTGCTTATTCGTGAATGACAGATTATTGCTGGCGAGAAAAATGAAATATGTTCTTAGTTCTTACTGTGTTTACTGCGATACTCTAAATCATCTAATAGGAGAATTCGTTTCTGATGAAATCTCCAAGGTTGAAACACATACCGTGGGTTTCACAAAGCTTAATCCTCTGATCAACGCCTTGATATTCTGTGGTATCGCTAAAAATGAACTGAAATTGAACATAGAATTGTCTTGATCAGAATAATCAAGTTAATCAGAGCTTTGTGAAACCCGCTGATAGTCATGGAATGAGAATACGACCATGATATATATTTCAACGTACATTTTTTTCATATGTGATAGGTCGCGCCCTTCCTAGAATTCCAATGAAATCGAAGTTATTATAAAACCCATTTTATTGGAATACCCTGAATATCATTCTAAACTGGGACCATCCCGAAGAAACAACAAAAAACGAAGTTAATAGCAACCTCCCTACTTTGAAGGGGATAGAAAGAAAGTTCAAACGAAAATATTGAGAGTGAAACCTTTAAGAAATAATCTCAATGATTTTGTTTTGATGTTAGAATAACCACCTCTTCTTCAGTGACAGAAGCATTTTCCTTACAATCATATCCTTCAACTGTCCATCATTTCATATTTCCCGCCAGCAACTACTCTTCTGTGATAATACGTTGGCCAGCGATGAAAAGGCGCTGTTGCCAAGCTCCGCTTTAACATTGAGAAGTATTTCGTAGAAATATAGGTTAAGTGGTTGTCTAATATTTTCACTTTTCTTCCTTTAAATAATGAATATTCTTGAAAGAAAGTGTCTCTATTCGTTGGTTGAAGGTTCAAAGATGATTTATGAACTAGATTTGAGGAGTGAGAGATCATTTTTATGGCGGAAAACAGGATCTGAAAATGCATCAATTTGGAACTTTGGGGGCCCATATCTTCCAAACAAAGAGAGACCGCCTATGTTGGTCTTCGTATTTTATGTTCAGGAACTCACACTGCTTACAATGATGTGAATATTTTACTTATAGCTTCGCGACGGGAAATCTTGCGGGTTTACCGAAATTTTGAACCAAAGTGTTGAGTACATAAAGTCTTTCCCCGTGGATTTTGTGAAATTTGAACTTTGGTATATCAATTGTTATTCCTTCTAAGCAGTTGAGAATTTTAATTGCTTCTTGATTATGAAGTGAATCAGCAAACATTTAATAATTGTTGGATCTTGTTCAAGTATTTCTCTATTCAGTTACTTCATTTCATAAAGGAGTTTGATAATTATTTTCACATTGAATAGGAATAAAGCAGTTGAGGACTATAAAAAATATTGGCAGATTTGATGCGTTCATAAATATGCGTTGCTCAAAGTTTCTGCTCTTGGATTAGAGTTCCGAAGGTGCTCCTAAGATGACGATAATAAAGTTTTGTTCAAAATACCACCATCCAACAGGGTAGAAGTACCCAGAACTCTTTCGGTATCTGGTTAAGCGAGTCGTGCTGATGATCAGTAATACTGTCGCTGCAGTATAATCCATGGAGGATGCTTCCTCAGTGTAGAGAATTGGTTGATAGTTTATAGAAAGAAAGTGAAACATTTGTTGATTTAACAACGAATATTCTTCCTTGTGTTGAATGATGACGATAATAAAGTTTTGTTCAAAATACCGCCATCCAACAGGGTAGAAGTACCCAGAACTCTTTCGGTATCTGGTTAAGCGAGTTGTGCTGATGATCAGTAATACTGTCGCTGCAGTATAATCCATGGAGGATGCTTCCTCAGTGTAGAGAATTGGTTGATAGTTTATAGAAAGAAAGTGGAACATTTGTTGATTTAACAACGAATATTCTTCCTTGTGTTCATGTTGGGTTCATTTCTATGTTAGGAAAGATAACTTGCGATCATTCCATTTTTGAATTTTTATCATAATTTTATTTTGAAGTTATATCATGTTGCTGTTTTGACACTATACTGTCAAGTCGAACATGTATATTTCATTTGTTTATTACCAATGGATATCTTGCGTGTATTTTTGTCTTTGGAATCGAATATTCTATCCATAAAAATACTGAAAAATTGCACTCTCAAAAATTTCAAATCTGGAGGAGAAAGCAATCTTTTAATTTTGGCTCCACATATCGACCTTTTAAACTGCCGAAACTTCGCGCGTTCCGTAACTTATCGTTTTATACCAACTCTCTCTGTTCTCGTGTATCTTTTTCTCCATCAAACCAATGGACAGCGTCGGCTGTATCGATCATTGGGTATGGTCCATATATATTCTTGGTTACTAATGGCTAGTGCTTGGGCTGTCAAATTCCTGACACTTCGGTTCATTATGTGTCACATGGCACTAACCATTAGTAACCAAGAATATATACGGATCACACCCATAGTATCGAAGAGTTATGAGTGACGCGATTTCGAGAGGCGCGATAGTAGCGTAAATGAACGAACTTGCGCGACAGATCTGGAATTCTAGGTACCCTCGTCGACTGGCAGCGAGTTCATACGTGCGTTTTCGAGAGAATTCGAGCGGCGCAATCGTATCCCGATCACTTTGGATCTGCCGCGTCTATACGCTCGAAAAGAGGAGCTATCCGTCGGCAAGTGGAATGTATGGTTTGTGAAAAGAATATTTGTTGAAGCTCGTTGTTTATTGTTGGTGTATTTTAGATGGATCAGATTGAAAGATTAATAAATGTTGCCTTTTTTCTTACATTAAACTCACTCCCAGAAGTTCTGTAGGTGTAGTAGCCTACCTGAAATTGAACTCTTTGGCAATAATCGGCTATATAGCATTCCAAATATAATTAAACCAGCGCATTTCGCCATCATCTCGGTTTTTATAGCTCTTATTATCCCAATATCAATTATCAATTTGTTTTTTAGTCTGTGACCAATTTTATTCCGAACATTTTTCTATATGCGCAAGTGTTTTTGGTCCATACGTACTGTAACGATTCAACTACGTTCCAATCAATCTCATATGCAGAACGATCCTTTCAATTACAAAATAAACATAGTTTTTTCTTTATCAAACGCTACGGATTTTTTACTAGTGACCTATTTTCTAAAATACGCATGCACTTCTGCAAAATTATAAGAATTTCTGAATATTTGTGTCACCATCATTTATTTCGATGTTTGCAGTTTTTAAAGTTTCGAAGTCACGTTCTAGATACATTAATAACATATTTCCCTTCTGAAGGTGACTTTTCACAAATGAAACTCAAATCAGCCATAATTTCGAAGTTCCACATCCTTAGTTTTCGAAGTACCCAGGTCATCACACTTACACTTCAACTTCAATTGAAGTATTATAAATAATGAATATACCATAATAATCTGCTTGGCGGTCTTCTGGCAACTCAGTCAAACCACGCCGCCTACATCTGTAAACTTTTGAAGGTTTTTCCGATTCATTATCAAGATGGTGAATTTTTCCCGATAATTTCATTTTTTCTTAATTTGAATCTACCTTATCCCAGAAATTTTCCCCATTCCGTAGCTAACATACGCCTGATCAAGTGAGATTTATCCAAGAAATTAATTCTGAATCCATCCCGAATCACAATTTCTTCAATAAACACGGAAATCCGAAGTACAAATCGTCTGCTGAACAAGAACAAACCGAAACCTCGCGAACTATCTGCCAGTGGACGACCCCGAAGCCTGAGACCGCTTGGGTCGTAAAAGCTCATCGGCGCTCGTAAAACGCGTAGCTCATAAAAGCCCCAAATCGCTTCCAGTGGACGGCCAGGCTAAAGCGTCTCAACCAGTTTTAATGGCGAGTTATTCAAAATTCACTAATTCTTAAAGTATGTGATAGCACATTATGATTTTGTATGGATATAGAAGGAAAAAAACAAATATATATATAAGAGACCTACTGTTTCATATAAAACTTTGGTTTACTGGAAATTAGTTATGAAAATGAAATATCAACATCACGTTTTTTATCCTAGATTTTAATGGTACCATTTCAGTTTCGCGAGAATGCGCTGTTGCCAACTTGGTCACATTGGATTTCTGAACATCTGATATAGAGACTCATGATATGATTTTATTAATTTTAGTAGATTCATGAAAATTTCTTCAGCAGAATCTTTAAAAATACGTGAATCTTCACAAATTTGAATATATTTCATTTTCACAAAATCCTCCGTTGCATAGTTGTCACCTTCAGACCATTGGAAATTTGATTTCGAGGTGAACAATATTGTATTGAGCTGGTGATTTTTGGTAACGATTTGAAGTACGCGGAAATGCGCTGTTATCAAGTTATGGACGCTGGAAACTGAAATTTCGGGTGCAAAATCTTTTTGTGAAGGTGGATCTGGGTGAACCTGAATGATGCTCATTTATACAAAAAGCGTTGTTGCCAATCTGAATATGTTGTTCGAAATTATTTTTCATGGTTGAAATATTTTCCTTTCAGCTCTGCCCTGATTGGCAAATAGATTATGAGAGTTATGACTGGAAAAAACTTGACCCCAAGGATGCTGCAACTAAAGAATTAGTCAAGCAATATTTCTCATGGACTGGCACAGACAAATCAGGCAGGAAGTTCAACCAAGGAAAGATTTTCAAATAAATGATGTTACTGACACTTTCATCATAAAGCTTTACAAACTCACTTAGGAGATTAAATTGAAAGTGTTTTTTATACAACTTGTTCTGTTTGATAATTTAAAGTGTTCCATTTGTCCTGATCACGTCAGATTCCAATGAATAAACTATGTGACAAATTATTTGTTCGATCTTAATCCCTTTAGGTAGTCTCAAATATCTCAAATGAAAAATTTTTGGATTGATTTGGGAATCTGAAAGTGGTGAGGTGTCACTACTTAAAATTATGGAAAATTTCGTGAGTACTGTCCTCATGGCCGAGCGTTAACAATTCCAAAAGAAATAAAAAAAAACTCAATTTTTGCGCGCATGTTCTAGGGGAACAGCGTGCTATCGTTTTGTCCAAATGTCTGTAATTTTGGATGATTGAGCCGAAAATGGTCTCAATCGACTAGGTTGGACTCACTGATGACGAATCCGGTGTCAAAATCGATTCTGTCCGGCCGGCCGGACGTAGACACGATAACTGTCGACAGAAGCAAGCTAGCTATTTGAAACTTTCAGGATAGGTTGCGCATCAGAATGCCGCGGTTAAGTTCGTTAATGGGCCAAATCGGTCGAATAGTTTCGGAGTTATAGGCACTTGAAGTTTTGAAGTTATTTATTTTTTATTTCAGAAACTACTCAAGCGATTGGATTCAAACTTGGCAGTTTGGTGAAGTATAAGTATTTTTTTTTCGGAAACCATTAATCATATCCAAAAAAAATTATACTCACACTTTGACCTTCTAATTTCACAGCAGTGTACTAAATTTCAGTTCGATACGATCATAAGTTTTGGAGATATCGGGAAAAAATATGTCAAATATCGAGGTTTTCTTCTCGATATCGTTGATTTTTTCGGTATTACTCGAGAAATACTGATTCAGTCCTGATTAAACTTCACAGCTAGTTTTGAGATGCTGAAAGACAACTTTATGCAAAATTTCGTGATAATCGTGTTATTAGAACAATTTGAAAAAAACAATTTCTATGATTTTCTCATCATATCATTAAATTCTGTATGAAACTTCGAACTGTTATTTTCGATGAAGTACTGGAGTTCAATTCGATCTGATCTGTATTTTTGGAAATATTGGAAAAATAAAATTTTGATTGGGTATATCTACGGAATCATTGGGTGGATTTTACCCATTCACGAATTCGGCCTTCGTAATTTAGGTCCAAACCTTCTCTACAAATATCGAGTCCTTAAGTTGTTTCTTTCGGAAGTTATTGTGTTTACGCAGTCGGCCGTTAGGCTGACCGTAAACACAATAACTTCCGGAAGAAACGACTTAGAAACTCGATATTTGTAGAGTAGGTTTGGGGCTTAATTACGAAGGTCGAATTCGTGAATGGGTGAAATCCGCCCAATGATTCCGTAGATATACCCAATCAAAATTTTATTTTTACAATATGTCCAAAAATACAGATATGATCGAATTGAAATCCAGTAATTTGTCAGAAAAAAATTTCAAAAAGCCGTGAAGGCAGCAGCTTTTGCGCGCACGTTCAAATTCGTTGCTGAAGCGGTCATCTACATTGAACATGCGCGCAAAAGTTGCTGCCTTCACGGCAGTGCTTTTTGGACTTTTTATTGTGAAATGTGTTTGGTACCTAATAGGAAGGCCGGGTTCGTTAATGGGTATAATCTTTCCAATAATTCCGATTCAAAGTTATATTTACCCAGTATTGCCGAAAATACAGATTAGATCGAATAGAAATTTAGTTATTGATTGAATAATGACAGCTTGAAGGTTCATCCAGAATTTCGTTTGGATAATATGATCAGAAGTTCGCAGAGTATAGAATATTTGATTTTTTTCTAATGACACGATCGTCGCGAAATTTTGCAGAAAGTTGTCCATCATTTTCGAATTAGTTTCATCATGATTGAATCAGTATTTATTCCGGAAAAAAACACAAAATGTGACAGTGATATTCAAGAATTATGCTGTTATCCTACAAAAATTTCGTTCACTGCTGTGAAATATACAATATGCAAGGTCTGAGGAAGTTTTTTTCAATTCTGATGCATAGTTTCCAGGAAAATCTTATATTTTGATTTAGTGACAGTACAATCAGGGCTGGGCAAAATACATGTTAAAATACAAAATACTTTCAAGTCGGGTATTTGAAATAAAAAATACAGTATTTTGACTATTTGTATTTGACATACAAATTACAAGATACATTCAGGTGTTACGTAAAATGTGAAAAGAGGACAACTAATTCAGCTTAGCCATTTAATCGCTAAATAAAGAATTTCCTTTCAGAAACACAAGATTTTTGAATGTAGTAACAGAAAAACAGCCTCTTGGAGAATGAATGAAATAAGCTGAAGAAAACAATCTTTCTACAGGTCCTGATGAGCACAAACTTGTGTTATATTGTATGAACACATTTTTATATTAGGATAATGTTCAAGGATGGTAAGCTCTTTGCTCTTATCGTTTTTGGAAATTGACCAACTCTAACTCCATGTTGAAATGACCATTGCGCAGCACCTTTTCTCCCTTTTCATTTGCCAGAAACATGATTGCTAGCAAAAGAACTAGATCAAGCAGATGAATGTTGCGCCATCTGAAGGGAGATTCAGAGACTATTTTCTGTAGAGCGCTCAGCGCTAAATGTATTTATTCAAAAGTATTTCGAAGACAATAGTATCGAAATACAAATTACAAAATACTTCAGTGTCAGGTATTTGAAATACCAATTACAAAATACATTTTCAAGAAGTAATTGAAATACAAATTTGTATTTGTATTTCAATTACAAGTAATTGAAATACTGCCCAGCCCTGAGTACAATCTCAATTAAGTTGCGGATCTTTATGCTCAAACTGTCAAGTTCAAATTCAATCGCTCAGCTAATTCCTGAAATATCCTCAAAATTTCAAATAGCGTGATTTTGAGGGTGGAGTTCGTTTTTTAAAAAATTATTTGGAAGCGAATGGTTTGAAAAAATTATAAGAATGCACAATGTTGCCACTTTTTATATTCAAGTATTTTCTGGAAAAATAAAACCGAAATGGGGTGCAAAATGGAAATAAACCATCATTGCGCATATTCACAAATGAATTAAGTACATCCCAAAAAAAAAAATCGAACAATGATCAGTGAAGCCTGCAGAATGACACATTTCCTCCTATTAACGTCGAAAATACACGAATTCTTAATTTCCCGCTGATATTGGCAACATGGGCAGGTGCTTGACCTTGAGATATTAACAAGGTTTCATGAAATTTGAATGCGGCTGTGTTGCCAAGATCCACGAAGCCATAGACAAATAATCTCTAGTTTATCTATGCACGAAACAATCCGTTATTTACAAGCTGTGGCCGGACGTACAAAGGCGTGAGTTTTGAGAACGGGTTGATACCTGAAACATGCCTGTCAACTCATTTGTTTGCCTTGTTAACCATTACTAATTAATTGGTGTTATGACAAACATGGGAATCAATTTTGTTCAAACATAAGAATATGAGATGGGCTGAGTAATATGGCATTTCAATGATGGGATATAATGAAATAAGATGCCTAAAAAAATCTTTTATTGAAGGAATTATGTCAATGAAGCTTCAACCTTATGGATAAAATTCCTAAAACCAGTAGACAAGATATAATTTATACTTGATACAAGGTAAAATGAAAATGTATTTTATACTGATGTAAGCAAAGTCAATTTTTCATTCAATTGTAATTGTGTTTTTATCAATTGTGATAATGTTATGACCATAAGAAGGTCTTTCACATTACTATTGAACATTTCTGAGAATTGCTCATTAGACATATGAGGCACAGAATTCACTAAATCTAACAATGACCTTCCAACTGCATTGTCTGGTTTAGTTCGCCCAGCTAAAACATCTTCTACATAAGTCAATACCTGATCTAATAAACTGCCCATTTTGGTACCAGCTTCGGCAACTTGCGCCAAATCTTGTACAGGATAAGTTTGTCTAGGTCTATTTGTAGAAGGACCCATTGTTTTTTGACATAATTGCAATGCAAATGTTTCAGGATCATAACAGGTAACATCAACTGGGATTGAAGTAAACATGGAACCTTGTTTACCATTTGGCACACCAAGTGATACACACACATATGCCTTCAACCCCATTCTTCCACCTTGTAAACTTGTATCAACTGTGACATGAACAGGGTTATTACATTCTCTGGAATAATACTCGTGTATCACTGAGCTATGATTCGTTACTTCATGTCCAGTAGCCCACCATCCGACAATTCCTTCGGTTGAATTAACTTTGCGGTTTAATTCATAGATATCCATCGCATAACTGAGTTCTGCTTCTACCTGATCATCATATTCTTTATGGGGGACACAAAAACAGTTTGTAACTTCCACAACTCCTTTGTCCAAAGTTCCTAAAAGAGTTGAATCATTTAACAAGTATCAAACACATAATAACGAGGTAAAGAGTGTAGGAATCTGGCAAACCGAACCTATAGGTTAGAAATTTTGAGTTCAAGTTTGAATTTATAGGAAGGATCAAAATATCACAATATGCATACCGAGTAAAGTTCCAATAACTCTTTGAGAGTCCGCATTTCGTCTTTCATAAGCATCTACAATCTGAAAAAGTACAACAGGATGCACCTTCACTTGCAGGTTCAACGCCATTTTGCAAATGGTGGAAAATAAAATGACAAGAACATTGACATATCTTACAGTGACAGCTGAGTATGCGCAATAGAATTGACAATGAGAACGCCAACGTAACAGACAAAATTTCCCAGCATATCATTTGAAAACACGAGAAAATAATTTTCTTATAAATTGCATTAAAACACCATAATATCTTGAAAATAAATTTTTCTTTTCATTAAGTGTTTTATTATAGATATCATGAACCCATTTATTGTTTCGTTATAGGGATACAACTTTCGAAATTAACGTTTCATTCCTCAGTGTTGATGGCGTTCGACAAAATGGTTTCGCGGCCCACCACTAGCATATCTGCGTTGTTTTGGTATATCCGCAATGCAGGCGTGCCTAAGCTTTACAAGCTCAGAGTGAGTGTGGCTGTGATATTTCTGGATAAAACCTAATTCTTAAAATAAAGGTGTGTTTTACTTATGCCTTCAAGAATAAATATCTTCTTAACCCCTCCCTCGCTTTTTCGTTGGAATCATTTGCTGGGAGCTAAATGTCAGAAATCCAAGGGAAAATTTATATTTCTTTTACCAGATGACTATTACTTTTGGGTAATTTCATGTTCCAATTATAATAATTCATGTGTTTCTGCGTTGACCTTCGCCCGAAACTCTCTAGCTCGAAAATTCTTCTAATTTGTTTACATTATATCGCACAACAACAAAAATTACCGATTGATTAGGTTGAAGGATTTCAATCAGGGCAAACTGAAATAAATTAATAACTGCCTGATAGTAATTTCTCGAAACAATGTTAATTTCAGGCTAAAAAATGGAAAGTAACAGTTCAGAGGATTCCTGTCTATCAGAATATTCAACAGAATCATCAGATGAAGATGGAATGGAAGTAGCTCAAATAAATGGTACGAAGCTACTTCTGCCCCAAGGTTTATGTGATAAAGAAGATGTTTTTAAGGAATTTTTCTCCCTTAATTTATGGAAATCTCTGTCTGATGAAAATAAAAGTCATCTACAAACTTTATTACCAAAATTTCCAGTAAACGATGAAGAAGAAAAGAAAATTACATTGGAAAAGTTATTAAATTTCGAAAAATTCAAATTTAATAGTCCTCTACAACAATTTCATGAAAATCTCAAAGCAGGTTACTTCAGACCTGATATTGCTAGAATGAGAAGTATGATACGGAAAGCGGAACATAAAGAAGCAAAACATAGATATAAGAATCATAAGGAAGTCCTGAAAAATTCTGTCTTAGAGTCTAGAAGAAATTTATTAAACCAATTAAGAAACCTACCACCTGGTCATGAACCTAAGGTAGAAAAGATAGATGTGACAAATTCAGATATTATAAGGCATCGGACAAAAAGAAGATATTTTCAAATTTTATCATCCATCAAAGCTAAGACGGAGGAAATTTGTTCTTCTGATGAAAATTATTTGGATAATACAGTATCAGTATCAAGAAAACAGAAGAGATATTTGAATTCGATAAAGAATTCTCTGCCTGATAGTTCAGAGCAGAGGTTTTTTTCAAGTTTGACAGGAACAAGTAGTCTCAATGATTTAGAAAGGTGGGTAACTATTATTATTACTTACTATTCAGAACGATATTTAATATATGGACATATTTTTAGCTATATTACTCCAAACTCAAATCCATTTTACATTAGTGAAGATGCATATAGGAATCTATTGAGGAAACATAAAAAACGGAAACAAGAGGATGCCGAGAATCCAGAATTAAATACTAGAAACATCACTCTGCACGATGTGATAAATAGGACTCAATTACCTCATTTGAAAATAATTAAAGTTTCGTCTTCAAAAAGTGGTACTAGTGATCAGAGGCCTCCTAGTCGTAAAAAAGTTAAAAGGGATTCAAAGTATTTTAATTATGTGAGAAACTTTAATCCACCTTTGACATCTAATAGTGAGAATGATAGTGATTCTGATTCAGTTATTGATGCAGTGACTGTCCAACAAGTGAAACAAACTAGAAGTGAAAATAAACTGATTAAAACTCCTAAAGTTCCACTGGTTAAACCGGTTAAAATTGAAGTCAAGAAAGAACCTGAGGAAATTTCAGTAGTGCCAGTGTCTCAGGAAATTATTACTTCTAGTGCAAATATTATGAACCCTATAAGTAGTTTTTCACAATATGGTAAAATGGTACCGGCGACTATGTCCGATTTAGAAGGAATCGACATGATGAATTTACCAATTGACCTGGACAATTCGGACATTGACATTCTGGATATCAATAATAAGCCAGAATTGATGCAGGAAACACATTCAAATTTTTTGTCACTCATAAGGGATATTATATGTTCCACTCCTGAACATAGGATGGACTTCCCAGTTTTAGAGAAACGTCTACAAACATGGCAGGAAAGTCCAATTAGTCCGTTGAACGATTGGTATTCTCTTTGTGAAAGTTGGGTTGAGGTGTTGAAATCTGCAGTTAACTTTTTGTGTGGCAACGCAATAGAAGTGCCTAATGATTTTGTTCCATATTTAGAGTATAAACAGCAAATTGATGCATATCAGTGGATCGGGGCTGGTAGAGATAGTGATAGTTTACTAGCGCCTTTATGTAAATTTTGGCTAGAACACCGAGATGATTCTAATGCTGTTAAGGTCAAAGAGGAGATTGAAGTTGAGCTGAGTGATAGAGCCCAAACACCCCCTCCCCCAAGGTGAGCCGTAAACCAATCCTCAATTTGTTTTGTTTGAATAGAATGTTAATTTATGTCTAAGACACTAAACAAGACTTTAATGTTTGACTTATAGTCAAGGCACAGCACAAACCAGTAGATCTGGAGCCATGAAATTGTGCAGAGTAAGGATAATTTTTGAAATTCCACCTGTTAGAATTTTAGGGTAGTATAGAAGGATTTTCAAATTTAATGGGTATTTAGTTCTGCTCTAATGACCTGACATTTTTAAGCACTATGATATTCCCACTTCTTTAAACAAAAAATTTCAAAAAGCACTGCCGTGAAGGCAGCAGCTTTTGCGCGTACGTTCAAATTCGTTGCTGTCATCTACATTGAACATGCGCGCAAAAGTTGCTGCCTTCACGGCAGTGCTTTTTGAAATTTTTTTCTGATAAATTACTGGATTTCAATTCGATCATATCTGTATTTTTGGACATATTGTAAAAATAAAATTTTGAATGGGTATATCTACGGAAGCATTGGGCGGATTTTACCCATTCACGAATTCGACCTTCGTAATTTAGCCCCAAACCTACTCTACAAATATCGAGTTTCTAAGTCGTTTCTTCCGGAAGTTATTGTGTTCACGGTCAGCCTAACGGCCGACTGCGTAAACACAATAACTTCCGAAAGAAACAACTTAGAAACTCGATATTTGTAGAGAAGGTTTGGACCTTAATTACGAAGGCCGAATTCGTGAATGGGTAAAATCCACCCAATGATTCCGTAGATATACCCAATCAAAATTTTATTTTTCCAATATTTCCAAAAATACAGATCAGATCGAATTGAAATCCAGTACTTCATCGAAAATAACAGTTCGAAGTTTCATACAGAATTTAATGAGGATGATATGATGAGAAAATCATAGAAATTTTTTTTTTCAAATTGTTCTAATAACACGATTATCACGAAATTTTGTATAAAGTTGTCTTTCAGCATCTTAAAACTAGCTGTGAAGTTTAATCAAGACTGAATCAGTATTTCTCGAGTTATACCGAAAAAATAAACGATATCGAGAAGAAAACCTCGAAATTTGACATATTTTTTCCCGATATCTCCAAAACTTATGATCGTATCGAATTGAAATTTGGTACACTGCTGTGAAATATGAAGCTCAAAGTGTGGGTGGAATTTTTTTTTGGATATGATGAATGTTTTCCGAAAAACAAAATTTTTTGTAAAAAAATGTCGAAAAAATTTTTTTTTTTAATTTACTGACAATATGATCCTGACGAAATTAGGCTCAAAGTTGCGCGTCGTTATACTCCACCAAACTGCCAAGTTTGAATCCAATCGCTTGAGTAGTTTCTGAAATAAAAAATAAATAACTTCAAAACTTCAAGTGCCTATAACTCCGAAACTATTCGACCGATTTGGCCCATTAACGAACTTAACCGCGGCATTCTGATGCGCAACCTATCCTGAAAGTTTCAAGTAGCTAGCTTGCTTCTGTCGACAGTTATCGTGTCTACGGACGGCCGGCCGGCCGGACAGAATCAATTTTGACACCAGATTCGTCATCAGTGAGTCCAACCTAGTCGATTGAGACCATTTTCGGCTCAATCATCGAAAATTACAGACATTTGGACAAAACGATAGCACGCTGTTCCCCTAGAACATGCGCGCAAAAACACTCCGTATATCTCCTGAAATTCTTTTAATTTAACACAAAACATGAAAATTGTTTGTCATTGAAAATTTAAATACAAAGAATGCCGAAATTTTTGTTGTAGTTCATCAACATTCTGTCTATTAGAAATATTCAAGGGAATTCGTTGTCTATTCAAAATTCGTAATTTGACCTGTAGGTACAAAAACTGGTTAAAATAACTGGTTAAAAAAATGATTATAAATTTTATTTATGAAAGATAATTGAACTTCCCTTCAAATGATCTTTCATGATAACTCTGTGCTTTTGAGAACCTCCTTTATTTCGTAAACCTAACAATTTCGAAAGAGGAATATGGTACATAATTTGAAAGGAAAAGTAGATATCTATTTTAAATATTCATTAACCCAGTAGTATTTAGGACCCTACCTGTATGGAGATGCACTCATGAAAGCATTGAATTTTGTACCTATAGTGGAGTTTTTGTGCTTTGCTACAATGTTACTCCCTCTCTCATTAATTTTTCTAGAAAAATATTTTTGAATAAATATTCATAGTTTTATATTTAAAATGTTCAAAAAGTTTTGGGAAAGCACTGACATGAATTCAGGTGCTCTCACGCCTTTATGAAAATGCATATGAATAAAGCGATCTCTCATCCAGGTGAAACAGAGCTCAATGCTACTAGGTTCCTTATGAAAAAATACAAATTTGAGTGATCTGGTGCTGTTATATTCTATCCGCGTGCAAATTTGTGTTACTTTGAGGTCTTTTCTGATTATATGTAGAAAAAATTATTGCACGAAAATGGAAAATTTGTAAGTTGCGAAATAACAAAGTTTAAAATTTCTCTTATTTAACTGAGTGCATGGAATTCCTAATGGAGGAATATTTCTTAGAAAATAAATTCAGAAGATTTCTGTGGAAAAAATGTTGAAGAGATTTGATTTTATAAGTGGAAAATCAAGCTATTGATAAAATATTGAGAATTATTCCTTTTGGTTTATTATTTGGTAAAATCAAATTATATAATATTATTACTTGATAAAATCAAATAATAAACCTTAGTGATCAACCAAAAAAAAAAAGAATAACCCCCACTGAAAATTTCACAGTTTACATTTTGGAGTATGCAGATTTGAATGAACTAATAAAAAAAATCCGCCCGTCTGTTGTCTGGGGCTTTTCTCAGGTACTATACCGAAATCCGTGAAACTTGGTAGAAAAATCGTGTGTTGCTCGAGATTGATCCTCCAAGCTTTTCAGCAGGATCGGTGTACCCTAAGGGCTCAAAACTGGGGGTTGGAGAAAAAAAATTATTTCTCGAAAACTTACCTCCGAATTTTCATGAAACTCTCAACGTTTACTGTTGCATAACTCAACCTAAAAATTTTCACCTGGAAGATTTCTGACCAGAAGACCCTGAGTTATAAGGAAAAACGCGCCTTTTACTCCACGTCTTCGGTGGTGTGGAAAAGAGTAGGATTTTCAAAGAAGTAAAACGACTGTGGAACGTCTCTTTTCAATCAAAATATTTCAAATTATGCTACTCAATTGGAGTTCTGCATGTGGAAAAGTTAATCAATTATACAAGAGTATTTATTGAGATTTCAATGTTTCATATTAATTTTTTCATGGGATTGATTTTGTGTTGTGAAAAACCAATAAGTTATGAATAATATATAAGTTTTATTTAAGATATCAATGGTATTGGGTTATTTAACGGAGAAAATAATAAACCCTCGTGTGAAATTTGCAGTGTTTTTGAAATTCTTTTTGTTCTGTTACTAGTATCCTTTGATAATGGTTTGGGTGAAATTGTTATCCTGCATATTCTGTATTATTGCAAATAATCCTGTTATGAATAAGTACATGTTGGCTTTTTAGTGACCAAGATTTTCAGAATTTATTGCATATACTTCTTCAAACTCAAATATTCACAGCAAAGTTAGGAGTATTTGTGACTTAAGCTATTATCTACATGTGTTACATCTCAACACAATACCCTCATATCTAAAACTACCTATATATAAGCAATAAAACTTGACTTCAGCAAGAAATGAATAATTTCTTTTTCCTGATTTAGGTGTCCAACCAACTGGACGATAAGAAAGGCCACTCAAGAAGAAGTAGAAAATTTCCAAGAGCAGGAAAAAAGGAGATATGAGAACCCGCATAAAGCATTCACCTATTGCTGTAATGGTTATGAATCGGTTGTAGCTCCTCTGAAAGGAATATATAACCCTGCTGTTGGTAACACAAAAGCCAGGGGCCACTCGATTCTAACGGCTGATCGACCAAATTTCGTGACTATTTTATCTTTAGTTAGGGATGCTACTGCTAGATTACCCAATGGTGAAGGTACAAGAGGAGACATCGTGGAGCTGTTGAAGCAGTCACAGTATATTAGTACCATAGCCACTGACAGTGTTTTGCAGACAGTTGTTAGTGGAGCATTGGATAGAATGCACACCCAATTCGATCCATGTGTGAAATATGATACTAAAAGGAAGATCTGGATATATCTTCATAGGTAATTTTCACTCTTATATATATATATATATATATTCTTTTGAGATGAGCATTACATTTTTTTTATATCAAACAATTTGTGTCATAACAGTATTAGCAGAGGAAATGTAAACGGGGTACCATACATTTTTACGTATGATACAAGAGCACAGATAAAAACCTCAGGAAAAACTCTGTCTCCCCGTATAAGTGTAATGAAATTGTTGTTCTTTATTGAAGGGCTTCTTTTTCATCGACAAAATTTCCTCCTTCCTATGCGATGCAGGTTGAAATCTTGGAATCATACCTGAAAATAAAAAAGGAGACGAAAAAACTAATATGAACTAGTAAATGATTTAGTACTCATTAAATTAATTTGAAGTTCGCAATCCATCTCAAAAAAGAATCAGACACCGAATGAACTGCCTCGAAACCCTCGTCAAATTTATATATTGGACAAGTATTTACTAAATGTTCTATTGTTTCCTCTTCTTCTCCGCACTCGCACCTTGGACTTTCGACCGAATTCCATTTGAAGAGGAAACTATTACAGCGACCATGACCGGTTCTAAGTCGATTCAAAATGCACCAAATTTTCCTAGGAAGATTGAAACCATGAACTTTTTCTGAAGGATCGCTGATCAAACCTTTGTTAAAAACAATACACGAATTCCATTCCGAACGCCAAATTTCTTTGTCACTTTTATTGGTGTAAAGAAAATCGTTGATCCATAAAGGTTTACGAGATTTCAATCTAGCAATTTTAGAATCCGGAATATAAGACATGATTGGGAATAAATTCGGAAAGGAACGATATTTATCCCAAGACTTTATCACTGCAACCTGTCTACGAATATGGGGCGGTACAATATTTGAGAGAACTGGTAACCACTGTAAAGGTGTAGATCTTATAGAAAACTAACACTGCTCAAGTGAAAGTTGGGCAACAATTATTTCAAAAATTTTCCTTTTGTGCTATCTTAAGACTTCATGATAACTGTAGCTTCTAAAAAATATTTACCATAAGTTTTGAAATCAACAATCTGGGAGGTTCAAAATGCATCTTTTAAATTTTCGATACAACCATTTTCACCTGAATTGAGTTTCCCAACTTTTACCAGAAATATCAAAAATTTTTGCATTTGTCTATTTTATCACATGCATTTTATGTGCTGGTTCTATGGAGCAAGGGCGTTATTGTTTTTACATGCTTGTTTGTGTACATTTTGAATTTCTTGATTGCATATCTAAAAAAAAAGTGACCAGATTGTATTGTCACAGATCAACCAGATAAACCACTCGCGTCATTTACTTAGGAAATCTATGTCAACGCAGATATGACCCTGAATCGAGCTAATCAGAATTTTAGCAGGCGTTTGGGGTGCCAATCAGATTGCAGGAATAGGATTACGTCACTCTCGCCGCTTTCGGACTCGCTTGAAGAGGTTATAAACATGTAAACAAACTGAAATGAATTTTTCATCCTATTAATTGATGAATAATTTCGTATCTGTTCCATTTAAGAATATAATCCAAACAGTTTTTTACAACCAAATCAATTGTTTAGTCATCTTTGAGGTTCTATTTTATGATGACAGTCCTCATTATATGTTTTAATTATACAACAAGAATTGGAATCGAACTTAGGTGGACTCATTCATAATGTTCATTTTATATAATATAAAGGAATCGCAACTGAAGTAAAAGCATTACAACCTCCATTATTCAATTAAAACGATGGAATGTCTAATAAAATTGTATATGATTGCACAAACACTAGGATTGGAATCGAACAAAGTTGGTCTATTCATAGTTTGATTTTATATTGAAATGAACCTCTTTTGATGTGAAACTACAAAGATTCTCTGATTAAGGTAAACGGGTTTTCCATAACATTTTTCCAAAATTTTCATTTACTCCAACCGAATTCTTCTACAGTTTAAGGTGTGACGAAACACTCGCTTTGGTGTTGGAAATTTGCTTTTCAAATGGTTTCATCGAAAAATCTTAGTCTGATTTTGATTTTGTTATTCCTGAATCCCGACAAATCCGTTTTAACATTTCGATTTTAGATATTCCGAAATCAAGTATTCAATTTGACAGCTGTTTCGAGGAAGAAGAAAGTGTGGTTATGTCTGTTATATTTCTCAAGGTCGGAGAGACGCGATTCCCGCAAACGATGAAGTGATTTGTCTTGTTGGTCTGTGGTATTGTTCATGTTCATATAACTAGCATATGCATTTGGGAATATAACAATTTGTGATGAACTTTCAGGAACCGATCAGAAGAAGATTTTGAGAAGATTCATCACCTTCAAAGTGCCACAAAGGCTCCAAAGAAACCTGTGAGGAGGTCACCAGCTAAGCCAAAAGTCAAACAAGCAAATGATAAAGTAAAACATCCAAAAGAAAATAATACCACTCCTTCAGAAAGTAATCCTGAAAAAAATAAAACTTTGAAAAAACCTAGCCAAACCACAACTGTTACTCTCTCATCCCCTAGTTTCTCAAATTCAAAATCAAATTCGCTTTTAATAAGCAACAATCTACAACGAGAGCCATCACCGCCTACTATACAAATCCTGGAAAACATACCATTATCACCCACGCAAGAGGAACAGGAAATTAGTCAAGCACTTCAGGCTATTGTTGACAGTCACATTCCAAGCCCAAAACTGAACAAATCAAAAGCAATGGTGAGAATTTTGTCGCCATCACAAAGCAAATCCTTGATTTCGCCCTCAACGAATGTAATGAAACAGGAAAAAATATTGTCTAAACCAACAAGTGAACAGGTTGTAACGCAACAGTTGATTCAGATGGCTGGCAATCAAAAACAGACAATTCAGGTTATTCAAACTCAGAATTCAGAGGACAGCGATAAGAAACCTAAATTATTAACGACCTCACAACCACAACAAATTATCCAAAATGTTACTCCCCAGCAGCTACAAAACATAAAAAATATTACGTTACTGAGGAATAATTCTCCAATACAAAATATCGACTTGTCATCTTCACTCTTAGCATCAACGTCAAGTGAAAGTACAGAATTGAAAAGTATTACTGTTACTGTCAGTAAACCTACATCATTAACGGAACAGATGGTACAGCCTGGTATTCAAATAAAAACGCCTAATAATCTCACACCTGCTCAGCAGCAACAAATTCTTCAGACAATAAAACAAAAAATTTTACCTCAGACCGTCATTGCGTCCCAACAGCAACAGTTGCTTCTAAAGCAAAAATTACTTCAAAAACAAGGACAAGGTGGTGCACCTGGAATTTCACTACTGGGCCAGGCTAAACTGAACACAGGTGAGAATTTTTTATTTCCGTTTTCTCCTTTTTGCGCGCATGTTCTAGGGGAACAGCGTGCTATCGTTTTGTCCAAATGTCTGTAATTTTGGATGATTGAGCCGAAAATGGTCTCAATCGACTAGGTTGGACTCACTGATGACGAATCCGGTGTCAAAATCGATTCTGTCCGGCCGGCCGGCCGTAGACACGATAACTGTCGACAAAAGCAAGCTAGCTACTTGAAACTTTCAGGATAGGTTGCGCATCAGAATGCCGCGGTTAAGTTCGTTAATGGGCCAAATCGGTCGAATAGTTTCCGAGTTATAGGCACTTGAAGTTTTGAAGTTATTTATTTTTTATTTCAGAAACTACTCAAGCGATTGAATTCAAACTTGGCAGTTTGGTGGAGTAGAACGACGCGCAACTTTGAACCAAATTTCGTCAAGATCATGTTGTCAATAAATTTAAAAAAAAATTTTTTCGAAATTTTTTTACAAAAAAATTTTTTTTTCGGGAACCATTCATCATATCCAAAAAAAAATAGTACTAACACTTTGACCTTCTAATTTCACAGCAGTGTACTTAATTTCAGTTCGATACGATCATAAGTTTTGGAGATATCGGAAAAAAATATGTCAAATTTCGAGGTTTTCTTCTCGATATCGTTGATTTTTTCGGTATTACTCGAGAAATACTGATTCAGTCCTGATTAAACTTCACAGCTAGTTTTAAGATGCTGAAACACAACTTTATGCAAAATTTCGTGATAATCGTGTTATTAGAACAATTTGAAAAAAAAAATTTCTATGATTTTCTCATATCATCCTCATTAAATTCTGTATGAAACTTCGAACTGTTATTTTTCGATGAAGTACTGGATTTCAATTCGATCTGATCTGTATTTTTGTAAATATTGGAAAAATAAAATTTTGATTGGGTATATCTACGGAATCATTGGGCGGATTTTACCCATTCATGAATTCGGCCTTCGTAATTAAGGTTACGCAGTCGGCCGTTAGGCTTTCGAATGAAGTTGTCTTTCAGCATCTCAAAACTAGCTGTGAAATTTCATCAAGACTGAATCAGTGTTTCTCGAGTTATACCGAAAAAATAAACGATATCGAGAAGAAAACCTCGAAATTTGACACATTTTTTCCGGATATCTCCGAAACTTATGATCGTATCGAACTGAAATTTGGTACACTGCTGTGAAATATGAAGTTCAAAGTGTGAGTGGACTTTTTTCTCGAATATGATAAATGGTTTCCGAAAAAAAAAATTTTTTGGAAAAAAATTTCGAAAAAAAATTTTTTTTAAATTCACTGAAAATCTGATCCTGACGAAATTTGGCTCAAAGTTGCGCGTCGTTATACTCCACCCAACTGCCAAGTTTGAATCTAATCTCTCAAGTAGTTTCGGAAATAAAAAATAAATAACTTCAAAACTTCAAGTGCCTATAACTCCGAAACTATTCGACCAATTTGGCCCATTAACGAACTTAACCGCGGCATTCTGATGCGCAACCTATCCTGAAAGTTTCAATTTGCTAGCTTGCTTCTGTCGACAGTTATCGTGTCTACGGCCGGCCGGCCGGACAGAATCAATTTTGACACCGGATTCGTCATCAGTGAGTCCAACCTAGTCGATTGAGACCATTTTCGGCTCAATCATCCAAAATTACAGACATTTGGACAAAACGATAGCACGCTGTTCCCCTAGAACATGCGCGCAAAAAAGAGGGTACTTACTAGAAGTTTTCCTTTGCCTTACATACAAAAACAAGGGTTATCAAAAAACAAACTGCCGCTAAAATCTATGAAAGTATATGCAGACAACTTCTCGATTATGGACACAGTGTAAAGGCTGTAGGAGACCAAATGAGGATAATCAAAAACATTCGCCATCCCAATAATCCATTGCACAATCTTTCAAACTCACTGCTCTATATGAGCTACTTGAAACTGCGCCCATAGGGGATACAAGGAAAAACTTTTGTCCATGAAATTTGCCAAAAGGCCACACAACTGAAAAATCCTGCAACTAGACTTACACCGGCGTTCGCCACTGCATGTCGATCGTTTTATTTTTAGATTAAGATGGATTGGGCGTGCAGGGCCGATCGAAAGGCCTGCGCATCCGCCAGACCTGAACCCCATCGATTTTTTATTTGGGGATCTTACAAAGAGCTGGTGTAAGCGACATAAAGCAACAACAAAGCAGAATTAAGACAAAAACCCTTAGAAGCGGAAAGAAAAATACAACAAAAAACGTTGAAGATTATGTATTTAAAATGGAGGAAGGGATTTCGAAGATTTATTGTAGTAAATTTTAATTTCTCATTAATTTGTGCTTTTATTTCTCATCCAAAAGCAAGTTATTTCACCACCACCAATTTTGAAATATGCTCACATTTTCAGTCAGTGGTTAGAACAAAACTATGGTAAAAATTACACGAGCTACAGTTAGTTTACAGGAATTTCGATTGAAATTACTTTAGAATCACATCTTCGAGTTTAATTTACCATAAGAATGATAAAAAGTAGAAAAATAACTTTAATCGTGTTTCAATGATTTTTAACCTATCCGCCTACAAGGGCCGATTACAGCAAAAAAGGCCCGTAAAGTACTATTTTTTTCTTATAATTTCGGTAGTTCAGGACCGTGCAAAGTTTTAAACTCGGTCAGAAGCTATGAAAACTCCTTTTTGTATTTTTTAATTGATGTTGAATGTTCGAGTGAATTCTACTGAAAACTGAAGTTCTAACTTTCAAGCCTTTTTAAGTAACTTTGAGTGATTTCAGAAAGCTGAATTATTTTTGTTATTGAAAAAACATTCAGGGAGATCATGTTACAGAAAAAAAATCTGCAAAATACCTACTGCATAAAAAGATATGAATTTTTGAAACCTAACTGGCATAATAAATCGGAAAAATACGAAAAAAAACTATAACTCGAAAACTACAAAAAATCGCATAACATACATGGGGTATTTTTGGATACACCCAAGTGTGAGGAATCTGAAAAAAATTTATTGATGTCACTACTTGGACCACGCTATATATTTATTATACTTGGTGAAAATTGAATAATATTGCATAATGCATAGAATATTGTATGTCACAGAAGAAACTCAAACACTTATTACAACTGATTCTTCTAACTTAGAGGAGTATTTCTTCCTAGGACATAAGCATAATCATCATTCACCGAAAGTCAAACTTCCACAATTTAATTTAATTTCAGCCTTCAGTTCAAAGAACGGGTATAAGCTAATTATTCTCTCAAAATAATTACAGATACTTCTACATCAAAACCAGGAATTGTCACCAACCAAACACCAGTAGTGGCAAAAGTATTAACAAATGCAGCTGGGCAAGTAATTTCGGTGGAGAACTTGTTAGCCCATCAAAAACAACATGGGTCATTGCCACAAGGTTAGTTCAAATGATTGAAACCCTGAATAAAGAACATAAGGAAGGAGCATAAGGCTTCAAATCGTGGGTCCGGGATGGAGGTTACATATGGCCGACTTCCCTTTCACTTTGAAGAGAGAACAACTTGTTCCGAGACTTCTTTGTCTGAGGAAACTAACTAACATGAGTCATACTTGGAGGTTCAATATGGGCGATTATGTCTCACTGATATACGAAGTAGAACAGCGTTATGCTACTTCCTGTTGTTCTTTATTCAAAGGATTGAAATTATCATTATGACAAAGGTTCATACATATTGAAAGATCATTGAGTATACAGGTTTGGAAAAGACAGTCGATGAGATACGAAACCCAGCGTTAATCTAACGAGGGTCAGAATCCAATGGCGGAAGGATCAAAATCTCAGCGCGATGCCATATCGAATAAATGACTGTTCTCTTACAATGGTGAGTGGTGGAGGCACAGACCAACCAAATAAACCACTCGCGTCATTTACTTAGGAAATCCATGTGAACTTGTTCGTGACCGTGAATCGAGCGTAGCTGTATACTACAAGCATTTTGGGGTGCCCAATCCCATTGCAGCTGGGAATACGTGATTCAAGGTCGGCAGGCATCGAAGCCCGCAAACGGTGGAGTGATTTGTCTTGTTGATCTGTGGTGGTGGCTCCAGTCTCTGATACGCGATCGAATGAAGCGCTTGCCACCAGTAGTCTTCCAAAAGTGACATGCGTTAGACCATATCGGCGAAGAATGAATACGACAATTTTATTCCATTTTTTAATAGGATTATATTTACCACAATGAATTACACAAATAATTTTCTTCTTTGAAAATGAGTACTTAGGTTCTTTTTATTCGATATGACTGGTTTGAAAGTATAATTGGGAACTTCTGCGAAGATGCCAGCGCCCTAACGGATAAATTTGGAAGTTGTCCAAGCTAGTAGTTTTATGTAAACAAACCTTAGAAATGTGGTGGAGTACGAATATTTATTAAGCAGAGCTTGAATATTTGAAGAAATTATTATAATTTAGTGTAAGATTTCTTGAGAAGGAACTTTCCGTTTGGATCACGATATAAAATCGTACTTTAAATCGTTCCTGGAGGGTAATTTCGGTGTTATTTTAGTGTATGTTGCTTGGTGGATCAAAATGAACCAATATCTAAGTTTACTTTACTAATTTCTGGAAAAATAGGCACCTCAATAAGTAATTTAAGGACTCTTATTTATGTGAAGAAGTGCTGAATGCAGGCTATATTACGTGGTAAATCTAGAATCAGTCCAAATGAAATGACTTGTTCTTTGTTTACAAACGAGTGAATCAACAAAATGAAAACAGATTTTCTGCTTTAGTTCTTTTGCATCGTATTTCTAAAGAAAAGGAAACAGAGAGACATATAATTGATTTCATTATCATATTACAGCAGCTCAAGATACACATACAAAATGAAAAATGTCACAGCTGGTTCAACCTACCTATATATAGAAATGAAAAGTAGTAATGTATTTATATGAATAACTTCAGCTATTATCAACTCTAACAGTATATCTAGTTTTTGTCAGATTTTCAACCAGATCAGTCTTTCAGAATATGATTTTGTATAGTATGTGAATTAGGTAGCTGCAGAAGTACTCGGTAGTTTCTCTGCAGCATTTTTCTTCAAAATTCTCTTATTTTCATTTACACCTGAAAACATCATGACATGAAGTTGTTTCGAAATGAATACATGGTAGGTAATTGACCTTTATGAAAATAAACATCTTCAGAGAAATGCAGTGAACATACTTTCATGTATTTCGTGACCTGTTTTCCAATCTTCAATTTCTAAAGCTAGGCCTTTATTCTATCATTGAGTTTCCTGCCAAATGCTGTTTCCAAATTAACTTTACTTTCATTTGGCTTTGGAAAAAATGAAAACTAGAGGCACTAGATGATCCTTTCTTCATTCACCATGAATAACATTGAGTTGAGGCACACAACAATAGTCATTTTGAGAGGATGCCATTTCGAATTAATACAATCGAAAATTTTAATCGGAAAGGAAGAAATCGATTGATGAATATTACAAACACTTTCGGTATACCAAAATTTCAACTCGGAGAACAACACAAAAGCTCGAAAATGAACTCCAAAAGTAAGCAAATTACGTTAGAATAACAGGCACGTCCAAAAACTACTAGCTTGGAAGTGTTCGAATTTCTATCGCCAGAGGGCGTATCGCTTAGCAGTAGTTGCGAATCAAATCTACGATAGTAAGAAACTGAAAAACAAAAATTTATTATCTGTTGAATTGATTACCACCATAATAACATTTTATGATTTGAATTTCTCCTTTTATACTAAACATTTCGATTTACGAAAATTCTACTTTATTCTCAACCGATAAGGTCTAACGAACCTCACGTTTGGAGAGCTACTAGCAAGCGCGTCCTCCGATTGCGTATCCTGGACTGGAGCCTACACCACTCATTGCAATAGAACCGTCGTTTATTCAATATGGCAATATGCGTTGAGATTTTGATTCTTCCACAGGTCCATTGGATTCTTACTCTCGTTAGATTAACGCCGGGTTTCGCATCTGATCGACTGTCTTTTCCAAACCTGTTTCTTACTTTCACTTTTATAAAGTCAATTGACCTTGAAATAGGTCTATCAAGTGTTTGTAACTACATCTGAGCCAGGTTGATGGGACGTCAATTCGTACATATATAAATCAATGACTCCATGGTTTAGTTCAGTCACATACGTTATTATGATGATCTTTGTGTAAAAAATAAACGCCGTATGGTTATTTGACATGAAACTTACTATAACCTAACATTTTTGAATTATACATAATGTAATGTGTCAAACTTTCATGGTCTGTCTGTGACAGAAAATCAACGGTAAAAATGGGGAACTGCTTATCTCAAAACTTTACCATGACAGAAGGTATTCCACAGGGCATTTCTTTCTTATAGCATCTACTGCCATGGCATGTCTGATTGTGTAGATGACTGTGACCAGTACGTACTCAAGTTTCTAGATGATACAGCATTGGTTTCGTGCGTCGTTTGACATTTGCCATACGTTGGAGGTAAAACAACCTCACTCACCCGCTTTATTTATGTTATGAAGTACAGCATTTTCAACAATTTCAGGATAAATTCACAAGTTTAAATGATTTATATTAATAGAATTGGTGAATAACTAGGCCTAGTTATTGTTTCGTTGGTAAATACAACATAAATACACCGAGAGACGAAGGAATCTGATTTTTCAGATATATTGTAGTGAAGACTTTATATTTGAATATTTGCATTTTTGACCCATTCCCCTAAGTTTTATCTGGTATTCGAAGAAATAGAATACTATGTGAACTATCCCAGAGATTGCAAACATCCTATATTCACGCCATAAATTGAAAAAACTGTTCTGACAAAGTAACAAACTATGGTAGAGTTTGTTGGAGGCATTTCCACACTAGTTAAGGAACTATATTAGACTGTCTATTTAATTTATTCTGTTTAATAAGTTGACTCATGATGAGATAAGTATGATAAGAATGTTTCGTGTTTGTTATACACATTTCAAGAATTATATCTTCTCGACACTACAATAGCTGGCGTTATGAATGACAAACCCATCCTGAATGGTTACCACTCGCATCTCCATATGATATATAAAGGCAATTCGTTATGTGATAGATTTGTCAAAATATTGCATGCATTTTATAATAATAATGAACCAGATAACTTTCTCTGTTCTCAACCGAACACGTTCCGATGTGGCTCGACTACTCAAGGATGGAACTTCTACATTTAGTTGTTTGTAATATGTTTCTAATTGACCTTATTGTCAATTACTAAAGATTATGAAAGCCGTAATGTTGCATCTGCTTGATAAAAAAGCATTTTATATGGTTAGTAAAGAATTTTTTGAGGATGAATCGAAATCGGTGTTCAAGGAAAAAATTTCATATGAATTATTCTATTTGTAACATATATTTAGTATAATAAATATATAATTGAAGATTATGATAACACTGACATAGCAACTGTAGACCAATATTATTGTAGTAATTTGATGATTTGCAACATAGAACGTTATTTGAAATAGTACTGAGAAGTTCTCTGGAACCCATGTTTTTTCCATTCCATACATTTGTTGGATTTCATTCTGCTGTTTATTTTCAGGAATTAATGAGCCAAACATTTTACTGTTTCATTTTAAATAGTTATACCTATAATAAATGCTATCTCTGATGTGGAAACTCTAGGCTTTAGAAGACAAGGATAAATACTGCAATTTTCATTTATATCGTTTTGAACGATTATCATATGAGATTGAATATCAGTTAATCAGATCCATTATCACAAAATTTCACTTGTAAAATGAATAAAATCACTAAAATCTCCAAATAATCGCTCTTCGTCAATGTAAACAAAGCGAATGTATTCCTTGGTCTCTCGGTGTATTTATGTTGCATTTCACAACGACACAATAACTTGGCCTCACAGGTCTAGTAATTCACCAATTCTATGAATATGAACCATTTTAACTTGTGAATTTATCCTGAAATTGTTGAAAATGCTGTACTTCATAACATAAACAAAGCGGGAAAGTGGGTTTGTTTTACCTCCAACGTATGACAAATGTCAAACGACGCACGAAACCAATTGGTTTCCCATAAGAGAACAATACCACGAATTATTTACTGACTCGTTAGATTAACGCCGGGTTTCGCATCTTACCGACTGTCTTTTCCAACCGGCTTTTAAAAGTGAATGGCGTATTGTTGGGAAATCATTCACATTAAATTTTTTTCAGGAACTACTCTAAGAGTATCTGGCACGAAAGGAGGTCAACCCAATATTATACACCTTACAGGCACTTCGAAGCAAAATACAATAGCCCAGTTTGCAGTTGCATCACAAAACAATATAATAGCATTAACTTCCCAACCAAAGCTAGTGGTAGCTTCCCCTACAACAACAGTCACTTCTACTATAACATCAAATAAAGTAAATAATCGTGAAAGAATCAGAGGACCCCAACTAACAAAATTGCCACCTAAAGTTACTCAGCAATTAATCAATGCAAAAATCATTCAGAATATTGAAGGACCTAAAGTTGTACAGCCCAAATTGATAGTAGGACAAGGAGCCCAGTTAAAATTAGCTGCCTCTAGTGGGAAAAATGTAACTCTGCAAAAACCCACTTTGAATTTAACTACCAATTCGAGTGCCATAAGAATGGTAAATACGGCTAATTTGAATCTAACACACATAGGTGGAAAACCAGTGCTGTTTGCAAGTAAAGGGGCTTCAATTCAGAATATTCAAGGTCAGAATGTGATTTTACAAACACAACCAGGGTCGTCTGGTCCATCTCTAGTCCTTCAAAATAGTAAAAATTTTCAAACTTCCACTGTTCCTAAAAATTCAAACAATATAAATATAATCAATCAACAGAACGTTGTTTTGGGATCTCAAGTGAAAATGCAACAACCCCAGGTGGTTTTCAAGAACAATGCAATCAATCAAGTATCACAAAGTCACATAGTATTAGGTGGACAACCAGTTAGGTTACATACTAGTACAACACCCACGACACAAAGATTAGTGTTAGCAAGTCAAGGACAAGGAGGGCAGATTGTTGCTCAACAAATATTACTTCCTGCTGGTTTTCAAGGCACTGCAATAAATATAAAAGCCCTTCAAGGAGTTAAGGTTATTCCAATTGCTCAAGCACATGGTCAGAATAGAAGTAAGTATAAATGTATCAAGTGAAAATTATAAGAGCATTCATACTGAGTGTTTCATTGAAAGGGAAAATTTTTATGTATTGAAGGCTCAAATATTACTTTTATTAATTGAAATTTACGTCTAGTTGGAATTTATAAATTATTTACAAATGCAGATTAAGAACATTCATGATCCACTTTCTTATGAAGAATTCAGAGATGCTAACAGTTTTTCCATAGATATACTTATGAGTGGGTATTGATGGTAGCATTTTTTTTGCACGCTCATGATCTAGAGAACATGTGTTTTTGAATATATTTCCTCGATATCTCACATAATACTCATTTGATCGTATTGAAACTTGGTAATTATTTGTATAGAAAAGAATTATAATACTGACTGATTATAATATGAACTGATGTATATTTTTGCATAATCGAATTCCACGTTGGATTTGGGGTGGAATAGTGTCGGGAGAGAAATTAAATTAAGAAAAAAAAATTTTTCAATAAATTCTTGTTTTGTTTTCGACTTCGGTTCGATATATTGATTTTTACCGTTATTTCAAATCATTACAATTCGTTTCCACTAGGAATTGACCACTTGGACAGAAGTTACAGGTATTTTGTTTCAGTCCCATGCGAGGGGGACTTCTGCTCTATGATTATACTGAGTCTACTTTCATAAAATTTTACATGCATATTCTTTGATCGTTCAGTATCTGGATAGCAAAAAAATCAATATTTTTTCCAACCATAGAGCAATATTATAAAAAAACCTTTTGTCCACATTTCTATGGAGTATTCGATTTCTTACCTTTTTTCACAAAAATATAATTAAAGAAAATACTGAAATTATTTATCTATACAATTACTGCATGATGGAAGAGTATGTGTGCAAAATTTCATAAATCTAGACGCTGTTTTTTTAAAGTTAGAGCAGAAGGCTCACTGCTCGCGAGAGTCTGAAAAAAAAAAAATGTACCTCCTGCCTACAGAGTGAGTAGAAAAAATATTGTATAATTTGAAATGACCGTGAGAATTAATGTATCCAGAAATTTTTTCATCTCGTTTACTTTACTTTCGCTGGAAAACTACCCTTTTTTACGAGCTTGTTTTCTACCAAAACTTTCTATATTAATAACTTTTGAACCGCCATTTTTGAATAGTGCGTTTCTTCACCAAGATATTCTAGATTTGAAATTTCAATTTTCTTCCCAGATCTTCAGAGTAGACAAGTATTCGCTCGAGTAGTGAGTCCCACGATAAATACAAAAACCCAGCAAAGTACAAATGTTAGTGAAAAGCAAGAGGAGTCCAATCCTCAAGATGAAGTGTAAATATAAAAAATAAGTTGTAAGAAATTTAATTTTATTTCGATTAAAATTGTAAATAGTACTAAATAGTTAGATGTTTTAATTTGTGATGTAATTAAATGCAATGATTTTAACAAAGTTTTAAGTTAACTTAATTTATGAATGTGTAATGTTTGTTAATATGCAAAGAATGATTCAGTTAAAAACAAAATGTGACTATCCTTTTGTTACATAAATCGGAATTTTAGATAATATTTTCGTTTTATTTCCGGCCCAAAAGACTTTGATTCTGAATGCTTACAGTTTAATCACTAAGCCAGTAGCCGTTCCGCAATATCTCGGGCACTTTAGCAGTACCTAATAGGGATATCATAAAGGAAACATACAGGTGTTTCTTAATTGGAGATGCAAACCAAGAGGAAAGATTCTTCTCATAATTTTAAGAAAAAAATTTCAAAAAGCACTGCCGTGAAGGCAGCAACTTTTGCGCGCATGTTCAAATTCGTTGCTGAAGCGGTCATCTACATTGAACATGTACACATGTTTACATGTTTACGGTCAGCCTGACGGCCGACTGCGTAAACACAATAACTTCCGAAAGAAACAACTTAGAAACTCGATATTTGTAGAGAAGGTTTGGACCTTAATTACGAAGGCAGAATTCATGAATGGGTAAAATCCACCCAATGATTCCGTAGATATACCCAATCAAAATTTTATTTTTCCTATATTTCCAAAAATACAGATCAGATCGAATTGAAATCCAGTACTTCATCGAAAATAACAGTTCGAAGTTTCATACAAAATTTAATGAGGATGATATGATGAGAAAATCATAGAAATTTTTTTCAAATTGTTCTAATAACACGATTATCACGAAATTTCGCATAAAGTTGTCTTTCAGCATCTTAAAACTAGCTGTGAAGTTTAATCAGGACTGAATCAGTATTTCTCGAGTAATACCGAAAAAATCAACGATATCGAGAAGAAAACCTCGAAATTTGACATATTTTTCCCGATATCTCCAAAACTTATGATCGTATCAAACTGAAATTTGGTACACTGCTGTGAAATTAGAAGGTCAAAGTGTGAGTATAATTTTTTTTGGATATGATGAATGGTTTCCGAAAAAAAAATTTTTTTGGAAAAAAATTTCGAAAAAATTTTTTTTTTTAAATTACTGACAATATGATCCTGACGAAATTTAGCTCAAAGTTGCGCGTCGTTGTACTCCACCTAACTGCCAAGTTTGAATCTAATCGCTCAGGTTGTTTCTGAAATAAAAAATAAATAACTTCAAATGCCTATAACTCCGAAACTATTCGATCGATTTGGCCCATTAACGAAGTTAACCGCGGCATTCTGATGCGCAACCTATCCTGAAAGTTTCAAGTTGCTAGCTTGCTTCTGTCGACAGTTATCGTGTCTACGGCCGGCCAACCGGCCGGACAGAATCAATTTTGACACCGGATTCGTCATCAGTGAGTCCAACCTAGTCGATTGAGACCATTTTCGGCTCAATCATCGAAAATTACAGACATTCTGACAAAACGATAGCACGCTGTTCCCCTAGAACATGCGCGCAAAAATTCCCATAAACAGGGGATGGCAAACGTTTCTTTTTGAAGATAAAAGTTTGAATTTTTTTTCAGTATCTGAATTTCCCTCTATATTCAATGGAAATTTTACACTCTTATAACAATCCAGAGTTTAATCCCGGTTGACATGCTAATTGTGATTGCAAATCTACAGAATGATATTTTTTCTGGAACACTCCCTTGTTTTCCTCCAGAACTTTTGTTTGGTGAGCCACTGTAAGTTCGAAAAATTGTAAAGAGAAGCTTTGTCATTGTACTAAGCTTTACGGTCTTCTGTGATTTTGTCGTATCTGCTACCGATTTCGAGAAAAAAATTCAAACGGATCTCTCAAAATCCTTATGTCTTCACAAAAACGAACAGCCTTCCTGCAATTAATTTATTCAAAATCCAAGAATATAACTTACAAATTAAATACAACCTTCAGTACGATGAATAAAACAGTTCCAAAATATGAACTTATTTAAGCCCTTGCAACCCTGAATAACCAAATTTTCTGAACAAAAAGCATTTGACTGCAAGGATATAGTAAGTAGTAGAATATACATTACTCAAAATGATAATTTAAAACACAAATTAAAAGTAACAGTGCGCACAGCTAAATACAATACATATATAATATGAAAAATGATGTTCCTTGTAGACATTGTATGCATTTGTATATGGATTATAAATATAGAAAGCATGTCGCAACTTTAAAATATTGGCTGTGTGAACTTCTGATCGAGTTATCATTACTTTAAAATTTGTATCTGATTCATTGAAAAATAGTTTCTTGGAAATTAAAACAAAATGTTTTTCTTTGATTTTCTAGTTGAAAAAAGTAATAACAGAAAAATGCGCAATGCATCGAAAATTCCATATAAAAAAAAATTAATGATCGAATTTTAATAATTGTAGATCAATAAGCTGGAGTTTATTACGTACTGATCAACATGGGGAATTATCGATTTTATTTCATAAAATTCTAGGTAGTTCCTGCAACAGTAACAAGGAATACATTTTTCAAGCAGTGATGATAGAAACCAAAGTTCACACAATAACATAGGTGATTCCATACTCAACAGTGGCACTGGGTTACAGAGCTGATGATAATTTTACAACTAACAAATACTTGTATCATAGGATACATTACAAATAATTGATGCAAGAAAATTAATCTCAACAAAGTGTCTTTCATTTACATTATATAATAATTTTGGTTTGTGCTTCATTTCAGTTTGAATAACGCGACTTGACTCTGACAAGGTGTGCACATCAAAAATAGTTTTTTCAGAAACTGAAATGCCAGCTCAACTGCTCTAAAATTTTCAAAGAGGCAGGTAACAACAGTCAAACAGCACGAGGATCTCAACATCTATAAAGAAAACATGATTATTAATAGCTGGGCGCAACTGACAAGCCGCATATGGCTCATCTTGCTCTCAATTTTATCTGTACATTCAAATATATCAGGTTTGCTCATCAGAATAGTGAGAGCCATCAATATATAATATATATATGCAGCATATTATTGTTAATATATTCTTACTCCACTAAAAAATCTTTGGAAAGAGATAACAATAATATTTCTTCGAAAATGTATACATTTCTTCTCTTAATTCGTTCTTATGACAGGACTAAGACACAATAATTTATTCGTTTTTATTTGAGTGTTTTTTATAATGCAACACTTATAATGTGTTCATAAGGGAAGCAAACCAACTACTACAGAAAATCAGCACTATTCTCGAATATCTTCAACTCGATTCCCTTATCCTTGACTTACTCAATTTGAAAAATATGCTTGGTATGTACACCTGTATGTGAAAAAAGTATCGATTCAAAATTACATATTTCAAATATGGAAAATAATTCTTTACTGAATTATTCATTCCAATGTCGTTAAATTTCAACTCGCAGTATGTGTAGACACCAAATGCTAGATGAAAATCTTCTGATCAAAAATAAAAATGTGTTACGATATATATAACGTTGACGTATATCTTAGATTTTCATGCAGCATTGTAAGATCTCACTGAGAAAGTGCTGATATAAACAGTCCCAACTGCAATAGATGTCTTATATAAATATATTTAGAATTTCTGTTTAAAACCGCAATTTAATTTGGTGTCAATTGGAACTGGTATTTCAAAAAATTTTCGTGAATACACAGTTCAAATGTAAAATTGGGCTGCTTTTGATAAACATGATATGTTATCCATCCATGCACACAACATTTGTACTATAAATGACTATGAGAGAGTTAAATATAATCTGTGTTGTAAGACAAAAATAGACTAGGAAGGATATCTTCATAAACTCCTATCCAATCCACCAATCATAAAATTAAAGACTTCAAAAAACATTTAAGAGAATTATCGATATATATTTTTCTCACAACCAACCTACGTTTAATGGTCTTACCAGTTATGATTGTTTCAAGTTTATTTACATGAGAGGATGTGAACTAAAGGAGCAACTTTGGGAAAGCAAACATGTGAAAACCCCATTCAGTATCAGATTTCCCTTAGATAGCAATTTCCCATGGAAATGAGTAAAATATGCGTTATGACTGAAGAGAACGCAAATATATTTGTCAGTTTCAGTTGTGAACATTCAAAAATTATTCACCCATAAAGACTGTTACGATATCTAGGATGATACAAAAGTTCCATCTGGTAAACCTACTAAATTATTTGATTCCCATAGAAATAAATGAGAAATCTCAGTCATAACGATATGACTCCATTTTACGTTTGCATTCAACTTAGTTGCCTCGATGGAAGGTGGAAAAAATGAGGGAACCTTTAGTAAAGTTAGGTAGAAGGAAAAGTAAAATGACTTGGAAGAGGATAATAGAGAGAATCCCTTCTTACAAGTTTTACTTACTTTCTAAGTTGTACATAGTCAAAAATTGAAAGAAATAAAAACAAAAAATAATACAAAAAATATTACATTCTCGCAGTACCTGTCATCTGCAAATGGAATGGCTGAATTTTTCACTCCAATACTGACTGAAAATACTTATTGCTATAGTGAATATTATTGAGATATTAAAAAAAAACTGAGAATATATAATTTTCATAACCATTAATATTAATAAGTCATGTATATAAATATTATTATGGCAAAATTACTGGTATACAAATATCTAAAAACACTTGGTACACACTAAGATTTGCAATTATTGTAAAAATTATCAAAAAATCTATCACATTGATAATTTATAAAATTCCGAAATTCAAAAAAAATTAATTTTGATCTAATGTCTAATTTTCGAACAAATTAATTCATGCTCTTATTCCTTCCACAAAATCTAACTTGCTAGATGAAAACAAAATTTTTCACAGCAATAATTGAAAACATGAGCAAATGCCTTAAAATGTATCACTATTTCAGTAATTTTTTTTTTATTTAATACTAAGTTGAATATAAGATAGTTTCACGAATAGGGGAAAATATGTCCCCCCGCACAAGATAGGCAATTTTAGTTTCACAAGTGAATTCTAAGCTTTCAATGAAAACGATACGTTTTGGCCGAATCAATAAAAATAAGGAAATAATCCAACCTCAAAAGGTTTCATCAGAAGAACTTGAGATATTTCCCTTAATTATTATCTTTTTCTTAATTTTTTTCTACTTTTTAGTCTACCTGTAGAGTGAAAACTTTTTGGAAGGTATACCATTCCCAAACTACCTATCTGCATTCATCGAACAATCCTAATATTGAGGTGTAGATCTTCGACATCACATAGAATTTTGAAAAATATGGTTCTGTTTGATGGAATCGCGTACTGCAGGAGTGAGAAAGTAAACTCTAAATTTTGGATTGATAAAGAGTATTTACAAGATAAATAAAAATATATCTCTGTATAAAAATAAAACAGTCAACAATTTCACCATAAAAATCAATTAACTCACTAATTCTTTATAATTCGAATAACATATTCAATAATAAAATATAAAATATAATATGTAAAACCTACTAAATTAATAATAAAAATACAAGGAAATATGTATTTCTACTGGAACTAAACATGCACTCAGGTGAGCCAAGTAGAAACTATTTCAAGTCTCGGCAATCAATAGAGTTTGGTGAATTGCATCTTAGATAAAGATGCAATAATATAATAATAATGATCTGTTGACCACCAAGACGTTTGCAGTACCACAACTCCATCTAACAGATAAACGTGTATATGATACAATAATTTGAAATACATAAATAATCTGCCTTTTTAAAATTCGAGTTTTATATTTTTTTTGTAAGTTTTTCATAAAAAATTTTTTTTATATACATATAATCTTAAAAACCTCTTGTGAGCAAACGTGAATCCGCTGAAAAAAGAGCGGACGTCAACGAAGCGCACAAAATAACAACAAGAGACTAAGGTCACAACTTATCCTGAAGATACTATTATCACAGGCATGGTTTACCGAAGAGGATAAGGAAAAACCCCCGTCCTCTACAGAAAGTTTCATATAGAACTCACTCACATTCACACAAAAAATGGATTCGAGTGGCAACCTTTGAACAGAATAAGAAGTTTTGTTGGCTAGAAATGTTGGATATTCCTCAGGGACTTTGATACTTTTCTTCATACTAATACATTTATTCCATCTTTTATCATGCCATATTGTGATTTCTTACAGTTTCTTCATCTTTGGGTCATTCGCATGTGAATTAATCAATGTCAAATTATAATGAACTCAAATCTAAATTCTTCAATAGAAGTAAGCCAATATCATCAAATGTGATTAAAGCTAGGGTAAAACCAATCATATTTTCGTTTCAAAGTCCCCTACAATATGGGAAATTCATTCATTGAAATGGACAGTTATTGCAGCGTGTAAGGCTAGACGCATATTTGCTACCAGAAGTTGAAGACACAAGCAAAGAATGAGCCACTATCAACATATACACTCTCAGTCCGCATGGAAACGTTTTTTGTGTATACTAGGAGAATAACGTAGTGAGATTTGTGATCAATGACTAGATAATCATTTTGAAATGAACTCGAAAAGTTACTTTGGGAAAGTATGAATGAAATATACTCTTTCACCCTATTTCACCTCCAAGGCCGAATTTCCTGATATGCTTAGCTAGGCCGCGTATTTGTTGACGCTGGCCAAACAACATTGTGTTAAATAGAGCTTCAAACTGTAAAACGGACATCAAATGTTGATTACAAATCATTAAATTAGATTTTCACAGGATGAAGGAAAGTGGTTTTCTGAAAAAACTCTATTCAACTGATGCCGACGTTTCGCGGATATATTTCCACTTCTTCAGGGCTATAACAGAGAAAATCGAAAATAAACTTAACTACTGATGATGGTACAATCGAAAATTACAATTATTTTTTTTTTTTTTTTCCTTGAAGTATAATGAACTAAAATAATGTCCATCTATATCGAGTATTATCGAAAAACCATGCATAGAGTTCACTTAATCATACTACATATAATTATAACTATTCTTGTTCAAAATTGATGATTTTTTAGCTCATCAATTTTGAACGAGAATAGTTATAATTATATGTAGTATGATTAAGTGAACTCTATGCATGGTTTTTCGATAATACTCGATATAGATGGACATTATTTTAGTTCATTATACTTCAAGGAAAAAAAAAAAAAAAAATAATTGTAATTTTCGATTGTACCATCATCAGTAGTTAAGTTTATTTTCGATTTTCTCTGTTATAGCCCTGAAGAAGTGGAAATATATCCGCGAAACGTCGGCATCAGTTGAATAGAGTTTTTTCAGAAAACCACTTTCCTTCATCCTGTGAAAATCTAATTCAATGATGAACTTAGTAGGAAATGAAACATCGGATTCTAGTTGATTACAAAGTGTACAAATCTCTTTCATCCAATGTATATTCGCCAACTTCACTGAAATAGGGAATTGACCTCAGCTTATCAGAAAAACTATCCTGTAGGGACAACCAATCTATTTTGCCAGACTTGACCCTTGCAAATGATGACTGTTAACTCCTACATCCTACAATCACCTCTAGCCTCAACATCATGACATAAAACGAACGATATTGATTATATTCATTTAAATTGATTTCTTCAATAAAAATCAAATGTCAAAACGTCGCCCTCCGTCTTATTTTAGAATTTATTGTCTCCCATATATCAAATACATTACCATTGTCAAGAACAAAACGCGTTTCCTTCAGAAATTCTAGTGTCTACCGAGTACCAGAATTATAACGAAGAAAAAAATTTCAAGTTCTTAAATCCCAATTGCTTAAGTAAATATCCATAAACTGCTAATTTCTTTTCAACATGGGAGAATTTTTCAAAACGCATTGACGTTATGTTCTGTGATATCTGTATATACGAAAGTATTTAGTAATAACTTTTGTTTCACTGAAGGAGAAGAAAAAGCAAGGCGACAATGGCATCTGTCTCAGAATAATTTCTTATCAAACTTTGCATCCAGAATTTACGAAGGCGTAGAAGGGCCACTCTTTGTCGACAAAAATTTTTCCACCTAATTCCGACTTTGAACTCGGAATTACACTAATTCCGACTTTGAACTCGGAATTATAGTCTATAATTCCGAGTTCAAAGTCGGAATTAGTCTATAATTCCGAGTTTAAAGTCGGAATTAGTCTATAATTCCGACTTCAAACTCGGAATTAGTATAATTCCGAGTTCAAAGTCGGAATTATGTATAATTCCGAGTTTGAAGTCGGAATTATACTAATTCCGAGTTCGAAGTCGGAATTAGTCTATAATTCCGACTTCAAAGTCGGAATTAGTGTAATTCCGAGTTCAAAGTCGGAATTAGGTGGAAAAATTTTTGTTGACAAAGAGTGGCCCTTCTACGCCTTCGTAAGAATTGATGATTCAGGTTTGTGTTTATCAAATCAAATTGAATAAATATAAACCACAGCATTCGTTTCATCCGACAATGAAAAAATTATCTGATTGAATTCTTCCGGTTATGATCTAATTATTCTGCAAAATCTCGACCTAATTAAAACACAAAAGATAGAAGCACAAAGAACATGACCACTCCATTAAACTCAATGAATAATAAGGGGATGAAATATCCGAAAATTTACTGCAACCCTACCGCTTCTATAAAGAAAAAAACCTAACTCTATGGCACTATTCGCAATCAAATCTTTATGCGAGGAATCGCTTTACCAACCTGAGTATGTAAGAATTTCTGGAACATGAAACACAAGAAAAACTCACTCACACATACAGTTAAATACGAGCATATATATCGTCAAATAGATTTGTAAAAGAATAATTAAAAACTACTCAACAAATGTAAAAATGAAAAACAAATTCAATCCGTTCATGAAAGCATTATTTGGAAATGTTGTGCTAGTAAAAGCATTGAAACAAATTAATGTCCTCTCAGATATTGGCACTTTCAAAACTTGAAATTAACAAAAAAAAATAAAAATAAAGGATTTTAGTCTCGATAATTGACACCATAAAATGATAACATAATAAAAAGCGAATGTTTAGGAACCACTTAATGCCTGCTGCTAAGAGTAGATTTAAAACAAAGAAAAAAAATTAATTTGTACATTTACCCCTTTCGGTGGTAAAATTCAATATTCAACATAAATCTAAAGTTAAAAAGACTCTTCCAACTTTCCAACCACCCTATATCAAAACAATTTCAAAATAGGAGGGATGAAAATGTTCAGTTAAGACATTGACAAAACTACGATTTTGCAACTGGACAGTACTTCTCCAACAGAAATTAATTAGAATTATTGTAAAAACATAAAATCAACAATTATTTATATTGTTGAATAAGTAATATTCAGAAAATTAACAGTGAATTCGATAAGATAAATGAATTCCTAAAATCAACTTAAAATATGAATATATAAATATAGAATCAGTTGCAAAGTATTAAATCATAAGTTTTAAAAATGTCTATATTCCTTGAAGGAGTACGTATATATTTTTTGGCTGTAGGTAAACAATTAGCCTTCAAATATTGAAAGTTAATATAAATCATGAATAAAAATCAAATATATGAAATCATAAAAATTAACAATTCCTGCTTTCTCCCTTTGAATAGAAAAAGGAAGAATTGAAGCGGAAGAAATAAGACTTAAATTTAATAATAAAATCAGTTCAGTACTGTGTACAGTGCGAGATCAAATCTACTTGCATGGGGCTCTACATGATATATAGAGTATTCAAGACCAAAACATGATGATTGTTCTTAGCCAAAGTAACCACATATCCTTCGGATGTTATTTTCAAGCCACAGCAACGGGATACCTGAAAAACAACAATAATTATGGAAATGGAACTGTTTACACATGGCAATATTGCCACGAAAAAAATGCTTCTGATCATCGATTCTGAGTAATATGATCTGTCAATTTAACAAGAATCTTGCTATGAATATTGTTATCTCCACAACTTCTAAATAGTTTCATTTTTATTTCTTCCAATAATTCGAAAATATTGAAAATAGGAAAGAAAGTGCTTTAGGTTCCCTAGAATTTAGTTGCTTTGACGACCTTGGGTATAATTGTGATGTATTCAATAATTTGATGAAAACCACTTAAATATTGGGCGACGTTTCGTTAATTATACATACATCTTTAGGGCACTCGAGAAGGCAGTAATAGATTATGATGTTAGTATTTTAATTGAAAAATCTGATAAAAAAACTATCTTCAACTGAAATTAAAATAACAGTAGTTAAACAATTAAATAATTAGAATTTATATGGATATACAGAACAAACAATTACCAAAAAAAATTTTTTTTTTTCTTATATCATAATAATTAGCATCAGAGCTCATAATCTATAAGTTAAGTTGATATCAAAATTTGATGGGCTTAATAGCAGCAAGCTTCTCTCCACTGAGAGAAAGTCACTGAGTCATTAGATCAGCTGGCCAACATCATATCATAGTTCGGTTGGAAACAGAACATGGTGTGTTAGCTATCATATGTAGTATTTTTGATTGGCTCCTTTGTATTAAGGCAATGTTAGATCTGCTTGCGCAACCCCAGAGTTCTATTCCGTATGTCCATATAGATTCAATTATGATCTTGGTATCAAGTAATAATTTTGATATTCTGACATCTTATCCGTTTCATCTATATGATACCTCTGAAAATTTTATATACATATATATATATATATATATCAAATTGGATTAATGAGGGGATTGTTTATAAGAATAGGAATTTAAGGACATAACCCTCAGGTAGAAATACGTATCTACGGTTATTCTACCTGAGGGTTATGTCCTTAAATTCCTATTCTTATATATATATATATATATATAAATATTGGTTTTGAGAGTCTATGTTTTCAATATTATGATTTTGATTTAAGGGCTTTCTGACTCGTTTTATTGGGAGAATTCAAGTAATACTCTTTATTCTTTGCCAAACTTTCGAATTTAATTTAATTCTTCCTCAGGGCTACTGGAATACAATACAGATTTTAATTTAAATTTCAGTTTCTGACCATTTACTTACTGAATGTGAGGTTATGTGAGGAGTTTTTCTCAGCTCTAAACATTTTCTTAAAATTTTAAAACAACCCTCACCCAAAAATGGTATAATGACACAAAAAAGTTTTTGAAAGATAACAGCGATTTAATTGTATTGAACAGTGATAAAGGTGCAGTGACTGTTATAATGGAAGAGACAATTTATGATGAGAAGATAAGAGCTATTTTAAATTCGAAGGATTTTAAGAAACTACCGAGAGATCCCACACAGACAATACGCTTTTACTGCCTAATCAATTTCATTTGTTTCCTTCAGTCTCATTGAAAGAGATACTTGTTCATCTTTTATATATACTCCATTCACTTTTATAATGTAGCCCGGTTGGCCATGACATCCTGACAGATTTCACCGTGTATATTTTGAAAATGTTAGGTTATGGTCATTTTCCTGTCAGATAACTATGCAACGTTGTCCTCTCTACATAGAGGTCGTAGTAATTACTTATTTTTCAAATGTCAATCAACATTGATAAAGTAATGAATTTGAGAAAATATTATTTGAATTCGATAATTCCAAAGACCTGGCGAATGTTGAAGAAACTTTGGTCTCTGTTAATACTGGAAATATTTCACGTATATAAACATGGTTGAAAGATTTAGTTATGCTATTTTCTTGTAAGGAAATCAAGAATCGGGTTTTTCAAAATAAAGTCTTCAGTTCAGTCTTTTTGGGTGCACCAATATAAGTATATTCTTTGTCGTCTCCTTCACTTAAAATCTTCCTTATTGTGTTGATGTGCAGCTAAAAAATAAATATCTATTCATATAAAATATAATTCCTTGGTTTTCACTTACATACGTCGAAAATGTTGCATAGCTTGTGTTGAATTATTGATTCCGAATTATCAGGGTTACTATCAGAAAAACCCGATTTCAATTCTACATAGCACTTCCTGATACTTTGCCTCTGCTTCTTCAAAACTACCTTCGGCATTTTTATTAGTTTGCAAGCGTTATTATGCTGAGATTTAGAAATCTAGAATCGATTGATATTGATAATAGTAGAAATTGAAATTTGGCAACGTCTTTTGACATTGCCGATATTTCATGAGTGCCAACCTGCGTCAGTTTTAAGGGAAAAAACTTGATAAACCTAAATCATGGCCAACCGGGCTACATTATAAAAGTGAATGGAGTATACAGGTATTATCCTACATTTGGTTTTCCTATTATTTATTTTTGGAGACTTCTTGTTGATTCCTAGTGTAGCTGCTATTCCACTGGTTATGAACAAATCAAGTAGATCAGGTGTTTTATTTGGGTCACTAGACCAGTATTGGACTTCCGGTTGAAAGAAATGAGTAGTTCTTTTGTTACACCAGATTGGCCAGTTCCTGTCCCTTGGTAATTGTAAGTCCTGAGCCCCACAGAGTGTATTTGCTGTTGAAATCTCAGCCAACAAAAAACTTGAAGCCTAATGTGTTGAAGAAATCTCTATATTGATTGATTTTTAGACTATGTTTTTCCGGGCAGTAAACTGCTGAAATTGCTAAGCTACATGAGGACATCATTACTTTTAGTGAGGTAGCTTGAATATGGTTTTCTTTGTATTCTGGCATTTGGTAGTGACTGATTGTGTTTCTGATGAGAATGGCAGTTCCTACGTGTGCTGATTGTCTAGATGTTCGGAAAGTCTTATTTTCAAGTACATAGGGCAGACAGGGCGTTAATTTAAGATAAGACTTTACAAGCACGCAAGAGATATGACCAATAGCATTAACCATTCAAAAACTAAAGAGAGTAATAGTGCGTTGACAGAAGACAGTAAAATTCAATGTATACTTTTGATTTCGAGAAAAACTGAAGTTATTGGCAGGCAAATTATTTTAAGGAAGAGATTATTGAATTTAAAAATGATGAGAAAGCAATCAACGGGAGAAAGAACATAGAGAAGTTTGATACTGCATATTATTTTCTCATTTCCAAAATAAAACAAGCTTAAATAACCACATGTTCCATCTCATGTCTTATTTCTCATTCAATGTCATTTTCTTACCAAGTAATGTGTTCGTTTCCACCACATTGCTTAATAATTTCAAATTTTTCTGGATGTGACCCTGTTTGACCAAAAAGATCAGACACCATTTTGAGTACTTTTGTATGATTCATTTTATTAAACATTGGAACAGTTTGTCCAGCATCATAACTCATTCATGCTCAGATGTTTTGTGATAATTGTTAATTCCATATATCCATATAAATTCTAATTATTTTTGCGCGCATGTTCTAGGGGAACAGCGTGCTATCGTTTTGTCCAAATGTCTGTAATTTTGGATGATTGAGCCGAAAATGGTCTCAATCGACTAGGTTGGACTCACTGATGACGAATCCGGTGTCAAAATTGATTCTGTCCGGCCGGCCTTAGACACGATAACTGTCGACAGAAGCAAGCTAGCTACTTGAAACTTTCAGGATAGGTTGCGCATCCGAATGCCGCGGTTGAGTTCGTTAATGGGCCAAATCGGTCGAATAGTTTCGGAGTTATAGGCACTTGAAGTTTTGAAGTTATTTATTTTTTATTTCAGAAACTACCTGAGCGATTGGATTCAAACTTGGCAATTAGGTGAAGTACAACGACGCGCAACTTTGAGCCAAATTTCGTCAGGATCATATTGTCAGTAATTTCAAAAAAAAATTTTTTTCGAAATTTTTTCCAAAAAAATTTTTTTTTCGGAAACCATTCATCATATCCAAAAAAAATTATACTCACACTTTGACCTTCTAATTTCACAGCAGTGTACCTAATTTCAGTTCGATACGATCATAAGTTTTGGAGATATCGGGAAAAAATATGTCAAATTTCGAGGTTTTCTTCTCGATATCGTTGATTTTTTCGGTATAACTCGAGAAATACTGATTCAGTCCTGATAAAACTTCACAGCTAGTTTTAAGATGCTGAAAGACAACTTCATGCGAAATTTCGTGATAATCGTGTTATTAGAACAATTTGAAAAAAAAATTTCTATGATTTTCTCATCATATCATCCTCATTAAATTCTGTATGAAACTTCGAACTGTTATTTTCGATGAAGTACTGAATTTCATTTCGATCTGATCTGTATTTTTGGAAATATTGGAAAAATAAAATTTTGATTGGGTATATCTACGGAATCATTGGGTGGATTTTACCCATTCACGAATTCGGCCTTCGTAATTTAAGTCCAAACCTTCTCTACAAATATCGAGTTCCTAAGTTGTTTCTTTCGGAAGTTATTGTGTTTACGCAGTCGGCCGTCAGGCTGAATTAGGCAGTATTGACCATGATTGATACTTCTTAATGCATTTCCATTCGTTACCAACTTTATTTTCGTCAATTTCAATGTATCAATGCTATTTTGACGGCAAATTAGAATTTATGTTAATGACAATTGACATAAACATAACATAACGCCGGTTCGGCTTGAAAATATTGACGGAAGTACCCGATCTTTGCCGACGGTCAAAGCCTACGATGCTTAAGTTTTCCGCGAAATCGACAGAAATTCGAAGTTCGACGTTGCCATATATTCACTGTCGCAAGAAATTCTACCTCCAAACCGAGCCCGAAGGCGGCGGAGATAGCCGATCTCGGCCGAGTCCACAGAAGAATATGAAATGGCGAATTTTTACCGGATTTTCTTAGAAATATCACTTTTTTCCATCATTCCTGAAAGAATACGAAAGTGGGAATCAAAAAAAGGGGCCCGCTACGCCACAATTTCGTCTTTCGTCTTTCTGTTTGTACCAAAAAACTTCACCTAGCTTGAACCCAGCGACCAAATGCTTTCCTGTGGTTTTGCACACGATATTTTCGTTATTTTTCGGGAATATTTTAAAAGTATCTTTCGATTTTTCCGCGATGAAAGATCCACAGTACGGGAAAATTCGGAATTTCCTCTTTCTTATCACGTTCAGATATCACGCCAAGACTCTCCGGAAATATCAGAAAAACTCTCACGAAAATAACCCTTTCTTAGCAAAAGTTTTTCTTGATCTCCTGCAGTGGTTTCGGCGGTGTTGCCTGTAACGCGTTTAGTATTATAGATTATGAAGAGAGCAATATGACTTTCATAGCAAGGTTTGTAGAATGTGAAACAGAAGCTGCAATATTCGTACTCACTTTAACATAAGGGCATTCAAACTCCGAGACTAGGGATCCGTCACGTGAAAATACAGCAACATGGAATCGGTTTCCATGAGAGTCTCCAATCAAAACATCCCCAGCATCCGAAATGTCAATGCCATTAGGAAAGTTGGTGACGCCCTCGCATCCAATGCGCCTCAAATATTGACCAGTTTCGTTGAATACTACCACATTATGACCTTTGAAATCACAAACGTAAAACTCTTTTCCTGAAATAAAGAAAATAGAATAAATTAATGTCTAAACCAATACTTAAGACAGAAAAAAACATGAATAGTGTTGCAATTATAATTTTTTCTAAGAAATTTTCAAATGCGGAAGATTATGATGAGTTATGTACTGTTTTCATTAAATCGAAAGTCTCTAGAACTCTGGAGGTTTTACTGATGCGATTTTGTTTCAACCTCAACTGCAGCAAAAAATTCGAGATATTCGCTAGTTCTTTTTACGAGCATTTTCTGGGGAACGGCGTGCTAGAGTTTTGTGCAATTGTCAAATTCTGAGCCGAAATTGATCCTAAACGACTAGGTTGGGCTCACTTATGTTTCATTTCACAATGCGACAGTTGAAATCGTTAATGGGCATAATATCACACAATTGTAATGGTCATTTCAAATTTTTAGGTTATTTCACTAATATGTCAAAAACTACTTGGGCCATCGAACTGAAACTTGGCAGTTAGTTGCATCATGATGATGCGCAACTTCTTGTGAACTTTTGATGTGATCGAACTCTAAGTCAATAAAAAAATATTATTTCGAAAAAGATTCTTTTCGGAAAGTATTCATCAGATTCGAAAAAAATTTTGCTCTGACCTTGAACTCCATATTTCCGTTCGATACGATTATAAGTTTCGGAGATACTGGAGGGAAATATGTCGAATTTCATGTTTTTTTGCGCTCATGTTCTAGGGGAACAGCGTGCTATCGTTTTGTCCAAATGTCTGTAATTTTGGATGATTGAGCCGAAAATGGTCTCAATCGACTAGGTTGGACTCACTGATGACGAATCCGGTGTCAAAATTGATTCTGTCCGGCCGGCCGTCCGTAGACACGATAACTGTCGACAGAAGCGAGCTAGCTACTTGAAACTTTCAGGATAGGTTGCGCATCAGAATGCCGCGGTTGAGTTCGTTAATGGGCCAAATCGGTCGAATAGTTTCGGAGTTATAGGCACTTGAAGTTTTGAAGTTATTTATTTTTTATTTCAGAAACTACTTGAGAAATTAGATTCAAACTTGGCAGTGGGGTGAAGTATAACGACGCGCAGCTTTGAGCCAAATTTCGTCAGGATCAAATTTTCAGTGAATTTAAAAAAAATTTTTTTTCGAAATTTTTTTCCAAAAAATTTTTTTTCCCAGAAACCATTTATCATATTCGAAAAAAAAGTCCACTCACACTTTGAACTTCATATTTCACAGCAGTGTACCAAATTTCAGTTCGATACGATCATAAGTTTCGGAGATATCCGGAAAAAATGTGTCAAATTTCGAGGTTTTCTTCTCGATATCGTTGATTTTTTCGGTATAACTCGAAAAATACTGATTCAGTCCTGATAAAACTTCACAGCTAGTTTTGAGATGCTGAAAGACAACTTCATGCGAAATTTCGTGATAATTGTGTCATCAGAACAATTTGAAAAAAAAAATTTCTATGATTTTTCTTATCATATCATCCTCATCAAATTCTGTATGAAACTTCGAACTGTTATTTGTCGATGACTATCACTCAGAGAAAAAAAAATTTCAAAAAGCACTGCCGTGAAGGCAGCAACTTTTGCGCGCATGTTCAATGTAGATGACCGCTTCAGCAACGAATTTGAACATGCATGCAAAAGCTGCTGCCTTCACGGGAGTACTTTTTGAAATTTTTACTGATAAATTACTGGATTTCAATTCGATCTGATCTGTATTCTTGGAAATATTGTAAAAATAAAATTTTGAATGGGTATATCTACGGAATCATTGGGTGGATTTTACCCATTCACGAATTCGGCCTTCGTAATTAAGGTCCAAACTTCTCTACAAATATCGAGTTTCTAAGTTGTTTCTTTCGGAAGTTATTGTGTTTACGCAGTCGGCCGTTAGGCTGACGCCCAATGATTCCGTAGATATACCCATTCAAAATTTTATTTTTACAATATGTCCAAAAATACAGATATGATGGAATTGAAATCCAGTAATTTATCAGAAAAAAATTTCAAAAAGCACTGCCGTGAAGGCAGCAACTTTTGCGCGCATGTTCAATGTAGATGACCGCTTCAGCAACGAATTTGAACATGCATGCAAAAGCTGCTGCCTTCACGGGAGTACTTTTTGAAATTTTTACTGATAAATTACTGGATTTCAATTCGATCTGATCTGTATTCTTGGAAATATTGTAAAAATAAAATTTTGAATGGGTATATCTACGGAATCATTGGGTGGATTTTACCCATTCACGAATTCGGCCTTCGTAATTAAGGTCCAAACTTCTCTACAAATATCGAGTTTCTAAGTTGTTTCTTTCGGAAGTTATTGTGTTTACGCAGTCGGCCGTTAGGCTGACGCCCAATGATTCCGTAGATATACCCATTCAAAATTTTATTTTTACAATATGTCCAAAAATACAGATATGATGGAATTGAAATCCAGTAATTTATCAGAAAAAAATTTCAAAAAGCACTGCCGTGAAGGCAGCAACTTTTGCGCGCATGTTCAATGTAGATGACCGCTTCAGCAACGAATTTGAACATGCATGCAAAAGCTGCTGCCTTCACGGGAGTACTTTTTGAAATTTTTACTGATAAATTACTGGATTTCAATTCGATCTGATCTGTATTCTTGGAAATATTGTAAAAATAAAATTTTGAATGGGTATATCTACGGAATCATTGGGTGGATTTTACCCATTCATGAATTCTGCCTTCGTAATTAAGGTCCAAACTTCTCTACAAATATCGAGTTTCTAAGTTGTTTCTTTCGGAAGTTATTGTGTTTACGCAGTCGGCCGTTAGGCTGACGCCCAATGATTCCGTAGATATACCCATTCAAAATTTTATTTTTACAATATGTCCAAAAATACAGATATGATGGAATTGAAATCCAGTAATTTATCAGAAAAAAATTTCAAAAAGCACTGCCGTGAAGGCAGCAACTTTTGCGCGCATGTTCAATGTAGATGACCGCTTCAGCAACGAATTTGAACGTGCGCGCAAAAGCTGCTGCCTTCACGGCAGTGCTTTTTGAAATTTTTTTCAAAATAGTATCAACGATGTTTTAGGAAGAGATTACCTACCATGAATAGCAATATCAGATGGCTCTCGCATATAATCACTGCAATCAAACCAACGTAACAATTCTCCACTTTCTCCTATAATGAAAACGGTAGGGCTGACACTATCAACTGCGACAATCTCTCCACTACCAGACACAGCCAACCCAGCAACAATGTCTATGTAGCGGATTGCGATTTTCTTAAGGAAGTGACCACTTTTCGTGAAGATCTGCATACGTGAGCGTTCATTTCCTCTGTCGCACACTACGTACTTTCCGCTGGATCTCATAACGGCAACTTTTCTGGGGTACCATAGTTGGCCCTCCTCCTTTCCAGGAATTCCAAACTGAAACTTAAATTGTCCGGATTTCTCAAATACCTGAAAAAATCCAATTGTATGAAATATACTTCAGTTGATGAAAACCAAATTGCATACCTGTATCCTATGATTATTAGTATCTGCAACTATAATGTCTTCTTCTAGACCTAGACAGAAGCCATGTGGAGAATTGAACTGTGCCTTGCTAGGACCCAACTGTCCAAATTTCCAACGTATCTGCATAGGACTAACCTTATTGGAACGGGTTATGGTGGTAGAGGAATTATTACTTGTGGAGGGAAGGATGCTGGCCAAGGGATCTGTAACTATATCGTCAGGAGTTGATAATAAAGGAGAGGTAGAGGTAGATACACCACCAAAACCGTTCATCATGTTATTAGTCAGATTTAATGATGCTGTAGATGTTGAACGGACCAACAAGTTTCCATTTGGAACTGTATCTGAAAAACTTTTCAGTTAATTCCAGCAGGTGTGTTCAAATCGTTGGTATGGATTTAATGTAATCATGGAAAAATAACAACTGTTAAGTATGTAATACAGATTGAAGGGTGCAGGATTATTTGAATGATGGGGGTTGACAAATCGGTAAACCCGCAAGATTTCCCGTCGCCGAGATATTGAAAAGATATTTACATCATTGTACGCAGTGTGTTTTTCTGAATCGAAAATGTGAAATCGGACATAGGCGGTCTCCCTTTATTTAGAAGATATGGGCCCCCAAAGTTCCAAAATGAGTCTTTTTCAGATCCCTTTTTCCACCATAAAAACGATCTCTCACTTCATCTGTGTAGTTCACAAACCACCTTTAATCTTCAACCAACAATAAGCAACACTGTTTTTCAAGAATAATCAATATTTAATGAAAAAACAATGAAATTACTGGACAACCACTTAACCTCTGTCCTTCTGATTCCGAGTCAGTCTATGATTGAAGTTTGGCAATGGCGCGAATTTCATCGGTCGGAATCGTGCCATCGTGCGAATTCGTGAATGACAGATTATTGCTGTCGAGAAAAATGAAATATGTTCTTAGTTCCTACTGTTTACTGCGATACTCTAAATCTTCAAATAGGAGAATTCGTTTCCAATGAAATCTACAAGGTTGAAACACATAATAATGGAATGAGAATACACACTGATATTTCAACTTACATTTTTTTCATGTGATAGGTCGCGCTCTTCCCAGATTTCCAATGAAATCGAGGTTATTTATAACCCATTTTATTGGAATCTCCTGAAAGTCATTCTAAACTGGGACCATCTCGAAGACACAACAAAAAACGAAGTAGATAAAAACCTCCCTATTTCGAAGGGGATAGAAAGAAAGTTCAAACGAAAATTTTGAGAGTGAAACCTTAAACAAATATTCTCAATGATTTTGTTTTGATTTTAGAAAACCCAACTCTTCTTCAGTGACAGAAGCATTTTCCTTACAATCATATCCTTCAACTGTCCATCATTTCATATTTCCCACCAGCAACTACTCTTCGGTCATAATACGTTGGCCAGCGATGAAAAGACACTGTTGCCAAGCTCCGCTTTAACATTGAGAAGTATTTCGTAGAAATATAGGTTAAGTTGTTGTCTAATATTTTCACTTTTCTTCCTTTAAATAATGAATATTCTTGAAAGAAAGTGTCGCTATTCGTTGGTTGAAGGTTCAAAGATGATTCATGAACTAGATTTGGGAAGTGAGAGATCCTTTTTATGGCGGAAAAAAGGATCTGAAAATGCAACAATTCGGAACTTTGGGGGCCCATATCTTCCAAACAAAGAGAGACCGCCTATGTTGGCTTTCATATTTTTTGTTCGGGAACTCACACTGCTTACAATGATGTAAATATCTTACTTATAGCTTCGCGACGGGAAATCTTGCGGGTTTACCGACAAATCTATTAAAATGACGTAATTTCTTAAATACCTTCATGAGGGTGATTTATTATTATGATAAGAAAATCAATGAATGTCCCTGATATTGCAAGATGTACACTCTAACGAAAATATTTTAAACGTATTCAGAGTACTGATGGATAACTCCTCCTTGAAATCAACA